>CM073774.1:21262098-22462098 GCA_037158775.1 Hetaerina titia
ATGTAAAGTCGTGAACTTCTAAACACTTGCTCTAACCCTAAATTTAGTTTTTCCAGCATTATTTCTCACTCCTTTCTCCATTCATTAGGCTGTCATTTTTCTTCCCCAATAACATGGCAGTCCACCCTCTTTTACGATATTTAGCGTTCCACTTTTTCAATATATCTTCCATATGCTGTTTATACCCACCAAGAATTTTGCTAAGCAATTTCTTCCTTCCCCCGCCATCTGAAAAATTGTATCGTTTATCTTCCACTCAACTCAGCTTATTTCCTCCCTTCTTCTCCAAATCCAGAGTTCAAAAGCTTCCAATCTATGCTCTTCATCTTTCCTCAAAGGCAACGGTCGCTAAAATATTTCAGATCTTAAATGTTAAACCATCAAAAGACTGCAAAGTGTTCGACATGTTAATGTCTTCTCTTCAACTGTGCCGTTAACAAGTGTGAGTGTTCAGTTGCGCAGACAAACATTTTCTTTCTGGGTTAAGGAGAAATTATAGTATGCTGAAAAAATATCTATGGCAAAAAAGATAATTTTATACCGAAGCATTAATGCGGTTGTTGAGGAAGGTGAATTTGTTTTGATCATTAATATGATGGGGAACGGAATCAACGTCCATCGGTTGGGAAAGTCCAATATTGAAAAGGGAAAATATTTAAAAAATACTGAGATTTTGTAAAAATGTAATTAAAAGAGAAAACTCAGGAACTTTTCATTCCATGTGGCAATAATATTGGCAAGTTTTCGTCAAAATACGTTCGTTAACCGTTATTCATTTACTTTTCTGCTGTTTCGGTCACTCCTATCGACCGGCATATTTTTCAAAATATCTGTCAGTTTTGCGAGAATAATGACGACCGGTGTAGAAAATACATGCGTTGCTCAACGTATTCATTTTTGACGATCAATAATTTGTCATAAGAAAGTGGAAATCGGTGGAACTTTGTGATATTTTTCTTCTTCAAACACCATGAAAATGTTTCGTATTGAAATAAAATGGTGTCTCCTACTGGCAATCCATATATTAAAAATAAAACTGGAAGACAATTTTGCCGAAATGCCCGTATGCATCTCTCTGAAATTCAATCAAGATAATTCGCAGCTTCTAAGAACTTGTACCATATTTAAAAACCATAAGTTATTCAATTGAATCATTGTATAATTTTCTTTGGGAATGACCATGCCTAGGAAAGTATACTTCGGAAGAAGACGCAGATTTTTTTACTTTCCTTTATCCTCTCCGCAGCCAAATACAGATTTTGAATTGGAAAATAAAAGTAATTCCTCCCGTCGAGCCCCGGGAAATCTCCTCCGATCCTACGCAGTTTCTCCGTCGAGATGAACGATATTCTTGCCGAGCTAGTCCCGTGACCTACTTCTCCAATCGAGTGTCGAAGCCCCAAAGAAAGCAATTCCCTCGGGTCGAGGGGTTTACCTTTCTCCGGAAGGGAATATAGCGTCACGCTGCGAACTTGTGTGCGGGCACCGCTCGAAAATGGGAGTTGGTTTAGTCGCCGCCCACGGCCGTAGTCCCGGCACCAAGTCGTTTCGCAAGACTTGATAAACTTGGCCTCTTGGTGTGTTTGTGTGCGCTTAATGTGTCCAGCGAACCCTTCCTCTAATAAGGGGTTAATCGACAAGGGAATCTTGACGTCGGGGTTTTCGTGGTGCCGTCTTGGGGCGAGTAAATAAGGAAGACCGAATGGGGGAAGACGGGAGACTCGCAAACAAGGATATGCTTCTTCTGGAATTCGTCAGCGCGAGCTGTTCATTTCTTGGGATTTCACTACTTTTCTAGAATGAGCATGACCTTAATCAAATATACCTGAATATGCAACTACCGCGACCGGTAGTTGCACGTCCAGGTATGAGATGCTCAATTTTCAGCTTAAGCCAGTCAAAAATCGAACCTGGTTCTGTAATAGCACATTAGAATGAAAAGTGGCCCGGTTCGTTAAAAATTGTTGTGAACGATCAGAGAGCGTAGCATTATTGTTTGAAAAATGGAATGGGGGTCGCTAGAGTCATGGTGATCATCCACTCGGCTTACTCTACTGAATATATATAGATATACTCAGTAAATCGTCCGAGATTAATGATGTTTCTGCGGAAATAATTCCAACCCCACATTACTATGTCAAGCGAGACCTAAGGGAAAGTTAGCAAATTCCAGAATATCACGATTATTCTGGATCAGGAGAAAAAGTCAATTGTTTTCCCTTCAGCATGGTATCTGGAATTGTCAGTTTTTTAGAACTAGAATGATTTGCATCAATTTTTCATGGTATAGTGAACTATTAACTGTAAAAAAACATAACTTCATAAAAGGATGATCCCTTAGTAGCTCTCAATACAAACTGAGAGAGAGGTATAAATAATAATGAAAAATATTTTGTTTATATAGGTTTTAAATTAAGCTCGGCCTTGAGAAAAAGTTAATTAAAATGTCACATTCGGTTATGGATATCGTAATTGGTAATCCTTTAATTAAACTGCTCCCAACAAATTCATATCTCAAACACATTCATCGATGTTCAAATTATTTACGCTCATTTTCAAAAATTTTCCCTAACATTCCTGTGGATATGTCAACAGAAGCTCCAGAAATGCACCTATTTGTTCACACCGAATTGGTAACAGAATACTTAGTTTAAAATTAATTTTATAAAAAGCAAAACTCTCCTTTGATTCTTCTAGCGTTTATGAAAGAGACGAAAATAATAGTGATATAAATAATATTTTATAAAGTCCAAAATAAAGTGCACAGATATTGTGTGAAATAGCATTCATTATTCTTGCATATTTCCCGTAAACACTGATCTTTTTTCGTCAACCCAATTCGAACACCATGAGACTTGAAATTTTGCAGTAGGCGCTTATTTCCTCCATGTTGGTAAATGGAAAAGCTCGATTTTTGACGCCCAGGACTATAATTCATCTTCTACATCTGTGTAATGACCCGCAATTCGCCGCAAGCACGTGTGGTGGGGGTGATAGGTCGCTATGCTTGCACAATCGCAATCACTACACCTCTACACAAATATTAGTTCAATCATGCACTTGAACAAATTTAATTACACAAAATAAGCCACTTACATGCATGGATATTGTATAACAGAATACATTAAAATCATGCGGGAACAATACCATAAATATAGAGATAGACAGAGGTCTTTATTTGGGCGAAATTGAGACCAAATGGTCCCTTCTTCCATTTAACCCATGGGTTAAAGAGTTAAATATGGGTCTGTTTAAAATGCCTGGAGTATTTCGACAAAATATGCTGATCTCTAATGGTACGAGGAAAAAACGACATTTTAAACGACATCTATCTCCCTGATTATACGGACATGATCTGACATACGGGGCCTGTAATATCTTCAACATCCTCGGATAAATGACCTGGCTCAAATTTACGCAGTAAATTTAACCTGAATTTCAACTTTAAATCAACTATTGGCTCTCCGCTTAATTCTTTCAATAGTGTCGTGATACTGTCACCTTGCTCATAACAACTTTTCAAACACCTAGTTGTTCTACGTTGCACTCGATCTAGTTCCGAAACTAAGCCCACCTTGTGAGGATCCCGTACCCCCCCAGCGCACTCAAAGTGGGGCCTAACTAACGTGAAATAACAAATTTCTTTAACTTTCTTATTACATTTCCCAAGTATCCTTTTTATGAATCCTAAATTTTCATTTGTTATTCCACAAATTTCACGAATTTGTTTTCTCCAGGGTAGTCTCCCTTAGTTATCGTAACACCCAAATATTTTACCGATTTTACGTTATTTACGTTGTTTTACTGTTTGATATAAGCGGTTTCGGGTTAAATACTCTTTCTCCAACAATTCATCGAACATATTTCTTCGAATTTAATTCTAGCTCCCACGTCTCGCACATGTTTTGGATCCCATTTAGGTCACTAGATAACGATTCCTTATCTTCACGACTGGTTATGCCCCTATATATCACTGCATCGTCAGCAAATAGACGAAGTTTACTGAAAACCTGAGACCTGATGTCGTTAATGTATAAAAAGGTGGAATAGCGATGGATGGATCGATCTATCGCTCGATCGATAACAATTCCTTGTGGAACACACGATGAGACGCTTAATCTTTCGGGTGATATGGCATCTGTTACTGCCCTTTGCTCGTGGCCTGTTCAAAAAATGATGAATTCAGTTTTTTACACACTTATCTATCCCGTAGCTTCCCAACTTTTGGAGCAACTTCCTATGAAGAACTTTGTCGAATTCCTTTCTTTATTTTAGAAATATAGTATCAAGTTGATCATTATTTTTACCCGAGACCAACCTACTCGTTTCATGAACGATGAGCGCCAGGTCCCAAGATCTACTCTTAAGGAAGGTATGCTGGTTTTTATTCGTGAATTCTGGGAATTGAGGTACTCCATGATTGATCTTACAATTAAGTGCTCTAAGATTTGTTTGAGATGGATTTTAGGGAGATTGGTCCGTAATTACTCGGATCTTCTCTCTCACCTTTTTTTTAAATATAGACGTGACATTGGCAACTTTCTAGTCATAGGGTAATTAAGGGCATGAATAATAGTTATGATAGATAAATTAAAAATGAATGACTTTTTTCCACCGTGAGCTCGCATGTTTAAGGTGACAATAGTACGAAAATGTCATTTTTAAAATAAATATGTCAATAGGCTGCATTCCGATTGAGTTTCAGATGGCCTTAAACACTCACTCAGAAAGTTTATAGACTCACCTTTGTCTGACTACAATGTTCCTTAAACTATTACATTATTTTGATGCAATATTTTAAGTAAATTCTTTAAGGAATCAACAAGAGCTTATGTCACAGAGAAAATTATGAGATTTATTTGAAATTGTGATCCTGAAATCACTGTTATTAATGAATTCACGTATTTCACTTCTCTCTTAATCTTCACAGCAGCGACATATTGGTTAAATGTGCTATTTTTCTACACTCTGAAAATACGAGTGTGTATATCTGTATATAAATATATACGTATCTCCCTTCCCGATTATGTAAGTGGGTTAAGATGCCATGGAGCAAGGAATTTTTCTGAACGAGGTTTATGGCGTATTATGATTTCAGCCGCCGTAACATCTAAAAAAATACACCGAATCGCTACTACGAAATGCTTCCTTTCACTAATTCCCTTCCCTCATATAATCAACAAATTATTTGCGCGAGAGAAACGTTCATTGAATGCTTCGTCGAATGGTGATGCCTAAAACTCGAACCCCACATCGTTTTTAGAGTATAACTCATTAAAGTATTCATGGATAATGGTTAATGTAAAGCGGAATACTAAATAAATACACCAAGAGATAGTATTGATTCCTCTTACTGGACAAAAGGAATGCAAAGTCACTTGGGGGAATCATATGAGGGGGTAAAACAGATGAAAAGGAATGCGAAGGAGAGGGATGGAGGGACGGAGAATGAGAAAGTTTTATCGTGAGTCTGCTTCTGTTTTTTTTTGTGGCCGGGAGGGAGGAAAGGTGGATTCGCGTTGGACTCGTGGTAGCGAGGGAAGAAGATCGTTGGGGGAAGGGCGGAGGGAAGGGGCAGGGTTTTGGGGGGGGCCAGGAGGGAGAGAGCGGAATGGTGGGGCACGTGTGGGTGGGAGTCGCACCAAATTGCCGGCGGAGGATTAAGAGGGGATTTCCCCCCGGATGGAGGCCACGGGAAGGGGCCAAACCTCTCGAACACCGCCCTGTGTGCCCTGTACCCCCCTGTACTCCCCCCCGGGGCTCCTATCCTTTGCCTCCCTCTCGCCTCGAGCCCCTGGACCACACCTGCGGCAGCTTCCCTGTCTGACCCCCCCCGCCCTATCTTTCTTACGCCCCCCCCTCCCCAGGGGCACAACTCCACTCATCCCCCATTTCTTGGACCCCCTTCCTTCCCCCAGTTTCTTTTCTCCCCTCTCCTTGATTTTTATCTTCCCCTCGTATCTCTCAGACCTCTCTTTCTCTCAACTGTCACGCAGTCTCTAACTGTGATTCCTCCCCGTCTGACTTGCACCTGAATAGTCCTGACTACAAGCCCACTTTTTATTTTTCCAATTTTTGAAAATTACTTTCCTGATCACCAGTCAAATGTACTGACTCGGACGCAATTCGTGAAAATAAGTGCCGATAGGATACGATTAGAGATCTTCATCCAAAATCTCCAAATACCTTTGACAGTTATTTTTCAAATACGTATTTTTACTTGCTTACACAATGCCGAAGCTCCAATGTTAACGGCTCTTAAAATCTTTTCCTTTTCTCTACAATTGGTGATATAGGTTACAATTTTAATATAGTAGTTATAAGCACTGTTCGAAATAGTACGCCAGTTTCCATTCCTAAAGGATTCTTTGAGAGTAATAAGGACGCAGAGTGATATCAGTCGTCCAGTTATTTATGTTTTCGCCCAAAATCAGAAACGTGTATTCATTATTTAAATCTCCCTAAAGTCCTAAATTTTTATGAAGCAATCGATTCATGAATTTATGTGCAGCATAATTTTCTGATAATTTTGATACTTTTTCCAGGAGATAGAGGTATAATAATGCATGTTTTAGTGGTAATGTTGACATCATAGGTCATCGGATTGAAAAATTAATGATATACCATGAACTGAACCATAAAACTAAATAACCGTGTAATCGTCATATCTCTAGCGGGCTCCGAATTCGCGTTTCACTTCTCAACGGTTTTTCTTATGGTAGCCGAGCCTGAATCAATGATTGCTTGAGTCTGAATCAATGTTGTGACAATTTTTTATGCAGGCATACGGGAACCAAGGGTATTTCATACATTCACGTATTTTATAAGATGCAGAATTCAACAGTTGGGGTTGGATTTCTGGATCAGTCCTAGACTCGGGGCTTAGACAGCTACGAAGCGCCTCGACCGGATTTCCGATGGTAGGTCGACCTATTTTTTGATATTTGGTATACATTATAAAGAAACGAAATTAATCGAATAATAGGCAGATGTGGTCAAAAATCATAAAAACCTTTATATGGCATGGTTCTATCTTTTGGCGAAGAATCCGTGGTATTTTTGTGGCATCTATAATGAAGCCGTGACTGTGAAACCCGCCAATAAATTTGACTCCTGAATGCTAAGGCTACGAATGTCTTCACATTGCATTTGCTTCTTTGCAAGACGATATCACAAACATCATGCGTTAGCAAAATAATTTCAAAAATGTGAATAGCTATGTGATTTGATGATCGTGTATTTTAACTGTGTGTAATTTAGGCTGAGCTTGAGATTATTAAATAAGACTAATTTCCCAAAGGATACTTGTAGAGTAGCTACTGTTCTAGAGACTAATTTTAGTATTTTTTAATGCTAGTGAGGATGAAGGCCATTTTTTGTAAATACAGCAACTTTCTCCCACCCAATTAGCTTGAGGCTGTAGCACTGCGATATGGTTGGCAACAAAAACTCGAGAAGAATCCTTTATATATACTTGCAAAGAAACGATGAAACCTTCTCGATGAAAATATTTATGAGATATACTGGCGATATGAGATATATGACCATTCCTTGGAAACTGCTTGAAAGCGAACATTTTTAGAAGTTGATAAGTTATTTAAATATGAAATAAATACACAATTTTATTGTTCTATGGAGGGCACTCCCTTAGAACCTGAATACCTTTTAAATTTAAAAGATATGCTTGTACATTGATTTGTAGTGTACTAAATTAAGAAATGTTCAAATAAAGACCACTTAGATTACAAAGTAGAATTCAGACTTTAAAATACCTTAATGTTAACATAGTATATGAAATTCTAAATAACTAAGAAAAATTTGCATTATCTTAATAAGATTTTTATGATGATTAGTTATATAGATTGATAAATAAATATTTACAAAATCCACGCGGTGATGCTTATAGTATCAAAGGTGTGCTTTTGGTAAGCTTCATTTCTCACTAAACTGCTGTTAAAGTTTCAGCTATATCCATCATGTGGTTTCATTTTCATAGCCAATTGAAGAAAAAAACTTTGGTGTATTTAGAAAAACGAAAAAATGAGTTCCGTGTGGTGATTAAAAACTTCTATTTAAAAGGTTAAACACTGAAAGATATCAAAACCGAGTTGAATGATGTTCATAGCACATCTTTTCCTGTGTTTGCGACCGTTTATAATGGGGTAAATACTAATATTTAAACGTGGCCGTACATCCACAAATTATGAACGCCATTCGGGATGTCCTAACGAAGTGACTCTCCGAAATAATTGACAAAATCCACGATATGGTTTAGAGTGTTCGTCAATTCAAAATTCGCGAAATAGCAGAGACCAGAGGCATATCACAACATACAGTGTTTTAAAAAATCCTTGGCAAGATGGGTCCCCAGTTTGCTCTCAGTGGAGAATAAACGCAATAGTGTGGTAGATTCGGAGGCTGGTTTGACGCTTTTTCATTGCAATCCTGACAGTCGATACGTAGCTTTGGAAAAATATGAGCACAATACTACACTTCAGAGGCAAAATAATAGTCAAAACAGTGGATTTATAAAGGCGATGTGACTTTGAAGAAGGCGAAGATGAAGAGTGACGTCGGTTGACAAGGTGCTGGCCAAAGTTTTTTTTTGTATACACAAGGGATCATCTACTTCAATTACTTTCAAAATGACTACCGATAAATGGAGAGTATTATGCGTCGTTATTGCACCGATTGAGCGTAGAAATCGAGAAAAAAAGTCATTAGGCAAAGAAAACATTTCTCTTCCATTCCATGCACGGGTGCACACCTGAGCAGTTTCCATAGCTAAAATAGTGGCATTTAAGTTTGAATTATAAAAAGATCCACCGCATTTTTTCATCATATTTGGGCCTCAGCGACTATTTTTTATTTCCAAGTTAAAAAAATGGCTCGACGGAAAAGAATCCACGTCCAAGGAGGTCATCGCCAACACAGATGCCTATTTTGAGGACCTTTCGGAATACTACATTTTGAAAGGCTTCAAAAATTTGAAGGCACGCTGGGAAAAATATTTTGAGCTAAAAAGAGGGAACTTTGAAAAATAAAAAAAATCCAAAATTATTTTTTCGTTGTAAATAAGGAGTTATTGAACGACCCACGAAAGAATTGTTTACACAGGAGACCGTGAGGTGTTCGTAATTCATTGCACACAAGTGGGAAGTTGAATATCAAGCATTAATAAAAATGTACCGAATGCAATATTCAGGTAATTCAACAAAGACTTTCGGAAAAAAACCGGCTAGCCTCCAACCCCCCAAGGTGATATGTGGATTGCCTAACCGTTTGGATACAACAGAATTAATATCTAACATACAAGGTTTGTATAAAAAATATCGGGAACAATTTTTCCTAACGTGACTGTGCGTCGCATCGCACTCGCATCGGGAAGGCTCGGTGGTGGGGGGTCTAGCCTTCAACACGCACCGAGCGCCAATCGCGTACGAGCGTTCGTTTCGGCTAGATCGTTGTTTTTATTGGGCCCATGTCGAGTGACTGGGTGCAAGCGCAAAATGCAGCCAAAGATTGAACAGTGGTACGCCATGAATTTTGTGTTGGACTGGGAAAATCGGGTACGAAGATGTTGGGCAAGATTCGCCAGGTGTTCAAGGATTAAAGCATGCCAGAAACTGCAGTTTTCAAGTGGCACGAGCGGGAAAGTTAAATTTTTAAGACATTTTATAAGACACAACATGCTAATTGGGAAAATTTTAGAAGGAAAAAAGAAGAGAGCGAGAAGAAAAAGGTCCAACCAAGGAGGAAAGATACTTGCATGTCACTCAGGTAGCTATGGAGGAGGCAAAGACAAATACTAATAACGGAAGAGAATGACAGAAGACAGGAGTGTAATTATGTGACTTTTTGGGAACGCCTCCGGGAGCCCGTGCTACTCCTGGGATCCCGATGAACTACCCTTGGCTCGTCATCAGGTTCCCCAGGGGCGAACCACCAAGTTGATGAAACGTGCCCATGCCCAAGCCAGGACTCTAAACCCGCGACCTTAGGGTTAGCAGGAGAGCGCTTTACCCACTTGACAAGCTCGACTCGCCATGAATGAATAATGCAACTTTAAATCTGTTAATTAGCTTTTAATGTAGTTACTTAAAATAAATTAAAGGGAAATAATTATATGTTCTAGCCTTCTCATTTACGAATTATTCTTACTTGAATTGAACTTGCACGATTACTTATTCGCCTGGTTTCGAATTCTCTAGAAAATTTCGATCCAAGAAGCTTCTTCTGGTCTAACTTTCGGACTACGAAACTCAGTCTCACCCAAAGAGTACGTTCAGTTTTAAGCAGTATTAAACTAATCGTAAGCTTTATTCTGACTTCAATAATGCCTTCGATCCCAACATAAAATGTCTGCCTTCGATCCCAAATATTCTAGAGATAGGCATACTCTCTGAGATGTAATGAAAGATACCCAACTCCTCATTGGAGGACGTCAAGTGAAGAAATATATTTCATTTGACTTACTCCAATTCGTTTGAAAAATTGAAGATATTTTAAAGTGTTTCCGTGTATACTGTTGTTAAAGATTTCTATAGTAGGAAGTACACTAGGAATGGCGAGTTAAAGGGAATGGTGAAATAAGTATGTACGAGTATTCCTAATGCGTCGAAAGAGGTCAAGGAAACAAGGATCTGCCATTATTACAGGGTGTACTGGAGTATCTGTTAATCGGCATTGCAAAGTAAGCTGACGTTATGCATTCATTTTTATGGAACGCCTAATGGAAAATTTTATATTTTATAACTAATACTAATTTTAAATCTTACCCAGGGGACAGACAATCTATAAATACTGGCATACTGCGCACGTGTTTATTTCTCTATCTCTCTACCACGTCGATAACGACTTTTCGCGATTCTCAATTTTCTCCTGCGAGAGCGTCATCGACCAAATACAACCCGAAAACTCCTGCGCTTCTCTCATTCTTTCACTTCGAACCAAGTTCCATATTTTACGTGGAACTCGGAGGGAACCTACGGTTCGCAGAATCGTTCGTCGCAGTTAGCGTCTCTTCCCATTCTTCTCCCCCTCCTCCATCCCAGGGTCCTCCCTACCCTTGGCGACCCCTCACAAACCCTCCTCCTTTCTCCCCCTCTCACCCCCAACCCCTGCCCTCTCTCGCTAGCGAGCTCACCGAAATGTTTTACTGCCGCGCCCCGCGCCTTTTATTCCCCGCGCGGGGACCCCATTTTACGCATTTATTTACTTACTCACTCGCTTATTTATTATTATTTTTTTATTCCCGCGCTCCTTTTATATTTCTTCCCCGTACCTCTCCCCCATCCGTTCCAAGAGGAGAGGACCTCATCTGGCCTTAAAGGAAAGGTCTCCTGAGATATCGCCGGGGCTAATAATTACCCTTTTTATAGCGGCGGCGGCGGGAAGAGAGAAGAGTGGGGTTGTAAGGAGAGGAGTAATGGATGACGTGGGATAAGGGAGGGTGCGGCAGGGGACAGGGTAAACGGGCGGACGGAGTGAGGGGGGAGAGGGAGAGAGAGGAGTTCGAGGGTTGAGGAATTGCAGTGATGGGAGTGGGGAGATGGCTAGTATGAGCTTGGTGTGGTGGGGAAAGGGGACGGGAAGGAAGACGTTGTGGGGAGGGGGGGTGAGGTTGTAGTATTAAAGACGCTGGATGACCCGGAAAGGTGCTTCGTCTCAATTTGCAACCGCCTTAATTCCATGTCCACCGTCCGAGCCATCTCGTTCCCATCCCCCCGACCCCGCCGTTCACTTCGCCGTCCCTCTCCACCCCGCAAGGACCGGGTCGGGACCCCCGAGTGGCCGTGGGGTTCGCGACCCGATGTTAGGTTCTCCGTTCATTGGCGGGAAGAAGCCCGCGGTGCCCCGCGGTTGATCCCGTCTCTATGGGCCTATTCAGTCTTCGACACCCTGCGTCAATCCGTGTCCGATGATGCGCGTTCATAAGTTATTCTCGAAAAATTACGAAGATTCCTAAATGCAAACCAAATCGGAATGTGTCCTCCAAATCACCATGTTACTACTCACCGGCAACACCTATTGAAGGAAAATTAGACCAAAATTTCTCATTCTATTCATTTTTTTCCAACTGTTATTCGCAAGCGCTCGTGTTAACATTTTAAATTGTAATTCGGTTATACATAGTCATTTTTACTGGAATGCTTAGGGAATTATTTACTTGAACTCTTATTTTAAAGATTGACCCCTTCGATCTGTACGCCATCAAGAAAAATATTTGTGCCTTCACGGTAATCAGTACCTTAGTGTATACCTTTGAAAATTATGAGTTATGGAGATAATTTAATAACAATAGGAAATGGACCCCTGATAAATTAGCATCTGGATCGATTTTTCAACGAATAACACAAGTAGCATGAGGCATGAGTCTGAAGATCTTAGTTTTGACTACAATTTGAGAACATTTTGTTCTTATTTTCCTCTATAAATATTATTAAATTCTTTCATTTTTCGCGAGGTAATTAATACTTCTAGATATTTTAGCACACCACAGCTGAATATTTTTCTCTATAAAAAAACATGGGATAAATTATTTTGCTATTCTTTTCATTTGTAAGTTTTGTAGAAAATATAATCCTATTACTCACCTATCTCCAATTTTCTTTTAGTGCGAAGCCAGGAATTTCAGCTGGTACGATATAAATGTACTTCAGCTTTCAATCGCTTAGTTCTTGTATCCCTCGACGGCTTCTTCAAGCTTCCTGTTTGCCTATGGGCAAGCAGCAGTGCCCCATTCCCTTCCTTATATTCCTGCAGCTCTCCCTTGGGGCACAGTGCAAAATAGGCAAGCGTCCTGGGATCCCTTGTCCCAATTAACTCACGGGAGATGACTCGAGACTGACGTATGACGCGCCAATTACACCTCCCCACACCCCAGCGCACCTTTCCAGACCACGACCGCCCCTGCGGCGCACTCCGCCTTGGTCCCAATTCCAATCTCACATCACAAGGGCCGCTCTCTGCGCGTAATGGGATTGCGCCAATTTTCGGAAGAAAGACCAGAGGCCTTTGCGGATTAGCGTCGTGTGGCATTTGGATGGATGACTGCCATAGGGAATCCAGGGAGGGTCGTCATCTTGATGCGTGTATTTAACTTCAAGAATGTCACTTATGTTAACAGTTGAATGCGAGATCCGTCAACAACGGCTCGATAAACATAGTCTTTGTATCTTGCCCCCTCGTTTTCTACCATCTTGCACCAACTACACCGCATATTAGTTCAACGCATATCGTTGCGAATGCGGAAAAAGCAGAGGAGGGCAGAGAAGTAGTGTTTCGTAGATAAATAATGCTGCTAAGCCACGCCTCCGACTGTACACTAATATTATTTCAAGGTCGAGACGCAGTTAAACACGCTTTGGTACAAATTGAGTAACTGAACGAGAAAACCCAAGTGGAGAGAAATAACGAATGCAAAAGTAATCACCATCACGAGATATCAATCCGGAGGTTGATTTGGCAGTTGAGGGTAGAAGTCACCCACCCAATGCTTAGCCCAACGGTATGTGAAATTCGCACTTCAGCGGAGGTGGTCCAGTTCCTTTCCCTACATCGCCTGTGGTTTCCCCGATATATCTGGTATCCGAAAAATTACAGTTTGGGTAAAGCTGAGAGTGCCCAGAGGCACGTAAATATTGGACATCACGGGGGTCATTTGAGTAAGTGTGCCGACCAGTGAAAAATCATAGAAAGCGCGTGGAACGTTTTCTCGCTAGAGCTCTTTGAGTTTTACGTCTAACAAATTAAAACGTCCTCAATCAACTACTAAAATCATCAAGCCACTTGCTATACTTTGAAGAGCAAAGGTAATTAGAAAAAACCTATACGATGAGGATATTTTAACCATGTCCCAGCTCCCAGTGGTCACTCCTGCGAAAGACAACTTGAGTGAAAGATCTTTAGTTTGGCGATTCAATAGAAAGTTTGGAAACGTGATTTGACTTGAGTATTTTTCGTTTTTCAATTACAGGAAGTGATTAAGCGAGCTCTCACTCCAGAAAGTCTTGCAAGGTCCTGAAATCAAAATGTTTCGGTTTAGTCAGATTATCCTTTCAAATAGTTGATTTTTATGCCAGCAGAGTTGTCCTGGTCCTAATATTCGACCCTCGAAAAAAATATGCTTCCATACACCTATTCCACCAAGACTCCGAAGCCCATCGCAGTGATCATTACGAAAACATCGGAAGTGATGGGGATTATATTTCATGCTCTTTGGTACCCCCGACGTCATAAACCGCAAGGCACTATTTAATAACACTTACTTCTGGTAACATATATTTCTTCCAGCCTCAGCATACTGATCAGCTTATGGGCATCTCGTGCTGAGTGTGTAGAGGCGTGGAATATCACATTATCCTCAGCGACCGCATCCGGTTTTAGTTCAACCCGTAGTGCTAATTCCCTTCGAAAAGTAAACACAGCCCTCTTGGCAATCTTGCGGTGTCTCCACTCACAATCTAGTTGCACTGGTAAACAGTGGTGTTCGGATTGACCCGCTACAAAAACATCAGTTTGTCAGGAAGCATTAAAGTCGTCCCATGACACTCATGACGAGGAAAATCCCCACCGTTAATTGGTAAATCGTTACATATTGTGTCGATTCTCCTGATTTACAATCAGGAGACATATCTTAAACATCAACTACTATCTTCACGGGGCAAACAATCTGAATCCCTTGAGCAAGTCCTTACAGTGCGGCGTCGGCCGACTTGTTTTCGATCGACGTCCGAAGGTCAATTGCCGTCGCTGTCCGAAGGAATCCCTCTGCAAATCACCCACACTCCGTTGGTGTAGCACAGGTTTCCCCATGGGGAGGGGGGATCGAGGACTTGGGAGTCCACAAAGTCACTACGCCCCTTCTACCACACCACTGAAATGTGACAGTTCAAACAAAGGAGAATGAATTGTCCATCTCACTGGCATTAAAATCGATGAATTGCACTCATGGCGACATAGTGGATATCTTATTTCGAATATACTATAAAAAGTGAGGAGATTGTGAATTAGTACAACGATATTTGTCATTTATTTTCATGCACGTGTCTTTGTATATTCCTAATTTTTCATGTATCTTCACAGTCATTTATCACAAAAGCCACTCGATACACCTTATGGGTCTTTCATGAGACGGCAACTTAGATGAAATATCTTCCACGATCCTATTGGACAAAAATCACCACACTATGGCAGTGAAAGCATTATGAAGGATAGTATCGATGTATAAATAAACTATTTGTTGAAAATGGTGCCAGAGTCCGTTTCCTCAGGTGCTCCATAATGTCTGGACACTGTTAATGCTTTTTGTAATCTATAATCCTCCACCATCCCTAAAGGAACCCTGATATATGGCAAAAATTGACCTCCGCATAACCAAGAGACTCCTACTATAGTACTCTACTGAGTAAACCTTTATTTTTGGTTGAGATCTATTCTTGGTAACTAAAAATAGTTGCATTGCCTATTATTTTAGATACAATTTATTTATCCCAATCACCCCACCCTATGTCCCCAAATGCATACAAGGTAAATAAAAATATTAAGATAACAATTAATTTAATTAGAAACCAATATTTTTGCAAAACATAATTGTCTCAGAATTGATTAAAATTAGAGATATGGAGAAGGCATTGGACAGAACTGATACACATTGACCATTGATTTCCAAATAAGTGAAAGTTAAAATATTATCACCTGTACATGTTAAGTCTGAACACACTTATTCAATAGAAAAACACTTGAAGGTTTTTGTAGGTGATGTAAGCTCTCATTAATTATTTATGCAGTGAATTGGGAATCCTAAGTATTGTGTGACTTCTACTGCAAATTCTTGGCCTGCAATCTCTGTAACTGACCACACATTATTAAGTCGCCTCTCAATGGCAAAAAAATGTTTTGACTTCAATGAATTCATCCTGGTCAATGATAAAGGTAATGAGGATCTTTCAAAGGAGATGTCATTAAATAGCATAATTACTTCTTCATATTAATATTATTATTGTTGCTCTCCCATTTAATGTAGGATTTGGGTGAATACAAACTAAACATTAGTACAATTAAACATTTCTTGCCCTTCCCAATAAAACACAACCTCATTTAAGGGATTCGGGAATTTTTATATTTTGGAATACACTACAGTAAGGCACAGATTTAGGAACAGTATGATTATTTCACAAAATTTCCTCAGAAGGATACAGATTCAGATCATAAGTTTGGACTAATGAAGTTGAACAACAGATTCAAGAGAATGAAATATGGATGTCAGTTGATGAAATAGAATGTACAGGAATTAGCTGGAGTAATAAGAAAGGAGTATCAGCATCGTCATCTGTAGAGAAAATTATGAGTGGAGAAAGAGAGCTGTGTACAATTGAAGAAAAATAGAAGAAAAAAACAAAAAAGTGATATCCGAAGCCAAAAATGTAACGATGGGAACAGTCAAGAGAAAAAGGATAAAAAAATCATGGATTACAAATGAGATGATTTAGAAGCTAGATGAGAAAAGGGTTTGTTGAAAAATATATCAGAAATATATCAAAAATAATCTTTTTTATGTTTTATATTGTAACGAGCATTATATTTGGAAAGCGAAGAGCTGGGGTTTGAAAGAGCAGTGGAGATAGCGGCTGCGCGAGAAAAAGCCGCCGCGAATGCCTCCGCGTGCAGCCTTTTCTCGCCATCGGCGGACCACGAGACAGGGGTCGGCGCCCGTGGAGTAGGCGTCCATTTTGTGAAAGCCGATACCGCGTCGGAAGCGAGCGACCAGCTGGAGGAGCAAGAGGTATATAGAGTCGCTGTCCGCGGGAGGGGGAACCGGCCACATCGGAATCCAGCGGCATCGGGAAAGATTGGCGCCGGAGTGTGCTACTGCTGCGGAAGGAAGGGTCATGCTAGGGCGGAGTGCCGTTTTAGAAATGCAAAGTGCGATATTTGTCGCCGTACAGGTCATTTGAAGGCAATGTGCAATCAGGGTCGCTTGGGTGAGTACCATGAGGTTTATCATCACGAGCCTTTCGTTGAAGGCATTGGATGCGTACGGATGTGTATGGATGGGAATGTGTTGGAAAACCAAATTAGGGAAGGGGAGCGTAAAAAAAATTTGGAGGAGTTACCAGGATTTTTCAATTTAAAAAGCCCTGTTAAAAATCCTCTTTGGAAAGTAACTATTAAAGTTGACAAGGTAGAGTTAGATATGGAGATTGATACAGGATCGGCCATTTCTGCTGTATCAGAGGAGTGCTATAAAAGACACTTTTCGAATGTCTTTTTGGAAAGCACGGATATCTTGTTGAGAACGTACGCTAACGCCTGTATTAGGCCTGTGGGTATTGTATGGGTACAGGTTCATTTTCAAGGAAGCTTGTTTAAATTGCCATTGTTTGTGGTAAGAAATGGAGGTCCACCTATTTTGGGCAGAGATTGGTTGAAAACTTTCCAATTTAGCTTTTCTTTCCTTAATCTAGGGGTTGTGGGGTCTGTTTTAACAGTGGAGAGTGTGTTGGAAAATTTCTCCACATTATGGGATGATGGATTGGGAACATTCAGTAAAGGCAAAGTCACTCTAAGTTTAAAGAAGGGCACTAAACCTGTGTATTGTGCACCCAGGGCATTGGCGTTTGCTCTCAAAAATTGAGTAGATGAAGAGTTGGATAGGCTAGTTACGTTGGGTATCTTGTATCCAGTAGAATTCAGTACTTGGGCAACTCCTATAGTCCCAGTTGCTAAGAATGATGGAAAAGTGAGAATCTGTGGGGATTTTAAGATTACTCTTAATCCTAGTTTGGAAGTGGAAAGATACCCCTTGCCTCGTGTGGAGGAAATTTTTTGCAAACTGCAAGGAGGAGAAAAATTCTCCACCATTGATTTGTCACAAGCTTTTCAGCAGTTGGTATTGGAGGACAAATCCCAAGAGCTGTGTACGATAAACACACACAGGGGTCTGTTTCGCTATTGTAGATTGCCTTTTGGGGTTGCATCAGCTCCAGCTATTTTCCAAAGAATCATGGATCAGGCTATGCAGGGGTTGAAAGGAACTGCTTCTTTTCAAGATGATATTATTATAACAGGGAGGAATGATGAGGAGCACGTGGAAAATTTAAGAAGGGTCCTGCAAAAACTGAGTGAGTTAGGATTTAAAGTGAATAAAAGGAAATGCATGTTTATGAAGGATTCTGTAGAATTTTTAGGACACCGAATAGACAAGGAGGGACTTCATCCAACTGAGTCAAAAATTGAGGCTATTATTAAGTCCCCAGTACCCAAAAATGTATCGCAGCTGAGAGCCTTTTTGGGACTAATAGAATATTATTCTAAATTTTTACCAAATTTAGCATCACGGTTGGCTCCATTGCATAGGCTCCTTCGGAAAGAGTCTGATTTTGTATGGACAAGAGAGTGCGATGATGCTTTCAAGGTTGTGAGAGCATCAATTGTTTCAGCAAAAGTGTTAGCACACTACAGCCCTTCTCTCCCTGTAATTTTAGAGTGTGATGCATCTCCCTTTGGACTTGGGGCAGTTTTGCTGCACCGTTTTGCTAACGGACATGAAAGGCCAATTGCTTTTGCATCTAGGTCACTGAGTAAAGCTGAGAGAAATTATTCTCAGATTGATCGCGAGGCTTTGGCAATAATGTTTGGAGTGCGGAAGTTTAACCAGTATGTGTATGGCAGGAAGTTTATGTTGCGAACAGATCATAAGCCTCTGTTATACATTTTTGGGGAAAAGAAGGGAATCCCTCAAATGGCAGCAAACAGACTGCAGCGCTGGGCAATAGTTTTGCAAGGGTATGATTTTCAAATCCGCTATATAAAAGCTGCAGATAATATAGTAGCTGATGGTCTTTCAAGGTTACCTTTAGAGATAGAGGAGGAAATAGTGAAAGACTTTTCATATGTCGAATTAGGAGAAAAGGAGTTCCTTCCAGTAAATGCTAAAGGTATTTCTCAAGAGACACGAAAGGATCCTTTGCTTAGTCGAGTGTTGGATTTTTGCATGTTTGGGTGGCCAGCCAAACCTAATGAGGAATATAAACCGTTTACGCATAGAAAAAATGAGCTAACCGTGGAACAAGGTTGCTTATTGTGGGGTAATAGGGTGATCATCCCAGAAAAGTTGAGAGCCCTGGTATTGAGGGAGTTGCATGCTGGCCACCAAGGTGTTGTTAAAATGAAATCTTTGGCTAGGTCTTACGTGTGGTGGCCTAGTTTGGATGAGGCCCTAGAGTCATTGGTGAGATCTTGTGAGTCTTGTGCAGTAAATAAGCCTTCGCCTGTTAAAGCCCCTCTGAAGTCTTGGGATAGACCTGAGGGACCATGGGTCCGTTTACATATAGATTTGGCTGGTCCATTTTTAGAGAAAATATTTCTAGTAGTGGTTGATAGTTCAACAAAATGGCCAGAGGTTATGCAGTTAAAGAATGGTGGGGCTGAGGAAATTATCAGTCATTTACGGGGTTTGTTTGCTGTGTTTGGGCTGCCAGAGCAAATCGTTAGTGATAATGGGTCCCCATTCACATCGGGTGAATTTCAAAATTTTTGTAAATTGAACGGAATCTTACACACATTCTCTCCTCCTTACCATCCAGCTACTAACGGTGCGGCGGAAAATCTTGTGAAGTGTTTTAAAAATAAGATTAAGACTCTGCTGCATTCAGGGGTTCCATTGCACATTGCCTTACCACAGTACTTGTTTAATTATAGAATAAGTCCCCATACTGTCACCGGAGAAGCACCTAGCAAAATGATGTTTGGACGACTACTCAGGTCTCGCCTGACTCTCCTCAAACCTAGTGTCAGCAAGACTGTGGCTCTCAGACAGAGACTGTTGGAAATGCCTCAGACCAGAGTGACACTGTTAAGGCGTTTTCAGGTGGGTGACGAAGTGTGGGCCAGGGCTTATGGGAGAAGTGGTGCTAAGGACTGGGTACAGGCTACGGTGACAGGAGTACTTGGGTCCCGGAACTACCATGTCCAAACCGAGCAGGGACACATTTGGCACAGACACATAGATCAGTTGAGGGGCAGAGCCAAAGTAGCAGAAGGGCCTCACACAGTGTGTGATGAGGTTAGCAGTCCTGAAGCAGTGAAGACGTCAGTGCATACCCCCATGTCAGTGCCTACCCCAACACCAGTGCCTCCCTTAGTGCCTGTGTCCTCCTCAAATGAAGATGCTGAACCAGTAGGATACTGGGAGTCCAGGAAGGTAGACTCCACTGAAACATTACCGGTGAAGAACAATGTTGACATTGGTCAAAGGCGATATCCTCAGAGGTTGAGGATTCCAAAAAAGAAGTGGAGTATTTAAAAGAAAAAAAAGGGCATAATGTTGTGTTAGCCAATCAGTCCATATTTGCCCATTGCCTCTGTTTTTTTTTTTAATCATTTTTTTGTATTTTCCTGGGGAGGGATGTAGTATATAGTGAATATCGTTGTGTGTTTGTTTATGTGCATGATGATTGTCAACTGTCTGAATAAAGAAAGTCAAGGCACCGCCATTTTGGCGTCAGTCTCTTACCTGCCTCTAAGCACGTCTGTTCATTTCAATACACCACAGTTTGAGAAACAGTGACCCACGTATACCTCAATCACACACAAAAGGCAAAATAAATAATAAAAATAATAAATAATTAAACAAACTTACAACCACTCGATCACTAGGGTGTGTTAAGAAATAACAGTCACTCTCATGAATCACATTCATACACACACTCAGGGTTTACAAAGATCCCTCCTGTGTCAGTGACCCATCAATCACACAGATAAATGCAAAATTATAAAAGGGATGTAGTGAAACAGAAATGACTTACGTAAATACACAGTCACTCAATCATTTGGGTGTGTTAGACCTTTGTGAATTTGACACACTCAGTCAGGGTTTACAAGGATGTGCTTTGTTGTGTGTATATGTATATGGAGGGAACAGTTAAAGAGGCATGGGAAGAACTGGAGATAGGAATGAAGCCCATTGGAGAGTGAGTGTGATAGGTATACGATGAAAAGAAATATAAACAAAACAATGGTTATGGAGTTTTAGAGAAAGAGTTAAAGCTTTGTTAAATATTGAAATACCTCATAGAGCAGGTGGAACAGTTTATGTATTTCAGAAGTGTTTTGGATTAAAATGGTCAAAGCAGTAGGGACATAAGGAGAAGAACTGCATTTAACAAAGAAGTTTTCACAAAGAGGAAGCTGATGACAGAAACATTGAGTAAGGATGCTAAGAAAAGGCTTGTCAAAAGCCAGATATAGAGTGTGATTTTGTGCCGAGCAGAAATATGGTCATTGAAACAGGATGATAAGAACAGATTGGAGGAATTTGAAATATGGGTGTGGAGAAGGATGGAAAAGGTGAAGTGGACTGAAAGGACAACAAATGAGGAAGTGCTAGACATGATGCGGGAGGAGAGAGGATTGTTGGGAAAAGTCAAAAGAAAACAGGAAAGATGGATTAAGGACATTTTGATTGGCAATGGGGTGTTGAAGACTATGATAGATTGAGTAGGATAGATGAACATTTGGCAGTTGAAGTAGGGGCAGGAATAGGATAGGGCTGTTGGACAGAATGAAGGCAGGAATGGTTTACTGTAGTTTTGGATGTTAGGAAATTTGTCTGTCAATCCAAAACCTACCTTAACCATTTGAATACCAATAATTAATAACTCTTGATTTTATTCAACAGACACCGCTAAATTTACATTAACAAATATTTTAGCATTTCTCCTAGTGGATATTCACTAATTTTGAATTACTGACTTTTAATAATCAAACCACTTTACTTTTCCACATGAACTTTTTATAAACTATTAAACTTTTTATGAAAAGTTTATGTGGAAAAGTAAAGTGGTTTGATTATTAAAAGTCAGTATGAAGATTTCCCACCAAGTTACGCCAGAAACTGTTTTATTTAATTTTGAATTAGTTTCAAAAATCTGATGGTCCACCTAAATAAAATCCCACTTACCATAGAGATCCAACCTAGCTTGTGTTTCTGGAATCATTACTATGTTAAAGTTTTTGTCTTTTTTATGTACATATATAGATTAAATTTATCAATCATAGCATGAAACCATTTTGTGAATTTTATTGTTAGCATTCAGGAAATAAAATTCCCTGAATAAATGATAATACATCAAACTATGAATAAGCACCTAGGGTTAATGAAAAAATAATTCCTATCACTGAGTGTAGATCTGCTTTTGTGTTATAGCTCAAACACATACGTTCTTAATGATTACTACCTACCTAATTGTAGTGCAGTGGTAGACAGTTGCTTTCGAGTGTTTCGAGAACACTTAGCTGGTCTGATTAACTGCTTGACTCTTTCAATGTGCATCCATGTGACAATCATTTACTAGCTGCTTCACTGGCTTCACAAACTGAGAATTTTTTAGGTAATCATCTTAATGAGGATTACCTTATGTCAGATAGTTAGCATCATTCAATCTGGAAAGTGTGGCTTAAAGAGTAGTCATTATCGCTCTCCTTTCAACAATTCTGGGATCCAATGGAATTAAAAGATCCCGGCCATATTAAGGTTTTAATCGACAGGGAGGACTTATAAACTAACCCAGATAATTAGTAATAACATTATCTTGTCCTCTAGGCCTCTAGATGCATTGTAACCCCATGCCAAATTCTTCCAATGTAAGCATTCAAGACAGAAAAACTAAGAAACCAGACTTTGTCATTAACAATACAGAAATAACAACAAAATTAATTTGTATGAAAAATTAATTTACAATTAATACTGTTTGAAATATTCACTCAAATTTGACAATTTTATGCAATTAAATAATACAGTTTCAGGCTTAGCGTGGTGGAAATCCTTCATGATGAAAGAAGACTGCTTTTCCACATTTAAGTATTTTTATTATGACCTAGGTTTCATTAAAGCGTTACATTTCCAGGTATATTGAAAATTTTGGAACTCACATAAAAATACAAATGATAGGAAAGAGGGGAGGGGAAGAGGAGAGAACAAACAAAAGGACAATTCGGGAGAGGCAAAAGTGGGAGAAAGGTTGGATTGGGGGATGGAAGGAAAAGGTTAAGGAGCAAAGGGATGAAGGCTGGAGGAATGTCATAGGATTGTCTACCAGTTATGGTGATTGGGTACAGGACCACAAGATAATACTAATGGCCTGATATAAGGTGGGTTGGTCGGCCATTGGGGAGGTGGGGTTTAAAGGGCTGGTCATTGGGAACTGCAACAATGGGGAGCAAGAGTGAAATAAATATTCGTTAGTTAAAACATCCTTTCCCGAATTGGGATGGTGTAGGATCTCCAGCTGTTCCAATGCATACAGGTGCAGTTCCTTCCTCTCTACACATAATAGGGAAAAGCCACTTCCATGGCCGCAATTGCTCAGGTGTTTGGTGAAGAGGGATGAGGAGATTTTATTCCTGTGACATGACTGATGTTCTTTCACCCTTATGTGAATCTTCCTTCCTGTTTGGTCTACGTATACCCCTGTTACAGTCACTAAACTGTAGTTTATACACTCCACTCCTTTGTAAGGGATTGAATCTATCTTTGGTATGTCAAAGAAGGTTTTTTAGATTAGTCAAGTTGCTTAAGACAGATTTGACCTTGTCCTTCAACAGGATCCTTTGCACTTTCAATAAAATATTTCCTAAGAAAGGGAATCTCCACCACTGAGGTTGTTCTTCTGTGGGACTGCCATAAATGGCTGACTGGCTAGCCTGGACAGTTTTCCCCTATAGCTATTACTTCTAGCAATCTTTTTCAAAGTATTCAGTTCCTTCAGTTTGTTCTCCTAAGAAAGACAAGGGGATAAAACATAACACATGTAGCATAGAATGAAAGGCTAATAGCTTCTGAGAGACATGGTGTCTTAAGTTATTACGATTTACCAAATTTCTTTCCTAAACACAGAAAAATCATACCTATCATTTATTACAGAGATGATTAGCGCTAAAAAATTAAGAGATCCATCTGTTTCTATTTCTCTAGTATATTTCAAATGTTTACCTCTGAATTTTAGGAAGGTTAGAAAACTGTCCAACTGCCTAACTGGACCTGTCCAAACACAGACAATATTGTCTACATATCTGTACCAATGGAAGATGTTCTATACAAGGGGGTTGGCTGATTGAGAATAAAAAATGAGTCTCTCAAAATTGTCCACATATATCTGCCAATAGTGGAGAAAGTGGACTTCCCATGGCCAAGCCATCCTGTTGTTAGTATATAATATTGTTGAACACAAAACTGTTTTGTTTTAAACACACTTTTACAGAGGAACACATTTCACTTATTACTAGAACTGGAACCTTAGCCTTAAACAGTAATTTTGGCTAAATTTACAGCTTCTGATCTGGGGACACTGAGAAATAAATTAGTGACATCAAATGATACTATTGTGCACTTGGGGGATAACTTTCTCTGAGAGTATCTTTTCTAGTTCATTTGAGTTTTTGATTCCATACTTAGGTGAAAACTTTGAATGTTGTCTAAATAAGGCATTTAGCTTTCTAGCCTAAAGGTAATCTGGGGTTGAAATATTAAAAACCTCTGGCCTAATTGGAACACTATTTTGTGGATTTTTGGTAGACCAAAAAATATGGGCACTGACAGTTTCATTTGTATGAGGGAATTCTTTTCCCGAGGACTTATTAATACTGCACATGAATTGATGGAGGCTTTGCACTTTTCTGAAACTCAGGAGTTGGGTCATTTAGTAAAACTATTGTTTGGTTATTCGAGATGAACTCTTCACACTTCCTAATCTGGTCATTTCCATCCATGATAACTATCACATTTCCTTTATCTACCTTAGAAATAAAATGGTCTTCCTTAGATATTGTTTTTTTGATGGAACCACAGCTGTGAAATCTTCCGTTTTCCTAAGTTAAATGTCTGATGAATGTAAGTTGCCAACAAAGGAATGAATCCCCACAGTGATACATTTCCTTTGTGCCTGAGGTATCCTTCTGAAAAGCCAAATCTGAATCCGCGGCAAGATTTTTTAAATCTTGAGTCAAAACGGGGATATTAGGACAATGCTTCATCCCTTTGCTCAGCAATCTGACCTCTTTAGGCTTAGAATTACATTTAGATATATTTACTAATTTGTCACTAAATGTATGGGGAATTGCAGATGGGGCCTTATCTTGAGTCAGGGAAGCAAGCTTTTTTGCATTCACATTCCTTTTCCTAAATACAATCTGAATTGCTCTTTGCCTGACACAATCATCCAAGGTGACGTATTCCACCCAGTGAAGAGAACTTGTGAATTCTAGATATAGCAGAAATAGATAATGGGAGATTGAATCCCTCTTGACATAACATTCATGTAGCTCCCTACTCACTTCACAGCTACTTTTGCGAAATGTCCAGCTGAAGATGTAGCATTGCACTTGATGTTCACATACTTGGCTATGACACCGAGAGAGAGGCACTAGCTGTTGAAGTAGACGTTTGCTGATGCCGATTATTATTTGGTCAATTTCCAGTAAAGACTAGACTTGGTTGCCTCCAACTAACTGAACTATGAATTATTAAGTAAATGAAAATATCTAAATGCAATTTTTACCTTAGTTACTTTTATAAGAAATTCAACATACTTACTACTAATGTCAGTATTTCCAGTAATACACAAAATGAATTCAAATTACTTTTTGAAAGATTTCATTTCTTCAAAAAAGTACATTGCTTGGAATTGCAGGCTACCAAAATAAATTGGACTGCTTTCCCTCCTTGTTAAATTAAAATCATTCAACTAAACATTACATATATATACATACATAAACAACAGTGTCTTTTACATAAACATATTCAGGGTCTTTTTTCACAGTCAAATATAAGTATTGTATAACTTCAGCATTTCTATGCAATGTGAATTTATTAATTCCTAACATGAGCTTCACATTGAGGTGTCCTAATATTTTTTCTGATGCTAAAAATATATTCCCCATTATTATGGCTGTCAATTAATGAATTCATAAAATGTTTGTCAAATGTTATTCAACATTTTGATAAAATTTACACTGAACACTTCGGAAAAACATGAACAATGCAATACTGCAGTAATACTGTTGTTGAATTATCATGCTCCCAAAAACTATGTCACTTTTTTCTCCTTTAAATTTCAGAAGCCACATTCAAATTGAATTCTACACACAAACTTTCAATCCACAGAAATTGCTTCTGTCTGACTCATCTCTTTACCCCTTTTCAGTTCCTTCACTCTGTCCAAAAACTTAACAAACTTAGGATGCCTTTTTGCTTCTTCCATTGTCACCTTCTCTTGAAGTGTCAGCATTTTGTCATATTCTTTAGTGAAGTCAAAGTCTCTAGGGCAACTTTTTACAGGATGTGTGACGCATAATGCTTCAAATGCATCCTTGGCCTTCTTATGCTCAAGTTGCTGAGTACAAAACTTCAAAGTCACATCAGTAAGTTTGTTAATCTCTTGATCCCTTAAAGTTTTTTCATTGTAAAACTCAAAAACCATCTCTAGGCATTGCATTATCCATGAATAAGTATCATCTTGAAGTTTCTCTCGGACACTGATGGCACGCTTACTCAGTGCTGTATCTACAATAAGAAATAAATAAAAATATTGATAATAAAGTCAATAAAATTAACCCAGATTAAAATAATGATCCTCATTGTACATTGATGTCTTCCAATAATATTCCATACTGCATTCCCACCATCTTGAACAGACTTGATTATATTTTATCACAATTGATCATAACAAAACAGCATATACTCTTCTTACTGAGTGAAATTATTTGTTTTTTTTTAATTATTCTGAAAAATATGAAACCAGGAGACAAGAGACTAAGCAACACAATTCAATTTACACTGTTTTTGATTATGCTAAGGAGAATGGAACCAGAAACTAACTTTTTTAGCTCTCCTTGTTAACTGTTCTTTTAAATTGCTTTTACTTCTCGTCTACCTCCTTTTTCAAAATCCCTCTCCTTCTTTCACTATAATTTATTAAAAATATACTGAATAAGACAATATGAACTTTGTGAAAAATAAATGAGCTTCTTCTTATATTAATATTCGATTGGGATAGTTGCTGAAGGGTATTGAAGCATATATTGTAGTTTAAATGACATTAACAAACATTTAAGACATGAATGCAGTAGCTTCTCCTAAAACAATAGGAGATTGAAAATCCTCAATATATGCATTACCAAGATATAATGTCAAATCGGTCTCCATAACTTATGCAATATATATAAATGCACATCATTTGGTAATCCACCAGGACTATATTTTGAGAAACAATTACTCCAGTAGGCTTCAGTGAACAAATGTCCAGTTGCTGGCTCACTTTCTACTGACAATTATTTCAATGAATCCTGCGAAATACCTTCAGCAACCTTCATTCGAGGGGATGTGAGCTGGAATAATTTCATGGCAACTTCTATGAATTCTACCTTTCAAAGCATGCAAACACCCCAGAGCCTTGGTAATATGCGACCATGTCAAAACGTTATATATTTATATTATTATATATAATAATATATTTTGCTCTTCCAATACAATCTTCCATAGCACATTCAGAAATGGGTATAAAAATACTGTGGGTGAATGTAGTGATGTTTTTTTAAATAGTAAATAAGAGCTAGACCGACTCATTTTTTATGTGGCCTGCATGGTGTGTAATCACGGCAGTCACACACCCTGGTGGTGGTTTGCAGGGTGCCATGTGGATGTAGCCTTCAGTGTCCTCGATTCATTGCCAAAATCATGAATGCTACTTTCTTGTTCATGTAATCGCAAACATGAAATTAACAGTCTATTTCTAATAATAATGTCAGTGAATCGATCGCATAAATGAGTCTTTAAATGGTACAACGCATATCTGCAACACAATAAATGAAACGGCATATATGATTCTCCAGTTTCATAAAGTAGACTCTTTTCAACATCGGATTAATTTCTATTACTAATTTGAAAATCGGCCAGCATTTTTCAGCATCATTAACAGATATCTGTCCAAGTATTTCGTTTAATTTTCAATAATGTTGTTACTGTAAACAAAAAATACCGGGACCGTAAACTTGACTTCAATGTATTGATACAGCAATGGTTTGTCATTAATTAAAATTGACTTCAAGAGCGAAGGAATGTAATTAGTCATACGGGTGTTACCTGAGGAGAGGTGAAATAAATTCTATTCAAACTCTATCATAGATTATTACATTTCATCTTCTAGTAATATCTGACAAACCTATGGAAGTTGTTTGTTGATTGTCATCTTCAATTTCCGATTGCTCGCCATTCTGGTTGGTACCCGAATCCATTCTCTACATTTTGCGTAGGTAACAAAAACACCAGAATTAAACAAATCAAAATGAAGCAATAATTTTTCTTATAGTTGTATGCACAGAACTATTAGGTGAGGAAAAGCAAACCAAATAAGTCACCATTACTTCTGCCTATTGAAAAAGCGTAGTGATTACATAAATCAATACATACCAAAAAATTTAAATAATTCCTCAATATCTCAAAACACACAAGGTGGATATATCCTTTCAATGACAAATTGACCACGACGATTGCGGTCAAAGACTAGCGCCAATGTTGACTATTGCTGCTTAGGAGCCACTAACAGAATTTAAATTTGCCGTCTTAAAATAATGCTCGTATTAAAAAAAAGAATAGTTTAATTAAAATAATTTCAAGTAGTATATTTACAAAACTTAAATTTAAACAAATACATTACAATGATTTGATATTTCCCTGACACATTTCTTTTCATCAGTCAATTTGAAACAAATGACACATGAAAGTTATTTGGAAGCGAGCAAAGCGGTGCTTAACGAAGCCATGTGGGAAGTGTTTTTGTAGTATTTTGAAGTTAGATGCGATAATTCTTTGAATTTCTACTGGTCCACTGAATATTATTCATCATATAAAAAAACGTAAGATCTTGAATATATAAAGAGAGACAAACTTGTGTAAATCTCATTTATTAGTAATTTGTATAAGGCATGGATGCGATATTGTTTGCACTGGTTCGGTGTGATGATAAGGTGTGAAATTACTTTTTACATGCTTTAGATTATGTCTTTCCGAGGCCGTGGGGGAGGTGGAGGTTTTAGAGGAGGTGGCGGCGGTGGCTTTCGAGGTGGCGGAAGAGGGGGTGGAGGCAATTTTAGAGGAGGCAGAGGTGGTGGAGGAGGTTTTGGCAGAAATTCCTATTATGATCAGGGCCCACCAGAAGAGGTAATATTTTTTATTATCCCTGTGCTAAATTATTATGTGATTTTAGCCTGTTTTTACTATGAAAACCATCTGTATTCTACATGATTATCTTTTGTAGGTCCTGCAATTTGGCCATTTTATGTTTCCCTGCCAAGAGGATTTGGTTTGCAAAGCTGAAATTGAAGATGTGCCCTATTTCAATGCACCTATTTATCTAGAAAATAAAGAACAAATAGGAAAAGTAGATGAAATATTTGGGAACCTTCGAGATTATTTTATATCAGTGAAACTCTCAGAATCAATAAAAGCGAAATCATTCAAATCAGAGCAAAAGGTATGTAGATATCTCTAAGTATATATGTTTGAATGCCGATGGATTCTCAATGAAAGTTTCAATTTTTATATGGTCAAATAAAGAAGCCGCATTTCTATTTTATGTAATATTTTTGTCCATTCACTTTTAACTACTATGGCATACCAATTTTGAATTGTAGTTATTATTAAAGTTTAGGTCCATAATTAATACTTCAGTGTGATGCAGAAATCATTGTTAAGAGTTCAAATTTGTAAATATTCGTAATTGAGTTGGAAGATGGAAGACACTTTTAAAAAGTTGTTAATATGTAGTTATTTTCATTGTCTGTGTTAACATAATTCTGTTATTATTGTTTTCTAATTTTTTTCTAATGTGTTGATGGTGAGTGTCTCACCCTCAATTCGTCCTCCAGACGTAGATACTGTTCAGCCAGTGGTACTCCAAGACATTATTTTTGGCTGTCCCTTGTACAGAGGAAACAGTAGTGCTTTGAATAACCTCTCTTGAGGCTAATAAATAGAGCCACAACCTAACAAAAATACCGGCAAACATTGGACTTATTGTCGTTGTAATTGATGCATGGCATGTAGCCATTTCATCATAAGTTTCTTTCAATCCTACAGCCTGCACCAAGGGAATAGTTGGTCAGTTGTTCACATTTTCCAGCAGTATTTCTTTCAGGCAATTTGGAGAATTCTAATGCAAGCAACATTCTTCAGGCTTGTAAGTGAATCCAAATTCATGTGAAATCCATATGATATCTATACCGAATTTCATTTAATGTTTCATTTCAAAGAATTTTAGAATCTCGCTAATATTCGTGCACACTGAAATATTGTTGCTGAATGCAAACAAAATCCAATCCTGGTACCAGAGTCCAGGACAACTTGAATTCTGTGGGGATTTTAATGTAATCATTCTCCCAAATCATAATGTTATTACCTCCGAAAATATTTTTATTGTAAAAATTCAAGTTTTGTGTTAATCATATGTTCAAAATAATTTAATTAATCATATGGTGAAAATATAGAGCAAAAGATTTTCAATCGAAATCCCATCTAAGAGTGTTAAAAATATCTAAAACTTGGAAATGTTAACTTTAGGCAAAGACACTTTTTGGCCAAATTTACATTTATTTTCACTCTTTGGGACCCTATCTTTAAATCAATGAAAATTAAATTTTGTAGATTCCTCATTCATGATGTAGATACATGGAAATGGGCCCTATGATATTTTGATGTCTACACCTACCACGTTTCCAGTTTGTCCATCCAACATCTGCATTACATAGTAGACCAGCAATAATAAGAACAATACCTTAGAGGATGCTGAGGCAGCATCTTTGTGATTCTGAATTTTTGTCTCTAGGTTGTTTAGATCTGACAGGGGTTATTAGAATATTAAAGCAGATATTCTCAGTAGTTATTACTTTTTTCTATTCAATGAAGCAGCAGGAAAAGAAAATGGTTCAAAGTATGAGTCCTTTGCTTAAAAAACTCATTTGGCAAGAGATATCCTGGTCTGATAAAGATTCAAACTTGCAAGTTCCCAGCAACACTATCTCTCTAGTTACCAGTCGTTATTTGCTTCTGATGAAGGAGATCTCTGAAATAATAGGGAAATTTACATTGATTGCTTGAGAAATACATTGTTTTTGAAAAAGTGGCCAATTTGGTTACCACTTAGTGCAGGTGCTATTGAGCCAGGTTTCACTGTGCATGACACCAGCTAATGAATGAATATTTTACCTAAGTTTGCTTTTCAATCGTCCTTAATTGTAGAATGAGCTTCATAATGTTAAAAAAGTAAGATTTCAAGATACATAATATAATTAACATTCTCTCCCTCGTACTATGATCCTTTTAACTTTCTAATATGCTGTAAATAATTTTTAATATTACTTCTTGAACATATTGTACAAACTACCCTAAAATGAAGTATTGTATGCATCTTAACATTGTTGGAAAAAGTAATTCCAGTGTTGTTTTACAGGCTTCTGGTAATTAAGGTATCATGCTATAGTTTCCAATTATTACTACTGTTTCGCTTCCAACATATTTTCTGCCACTGAACATATGGAAAATGCAGCCATGATGAATCATTTCAAGTTGCATTGCAATTAAGGTGATAGCATTCCTCTTTTATGCAAGGCATGCTCATAAGTAAGGGTCGTTTGGTCACAGGAAAAAATATACTCATATGAAACACATTTAATTGGCACTTTTAGTTAGCTACAAATCCACTTCACTTCTCTACATAATCACCGTTCACTTCTAAGCATTTTTCGTGCTGCTGCACCATCTTTTTTAACGCCTCTGCATAGAAGCTTGCCACCTGAGAGTTGAACCAATAGACAACGATGTTCTTGAGTTCCTCTTCAGTTTCGGAATGTTGTCCACCGAGCCACTGTTTCAAGTGCAAGAAGAGGAAGTAGTCGCTAAGGGCAAGGTCAGGACTGTACTGTGGGTGGTCCAAGAATTCCCAACGACCCAAAAACTCTCGTTTACTGGACATTCTTTGCTCTTTGTGGTGGTCGGTGACCATTTTCAGTACCCACCTAGCACAATTTGTGGTATCCGAGATTTTCCGTGACAATATTGTAGACAGTAGTGTGTCCAAGTTGATGAAATTGTTCAGCCAGGCCATAAATCTTCAATCAACGATCACATTGCAGTTAATGTTCCACTTGCGAAACGATTTCATCGGTCAGAATACTGGGCCTACCACTTCGCTCTTCGTCATGGGCATTTGTTCGTCCATTTTTAAAATCACAGCACCATTGTCTAACCTTTCCTTCACTCATAACTGTAGGTTTATAAACTAGGCATAACTCCCGATGAATTTCTGCAGCCGACAATCCTTTTGCATACAAGAATCGTATGACAGAACGCACTTCACAGCTGGCGGGATCAATGATTGTCGCAGACATTGTTGTTTGCATGCATGGGCAAGCAAACGACTTCTGAAACAAAACAAATGCTGCTATAGCTTTTCAATGAATTAGTAGATATTGCTGCAGGAGTAAAACTGTATTCTGAAGCTCCAATATTTATAAATATAAATTTGCAATTATATTTGCTTTTATAAATATAAGCAAATGGCCCATACTTTATGAATATGCCTCTTAGAATACTATATCATTTTCTGAGTAACTCCAAGCATCTAAATAACTGAATTAACAATTTTTTCCATTTCAATCTGGAAAGTAAGTCAGGTTGTCCACTTTGTCTGCTTGGTAAATAATGTGCTTTTTATTGACTGTCACCTCTCTAATGAATCAAAAAGATAAGTGTATAAGCCTCCTAGAGCTATGTGGGTCTGGAGAGGCATTGAGAAAATAATTTAGATAGAGATGAGAGCAAAGGCCAGAGTTGATGGGAGGAGATACGAGTTTGCTAGATGTAATTCGAAGGCAAACAAGTTGTTATTTGTAATATTGAGAGCTAGAGATATTTTGTAAAACAGAATAGAGAGCCTTAGGCAAGCAAGGTTTATGAGGGATGGAATAGGTTTTTTGCAAGGATTTAGGACTCGTAAAAATGTGAAGAACGCAAGAAGAATATAAAGTCGTGTTACTTTTATTTCCAGCTATTTATGTCTCAAAAGATTTTTTTTGTCTTGGTTGTCTTGAATGTGAACCTTTTAATGGAGTCTGTAATCAGGAACTAATAAGTGTGCTCCTCTGAATGTTGCAGGTATTCATTGATCCAGCCAAGTTGTTGCCCCTTCAGCGATTTCTCCCCAATGCGGGTGGGGGCGGCAGGGGCAGGGGTGGCCGTGGGGGACGGGGTGGAAGAGGGGGAAGGGGTGGTGGTGGTGGGTTCAGAGGACGAGGGGGTAGGGGTGGCGGGGGTGGATTTGGTGGTGGGGGTGGCTTTGGTGGAAGAGGAGGAGGAAGGGGTGGTGGAGGTCGTGGGGGAGGGGGGAGAGGATTTGGAGGAGGGAGGGGAGGTGGGAGAGGACGATGGTAGACACCAGGACATTACAGTGAAACATAGTGTGAGATACATCGTGTCTACTTCATTTTCTGTCCTTCATGGTGAACTTTTATTGCATATTGTGACAAGATTTGAGAATAAAATCATGTGGTTTTTTGAAAAATTACTAAATACCCACAAAATATGTTTGAATACTTGATGAGTTTTTTGTTGTTTAAAGGAAGAGCCTTTGATTTTTATACGTAAACATTCACACTCAAATTAGCAGTACAAATGCATGAATGTAAAGAAAAGTTGAAGGTGCACGTTGCAAAAAGAAATGTTATGCATTCATTTTTCAGAACTTTTCATTTAAGGCAAAAATAAAATTTGAATATCATGATTAAATCAGTATGTGAGATCTTAATGTGAAACGAAATTTTAAGTGTGTTATGTGGATTTTAAAACATTCAGAAATTGCATCAGATTATTCACGTGATCTTACTGGGTTATGCCTTGACAGAGTTGAAATATAAAAGTCTCAGCAAATTATAATTTATATATGATATGATTATTAAAAATTAATTTTATACCTCCTTTTCTTCTATAAAAACCAAAGCACCATTTAGATATATAGAGTTCTTTATCAGTGCAAAATTGAGATCAAATGGTCCTTCCATTTAACCCATAGATAGCTCAGTTAACAGTTTTACATGAATTGCATCACTAGCCCTATTTCTGCTTGTTTATGCAAAGCAATATAATGGTCTCACATAAGTGCATGAAAATACTTTTTTATAGTATGGAGGTGATATTATTATTTTTGAGTAAGCTGTATTAAGGATGATTTATTTTATCCAGTATGCTGACTGATTTATTTCTTAAACCAAACACTTTTTTGTCATTCTCCCACCATTTCCCTTGGGAATGAAATTGATAACTGCTCAGTTAGTAGTGAAATTGATAGAATGTTATTAGAAGCGATGAAAGCATTACAGCCATTAACACATCTACATAAATACCCTGCGGGCCACCAAAAACATGGTGGGGGTGTGGCAGGGGGTGTAGCACCATGAGGGAAGGGACGAGGGGGTTGGGTGAGGAAAGGTAGGGGGGAACCTGTAAGAAAATAATATATACAAATATTATTATTAGGTAATCTACCGGTTAAGGTAGGTTTTTGGATGGACACAACTATCAAATAAACATTTTGTAACTCCCCACGTAGCAACCTAATCTATATCAGGTCCCTCTTCATCTCTGTGTACCTCTTTCCTCCCTTCATCCCATCCAACATCCCTATCCTGTTCCTGCCCTTACCTTGCTTGCCCAACATTCTCCCCTCTATTACCTTCTTCAACATTCCACGACCGCTCAATACTCCTTTCATCCATTTTTCCTGCCTCCATAGGATTTCTCCCAACAAACCCCTCTCCTCACCCATCATCTCCAGTACTTCCTTATTTGTTTTCCTTTCGGTCCATTTCACCTTCTCCATTCTTCTCCACACCCATATTTCAAAAGCATCCAATCTACGTCTATCCTCCTGCTTCAGTGACCACGTTTCCGCACCGTACATAGCTACGCTCCATATCAGAGTTTTTACAAGTCTTTTCTTAACCTCCCTACTCAACGTCCCCGTCATCAACTCCCTCCTCCTTGAGAAAGCCTCCTTGCCTAGTGCAATTCTTCTCCTTACGTCCCTAGTGCTTTGACCGTATTGGTCCAAAACATTTCCGAGATATGTAAACTGTTCTACCTGCTCTATTTTTCCCCGCCTATTTTAATATTTAGCTTTGCCTTTTTCTTTCTGGAAAATCGCATAACGTTTGTATTAATAATATTGATTCTCATCCCATATTTATCACACTGAACCTCCAATTCACTCAGCCATGCTTGCAACCCTTTAGCTGACTGAGCCAATAATGCTTGGTCATCAGCAAACCTAACCGATTTTACGAATTCCCCTCTGACTCTCATTCCTACCTCCAGTTCTTCCCATGCCTCTTTAATCATTTCCTCCACATATACGTTGAACAGCGCCAGTGACAATTGGCAACCCTGTCTTACACCTCTTCCTAACACTGTCCATCCGGGCTCACCATTCCCCACTTGCACCTGAGCAGTCTGAGACATATATAGGTTGCGGATCAGTCTCCTGTCCCTCCAATCCATTCCTATTTTCTGCAATACATGCATTAATTTTTCCCAATTCACTCTATCAAATGCTTTTTCGAAATCTACAACACAGGCAAAAATGTCCTGATTGTATTCTATATTCCTCTCAATTAGTGATCTCATTGCTGCAATGGCATCAGGCGTACCTCTTCCCTTCCTAAACCCAAACTGATCATCCCCTAAGTAATCATTTGCCTTAGTCTCGATCCTTTTGTTGATGATCCTGAGAATAACTTTAGCTGCGTGGGATATCAAACTTATTCCTCTGTAATCCTCAAATGATGTAGCCTTTGCCTTTTTTGGAATAGGAACTAACACCGATCTCACAAAATCTTCCGGCCAGATTCCTTCCTCATAGATACTACGAATCAGTCCATAAAGGGCCTTCTTCCCACATTTTCCTAAACATTTCAACAGTTCTACAGGAATGTTTCCTACTCCCTCGGCCTTATTTGCTTTCATCTCCTTTAATGTTCTTTCTATTTCATCGTCGAGTATGCCTGGACCTAAGCTATCTTCTTCTACGTCATGTTCCTTTTCTATGTCTAACCTTGTCAGCCTAAGTTCTTTACCATACAGTGTTTCTATATATTCCTTCCATCTCTCTTTGATTTTTCCTGGTTCAACTATTATCTTACCCCACTTATCTTTAACTGTTAGCACAGATCTTGCCTTCTTACTTCCCGATAATGACTTAACCATGCTGTTTAGAGCACCAATTTCAACCTTCTGTAAACTTTCCATATCCTCGCATTGTGTTATCCACCATTCTTCTTTTGCTTTATTTGTGGCCCTTCTCAATTTATTGTTTAACTCTCTGTGCTTCATTTTGCCTAACTCTGTGTTTACATTCTTCCATCTTCTTCTCTCATCCATCTTTGCAATCATCTAATCCGTGACCCATGGTTTCCTTATTCTTTTCCCGTTAATGGTTCCTAAAGTGTCTTTTGCTGCTTCCGATATCCCTTGCTTGATACTTTCCCATTTTTCTTCGATTGTACTCAGTTCTTTACCGTCATCCATTATTTTCTCTACAGCCTGCTGATACTCCTTCCTCGTTAATCCATTTAATGCTTCTACATTCCATTTCCTAACCCGCCGCCCTTGCCTTATCTTCTTGAAACGGACGTTACATTTCATAACGACTAAATTGTGGTCAGAGTCCGCATCCACTCCTGGGAAATTGCGAATTTATCACACTGTTCCTAAACCTTTATATAACCATAATGTAATGTAACTGGTACCTTTCTGAGTCACCTGGCATTTTCCATGCATACCTTTTGTGGTGTCTAAACTATGTGTTGGTGATGACTATCCCCTGTCTCCTGCAGAATTCAATTGCTTTCTCCCCACGTTCATTCCTCATGCCTAACCCGTAGTCCCTTACCTCACCACCCTCTCTTCCTTCGCCTACCTTCCTTGGCTACGTAACTTTTGCAAATGTCAAGTTATGACACTAAGATTTGAAGGGAATATCAACAACAGATGTACCAATTTAACAAAAAAAACAGAACTCAAATCGGAACGATGGGAGCGCCACACGGTGGTTATTCCGGGAACTTTTTGATCAAGGTTGTATACCTATTCCTTTTGTAGTGTCTAAACCATGTGTTGGTGATGACTATCCCATGTCTCCTGCAGAATTCAATTGCTTTCTCCCCACGTTCATTCCTCATGCCTAACCCGTAGTCCCTTACCTCACCACCCTCTCTTCCTTCGCCTACCATCGCATTCCAATCCCCCATCACTATCAAATGTTTCCCTGTAGGAACACACGCGATTATATCCTCTTAACTCATCGTACATCCTATCGACTTCTTCCTCCTTGTGATTGCTCGGTTGCATGTATACCTGAACAATGACCAAGTTCGTCGGCTCTGCTTTAATCTCTACGAGTAAAATTCTATCAGTCGCTTGCTCTATATTGACTACACTTCTTCCTAACCCTTTATTTAATATTACGGGAACCCCTCATTGGCTCTCGTCCCCGCCGCTGTATATCACTCTATAATTGTCTCTCCGGTAATCCCCGCTATCCTTCCATCTCACCTCGCAGAGACCTAAAACATCTATATTACCTCTTTCCATCTCTCGCTTAATAATTTGTTTTATTTAAAGGTTGTAGTCCATGGGAGGGACATATATATATATATATACATATCCTTGCGCAGTCCCTAACCTGTACGTTAATACTTATTGTAATGAACTGACTCCCGGGAGATTTCGGCTACAAGCATTCTGGTCCCTTATCATTCTTGGAAAAAATGACATTTTAAACCTGTCAGTCTTGCAGTCTATCTCTCTAGTCTTACATTCGTGATCCCTTCGACCGTAATACGTTGGGGTTCGTATTATATCCTTGATGTCATTGGAAAAGGGCCCATCTTTAAATGTTTTTAATAAGTTTAATCTATATTGTAAATGCTGTTGTGTAAGATAATCCCAACCTAAATTGTCTAGCAAAGTGGATACGCTGCTGCGTTGGTCATAACAATGTTTGACAAATCTACTCCCCCTCCGCTGAACTCGATCTAATTCCGAAATTAAATTTATATTATGAGGATCCCATATACTGGCAGCATACTCTAGGTGGGGCCTAACCAAGGCAAGGAAACATTGTTCTTTCACCTTTTCGTCGTATTTACCTAGCATTTTTTTCACAAATCCCAATTTTTTATTAACACGACCGCATATTTCTTGTATGTGTTTCTCGCACATTGGTTGGCATTAATAAAATGCCAAATAATATTTTTTAAGAAACTTCAAAGGATTTCTTGATTTTAATTATTAATGATTCAACATATTGGGGTACATTTCTTAGATTGTCATGTCTCATTTTGTCGTGAAATATCTGATTTCAAATTAGTGATTCAATTAAGCACATAGACATGCCAAATTATATGAATTCAGGTAATATGTGAATACTAGTGAACTACAGTTTTTATTAATAAAAACCATTTGCCTAAATGATTATTTGCATAGGGGTGCCAATAGTTTTGGATTTCACCTATATTTTGTGCTGCTGCACAAGACTTCCTCCCCCAAGGTTTCTATTGTGAAAAGTTTCAAAAGTAATGCTATGCATGTTATTACAGTGGTAACCAATTTCATTCCCTTTACCTGTATATTTTTCACTTAATATTCTTAATAGTAGTATTCAAAGTCGGCATCCTTTGTTCATCTAGGGCATTTGGTGTTAGACAGTCAGATAAGTAAGGTCTGCACTGTAGTCACTAGGAAGCAGAAGAGAGGACAAGCATGATCAGAATGACTCACAGACATAATGGCAGTTTTTATGACTGAAAAGTTAGAAAACATCAAGTAAGAGAGAGAAAGGGAAACTGCTGTTAAGCTGGGTCTGTGTGAGATAGGATGGAAAGATTAAAATTCTCAGTTTTAGTTAAACAAGAAAGGAAGAGAACCAATGTGTGTTAGTAGTGCTATTAAAAGGTTGGCAGGGAAAGTAGTATACGTAGGATAAAAAAGTATTATTTATGACCAGCTTGAAAATGTTGCTCATCCCTATGGGAGAGCTGACCATTGTGAGGATACAGCAAGGAAGAAAGTCCCAGGAGTGAGAAAAGAATGGCCATGTGGCCCAGAAAGTTATCCTCTGGTTGCTATCTCTGTTGGTCCCTTGTTCATATCTTCCTCTTTCTACTCCTTCCATGCCAGTTCCCTCACACATCAGTACTGGTCTTTATAACCATTAACATTTTTAATATGATGAGTAATATTAATAAACAACAATATTCATATTGGTAGTCCCCATGATATAACCTTCAGTTTTAATTTCATTAATCTTCTGAAATGATTGTCATACATATCACTCCAATTCCCTGAACACATCTTCCCCATTTTTCTCAAACTATTGGTAAGAAAATAAATGGAGAGACTATGTTGGTAGTCAAAAATCAAGAAGTATTAATACTATCAGAAAACATATGATGATTAATATTCTCAATCCATTACAATATTTACAGTTTCTTTACACATTTTATGTAACAACTATCATTTTTATTCATTCAATAGAATCATGCTTTGTGATTCATTGCAGAAGTGCATTTTTTTTAATTCCAAAAAATTAGCCAGTTTTTACTGTGTGTTTTGAAATATTTTACTTTGTGAAAGGGACTTCAGCTGTTGTCAAAATAATATTAAGTAGGCGTTTTGTAAAAGGCCTTTTTTTTAATCGAAAGACGTCAAGGAGTAGCTTAACGGAAAGGTTAGGATTACGAAGGAAAATGGTGACTCATAATGTTACGTTCCCTCCAAGCTGATCCCATCGGCACTGGACGCCTTCAGAACCAGTGATGTTGGCGGCGCTTCCGCTGAATCGGTGCGGGACAAGTGTAGAGTCACCAGTGCAGAAATGTGACTGATCCTCTTTTTCCTTTTTTATTCTACTTTAACTTTTTGGTTTTGTTACCCATTCTTTCTGTTTCGTCCTTCCTCCACTTGTGATTGGTACGGTGAAATCTTGCGGCGGGTAGTACAAACCAATAAACAAAAGAAAGTGTTCAACCGTGTCACCGGAAAATCTCAGAAAACGTGTGTCGTCGTTTTAATAACGTCAGTACTTTTTACCCGTGAATAATGCGAATTTTGTAGCTCAACATTAAAATCATTATCTTAAATATACCCCGGATATTTGGTGCTTCGGTAGATCCATGAGTGTTTTCGGGACGATGGAGAGTCTTTGTGATAACGACCCATTTCAGTCATATAAAATTGCCAATCATGACTTTTTGGAAGAACTGGGCGATCGAAGTCCATGTCCCAGTTGTAATAAATCAAGAAAATATTATTGCTATACGTGTTACGTTCCAGTCAAAAGTATAGAAGGGCGTTTACCTAGAGTTAAGGTGAGAGTTGAATGAAACCTAGGTATCCATTTCTTAGTGCGGAAATGTTATTATAAAGGTAATTTTGTTCAAGGAGGGACTATATTATTTACCATAGAAACTTTGTCCTCGATTAGCCCTTAGTTAAAGAAAGTACTCTATTTAACTAAGCACTTCAGTAATTGGTCTGGCCTCGGAAAAGGATTCAGTTTTACATGAAATGCCATTGAGTTAAGAAAAGTGCTTTAGTCTAGTAGCAATATTCAAACTCTTTTTCAAATGAAAATGAGTTTGTGTGAGTACAATTTTGGTTCTTAAAATTTTTCATTGAATGCATTCATGCAGAAAATATTTTTGGTGATGGTATTAATTGAGGTCACTTTAAGTATATCAAAATGTGAAGAGTTAATGAGGAAATTGACCACGATCGATAAAGATTCTATGTCATGTCAGACTGTTCTTCATGTCGGAACCTTCTCCCCATAGTTCATTAAACATAAATGTATTCCACACCAAAGGTAGTGCAATGGTTTTCCATATTGGCAGAGTGGAGCCAGGAGAATGACATTCGAGGGTGAAATGATATTTTGTGAGCTGAAGGTAACATACTAGGCTTTGCCCATGGAGGAAGGAAGGGGAAGAAAGTCACCGACCACTCCACAGACCTCTACGGCATATGATCAGCCACTCAGTGCGAAAACGATCCTCCAGTGTGATAGTTTTAAAGCTATAGATTAGGTGACTTATTACTGTTTGGATTCTTTAATTTTCATATTTGTGAAATGGCTGGTATTAAGCTAACTGAAGTGAAGGAAATCCAACAATTCACTAACCATTTACAGGTCCACAAGAAATCGCACTTCATTGCTACAGTGCACTGAATCACCACCCTCATTGTTCATATGTTTGAAGAAAAGCTAATTGATCCAAGTGGCCAGTTTAGGGGTTCAAAAAAGTAACGACTACTGCTCATTGATGATAATTGTTAAATGGCTCTCACTAGGATACCTTAGTCTTGTTCCTAAATACAGAAGTCAATAATTTAAGACACTGTAATGGGTGCAGTTCTGAAAACAGTGAACTAGTTGTTCACAATCTGTCGAAATTACCAGTTCTGAGGTTGTCATGTTACTAGGATTAAGGCATCGGCAGAGGGAAAGTGACTTGAAATAGACCACACAAAGAAATAATTACCCCTTTGCCCAGGTTTCTTTTTTTTTAATTCATTATCAGGATGTGGTGCAAGGTAATCATGCACATAAACAAAGGGCTAACATCGACAGGAAGAGAGATTTAAGACGTATAAAATCGGCCTTAAAGGCACGCTACCAATAACAGATTGACCCTTGTATTAGGAGTTTGCTTCAGTATTTTCTTCAAGAAATTTTAACATTGTGACATTTTGTAAAGCCAAGGAGCATGTCAGCTTTATTCACATCCCAATTTAACTGCCATCATAGCCATGAGATATTAAAAATATGCCTATTTAATGCACTAGTTGTGGTCAAATTGGAATAAAAATTATAGTTGCTGAAACGAGTATGATTATTGACCTTGATTTTTTGGAACTGAAAACGTATGAAAGTTAATTGATGATGGATTTCATTTCAGTTGCCTTTAAAGATTGACATAATAAAACATTCACGTGAAATAGATGGTAAAAGTACATCATCTCATGTTGCTGTGCTAGCCCCAGAAGATGTCAGCATATACACATACCCATGCATTCCAGATTATAGCCCAGAGGAAAATGTAAGATGGTAAAATCTCTCCTTGAATTAAATTGTAAGAATCTCTCAATAATTTTCTTATACTCATTATTTGCTTCAGGTAGTCTTACTGTATCCTGGAAAAAATGCAGTCCCTGTTGCTGAGTTGGTTAAGTTATTACGGTGGGTGAAATTAGTGTGAAGGCTTCATCAGCATCTTGAAATGCCTTCCAGTTCAGGTTTAGCTGTGCTTGACAGCTTAAGTGGGCAACATTTTCTCTTCCGTTCCTGGTGGCATCACTTGGTTCAACCTGGAGATGCTTCCTGGAGTGGAGGAGAAACTGATGTTGACCTAATCTGACCCATGCGGCAATACCTTTAATGGGAAGTCTTATTGTGGTTGGTTGTTTTTTTATAACCATGTATTTGTCATACCCATCAAAGTAATAACCATTACTTCATTAACTTACATTGCCACCCCATAATTTAATATATTTCAGTTTCCCAAGTGTTGTCAAATTGTATCAAATCCAATGACTGACTGCTCTTAAAATAATGGGCAATTTTAATTAAGGTTCTCATCTGTCAGTATGTGATATCACACTTGCAGATTAGAAGAGCTTTAACTGCACCTCTAATAGTACTAAAGTGAATATTATTATCATTAAGGATAGTCTATTGATCAAGCTAGGTTCCTGATGGGTCCACTACATCTAGCGTTTCTACATCTAAGCCTACCTAGCGCAACTAAATGAATTCTCTCACACTTGGATGCATGCCATCCAACAGGCCTATTTTTTCCTACTTCTATCTTCTTACCCAACATTCTCCCCTCTATTGCAGTATTCAACTTATACTTCTACTCAGTATGGCCTGCATCCATTTTTCCTGGTTTCCTAGCATTTCTCCTGGTAATCTTCTGCCCTCCCCTATTGTACCTAGTGCTTCATTATTTTCTATATGTCCTTGACATTTTTTGTCATCTAAAGCCACATCTCAAAAAATTGGTGTCTACACATGTTCTCACACTTCAGCAACAAAGTTTCTGAGGTGTACAATATTAAACTGCATATTAAAGTTTTCACTAGTCTGAATGTCCTTTTTACCTTCCTTCTTCTCTTCATATTTTCCTAAAACTGTGAGTAATTTTTCATGGATATTATCCATACCCTCATCATAGCTCTTTTTTGTATTCTTTATTGGTTTCTTTATCTCACTATCAAGTATGCCTGGGCCTAAGCTAGCTATCTCTTTCAACTTCATATTCTCCTTCAATATCAAAACTCACTAGCCTAATGTCTTTACCATCTATTCTTATGTATTCTTTCCATACTTAATTTCTCTTCTGCTTCATTGAATATTTTTCCTTTCACCTTTCTTAGAGTGTGAATGGAGATTTCTCTCTCACTTCCTGAAGTTTCTTTCACGCTTTCATAAAGTACACCAATTTCGCCATGTCGTTATGAATTCTCCATATCCTTGTATTGATATTTCTGCTAATTTTTACCCTATTACTTTCTTGCCTTGATTTATCCCTTTGTAATTTCATCTGACTCATTCTTACTAATGTTATTATAATTCCTTCTCTCAGCAGTATTACCAGTCATCTCTTGTGTAATACATGGCTACCTAATCATTTACTTATTTACTTTTCCTATTGCTTCATTTGAAGCTTTTGTTTAATCTTTTTTGAGATACTGCCGCCTTTGTTCTACTTTACCCATTCCTGGCCCTCATCCAGGATTCTATCAACAGGCTAGTTACACTTCTTCCTTTCCTAAGATATGTATGGTACCTATGAAATCATACAAATTGAATGTAAGTGCAATTGTCGTGAGTTTCACATTTAAAGTCAGATTTAAGTGTGAAACTCTCCAGTTGACAGAAATATGCTCCAACTGTTCATCTAGTGTGCTGATTTTCCTAATAAGTAAGGCACTTTTTTCAATAATACAAGACAATTGTAGTTTTTTTATGCAGAATCTTTTAATTCCTTTGGTTCCAAACATAACTTTTACATTTCTAAGGATATGTTTTAGAGTCATATAATTATGTTTCATTTGTTGGAAGAATTGTATATTGAGTTTTAAGCACTAAGAAATTAGCCTCTGGTGAATTGTGTACCCTCCAGAGAACCAGAAGATTGTACTTTAAAATTCTATAATGAGGATACGCTGTGATATGTCATTGATTTTTCCAAGATATGACTAATAAAGATGCTAGATCTACTTACTTACATTGTACAAAAATAAGCCAAAATTTGGTAGCTCATCTGAAAAAACATGGCAATGTCCTTTGTTTCAATGTTTTGTCACTGCATGTGATTTCATGTATAGTTTCGGGACCAGACAGGATATTCAGAATGTTGTTTTTCAGTCCCCCCCCCCCTTGCTCTTCAACCCTTTTTGCTGTGGTCCTGTTGTAGCTTTCTGTTGTAGTCATTCGTTCCTATAGTGGCTTAGTGAGTTGGAAGTGGAGAACCTCAAGGTGGAGACCAGAATTTAAAATGAGTAGTTATGGTTGAATCAGTTAGTCGATCTTTAAAGAACGCATTAATTTTTATTTAATCCAAACAAATTACAAAGATATTGAAATAGGAATTGGAAGGAAGGTGGAAATATCACATTATGTGATGTACTGTGGTTGATGAGTTTAAAGACAGCCTCTGGCAGATGGATTGTGGTGATGGATGGTGCCTTAAGTTGAATGTCTGAAGCACTTATATCTCAGTCAATGAGCTAGCAGTATTGTTTGATGATTAAGCTGAAAAGCATCTCGGGGTATGGACGGCTGGCGCTGAAAGTGATTAATCTGATTTATGCACCATTGCTACTTGTAATAAAGCAAAAGGGAACGTACTACGGCCGAATGAATGCAATGAATACAAGTTACCCAAAGCCGTACTCTTGGGGGCAGTAGTTAGGGGACACGGGGGAGGGTGCAAAGAATAAGGATAACAAAACTGCACACACTCTCTCACTCCGGTATTTGCAGTGCAAATTGACCGTTGCAAGTCACAAACACACACGCACTCAGGGTTTACGGGAGAAGAATAATCTTTATAAATATTATTATATATTATTATATCTTTATATATATTATAAGAATAAAGATTATTCTTCTCTGAAGAGGCCTGCTTGGCAGGCGAAACACCTGGTGTCAGGTTTTTCGGCACTATTTTTTCCCCACGTACACTGCATCACTGTGTACTTCCCCCTTTCCGTATTCCTAGTCTGTGTGAAGGGTCACTGCCGTTGGGTTAAATTCCCCGTAAACCCTGAGTGCGTGTGTGTTTGCGTCTCACAAACGGTCAATTTGCTCTGCAAATACCAGAGTGAGGGAGTGCGTGCCGTTCCTTTACTTTTTCTATCTTTACGTCTGTCTGAGTGAAGGGTCCCTGCCGTTGGGTTTAATTCCCCGTAAACCCTGAGTGCGTGTGTGTTTGCGACTTGCGACGGTCAATTTGTACTGCATATACCGGAGTGAAGGAGTGCGTGTGGTTTTGTTTGCCTTGTCTGAGTGTGTGGTCCCTGGCGAGGGGTTTTTTCCCCCGTAAACCCTGAGTGCGTGTGTGTTTGCGACTTGCGACGGTCAATTTGTACTGCATATACCGGAGTGCGTGTGGTTTTGTTTGCCTTGTCTGAGTGTGTGGTCCCTGGCGAGGGGTTTTTTCCCCCGTAAACCCTGAGTGCGTGTGTGTTTGCGACCTGCGACGGTCAATTTGTACTGCATATACCGGAGTGAAGGAGTGCGTGTGGTTTTGTTTGCCTTGTCTGAGTGTGTGGTCCCTGGCGAGGGGTTTTTTCCCCCGTAAACCCTGAGTGCGTGTGTGTTTGTGACTTGCAACGGTCAATTTGCACTGCAAATACCGGAGTGAGAGAGTGTGTGCAGTTTTGTTATCCTTATTCTTTGCACCCTCCCCCGTGTCCCCTAACTAGTGCCCCCAAGAGTACGGCTTTGGGTAACTTGTATTCATTGCATTGCTACTTGTATTGTCAACACTGGATGTGACTCTGCCAGGGAGGGAATTTTATGAGTAAAAATTTTATTTGGTGACAATAATATAAATTGTATTAATATTTTATGTACGACGGATATTTTCATGTCCTGTCTTGCAGCTCTTCATTATGCTAATTAGACTACAGAATTTCCAGTGGACAATTTCTGTAATCACTGAGTGTCCAAACCCTTGATGCAGAGAGTAATTACTTCATTGGAACCTAAGGGACCTCAGGCCCTCCATTACAGATAAATTCTTATAATTATGTGCAAGAGTATGGTGTACATATTGCTGAGAGGAGGATATACTCTTCCCACCACAAATGCTAATCTAGAGGGGGCCGAGTTGTCTTTAGATATCCCTGCCACTGCTATTGATCATAAATCGATTGCTCAGCTCCATCATATTGAAAATTTTAACATTAAATTAAAGCTACTTTTTTTCTGAATTTTGGGTTGACTCATCAACTCTTAGCTCTTGTTGTCATTTTCTTAAACTGGAAATCTTTATAATTTACAGTGAGAAGCAGAATGATGACACAAAAAAGAAACGGCAAAGTACTGCTGGCCGCTCTCCTTTAATCCATCGAGCTGTGTTCATTGATAGCACTTGGAATCAGAGTAAAGGCATATTCAAGGACCAGCGACTTAGAGGTTGGCTTCCATTTTTTATGTGATTTTACATAAGTTTCAAATGAATAGTTGTGTAGTTCATGGAATTATTTCTTATTGAATTCAGTGATTTGCTAATGTGTACACTGTACATAAAACCACCCACACAACACCCAAGTAATTGAGCTAATATAAAATTCCTAAATTTTAAAATGGCTACAAAATGATAACTAACTTAAAATGTATACTTAGGTGTGCACTGGCCTGTTTATTCAAACATTTAATAATGGGAGACCAGAAGTCGAGATATTTGTGGAGAAAGTTAATACTCTGCTCCAAAATTATGCAAATGAAATTTTTATGTGTATGGCTTTTAGATAGAGTTGTAAATTGTGGTCTTTAGAATTTTGTTTTATGATTTTAGGTCTTCAATGTGTTGTTCTAGAGAATCGACTGTCTCAATTTTGGCGACACCAGGAAGGTAGCCCACGTTGGTACCTAGCTACCGTTGAAGCAGTTCACGAGTTCCTTGTGGAAATCTTTCAAGCAACAAATACTGTTGAATATGATGGACAGTTTGACAATCTTCTCTTTTTCTTCCGCTTCATGTACAGCAAGATTCATGAATTGTATGACTCATCGTCCCTGCGAGCATATAAGCGTCCTTTACATATTGATAATGTAGGTAAAAAGAAAAAAGTTAAAGAGTCAGTTCAACAGAGTGGTTATGCTAGTGATTAAAATGTTTTTATCATGAACAAAATTATATCATTTTACTTCTTTTCATTGTCATCATTCACTTTTGTGATGTGGTTGGACAGACATCTGAATACAATTGTTATTCATATAGTCGTTTTCTTTTCCCTTTGACCATGTAAATGGCCTTCTCTATTTGATAATATTTCTTGGCTCTATACACGAGATTCATTGGCATCTAGAACATGCTACTTGATTTTTTAATGACTTTTTATAAGTTTAAAAGTACCAATCAAAGTCTATCAACCACACATGATTTTAGAAAAGCACATCTGGGCATTTAATACATTGCTAGAAAATTGATGTAAATACTTTGAAGTATATTTTTTGGTTCCTGGAAGAGAACAATTGTGCTTCTCTCAATGGCAGTCAACATAAAGACTTGGTTTTTGTAACTGTGTGGAAGTAATGGAGAAAATGTGTCTGTCTTGCTTACTTGACATTCTCCCATCTACCACAGGCTTCAACATTGCAGAACCACTAGAGATACCATGGATTCTCTTTTCCTGTGCCTTTGATTTTCTTCCAACAACTTCCTCTCTTCTCCTATCACTTGGAGATGCATAGTATGATAACTGCTGTCATGTCCACCACCGTTCTTTAAATTCATGGACCAGGTTGCAGTAAGGGGATAAATTTAATTTAACATCTTACTTACATATAACGGATGAATTGCTTTGTTTCTCTTTTCCACCAGTTCTTGAGGCTGTAACTGGATTCAAAACAAAAAGTATCGCTTCTGAGACCTATATTATTACCAAGGGTTAGTGCATAGGTCAAGGAAATTAGGTACAGAGACCATAGTAGTGGTACGTAGGTTATGAATCCTAAGTATAAGTGCTTAGGACAAGAATCATCCGAAGTTACATGATTTTTTTTATAAGGTAATCTGCCGGTTAAGGTAGGTTTATGGATGGACACAATTACCAAATAAATATTTTGTGACTCCTAACAAAACACATTCCAGCAACCTACTCTACATCAGGCCCTCTTCATCTCTATGTATTTCCTTCCTCCCTTCATCCCATCCAACATCCCTATTCTGTTCCTGCCCTTCCCTCATTTGCCTAACATTCTCCCCTCTATTACCTTCTTCAACATTCCACAACCGCTCAATATGCCTTTCATCCATTTTTCCTGCCTCCATAGGATTTCTCTCAACAAACCCCTCTCCTCACCCACCATCTCCAGTACTTCCTCATTTGTTTTTCTTTCGGTCCATTTCACCTTCTCCATTCTTCTCCACACCCACATTTCAAAAGCCTCCAATCTGCGTCTATCCTCCTGCTTCAGTGACCACATTTCTGTGCCGTACACAGCTACGTTCCATATCAGAGTTTTTACGAGTCTTTTCTTAACATCCCTACTCAACATCCCCATCATCAACTCCCTCCTTGAGAAAGCCTCCTTGCTTAGTGCAATTCTTCTCCTTACGTCGCTACTACTTTGACCATATTGGTCCAAAACACTTCCGAGAAATGTAAACTGTTCTACCTGCTCTATTTTTTCCCCTCCTATTTTAATGTTTAGCTTTCCCTTTTTCTTTCTGAAAAATCGCATAACCTTGGTTTTATTAATATTGATTCTCAACCCTTATCTATCGCACTGAACCTCCCAATTCACTCAGCAATGCTTGCAACCCCTTGGCTGACTGAGCAACTGCTTGGTCATCAGCAAACCTAACCAATTTTACGTATTCCCCTCTGACTTTTATTCCTACCTCCAGTTCTTCCCATGCCTCTTTAATCATTTCCTCCACATATACGTTGAACAGCGCCAGTGACAATTGGCAACCCTGTCTTACACCTCTTCCTAACACTGTCCATCCGGGCTCACCATTCCCCACTTGCACCTGAGCAGTCTGAGACATATATAGGTTGCGGATCAGTCTCCTGTCCCTCCAATCCATTCTGATTTTCTGTAATGCTGGCAATAATTTTTCCCAATTCACTATCAAACGCTTTTTCGAAGTCTACAAAATAGGCAAAAATGTCCTGATTGTATTCTATATTCCTCTCAATTAGTGATCTCATTATTGCAATGGCCTCAAGCGTACCTCTTCCCTACCTAAATCCAAATTGATCATCCCCTAAGTAATCATTTGCCTTAATCTGTCCTTTTGTTGATGATCCTGAAAATAACTTTAGCTGCATGGGATATCAAACTTATTGTTCTGTAATCCTCAAATGATGTAGCCTTTGCCTTTTTTGGAATAGGAACTAACACCAATCTCACAAAATCTTCTGGCCAGATTCCTTCCTCATAGATACTACGAATCAGTCCATATAGAGTCTTCTTCCCACATTATCCTAAACATTTCAGTAGTTCCACAGGAATGTTGTCTTCCCCCACGGCCTTAATTGGTTTCCTCTCCCTTAATGCCCTTTCTATTTCATCGGCGAGTATGCCTGGACCTAAGCTATCTTCTTCTACATCATGTTCCTTTTCTATGTCTAACCTTGTCACCTAAGTTCTTTACCATACAGTGTTTCTATATATTCCTTCTATCGCTCTTGGATTTTTCCTGGTTCAACTATTATCTTACCCCACTTATCTTTAACTGTTAGCACAGATCTTGCCTTCTTACTTCCCGGTATTAACTTAACCTTGCTGTATAGTGCACAAATTTCACCCTTCCTCTGTAAAATTTTCATAACCTCGCATTGCGTTTTCCACCATTCTTCTTTTGCTTTATTTGTGGCCCTTCTCAATTTATTGTTTAACTCTTTGTACTTCATTTTGCCTAACTCTATGTTTACATTTTTCCATCTTCTTCTCTCATCCTTCTTTGCAATCATCTCATCCATTACTCATGGTTTCCTTATCCTTTTCCCATTTCCAGTTCCTATAGTTTCTTTTGCGGCTTTCGATATCACTGTCTTGATACATTCCCATTTTTCTTCGATAGTACTCACCTCTTTACCGTCAACCATCATTTTCTCTACAGCCTGCTGATATTCCTTCCTCATTAATCCATTTAATGCTTCTACATTCCATTTCCTAACCCGCTGCCCTTGCCTTATCTTCTTGAAACGGACGTTACATTTCATAACAACTAAATTGTGATCAGAGTCCGCATCCACTCCTGGGAAATCGTGTGAATTTATCACACTGTTCCTAAACCTGTGCCTAACCATAATATAATCTAACTGATACCTTTCTGAGTCAACTGGCATTTTCCACATACTACCTTGATCAAAAAGTTCCCGGAATTTATTCAGAAAATTAAAAATACAAGTTTATTCATCTAAATCTATATTGTCCCCTTCAAAGTAATCCCCATCGACTGCAACACACTTATGCCAGCACTTGATCCAATCCTCAAAACATTTTTTATATTCGGTTTTCGGTATGTCCATCAGTGCTTCCTGCGATTTTTCCATTACTTCCTCGCGGTAACTCGATTGAACAGAAAGAAGTCACAGGGAGCCAAATCAGGTGAATTCGGTGGCTGTTGGATGGTATTTGTTGCATTTTTCATCAAAAAATTACGAAGAATGATAGCACTGTGCGACGGTCTCGACGCACTGTGCGACGATTTCTGGTCTCTTTCGGCGAATTGCTTCACGCAAACGTCTCATAACGCCCAAATAATACTCTTTGTTTACTGTCTGGCCTTCTGGCAAAAATTCATGATGCACTGCACCGTTGTAATCCATGAAAACCGTCAGCATTGCCTTCTTTTTTGACTGAAAACGACATGGTTTTTTTGGTCTCGGCTCATTTGGTGAACACCATTCACTTGCCTGATGTCTGGATTGCGTGTCGTACTCATAAACCCACGTCTCGTCTCCAGTAATGATCCTTTTGATGAATGTGGGATCGGATTCAGCCTCGCAAATCATGTCTTTTGCGACGTCAACACGGTCTCTTTTTTGCATGAAATTGAGGTCTTTTGGCACCAACTTTGCTGCTACACGACGGAAACCCAAATCATTAACCACAATGTCTTGGGCGGATCCATAGGCAATGTTCAAGTCCTCCGCTATTTCTCTGATGGTTAATTTGCGGTTATTGACCAACATTTATTTTACTTTATCAATTTTTTCACCGACTTTCGATGTCGATGGTCTGCCACTGCGTTCATCATCTTCGATTGACTCACGACCACTTCTGAACCGCTCGTGCCACTGGTAAACGACCGTTTTTTTTTAGAGAATCGTTGCCGAAACACTTTTCCAACATTTCCAACGTCCGTGCGCCACTAAATTCGTTTTTTACGCAAAATTTAATACAAGTTCGTTGTTGCAAATTTAAATACATTTCTGCAATTGTAAAAAATCGCCAACACACACAGAGATAGATGTACTCTTGGCTACGTAACTTTTGCAAATGTCAAGTTATGACACTAAGATTTGAAGGGAATATCAACAACAGATGTACCAATTTAACAAAAAAAACAGAACTCAAATCGGAACGATGGGAGCGCCACACGGTGGTTATTCCGGGAACTTATTGATCAAGGTAGTATACCTATTCCTTTTGTAGTGTCTAAACCATGTGTTGGTGATGACTAACCCCTGTCTCCTGCAGAATTCAATTGCTTTCTCCCCACGTTCATTCCTCATGCCTAACCCATAGTCCCCCACCTCACCACCCTCTCTTCCTTCGCCTGCCATCGCATTCCAATCCCCCATGACTATCAAATGTTTCCCTGCAGGAACACACGCGATTATATCCTCTAACTCATTGTACATCCTATTGACTTCTTCCTTCTTGTAGTGCTCGGTGGCATGTATACCTGAACAATGACCAAGTTCGTCGGCTCTGCTTTAATCTCTACGAGTAAAATTCTATCAGTTGCTTGCTCTATGTTGACTACGCTTCTTCCTACCCCTTTATTTAATATTACGGCAACCCCTCGTTGGCTCTCGTCCCCACCACTTTATATCACTCTATAATTATCACTCCAGTAATCCCCGCTATCCTTCCATCTCACCTCACAGAGACCTAAAACATCTATATTACCTCTTTCCATCACTCGCTTAATATTCTCTATTCTCTAATTTGCCTGTCCTCAACATTGTCCTGACGTTCCATATTCCTATTCTTACTACTTTTGTCTTCTTCTGCATCTTCTGTCCTGCTGCTGTTATTTCTCCCCTGCAAGGGTTTCATGGGATGACAACCGCAGAAGCCTTGCCTACCCCGCTGCCAGACATGACACACGGCTGCTTGGGCCAAGTCCCGCAGTTGCCAGGACTCAATTTCTGTCTTGTTTCCATCATTTTTCATGGGAATAATAATTTAGGTGGTTCCCCGTTGCATTCCTCAAGTGTTTTTAACCTGACACCATCACTTAATGGCCGCGCTAATGGGGTCAGACGCCTTTGCAGCCGCCTCACTGAAGAACAGACGCTGCCAGGACTACCTTTCGTCGGGCTCCTAACCTTCGACCTTTCTGGCATGAGTGACCCTACCAGGAGCAATTATATTTACTCCCGCCAGCACAGCTCTAGGGGTCATCGGAACACACAAGCCCTTCCACCACGTCAAGGTTGTAGTCCATGGGAGGACACATGCGATTATACCCTCTAAATTGATCATACATGCTATCGACTTCTTCCTCCTTTATGGTTTTTCAGTCGTATGTATACCTGAACAATGACCAAGTTCGTCGGTTCTGCTTTAATCTCTATGAGTAATATTCTATTAGTTGCTTGCTCTATGTTGACTATGCTGCTTCCTACCTCTTTATTTAATATGACGGCAACCCCACGTTGGCTCTCGTCCCCGCCGCTGTATATTATTTTATAATTATCACTCTAGTAATCCCCGCTATTCTTCCATCTCACCTCGCATTGACCTAAAAAATCTATATTACCTCTTTCTATCTCTCGCTTAATATTCTCTAATTTGCTTGTCTTCAACATTGTCCTGACATTCCATGTTCCTATTCTAACTACTTTCGTCCTCTTCTGCGTCATCTGTCCTGCTGCTGTTATTTTTCCCCTGCAAGGGTTTTGTGGGATGACGACCGCGGAAGCCTTGCCTCTCCCACTGCAGGGCAGGACACACGGCCCCTTGGGCCAAGTCCGGCAGTTTCCAGGACTCAATTTCTCTATACTGTCCATCATAAAAATCTTGGGAATAATAATTGCGGTGGTTTCCCATTGCCTTTCTCAATAGTGTTTTTAACGTGACATCATCACTTAATGGTTGCCCCACTGGGGTCAGATGCCTTTGCTGCCACCTCAATGAGGGACAGACGCTGCGTAGACTACCTTTCGTCTGGCTCCTAACCTTCGACTTATCTGGCATGGGTGATCCTAGCAGGAGCAATTATTATTATTCCCACCAGCACAGCTCTAGGGGTCATAAGAATGCACAAGCCCTTCCACCACGTCAAGGTTTTAGTCCATGGGAGGGCAGTTACATGATAGCATAGTACAAATAACTGATATTGCAACTTAAGTTTTTGATTATACTTATATTTTTTATTTAAATGCGAATATTAAATTATTTATTTCTTCTCATTAAACTAATGGTTGCCATTGAAATACCTAAATATATGTTGCACAATCATTAATTAGGAATATGATATTTACTCCTAAGATTAACTTTCCTGTGTATTAATTTTTTGTTGTTTCATAATCACTAGGATGTAGCTAATTCCATGAGTTTGATTTAACTTGAATACCTACCAATATTCAGGTTAAGGTCATCAAGAATATTATGAGAATGGGTACAATTTTGAGTTAAAAATATAATTGTTTAAGACCTGGGATATGTACCTTGGGTAAGAATGTTAGGTATTTCTTGATATCTAAGTACTGGTACCTACCCCAGATTATCATATCCATAGTAAGATTCTCTTCAAGGACTAAAATGTCATATTAATTATATCCTCTGAAGAGTAAAAATTATCCTTTTGGAGCATTTTGAGATACATTATTATACCGGATTGCCCTTTATAAATACAACAGATTTAATGAACCAAGATGCTTCAAAAAAGTTTATCTTGCACAACTGCTTGATAGTCAGAGAAGGCAGCCCCTGGAAAACGATTCACGAAATACCCTGACTCATATATGGTTTCATTTTCCATATGTGTGATAAAGTTGCATAGGATTGTGATCATATTATGCTTCATTCATAATAACATAGATTGAGTGAGTATTTTGGTATCATGGAAGGTCATTGAAAAACATTGTGAAGTCTGGTCATGCGTATGTAGTTTCATGTACTCTGTATTTAGGTTCATTGGTTTATCCATTACTACATGTATAGGAATTGCCATTATCTGACCTACAATTAATAGAGATTGATAGGTGGTGTGAGAGTAAATAAGTTAAAACTTCAAGTAAATTGCTGTCATGTCATTATTGGGTCAGTTTCCAATGGCCTAACATATAGACAACCCAAGGTCATTACTCTTATTACAAGCACAGTTTGATCAAAGGTAACCTGGAAGAATATTCAAATGATAAATAACTGACAAATTGTGTCAGTAAACAGTGCTTTGCCTACAACTATAATGAAAAAATTGTATTCTCTAGGAGACAAGAGCATTGTTGAAATGGAATTGGTCATGGCTGTTTTCCATTTAGAGAGTGGTTAAAATGGGTTTTCATTTTCCAAATCTAAATTATTTCCTACTCATTCTGAATAATTGAGAGTACTCTATTCATGTCTCCTCGGGTCACAAAACTTAATCTGTTATGCAGATTGGTTGTCCACAGTTGGTAATGGTTAATCAGAATGTGTGAGAGTTAGTGTTATTAAACATTTTTATGTAGGCTTGAAATAGTAATATGTTCTTCCAATTTTGTTGCAATATCGATGACTTCATGGGAGTTCATCCTCAATATGAATCAGAGTAACATGGAAAAATCTGCTAGGATTACGACCTAGGCTCTTGGCATGGTGACAACAAACTACATAGCCCCTACCATTCTGTTATCTCCTGATGGGTTTGAGAGACTAATTTGAAGAGTAAGATTTATTAGGAAGAGAATTTTATGAGAGGCATTTGAGGAATGGACCACCAGTTAACTAATTAATGGCAAAGACATTTGAGCTTGAGACAAAGAAAGGGTAGTGGACAAGTATTTCTTAGACTTTTTCAAACAAAACAAGGAACATATTGGAATTGTATTTTGAAATTTTTTACAAAGATAAACCTGTCTTCTTTTACACTTTTTCATAATTTTTTTTGCAAAAGGTAATCTAACGGCTTCAGTAGGCTAACTATTATTAATGGATACAATCTAACTTCTTCAGTAGGCTATTATTAATGCATACAAAATGCACTTCAAATACACAGTGGTGAGATTTTGCTGTTTACTCCTTGCCACTTCCATGGATTACTCAACAATACTATATGAAATATATGCAGAAGATACTTCTTTTTCATAATTGAATATTATATATTTGAAAGGGAATATTTAATGCAGTAGAAATATTCCAATAAATTAGCATTCTCACAGTGTAAGTGTGGTGGAGTTAGTATGGTTGAAAAATGTCATGTATTTTAAATGCAATGAAATACCTCAAATTGGAACAATTATCTATCATTTGAAATCTAAAGGGAAATCTGGTGTAATAATTTATCTCAAAATGTTCCAAAGGATAATTTTTACTTTTCAGAGGATATCATTAATATGACATTTTAGTGTGTAAAGAGAATCTTACTATGTATATGATAATCTGGGGTAGGTACCAGTAGCTAGATATCAAGAAATCCCTAAGATTCTTACCCAAGATACCAATCCCAGGTCTTAAACAATTATATTTTTAACTCAAAATTGTACCCATTCACATAACATTCTTGATGACCTTACCCTGAATATTGGTAGGAATTCAAATTAAATCAAACTCGTGGAATTAGCTACATCCTAGTGATTATTAGCAAGGTAGAAAAAGTGCTAAGAGAGATGGAAGTTGAACAAGGCAGTAGGAATACATTATATTCATGTAGAATTATTAAAGAGTTAAGAAACAATGGAATGAATGATTCTCTGAATTTTTTAAGTAGTATTTAAGAGGAAAAATGATCCGAGTAATTGCTTATACCGATTTTGATTCTCATTCTGAGATAATTAGAGTGTAACAATTATAGTACATGAGTATAGAGTAAGTACGTGAGAACTATAGGTTATTAAGTTCATTTTCATGTGTGCACAGGTAGTTTCAAGAATTATCAATGGATGATTAAAAAATAGGGAAAACAACTATTTACGTTCGTTGTCTTGTTGGAAAAGAATTTTTTCTTTGCCAAATGAGGCCATTTTTTCTTGATGTCTTTGCTCTATCAGTGCAATAACAATGCATAATACTCTCCATTTATCGTTTGTCCTTTTTGCGAGTAATTGATGAGATTGATTCCGCCTGCATCTTAAAAGTCATGGTCATCACCATCTAGATCGATTTTCTCCTTCATTGGAGCTGGATCACTTTTAAAAATACACTGTTTTGAATGTTCCTTTATCTCAGAAGTTTATGTATCCATGTTTCATCCACAGTGTATCGACTAAGTTACTTGTCAGAATTATAACAGAAAATTCACAAACTGGCCTCCGAATTGACCACACAATTGCATTTCTTCTCCACTGAGAGCTAACATGGCACCCATTTTATTGAGATTTTTTCACACCACTAATTTTTCATTCAAAATTGCAAACACTGTACCTTGTGATATGCCTGTGGCCTCAACTTATTTGCTAACTTTTGATTTTTCGACAACTCAAAACGTAATGAGAATCAATTATTTTGGAGGAAGTCACTTCCACTGGACTTCCCGAACGATGTTCATCATTTGTGGATGTATGGCCTAGTGTGAACTCATTCACCCAATTGTACACACTCGCAAACACAGGAGCAGATGTGTCATAAACTTCATCTAACTCTTTTTTGATCTCTTTTGGTGTTTAGGCTTTTGAATAGTTCTCAATCACCACTCAGAACTCAATTTTTTCCAATAAAAAAAATTTTTTTTTTAAGTTTTTTGCTTCAATCGGCTATGAAAATGAAACCACATAATGGACATAGTTGAAACCTTGACAGCAATTTAGTGAGAGATAAGGCTTACTAAACACAAACCTTTTAAGATACTATGAGTGCCACCTCTTGGATTTTCTAAAGAATTATTGAAGGACTTTGTTATTAGGTAGATTCCCTGTCAAGAAAAAATATTTCAATAGCCTAATTCTAGGCTGGAAATTCATTTCAAATATCATTTGAATACCTAATCACCATTACCATTTCAGGAATACCATTCATTTTATTAACTCTTAAAAGGTTAATGTAAAAGTTGACAAGGGCTAAATGAAGAAGGTTATGATCTTGATTTTTTTATTTAAACCATTTATTTTTGTATTTATAATTTTGTGTTTATGTATTGATAATTTTGACAAACAGCTTGCACAAAAATCTTGTACTATGTAGCTAATACAAACTTCCAAAATGTACATTATTTATTAAGAATCTTAATCATCAGTTTTTGTAACATGTTAAGGACTAGAGAAAACAGATGAAAAGAAAAGTCATTCTATTCTCTCAGACAATGAATCTAACAACATCCCAGACAACAATTTAAAACATTGCTGTGAGTGGATGGATTAAGTGATGTGTGCAAATGCTTTCTCCTCCTCTGAGAGTCACTCACATAGATCACTGAATTGCATGTCACCACCATAATAGCTAACAGGTAATAGATCATCAATTCAGACAGCTGATGGAAAATAAAACAGCAGAAACATCAGCAAGAGCCCATTCAATAATGAATACTGGCAAACCTTTACATCTACCACTGTATACAATCAAACCAAATTTAATTTGCTCCCCTCGACTATTTCTACCAATATAAAAATTTCTCTGCAATTAAAAAACACTCATGAAAGATATTCAATGCTTTTTTGTAGAAGAATAATCAGGTACTTTCATGTGAATCACAAATTTCCAAAAGTTTCACTGATTTTCAATGAATTGGCACTAAACATTAAAATATGTTCACAAAGAGAGTAATAACTGATTTTATTAATGCAATTATAGGGAAAAGGTAACCCTTTTAAGTACTAATAACATCTGATCATAAAATACTTCATTTCCATCTTATACTTAATTGGCAATATGGGGCTTCAACAGTACAATTTTTAAAGTAGGATGCAAGCATTAAATACATTAAGAAGGTAGATGATGTACAATCATAACAAAATAATTTGCAGTCTCAATTCTTCTGCTGCCGATTGATCACAAATAAAATATACAATAAGATGATAAGATATTCAAAATAATAATATGCTAAGTAGTCCATCACATATATCAATGATTGTTCAGGTGACTAGTATTAGTATAATTAAGTACATACATACATACTACATTTCCCAGCCTATATTTCAGTTTAACTTAAATGTATATGGATGCTATTACAATGATTATAAATGAACTTTTTAGTAATCAAAAAAATAAACATTACTGGCCCAACACAATTTTGAATAATACACTGAGGCATTTGACTAGAGTATTACCAAGGTGGATCCCTTAAGTATTCATCCCAGCTCTTCACCTGCTTAAAAGTTCATATGCCCATACAAGTAAGTTTAAAACCGTCTAGCAGATGCATATATAAGATAGAAAATGTTACACACAAAGTACAGCAACTATTGATTGCATCAACAACAAAATAAATTTAAATGGCCGTCTACAATATAATAACCAATAAAACGGAAATACTGCTATTAATAGGATTGATATATTGGCAACCAAATACTCTTGAAAGCTTTATGCATAAATAGCAAATACCACTGTAATAATATTCTATCACTGCTAAAATACTTCTTTAGGAATGTATGACTACAAAAGGAATGGCGTAGTAACATTAGTTTTTCAGCAAAAATAAATCATATAGGAAAAATTATGTGGCAAGGACAAAACCAAAAAACAGTAGTGGCTGATGGAAAAATTCATTAGTTCAGTGCAGATGGTAGTTAAGAACCTCTACAAATGAAAACAATCAATTTACATTAGATCAACCTGACTGGTTTATGTAACAAATACTTTCAAACGCCAACTGCTTTAGGGTGAAAAACTCTCCTTGCCTTTATCCAAGAAATACTTCTAATAGTAAACAATCTTAAGGCCCTACATTTTGGGGTAATTGTCCTTGAAAATAAATTGCTCCTGTTTTAAAATAACATAATCATTACGATTAATACTGGCCCAAGCAGAATACCTAATCTGTTTTAAAAACATAATAACAATCACATAATGATAATAAACAATATAGAAACAAATATATAAACAATACTGGCTTCAATTGAAACATGAAATACAAAAAAACATAATACCTTAATTACAGACATTTACAATAACTTCACCCACTTAATAACACCCTAATTGTGCTTGTAATATTCTGGTCAAATTCTGTACCCAAGTCTGTTTTGTGTACCACTTTACCATTCCATATCAAATACTCATACATAAACCACTCAGATAAAGTTTGAAGATTAGGTACGAAATTGCACAAATTATTTCAACAGGGATGATTAATTTGGAGGATTATTCCGTATTAATGGAACACTGAAAAACTCACAAAAACAGCTGGTGGAAGAAGATATTTCAAATCAGTCCATGTAAAATTCCCATTGAATTTCAAGCAATTCAAAAGAAAGAAAACACTTTTTTTGACTCGCCAGATTCTTATAAAATGGACTACTGATCCAAAAATGTCATAACTCTGAAAGTAGTACTAAGCACAAAGAAACGGCTCACACACATGTTTAAACACTTAGTTACCATCATGGAAAATATACATTGAAACTATGCCACTATTCCCAAACCAATTTTCTAAAAAATAAATTATTTATAAAAATTGCTGTCAGATTTAGAAAAGGTTGGCACCACATTACCAATTGCTTATTACGAATAATAAGCATTGACACATCTGCTCGTAGAGGAGCAACTATGAATAATCACATACACCATGGGTGGTACATAGATGAGAAATTTTGCTTCTTTGAATCAGGAAATATTAAGAAATGATTTTGAAAAGCTAAATAATTTTATGTCTAGCCTCTACCCATACAGAAATTTCAAGTCACTGGAATAATAATTATATATAATTGTTACAATTAAACATTTTCATAGATGAAACTGAAAAACCTTTTGGCTCAAAATTGTACACAACCATGCAATCAGTGCATGCTATGCTAAATTGCTTGTTCACACTAAGCATATATAAGTATTATGATACAAATCTGACTCACAAATGCAGTCTTATGAACATTCTTTCTCAAGTTATTTCATTCCTAACTTAAAAGGAATTATTGATTTCCTAATAAATTAGCCATTTGCTGTTCTTAGAGATTATAGTAATACCCCTGTATCTGTTGTTTCAGGTTAAGTTAAAGTTTCCTGTAGTTTAGCACTGTATGAAAATGCTAAATGAAAATCCAGATATAAAATTTTCTGAAGCTACATAATGCACACCATTTTGATGAAAATGGTAAAATCATCCCAATCTCTAGTGGTCAAAAGGGGAATAAATTAAGTACTACTGTCTGATCATACTCAAACTAGGCATGTCCAGTATTTACTGTGAAAAAATAATTGACAAAATTTACATGGAGCCAATTGTGCATTTAGCATTAAAAAATGATGACCTGATTGCCTCACTGAAGCACCATAATTGCTGGAAGATGAAAAGAAAGGGTTTAAAGAACAATTTACTGCTTTGCAGGACAGAGCAAGAGAAAAATGAATTAAAGAATAATGGGGAGAAAATTGGAGGTAATTTAACTTATCCAAAACAACAGGGCAACGATGATAGAAATTATATTAGCTGCCCAGGAATTGAAAAGTAATGAATCTCGCACTCTCGGGGATAAAAACACAGGTCTACCTATTAATATCATATTACAGAAGAGTGAGTGATAGTCCTACATTTTACCAAATAGTGTCACCAATAGTTCAACCCTGAGAGAGAAAAATATTGGAAAAGCCATACTATTCAATGTCTTATTAATAAGAGACAATTCATCAGGTTGTCTGAAATATATTGCCACAGCAAATAAAAATGAAAGGGTTGTGTTTCTGTGATCAAACATACTTGTACTGTTTTGGCCTTTGGATCAGGGAATCAGCCAGTGTTTTATGTTTTTTTCACTATTTTTGATGCCATTACACTGATCAAAGGGGAAGTGGATCACCTGGCTGAAATAGATATCTGCAAGAATGAAGACTTGTAAGAATTCGTTGAGACATAGATAGAGAAAGATGAGGAAGACTCGGAAATAGAACCAGCCGTAAATGTTTGACATAGCAAAAATTTGGTCAGATTTCACAGACTACAGCAATAATAAATGTGAATGTATTCTATTACAGAAGTCAGCACTATAGTCATCCATATGCATTATCTCCAAATCATTTAGGCTTTGCCAGCAATTTCTGGAGTAGTTACAAAGAACATTAACTTCCAAATAACAATATTTTTCCAAAAGATTAACAAACATTAATCGCAATATAAACTATCCCCAACCATCAACATCATCTGCTCCTAATGCCCAAAAACTGATTTCACTACCAATATGACTCCTTGAGCCTTATCATTAGACGCCAGGATAACCTTGATAATCCACACCATCCTAACCTTTCCCATAACTTTCCATCATAAGGTCAACGACCAAGTACCATGCTACTGTGCCCCACTATCTCCTCATTTCATCTCAGTTTCTCAGGCATTGCATTGTGGTTATTGCATATTATATTGCATATTACTGCAAGTAAAAATTATAACATTGCAGCATCACATCACCTGCAGATACAGGGGTAATATATTCATTTACAAAATGATGAAACCAGAGATGATTTTTTGGTTTAGTTTAGCTATTATGAAAATGTTTAATATACTACCTACTCAAGGAAACTGCAAGAAAATTGTTCACACAAATTAGTAGAAAAAAACTTTAAATAACTGAAACAATTGTAGACTACCATATCATTAAACCTGCAAGTGTTGAATGGCATTCCAAAAAGACACTTCCCACTCACTCAAATGTGATGTTTATGTATTCCAATACTGCACATATTTTCATTTATTAAAGTCGCCAAAGGTGTTTAAATGGGAACCATGAGATTAAATTAATAAATAAATCCCCATCGGTTCATATCTTAAATGCATGCATTCCCACTTGAATTGAGAATTTCAGTCAACCCTTTGTAAAAGATGTAACAAGTCAAAATAACTGCTAATAGATTCATACAAGGTCTCAGAGTTATGATATTTTCATAGCGTTACATAAGCTTCCCATCTTCCTTCCCTTTCTTGAACTCTTTTACAAATTCTGAAGAATATTAAATCAGGGCTTTGTAATCCTTTTATACACTTACTTACATGACACTGAAAATATTTTTATTCTTCTTCAGCACAGCTACCTCTTGGTCAAATTGGCGTTCACAAAAAAATGACTTAACACCACTACTTTTGGAGGTTATCCCTGCTGCATGAGTGCTATTAGAGGTGGCTCCAAATGGTAACATTGCTTCTAAGCAGCCACGGGTGGAGGAGCCCGGCAATAACAGAACTTCCGTAAATTCTCAGCATCAGCTTCGATGCAATGGGCAGCTCGACCATATTTATTTATGCGGCTGATGTCTTCAACCTTAAATGAGCCACACTTCCAATTACACTGGTTACTCAGCAAATACAACTATGCAAAGAAATAATGTGAAAAGTAATGCAATTTCAAAGTGTCTCAATAATTAAACAGTGCAAAATGGGCAAAATATGGAGACGAAAGCTCAGTGAGAGAACCATTATATCAATGCTCAGCAGAGCACCCGCTCTTTGCTACAGTGGATGTAAAATCCTCCTCTCTCTCTTTTTCACTCCCCCCTACTAGGTTGCCAGTTAAAATTGTATTTCTGGTTCAGTTTTGCATTGCCTCTGGTAGAATTAAGCACTATTCCTCACCCTGGAGTATCCCTGAATAGGAGTACCCATGAACATGGTACACGAGTACCCATGAGTCTACTAGGTATGAAATATTCACTGTTCATCATACATCGTCCACAATTGTAACAGCTAAGGACAAATGGTGAAAATAAGTAAATAAACACTCAAATTTTGATTAATGCTGTTGTACTATAAAATTTTCTCACTTCAATGAAGTATAGTGGTTAACCATGGCCATGAAAAAGGCTTCCATTCTAGGCATATTCGCTTATATTTGTAAACACACAGGCTTGGTGATTTGGAGAAAGGGAGACGATTCAGTTGTGGTGCATTCATTCACTCCACTCAGTGTAGCACAATTGACAAAATTGCAACAATGTGATCACACAAAAGTGAATATTCAACATTCTTTTTTGCATAAACCTCATTGCAAGGCAGTGAATTTCATATTGGCAGTTAACATCTAGACTTCTACAACAACATGCTTTTTAGTTAAAAGAGGTCCAGTGTAAGGAAGTTTTTTCATGCACTTTATGTGCTATGGAGCTGGGACATGAGTTCATTCAACAGATGAGTTTGAGGTCGAGAGATTTTTATAAGACAAAGAGGTTTCCTTGCATAGAATATGACCATAATGTCTTTGTTTTCTTAATGGGTTTTGAGACAGCATTTGACAAAGTGAATTGAGTCAAATAAATGTACACACATGTATATAATGCAGGTTACATATATGAGCAGACTGGAGGGATATGTGACTGATCTGAAACTGAAACATGTCTCAGACTGTACAGGTAGTAGCTGGGAGAGCCTAGATGGGCAGTTTCAGGAATGGGATAAGCCTGGAGTGTCCATTATCTACTGTGTAATTTTCAATGAATATACAGAGAAAATGGTAAAGAGGCATTGGAAGGAAAGGAGAATTAAATTAAGCAGATGAAGAAATTATCACATCAGATTTGCACATCAATTGGTAAGGGGTTACCCAGAGGATTGCAATTATTGTGGAGCATATTACAGAACAAGTGGTAGGTAGGTAGAGGATGAGAATCAATGAAAGAAAAAAAATGTAATGGGATTCTATCAAAAAGAAGACTAAGATAAACATTAAGGTTACTAAGCAAGTAAAGCAGTTCTAGTATCAGGTACATGTTTTATAAGAAGGTGGACAAAGTGATAAGGGCATTAAAAAAATAATTATGTAAGGGAAATAAGTTTTTAAAAACAGGTGGGATTAACGGACAGAAACTTGATTAAAGACATAAAGAGACTAGGAAAGAGTTATGGGTCAAACATGGCCTGTATGGCTATAAAATGTGGCTGTCAAGGCTGGAATGGAGGCTGTTGAAATATGGCTATGTATAAAAATGGAGAAAGTAAAATGGTTGGAAGAAATGAAAGGCAAGGAGAGGTGGTTCTTGGAGAAATTCATATAAGGTAGGACAATGGATGCATGGCATACTCAGTGGGGATGGAATATCAAAGACTGTGATTAAGGAAGGATGTTGAGTAGGTGAGGTAGATGGAGGAAAAAATTAGGCATGATGGACAAAATGTAAGAAGGTAGAAAGGACAGTAAACTCTTGATTATCATATGGATGCATGATAACACACAGATAATCGAAATATGCAGAAAATATGGCTGTGTCATAAACACCTTTTTTTCATTTCTTCATCAATTCCAAGTCCAACCGTTCATGTAGCGACAAAAAACAAACTGGCAATGGACCAATTTGTATAAGGGATGCTAATCCAGATTCATATTTACCATAAAAAAACCATAAACACAGTAATCAACCCGAAGGTCGGTTTAGTAGGTGATGCTCACCCGTGTACCAAGCCCTATACGGCGTGTGAATATTCACACATCAGGGTAAGGGGGCCAGTTCCTTTCCCTGTGCCGGTTATGGTTTCCCAGGAAGATCTGGTACCCAAAAAATCAACTAGATTGGGTAGAGCTGCAGGTGCCCAAAGTGCCTTGCCCGGGAATCGAACCCGGGACCCTCCAGTCAGTAGTCCAATGCTCTACCCACTAGACCACCGCGACCTGCCATATTTACCATATGATACCAATTAAAATAATTCATTGTAAATAGTTAATGATTTATCTGTTTCAAAGTAAAACTATGTATTTGCTTGCCTTGAAGGAGAATGGAATTATCGGGGCTAATGAATGCGAGGGAAATGATAATGGGAAAGTTCAGATTGTTCAAAAATGTTTAAATTAAAGCATAAAATACTATTGACAACTTCTGACTTTGTGAAATTAAAAGCTTTTAAGAAAACCGACATATTTCAAACATGTATTTTTCATTAAGTGTATCAAAGTTTCAAAGCATTCAGTTATCTTTCCGATTTTATCAAAATTTCAAGGTGCTGGGAAGAGAGTAGCATGGATAATCCATGAAATGGACTATCCGCACTTGGATGATCAAGAGTTTACTGTAATTGGAGTTGAATAATTGTTTACAGAAGTAAAGGGTGTCATGGTAGTGAGTGTTATGGTAGCTAATGTCTTGCTGGGTGTGGCTTATAAGTGTAGCATTAGTTAGCCTCTGTGCCAATCAAGAACCTGTCTTAACCAGTAAACACAATTAATAAAGCTTTGAAAATTATGGCAAATGCATACAGATCTTAATTTTGCCTTAAAATACATTAAAATGATGTCAACAACATTGTCCACATGTATTATGTAGGTTTTGGATGGGCACAAGCTTAATACCCTTGCATTTCTTCACTAACTAGTAAATGTTTATATAGAAAATATATATTAAGTTCATGACTAATGCAAAAGTATGCAACATATTTGAGGGCATTCTACATCTACAAATAATGCAAATAATTTATTTTAGAATTTTATAAATTGAAATATGAAAACAGCATACTTTAATTGTGAATGAGTTGTCTCGCACGTCATACTGAAGTGATGCTTCAAATCTACCTGCTCCTGGCTGAGTTTCCACTTTCACCTGATAAATTTCTTGTGTTACTTCAGTCTGGGCTGACAAGTCGGGCACAAACCTGTTGCATTAAACAAAACAGGAAATTATAATGCTGCCAGGGTTGTTGCATTTCTGATTTCATTGCTCTCCAAATTTTATGGGTTTTACAAACTAAAAGTAATGTTTTTTCGTGCCTTTCTTTAAAATTAATCATTGAGGCACAAGGAATTTATTTTATGTGATGTTCACAAAAAGGGAAGGTTAATGACAAACAAGATCCATGGATCATTTTAAGTATTTTGAACCTTGGTTAAGTTGTGATTTCAAGCAACATGAGGGAATCAAAATGTAGGAATTTTAACTTGTATAGGAAAAACCCAAGTCCATTCAAACAATCACTCGTAGAAAAATATGCAGATAACATTGGGAATTCTAGCACCTAAGCATAGCATAAATGAATAACACGTAAAAACAATACATTTCACTGATTTCATTCTTGAAAACAGCCCCAGTTTTTAGCATACCTTCAGGTGTCACATAGGTGAGAATAGAGCTAACATCACATTAACAGCAAGACCTATACTAATGTCATAGAGAATCTAAATTATTCATTACTGCCCAAGCAGCAGAATTCTCACTTTTCATGTTATGTAACCTTTTTAAGGTTATGTCTTCAGTTCATACTATGTATATGATCTCACAACTATTAGATATGGTAGTGTGATGCTAAGACCATACAAAATATAACAAATATGTAAGTTGTACTTTTACAAGGATCTTCACTAGTGAAGAAAAATTTCATAAGATTTATAAAATACCTTGCAATGCCTTTCTAATGTCCAATAGACCTGGCAAATATTGTCAAGATCTAGTAGCATTTTAACAAGCAATACTCAGAAACTACACTGACAGGACCCCAGCAAGATTTAAGTGATATCTGATAATTTAGGAATGCCTTTGAACTAATAATTAATGGTGAAGCACATGAATAACATTATCTCTTTACAAGGTCTGGCATTTGCTTTGCAACATAGCACTAATTTGTACACTGCTAACGCATATTTGTACTTTTTTACATTCAGATAATGGTTGGTATCACAACTGGAAAAAGTGTATTGTGCAAGAGTATATAAAATTATAATCATATCATTCATACATAATAAAATGCTTACAATTGCCTATTTTCTGATTCCAAGATAATATCAAATGCCTTACTGTAATGTGATTATCTAAATTACTGCTATAGAACTAATTCTTGGACAACAATTGTGGCCGAACTTCAACCCTTTCCAATCAGTTATCCTATCCTCATAGTTGAATCAGCATGTAACTGGTGCTAACAAAATAATATCCAAGTTATGCAGTATTTTTTCGATCTGATTATAAATATGAGCAAGCAAATTTTATACTTAAGAACCAAACAAACCCATCAGTATCAGCATTTTTCCTAAAATGTAATAGGCCTCCTCCTGGTAAAAGCTTTGCAGCCCAAACCAGCTTTCCTGTTTTCAGTGGATGGCATCTTGTGCGGTGGCCTTCGGTCAACTTGTTAATGTAATCCACAAGAGCATTGGCAGCTAGGGCAGCAGTCGACAAAGGATTGGCCACGAGAGAGAGAGAGGCTGCAGGTAACTCTTCCCATGAAAGGCATGCGCACCAATGTGCTTCTATGGAAGCATCAGAGCATGTTCTTTCACTGGGAACCTATTGTAAAATCAAAGAAATAGAATGAAATACAAGGATGACTGACATGGAAAAAAAGATATCTAGATCAAGAAACAAACGAAGACAGTTTCAATTGAAAGGCCATGTGTTGACAACTGCATGACCCAGGATTTCACTTTCTGGTGGAACTTAGTGGATGTAAAGGAACTAAGGAACAACATGTCATGCATAGAACATGAGTGATGGACTACAAAATAGCCACTGGCTATTAGGGTTAAAGGTTAAATAATTTCTATCGCAAGGTGTTCAGCATACAGAGAATATCTGTATCATTAAACATTTCTATTCACGGCAAATTTGACTGAAATTGAAAAAAGTTAACAAGCACCTGGGAAAAAACAACAGATTTTTAGCTACAGGATATGTTGCCGGCTGTCCAAATATCCCAGTAAAAGGTAGGAATGTGATTACAGAGAAGAATAAAAAACAGCGTACACTAAACAATGAAAATAATATGGAAAAGTAAATGTGATGTAAAAGGTTAGGAGACATTTCAATGAAAGGGAATGGAGAATACATTAAGGTGTCAGAATGGTCGGGGGATAAAAATGAAGATTAAAAAACTACCTATTACAGAGTGCACAGATACATTTATTAATGGCTCCTGAAGATTAAAAAGAAAGGTAGAGAGTACTAAGAACAACTTGACAGTAAAGAGATAAAGCCACGATGAATATGCCTAGGGAATGAAATGTGGATAACTATAGATTTGGCACAAAAATGTGAGATAAAAAAGACAATGGGAAATGAAGAAAAAGAAGTCATCCAGCATAGATAATACCACCACAGAATGACCCAAGAACTTAGGAAAAAATTGAGAGGTGTTTTACGAATGAAATAAAGTATGCTTCAGTGGAATTTAATACATTTATGAATAACAAAAAAGTGTACTACTGCAGTGCAGACAATATGAAACTGTGCTTTCATTTTCACAAAAAAACCAACACTTTGCTTCCCTTGCCCTCTCCCTACACCACCTCATAGTTCAAGGCCTGCATAGTTCCCAGTGACACAAGACCTTCCCCTCTCTCAAGGGCTCATTGAACAAGGGGCATCCCACTGTTCCTACCTCCAGTCATATGCACTCTCCGCCCCTGACCTGATGATGTATCATACATAACCCTGTGTCCACCATCTCTCCTCCTCAATACCCTCTTGCACCTTCCCATTCCCTACCTATCCTTCAAAATTAACTCCTCTAACCAAACCTTATATATACACTTATATCCGGAAAAATTTGTTGAGGTTGCACCTGATGATGCTGCACCACAACGAAACCTAGGTCATGGAAAATAAAGATTATTATTCAGTGGAATCACATGCAAAGCATTTTTGGTTAAGATATTAGACACCAACTCTTGCTTAGAATCAAAAATGAAAAGAATGGCAAAGACAATAGAAGTTCATCAAAATTAAATATCTAAGTTGCCACAAAATTAAATGTAGTATTTAAATAAGTACTCATGCAACAAGATAAGATGGAAGAAAAGGAACATTCAGTGACTTAAACATCATGATCATTTGGCTGGGACCAAAATATTAAATCACAAGACATGTTGAGTAATTCAGACTGAAATGATATTGGTTCTAACAAGAAAAATGCATTACTTCATAAGAGTTTAATTCATAATTAAAATGTGGAAAAATTAATTAATCTTGACACTGAAGGCTACTTAAAGATCAATTAACTAATTGGGACATCTTTTTTACCAAAACTTCCATAACAACATGTAATTTTACAGCAGTACCATGAGGACTACCATAATTACACACTTATTAAGGTTTATGTACATATTTACTAATTTTTTCTAGACTTTTCAATACACAAGGGCTTATTAATATGTGACAAATAATTACTGATATAAATAATCCTACCTCTTTAAATAAACTGATGGATCGATTTCGCAAACTTCCCTTTCCAGCTCCTCGGAAGTGAAGGACATCCTTAAGTGTTGGGTTAATGTCAAATGGTGTAGTTAGACGACGTGTATTCACCCTAAAAAAAGTGAATGTTACAAATGTTGCAGAAATGTTAATAAGTGGTTAGGTATATACAAATCAGGCCAATTTTAAAATATAAAATTTACCAATGTTTATTCAAAAATTAATTTAATCATATGCACAAAAATTACAGAACTGTATATCCATATACACAATTCTAATGATTATGGAGTAGGTGAAATCTTAATAAAATATACACGTGCACAGTTATATATAATTTTTCATGAAACACATGGTAATTTTCCATTTTAGTTAATTAAAATTTAATTTATGCATACACAATTTTAGCACTGTAAAATAACTATATGCTGTTGGATTTAAAATTATACAAATTTGGGCTTTGAAAGAGTAAAAAGAGACGTTTCAGGCGTGATATGGTGGAATAACATGATTATGTGGAAAATTGCTAATTTTAATTAACTTTGAAAGAGTGTTATTTTGGTCACATTAGCAGTAGGGAAAAGTGTTATGCACACTTGGAAAGCTTCATATATCTATCTGGCAACTAAGTGGTACAAAATCATTGATATTAATTTCACTTTAATGGTTTTTAATAAGATAAACCATGCAAAGGGACCAAAAAACAAATTGGGGAATCCTCATTTGGTCAACTTTCAGCAACCACGCTTCAGAAACATACGTATTCAAACTGAAAAATGTCAAAGTTAACAATGGAAGCTATAAAAATACTCTCAATTCTTGAGTTATGAATAAATATAAAGTCCTTCCAGAGATATAGATGTAGATAGACAAAATATGTATTACAGCCCTTAGATTATTCATTTCTGTCCTTAAACTTTACCCAGCCACATAAAAACTTTCTTTTTTAAACACAGGAGTGAAAATTGCAAAAAGTATTCAAAGAACGTATTTTAAAGTTGTTTCAGATTTTGTGTATCTAGCCAAAAATTGTATCCTGACAGTGAAGCTAGGAAGATGGGGAGTATTTGGCTGCAGGAGAAAAGGGCTTTGATTCACGACCACAGTCTTGGAACTTTCCATCAGTCACAGGCAAATATTCCATTTCTCATAATCCAATTGGAAGTCCTCACTCTAGAATTGGTCATTTCAGGGACCTTGAAGTCTTTCTTTTTCTCAGATCTCAATTTTTCCATTAAATACAATAAACATGCATCTTCCTTTCCTTCTCTTGCCTTACCCATCATACTTCCATTTTATTTTCATGCTCATACTCAAACCAACCACCATATTCCCTTCAATTCCTTTCCTCCACTCCACATGCAATGGACTTACTGATTGCATCTTTCTCTGATTTAATTTTAGTTTGACAATCTGCATTTTCAGCAGGTAGTCATGGCCAAATTTTTAAGCTTTTTCCTATATTTTCCATTCAATTTCAACTTCCTTGCCACTGGAAAACACTGCTTTTATCTAAAACATTAGGATACCCATCAATTAAATGAACTCACCTAAAGTTTGCCATTGCTTCAGGATATTTATTTTCAAACCAAGGAGGAAATACAAAACTGAACATTGGCAGTCGCTCCTCTTGTTTTCCCTGCTGTGTGTCACGAATTTGTGCAAACCTTTGGGAAAATAAATATGCTATTGAATAGACAAACACAAGTTTTCAATGATAAACCCATGGTTTACCCAATAAACAAGCTAAACCATAAAAATTGTAACTTGAGCAATACGCTACAATGCAACAGCAGTAAAATGATAAATAAAAGTAAATATTCTGAAATGGAATCAAGATTATATGGGCTAATTACCTGTGCCCATGATCACTCATAACAATGAGTAATGTATTATTTAGATGACCAGAAGAGTGCAGACCTTCAAAGAAGCCCTTTATATCTTTGTCTATAGCCCCGATCATGTTGTAAGAGTCATGAGACAGTTCTGAGTGAAAGCTGAACATAAATTTAGGCTTGTCTCTATAAACATCAAAAAAATCTCTGGCATAGTTGATCATAATCTAGAAAAAAATGAACAGTGAAAAGCTTTGTGAGAATAAAAAAAAATATTGTTCCCATGAAAAATTAACACACTAAACCAAATAAGACTAAAATAAGTATGGAACTGTATATAAGGTGCTTGCACACATCCTTATCCAACAACATCAGCCCTTAAGCTGAATTACAATATTTATATATGTAATGCAAAATATGAAATTAGACTTATTGGAAAGCATATAATACTTGGCCCTAATAGGTTATAAATTATGCATGCCGAATTGTAAATTTATAATCAATTTCTTTAATCAAAGTAATCCAACCTTATGCCTTGGTAATGATCCTAGACAATATTTCTTATAACCACCATAATCTGGAGAAGCTGCCACAAAAAAGGGTCGCATGTAATGGTCAGTTGGAGGCTCAGAAAACCCTTTCAGCCGGTATGTAAATGTTCCAATACTTGGACAATCTTCTGCATAAGCTGAAAACAAAGAATTTTCACATAGTCAAGAAACATACAATCCCCCCTTAGAGCCCTCGAAATTTTCCTGAATAATTTCATTTATTTGATTAATTTCAAACAATTTCCCTTACCAGTCACATAGCCATTTTTCCTAAAATCATTCCATACAAAAGGATAAACATTAACAAAGTTCGCTTTTTCTCCCATCCTTTTTCTTGCTTCAGGAAGCTCAAGCTCTGTTTTTCCTGGAATGAAAAAGCAACAATTAAGAGGATAATATATATTGCATTGCAACAAAAGTGATGAACACTACATATAAATTTGAGCTAAGGGAAAAAATAATAGTTTCACGAAATAGGAAGCATTTACTGTAAGCTAGATTTCACTGAAAGATTTATGTTCTAGTGAAGCCTTAACTGGATTTCAATAAAATACCTCCATGTATTCAATTGTTTCAGGCTCAACTTTATGGAAGTTCATGTTCATTAAATGTAGAACACAATGTATATTTCCACTGTTCTTTATTTTCTTACAACTAGTTTCAACACTTAGGCATCATCATCAGGCACCTGATGTAGACATATCTGATCATTGTACCTGATGATGATGCCAAAGTGTTGAAACTTGTTGTATTAAAATAAAGAACAGTGGAGATATATATTGTGTTCTTCATTTAATGAAAACATCTCCAGTTTTTCTTTAGAAAATCAGAATATTTTATCTTAAAGATTTCAATATAATGGATTTTTGAAATAATGAGCTATCAATTTGATTCTTTTTCAGTTGCAATTTTCATTATTAGAAATATGTATCATAACTTAAACAGGACCAATGAGTATTTGCAAGTTAGAAGCTTGGATCAAGGAATGAAGTAGAGGATTTTTATTAGAATTCGGGATGCTGTGAAAGGTTCTGCTCTACAATTTTGACCAAACAATGACACAGACCCATTCATGAAATGGATGTTATTTAGGTAGATGGAAGTTTAATATAAAAATGTACATCCATGAGCCTTCACACAATACTAGTGAAAACTTAAGTCTTCTTTAAAATTTAAAATCAGAATGTTTGATGCTCTTTGAGGGTCACTCACATTTGACAATAAATAACTAAGATGAAAGGTTCCCATTCAGACAGAAAATCATTTGCATGTGTCTCAGCAATTCAAAATTTCAAAGATATTATACCCAGAGCTTTTCTTTGCATATATAAAAAGACATGAAATCCCATTATAACCAAGATGTACTCATAATATGTCTCTGAGAAAGCTACTGTTTATTTGACTCAGAATTTATTCTGATGATGGAAGGCATTGGTGCCCATCTACCCAGTTGCTCAGTTCTGGCAGGAACATAGTGCTCATACTACTGACATGATAAAGTAGAATTTGAAGAGTTACTTATTATTATTAACTACAGAATGCCTTATTGAAGATGATTTGATGAGGGGAACATCTACATATTTCCAAAATAAGAATAAATTGCTGGTGCGAAAGACAAAGAGGGATGTGTTTATCCTTACTACTTGTTTTGAAGCTGACAACTGTGATAAACTACTACACGCTGGCGGTTGAGTCGTTTGGTATAAAAAGTCATATTTTTGTATAAGCCACTTCACATTGAGGAATGTAATTAACTGATGGAATCTGTACATAAAACGGACTAATATTTATAGTCATACAATCCAAAACCAAAATCTTTAACTCCATTTAAAATATTTGGCATACATCTAGCTTCAAGAATGTTTTTCAATGGATTTTTTGTCCATGAAAATGCTAGAGGAGATTGTGTTAGGTTAAAAGATTTTATAATGAAGAGTGGGGGAAAATGAATGCGGAAGTATAGTAATACTTTCATGAACATGATTGGTAAAAATGTTGTTAGTCTCATCGAAAGAGCCAATGCCAACTTGTGCAGACACAGAGCACAAGAAATAAAAAACCATCCTTATAGCCAATGCTGTGCATGTACCTCAAGACCAGTTATAAAAGATTTAAGGCTAATGTACTCTGTTTGTCCAAACTTAACATGGGATTCAAAGGAACATCTTGAGCAATAGCATAGGACTCAAGACAAGAAACATGAAATTTAAAAGAAAAACGAAAACATCAGATATTGTATAAGATTTTAAGCAAAATTTTTAATTCTCCATTTTTTAACATAATTTTTTAAAATCTTTTTGCAAAATACCACACTCTAACAAAATAGAAAAATTATTGGAAAATTGGCTTTGTTAAAACTCCTGTGAATGTGTCTTATTGTGTCGTGAAAAAGGAGAAAAGAGAATAGATACAGCAGAAATGGATGTTTGGCAGTATGTAAATGTAATATGATGGGGAAGCTTATAGCTCATTAGTAATATTCATATAAATTTTGTCATATTTTTCTTGCAAAAAAAAGATTTCTTGTATTCACAAAGTCAGTTTTCTCTTTGTTGTATCAGAGGAAGTATTATGAGTGATGGTTTGAGGGGTATGGCAGCATAGAAGGTGGATAGAAAGAGATTGGGAAAGAATTTGTTTTCACATTTAAAACTCTTTACAAAATTAATATAGAAATAATTTAAGTATCAAAGGCTGGTATTTATCCTACTATGTACATACATGTTGGACTACTGACTAGATGACCCAGGTTCAGTTCCCGGGCATGCCACTCTTGGCACCCTCAGCTCCACCCAGCTGTGTGATTTTTCAGACTCTAGATCTTTCTGGGAAACCATAACCAGCACAGGGAAAGGAACTGGCCTTCCTACCTTAATGTGTGAATTTCACTCTCCATCGAGCTTACTACAGAGTGAACTCACCCATCACCTACCAAACTGATCTTCGGGTTGATTACTGTGTTTATGGTTTTTTTTTAATAGAAATACATTGTGAGGCTAGGGAGTCAAGTGACTAGGATGCAGAAGTTTTCTTTATGAGGAAAATCTACTTGAATTACATTTGTAACAGAAAAATTATATTTGTAGCACATAAGCTCAAGGCATATAGGAAATTTAATAAGTGCTAAGATGGCAAAGTCACAAGAATAATTTAATACAAGTTGCATAAAGGAGGGTCACACCATTCCTGTGCAATGTTAGGTTTCCATGGAAAATTCAACAAAAATAAAAAAATGTGATATCTCACAAAACACTAGGCATTACCAGTGAGAATAGGTATTAAAGCTTGTGGGGTGCCATCTCCAACAATGTTATAACCTTCAAGAGTCAAGGCATTCAAATTATTTTGAAGATACTGAGAAGTCAAAGGTAATTTCCTCAGGAAGGTGTTCCTTGAGAGGGAATCATGGCCCCAGATGAGGACATTAAGACCCAAAGCATCGGGATGGAGGTTGCTCCAACCACTCCTGGCAGCGGCGATATCATCACGCCTTACACCAGACATGATATTTCTCCACCTGAAAAGTTCATGCATCAGTAATTACGTAGAATCAAAGCATCACATATGTCATATATGAAACTACATAAACTAATGTTCAGAGATCTAAGTACAAATAACTCGATGCATTTTTACAATGAAAATGTTTGTGTTGTCCACCATTTTTTTTAACTGACCAAAGTTTTGATTCTTACACTGTTATTTTCAAGGTAAAGAGGTAAGTGGTTGCAACCCTTTAAGTGGATAGCAGTTGGAAGAAGGAGGAGGAGAATATTGTTAGAATTGCAGCAAAATGGGAGGAAGTAACAACAATGAGAAATCCTGATCCTGCTACCAGCCAATGACAAAATTCCAACAATAGCCTCCTTACTCTTCTCCTCCCACTGCCATCCACATACGCAGGGTACGGCAACATAACTTCCTTTTTTCAAATGCAAAATGCTTTCAAAAAAGGCAATTATGTTGCTGCACCCTGTACAATGGACTACCATGCTTTCCTTCCCCATGCCGACAATAACAGTACATTGATTGGGTGGAGAGGTAGGGTTAAGTGTCACAACTTGGGTCAGTTAACAAAATATTTTTTTGTAATTGGTGGGCAAAGAAAATGCATTTTTATTTCAAAAATGATTAGTTACTTTCACAAAGGTATATGCATCTTTGAGCATAAAATGTAAAAGGTATATGCATCTTTGAACATAATATCTATACATTTCTAGTTTCTAATCAAATCAAATTAACTTGACTTCATTTGATGCATGGGTGGTTCATGCATAGAAAAAATAAAAGAGATATATTAGTTCAAATTAGATAGGCCAATCTAGACATTTGGGACCCATAAAAAGTGATAATTCTGGAATTTGAAGATAGAAGGTCCACAAGACTTGTTATCTAAAAAATTTTATGATAAGGGAAATTGTTACAGAGTTAAAGGAGAAAAAATGTTATCCAATTCACCAAATGCTGGTGAATTGGATTAAATTGAGTCTGATCTGAATCAATATAATTTTATTCTGAAGAATTTGCACAGCTCTACAACCATCATGTTCAACTGTCACTAATAGTAATTTTCAAAAATTTACTTACTTCTTCCCATTGGCATGACAACGAACTTTGACAAAGTCACTGCCTTCCAATGTGTAGTCTGTGTGAGTGGTGGTTGTAAGGCCATAGCTGACAAGGTTATCAGACTCACGCACTATATCTGTTAAACACAAGGGTTTTTAATGACATATAACAGAGGTTATTGAAAAAATGTACACAATACACAAAATTCCTTATTAGACAATCTGAATACTATAGACAATTAATGGAACAAGCGCAAGTTCTATGGATCCCTGAAATCCATTTATGTCATTCCTTTCAACCAAATGACGTGCACTCATGCATAACCCTCCATGACTTCACTTATATAAATAAAGAAATCCTTTACATTGATTCCATCATGATATTGCATGCATGGTAGGGAACATAGGTTCTTGATAATAGGCAACTTTTATTTAAAGAAATGTTAGGACTTGCTGCTTTTCCACTGACACATTGGATCACCGGGGGTATAGGAAATATAGAGTGAAGCTGCAATATTAGTTGAAAAATAGTATGGGTGGGACCTTAGGAGTTTTAGCTGCACTATTTGATCTGTGTAAGATATTTTTCCCAAAAATTGCAATGTTATTTATTTTTTTAACATCGAACATCTCACAACACTTCAAAGAGCCATAATGGTAAAAATAAACCACATTAAAAAATTTCCACAATAGATCAGTCAGTCGAGGTGACAGTTAGGAGCCCATTGCAGAGCCTACTGATTGGTAATTTATTTTATTTAGAGACTTAAAATTGTATTATTTTAAACATACTACTCAAGGTTAGAAATAGGATAGTTGTGACTATGGTATTTCAGCTTGATAAATTGACATTGTTGTGGGGAATAAATAAATAGAATAGCCACATATCATGATACATCTAGGGGGCAAAGTTTACTTACATAAAACATGTGAACTTTTTATTCTATGTACAGAGGTAAAGCTGAAGTATAAGTGAAAATGAAAATTCACTCATGGGTAATCAAATGATAATGGCTACTTGGACAACCAATATCAAACGGATTGGGACTTGATAATCCAGAACCATTTAAAATTGCTACAGATGGAAGAATTTTTAGTACCACATTGATCCCTACTTGTGGAGCTACTTGAAAGTGGAGTTAGCCATCCATCAGATGGGATATTAAAATGTGGATCCTGTAGTGCCTATCTTAAAAGTACGCTAATACTGATCCAGGGTTCCCTCCACCTTTCCTCCATTCCCTGAACATCCTACCCCTACTAAATCATCCACATATCCCTTATGGCACAAATGACCTTTGCTGTTCATCGCCTCCACTAATAACTACCACACATTCTTTCAAATGGAGTGCCAAACCAGAGGCCTTGTTCCAGAAGAGCCTTAAGGAGGCCTTAGTTTGAAGGAACTAATGGCTTCCCCTACATTTCTTGGATTCAATGACCTCCAACTACCTATAGCCCGAATTTTAGGGCAGATGTCTCCAACAGGACTGTCTTTATGAGCTGTCCTTATTCAAGAGAAATAATCGGGACCTTAAGCAATCAGGTTTGCTAGCAATTCTTTTACAGATATGTAATGCAGAAGATATTCTTAGTCAGAAAGAGAAGCTCTGGCCTAAGTCTCGGCCTGTGAAAATATTAAATACACCATTACAAATACAGTATTAAGGTTAAATGGTAAACATTTAAAGCTAAGTTTCAGGTTTAACTTTGTGGAATGCCTTCATGATGAGGGTAAAAAGTAAGGAAAACTTTACACTTCCACACACTTTTAATACAATATGACCATGGGTTCGATGCTGCACATCATCTTCAGGTAAAATACAACAAAATTTTCCAACTTATATAGTCAGGCGCCAGGTAGGGGAAGTAAGGGAGAGGGGTGATAGGGGAGGTGCAGCAATCATTAGTGGGTGGAGGGAAGGTGAGGGTAACTATTGGATGGTTTTGTCCTCAGAGGGGTACAAAGGGGGGTGTTTGCTAGCAAAGGTTAACCCTCATTAATGGATGGACGGTGACTGTCACTGCCTTGGTGGGGGAGGGGTTGGTGTGGGGAGGCATTTAAGGAGAGGTGAACGCGAGAGGTATAGGATATCATTGACCACCTAAGATTATCGGACTGAAGGCATTCCCAAATTTCCAACTCCTCCAGAGCATTCAGCCTGCAACCATTCGTTTCCATGTGTAAAATGTCTGCTGTGAAGTTACTGGAATGGTTGTTGTCTAAGAGGTGTTTGGCGAATTGTGATCTGTTGTTTTTCTTTCTGAAGCATGAAGAGTGTTCCTTGATCTTAATGTCGAAAGTCCTCCCTGTCTGTCTGATATAGATGGCGTTGCAGTCTGTACAATTGAGTTTATAAACTCCACTTTGTTGCATTATGTCGGTTTTATCTTTTGGTGAACCCATTAAGTTTTTCAAAGTATGTGAACTGTAAAAAGCGGCTTTGATGTTGTTTTTGGAGAGTATTTGTTGCATTCTGAGTGAGACATGGCCAAGGAAAGGAATTCTTTGCCATTGGTGCTTGTCTGGTTTGGATGTGTGATATATGGATTTCGGGGCTATCTGTGTTTGTTTTCTGTTGTACATGTTGTCGATCATTGTTTCACTGTAACCGTTGTTGACTGCAATCTGTTTTTTTATGTGGAGTTCCCCGTGTTTGTTGTGTTTTGGTATATTGCATACTCTGTGTAACATGGAATGAAAAGCTGCACTTTTTTGTGATTGGTGATGCTTGGATGTGGAGTGGATAATTTGGTCGGAGTAACATTTTTTGCTGTATATTGAGAGGTCGAACCATTGATTAATAATTTTAAACGTTAAATCTAGGAAATTTAAGGCAGCGTCTGCTTCCAGCTCCATCTTAAACTGCATAGATGCATCAAACGAATTTTTTAGAGTTAAAAAATTGTCCAATTGCCTAGTGGATCCCGTCCAGACATAATAAAGATGCGTCCACATATCGGAACCAAGAAAACACATTTTTTTTGGAGGGGATGGTTTAAAGCAAAAAATTATTTTCCCAATTGACCATATAAATCCGCCAGGGTGGGGGACAGAGAGAATGCTGAACGCGTGAACGAAAAGAACACGGTGGTTGATGTGACCCGATTGTAAATGTTGGATCACCAAGAACTTACAGCGGGTTAACACACTACATATGCGGCAACTGTTCACAGTCATTCAATTAAATTTCATGGGAAAGATGAAAGCGCTCTTAGCTTGTAGGATCGCAGTCATAACTCAACCCAAATGTGAATAATTGGTTCTGAGATAAGGCGGATGCGTCAACATAAAAGCAACTGAGGTCAACAATCGCTTTACCTGTAAATGAACATTCAATTTCTCCATGGGCCTTTTTGGAACTTTCTTTTACTCGAGCGACATTTCCAATTATTTCCACCCAGTTTGGTGAATCCCCACAATCTATTGGGGGAACGTCCTTCATGTATTTCATAATATCCTTATTTCTGACATCAAGATTCGGATGGCGGCACGCTTGACCACTGGATCTAAACAATATAAAGTAATATGTCGGCATTGCTTCTCACGAAAAGTTCCCTTAAATACCGTATCAAATCATCGAAGTACTCACGGATAGTACGCTGAGTGGGAGGAGTTTATTCTTAAGGCAACGCCCCTCCTATGAGCAAAAGTGGAAAATTATAAATTAGAAAGTGTGAATCAGCGCACGAAATGCTACTTCGGAAAATATTACTTACAGTATGGTGTTTCTCTCTAATTCTGAGTCAGTTAAGCTAAACTGGGCTCGCATCAGCTGAAAAATACCATACAAAAAGCAAGCCAAAATAAAAACATAGAGTAATCTCCTGATGTGAAACAATTTCGTCATAATGACTACTGCTGTCATTTTATGCCAAACAATTGTGGTATCAAATTTTCATATTTTCTGCCACACAGGAAATACATATGGCCATGTATATTATCATAGAATACAAATAATGATCTTCCATCCACGAATATCCATTGCGCTCAAAAACAACAGACACTCCCGGAGAAACAGACGAGGAACGAAAACTTAGAGCGTGAGACAGCCGTAGCTGTAAGTCCACGTTTTTGGAAGGTGGTAGTACCATCGTATGAAGTTGAAATACCAAGCTTGACAATTAATTAATCGTTGTCAATAGTCCACACACTCGGTATGCAATGCTAGTTCTTTTTGTTCTCTTTTCTTTTGTTATTTTACCAATACTTATTTATGATTATTTCTATATTTATCTTAATTCCGTATGCTTCACAGAGTAAAAATGGGGAACACAAAGAAAAATGGCAAAGGACCACGAAAGGAAGGATTTAATAGGTCTGGGCATAGTATGAATCCTGAAAGGTCCTTAGAAGGACTGAAAGGAGTTGCAAAGCCTCGTACCAAGTCGACAATTAAGAGGCTGCAGATGTACAGAAACTTCAAAGCTAAAAGAGACAGATTTGGACATATTGTGAAAGAAGCACCTTACCAAGGGCGCCTCTCTTCAGGAACAGTAGCCAGGGTAGAACCTAGTCCTAGGTGGTTTGGAAATTCTCGTGTAATAGGACAATCTGCTCTTCAAAGATTTCAAGAAGAAATGGGAGCAGTCGTCAAAAATCCATATCAGGTAAAACTTGAAATACATTGTTCTTCGAGTTTCACACTTCTGACTCATTTTTAAATTAATGGCCTTTTATACTTCTTTTATATGTTAGTATTGTAATTTTTGAAATTGAAGTCAAAAATTCCTGACGTCTCTTTCTGAAAAATCTTTGTGGCTATCAATTAATGTAGCATGAAATGAGTTTTAGACACTCTAGTAGATCTAATATTGGGAGAATATGCGTGGGAACTATTTAAGTTTGGTCCTACAATGACCGGCTCATAAATGTTGTTAATTTAGCTTTGCCCTTTATGAAAACTGGTTATCCTGGAATTCATGTAATATTATTTTTGTGTTAGGCTTCAATGCATCCTGTCATTTTAAAGCAATAATGAACAGGATCACATTAAATAGATAAACTCGACAAACTAAGTTAAATATGTGCATCTGAACAATCAATCAATTTCATAATTGCAAGTTTAATCTTCTAACAATAATAGGTATTTAGTTTTCTTATTTTCCTAAGTGTAACCTTACAGTTGACTTCAAGTGTTCCAGTGCTTCTATTTTCTCACCATGAGATTTTCGGTTAGGTATGTTTGGAAACTCTTTATTTAACTTGGCCCTTGCCTGTTTTGTATTCATAGGTTGTTATGAAACCCACGAAGTTGCCTGTGACCTTGCTTCAGGAAAGAGCTAAGCATGCCCGCGTTCATCTCCTGGACACCGAGAGCTTTGATAGTGTGTTTGGACCTAAGAAGAAGAGAAAGAGACCTGCATTGAAAGGGATTGGGGATTTGGAAGAATTGAAATTGGCTGCTGAAGCTGCAGAACAGGCTTATGGAGAAGGGGAGAAAGACAGGGATCGTGTGGCTGCAGCACCTGATATGTGGAATGGCCCGAGGGACTGGATCATGGGTGCTGGTCAGAGTCGGCGAATATGGAATGAGTTACATAAGGTAATCATTTGCGTGAAGTTGAAGAATGTAATTTGTTTTCAAATACATAGGCAAGCAAATGCAGCAATGACTTTCAAAACATCACTTTTATAATTGCACAAGGATTTGAATCCCAGGATGTCAGGACATGCACAAAAGCCATATTGATTGTCCGTACAGATAATTTCATCTAATTTGAAGATAAATCGCATTGTATTTTTTGTTTCCTCATTCCACAACTTGGATTTTCCCAGCCTTCACCTCCCAAATATTCAATCAAATTAATAAGGCTTGCAATGATGAATAGAGTAACTTTTTGGGAATTCCTTCATGATGCAGAGTAAAAGAACACTGTGATACTACACAAATATAAATTTTAAATAAATAATAAATTATAAATATAGGTCTATTTAGTACATCTGGGTTGGATTTAGAAGAGCAGATTAACTAGGAGTGACGGGGGTGGCTCTTTTCTATGCAAATTAATAAGTACTGAAGTTATTAGTTCAAGAAATATATGAAATGCACATAAAAATATCATATATTTCATGTACAATCCCATACAAATGAAAAGTTGCTTAGGAGTTCATTAAATTTTTTTCTAGAATGCATTAAATAACATCACTTTGAAGTTTCTTATGTGTGCCCTGTTTTGAGCTCCTTTTCTTTGGCACATTTAGTGCCATGGGTACTATAATTAAAACATATGATGGCATTCAATGAAAGTGTCCTGGCAGCCACAGAAAATCCAATCTAAGGGCTACAATGGCTGATGCTGGACTGAGAGCAAATGGTGGAGGTTGAAGGCAAATCATACACACTCATTAATGGTAAATGTGTTCTGTGAGCCTAGTGTCACTCACAGCAAAAGGCTGTTAGGTGAATAGGTGGGGGAGGGTGGATGAGTGACTATGCCCTGAGAGCAAAGATATTTGTTGCAAAAATTTTCTGCAATATGTGCTCTTGAAAAAGTCATGTGCTGATTGAAGAGTATCTCACCCATCAAACTAAACTTATGGCCAACTACCATGGTTGGCTGGTCCTCTCACAGAGTGCCTGCTTTCATAGAAAAGTCCGGGGATTCTTTTAGAGTGTATTTTGCTTTATTTTCAGGTAATAGACTCCTCAGATGTGGTACTTCAGGTGTTAGATGCCAGGGATCCCATGGGTACCAGGTCTGGTCATCTTGAGAAATTTCTGCGAGATGAAAAACCTCATAAGCATTTAGTGCTAATCCTTAACAAGGTATCTATTTCTTAAACATATTGTATGTGCCTTTGTCCATTCACAATGGCAATTTGATTTTTAAGTTGGATCAGATCCATATTTTTCATAATAATACAAGATTGATGGTGAATTAAAATTTTTTTAGACTTTATGTGGTAATGCATGTATAATTGATGCCTCTAAGTATAGTGGCATGTGTTAAAATACCACTTGTAATTTTTTATTGGGATCTTTCCATTTTCTATTATGTACATGGGTACACATTTTTCTAAACTTGCAAATTTATGTGAAATTCAGCATGCATTGGAGCATCTATTTTGGTAATTGAAGAGAAAGCAGATATTTGAAAATGAGGCATAATAGAATATATATTAGAATAGGATAAATTTGTTTGATTTTATGACCATGTTTCTTGTTGCATCTTATATTATTGTCTGGTAGGTGTCTTCTAGTAAATTATTTGCTGGTTTCTATCTCACTTTTTTGATACACTCATTCCTTCCCTTTAACCTTAGTAAAATTTACAACTAGTTCTCCCTATCAAGTTTTTGCAACTCTTATGCAACATCATCATGTAGGAAAATGAACAGTGGAGGTTTATATGCATATAATATCACCAATCAAAAAATCTCATCAATGCTCCTTTCTTATGTTTAATATAAGTTTAGTAGTAATTGTTTCATATTGTTCATCATAAATTTTGTGGCCATTACTTGCTTGATTAATAGAGGGGAGAATGTTAGGAAAAAGAGGAAAGGGCAGGAACAGGATAGTGATGTTAGATGCGATAAAGGGAGGAAAGAAGTACGCAGAGATGAATAGAGACCTGATGTAGAGTAGGTTGCTGGATTGTGTTTTGTTTGGAGTTAAAAAATATTTATTTGTTAGTTGTGTCCATCCAAAAACCTACGTTAACCGGTAGATTACCTAATAATACTTGCTTGATTGTTGCTCAGCAGTGGCTGTGATTTTTGTCGTAACAATATATGGCAGTCACCTTGCATTTTGGTCTCCTAGTAGTAAGACAGGGAAAGAGTTGTGTTGGTGATTTATTGTTTTCCATTTATTTTTTGATGATGGTAGCTGTCAATAATTGCATATAATGAACTGTTCATCATGCTGTTAGTTAGCTGATGTCCCCATGAATACAACACAAAATTTGTAAGATTTACAACAGGACTTTTACTTTTATTTGTAAGATTAGGACTTTTTACTCAGACAAATTATAGCATGGCATACAGTAGTTAAGTAATGATTCTTTCCTCCAGTATCCTCAACCCTCCCAAAAGAAGTTAATCAGTAGAGAGCATGAGAGGAAAAAACATGATGCTATAGTTTTGAAGGACAGTGACTTATGGTCAACTGTGTGATGGCTTGTCTAAGGTCCCTGGCTGTCTCTTCCCATAATAATTTTTACTGCAACCCTGTGCCCTATTGCAGAGTTGATGAATCATGGTCACCCACCTATACTGTTCTCAAGCATTAGGCAATGAACCTCGATACATGACGGTTGTTTTTTAAGTCAAATCTATTTGGTCTCAAGAAAATATATTGGTTAGAAAAAGGTTTTATTGGCAGTTTTAGCTTCCTTCAAGCCTACTACACTTTTCTACTTGCCATATTTCTCATCTCATGTAATGTACTTTTTTCCATCAAAATGTGCTCTAAAATCAGCCTGTATTTTATGGGCCTGGCGTACATGGATATAACTTACTATGAAAGCGGAAGCTGATTCACTGGAAAAATACTTACTGTTACATAGTTTTTCCTTCATTAAGCATAGAAAATGGTTTTCTTTATTACCAACGTCGAAAAGTTCGCTGTTTTTAGTCAATAGTAAGCAACAGAATTTTAATATTTTTTGAAAGTACTTGCGGAAAGAATTCCTAAATAAATTGTAAAGTTATTCAATGTAAAGCAGTTAGTTTCATCTTGCTGAAGATTTGGTCCTTCCTTGGATATGATGAGAGATTGTAGTTATAAAATGCAGTGAATGTATGCTTCTCTTTCCACCAAGGATGGCATCAAAACTATGAGACGGTGACTTTCAAAGATGTCTTAGTCCAGAATTTGAAATAAAAGGACAGTTAGTATTATTTAAAGGATAGGTACTTATCCTTTAAATGGTAGGTACACCAGCGTGGTAAAGTATTAACCACTGGGAAGTTCAAACTTGCCTTATCACGAAAATATAAAATAGATTCCCACCTTCTGTCTCAGAATTATGTATGAGGCATAAGGAAAGGTAAGTCTTGGTCATAAAAAAAATGCATCAATGGGAAAAAGTTTTAATTGATGATTTTAGTTTCCTGCAAAACTGCTTCACTTTTTGACATAATTGCCGTTCACACCGAAGTATTTTTCATTACACTACACCATACACCCCACCCAAAAATTTAAGCAGTTGACAATGGTTGTCTTGAGTTCCTTGTTTTTTTCTAACCATTGTCAATCAAAGCATTGTTTCAAGTGCAAGAAGAGGAAAAAGTCTCGTGGTGCAAGGTCAGGACTGTTGTTAGCAGTCCAAAACCACGCTTCAAATCAATATTCTTTGCTCTTTGTGTTAGTTGGTAAATATTTTCAGTACTCTCCGTGCACAAAATTTGTGATAATAAAGCTTGTCCATAGCAGTCATGCAAATATTGGTGTGCCCAAAAAGAGAAAATTTATCACCAAGAGTGCAAATTTTCAATTATCAATCAAAGTTCATGGCCCACTTCTTGAATGATTTCATTGGTCTGGGTACTGGGCCTGCCACTGTACTCTTAGTCATGCACATTTGTGTGGTCATTTTTAATGTCTTGACACCATTGTATAACCTTTTCACCATTCATTAATGTAGGTCTAAAAAACTGGCCACAACTACCGATGAATTTGGGCAGCTAATAATCGCTTTACATAGAAAAATTGAATCACTTAGCAGCAGGCAGTAGCAAAGATATAAGTGGATATTGTATTCACCAACAAGCACACAACTGCTAAATCATGGCAATAAGTTCAGTTGTTTTAGAAAGAATCAATAGATGGCATTGCATGTGGACACCTTTGTCCTGACCTGCTAATATTTAGATGTAAGAAAACACACCTTAATTTTCAATTATGCCTCGTAAAAGGTCAAATTTCAATGTATTAGGTTTAGTGCTAAATAATTTTTTTAAGATTACAAATGGTTTAGTCACCCAGGGATAGCATTCTCCTCTAAGTTATGACTTGAAGTTGTGAATATATCTAGGCACTGTAGCTTTGGGGAGGAGTGCCATCAAGTCACCCAGGTTAATATATCCTCCACCAGATTATCAAACATGCGATATGAGTTTTCCAAAACTTTGTCATTTGTGAGACTTTGTGCATTTTGTCCAGCAACCAGCATCATGAGTCAAAGGGCAGTGCTCTTACTAAGACCATGCACTATTCCAAATCAGATTTAAAGCTCAGCTGTGCTGTGGTTTTGTAGGGCTTGTCATATATTTATTGTAGGGCTATTTATATGCAAGCATGGCCCCTGTTGCAACTCCATGGCCCAGTTCATCATTCCTTGAATCAAAACTTGACATTTCTCCTTACTTAGGTTAATTTGTATTTCTTCTGTTATTCCCTCCATCACATGGTTTTGCAAAGTAACTAACTTTCCAAGGTGAATGCAGAAAAGTTTATCAGATCATCCTTTTTCCTTCAAGCAATGCTATGGTAGAAAATTAAATATATTAAACATTTGATTGAATTTAAAGGTTATTTATTATGAGTGCTTTAATGCAAGGAGATCATCACTGGAAATTTTCTGTTCTCCTTAATATACATGCTTCTTTTTCTAAACTTCTTTTGCCAGAAATTGATAAAATAAAATGAAACTCCTGTGGCTGTAATAAGTTAGCATCACTTGTCCCGCAGTGAAAACAAAATGTTTTTTGGTGTGATGGTTTGTAGGAAAAGAAATTCCACGACAATGACCAACCAGAACATCCTTCTGCAGAAGTTTGTGGGAATATTACTTCCTCGCCAGTGACCAACTACAGACGCAAACACTCAAACTCAATTGGGATCATTGGCAGGATTAAAGTGACTCCATTAAGGATGCTTGGGGTTATGATACATATACACACTATCCGTGACTGTTGACAGGAATAAATTCTGTGCCAGAGACAAGCACTGAGCTGGCACACTCACAAGCACTCAGGAAAAACAATCACTCGCACATTCAAAAAGGGCCTCCCTACTGGGAGAATACAACTCAAATTGAGCAAAGTTAGCAAAAAATAGGGAAATACAAGAGTGTGCATGGGATACGAGTATTTTGGCTACAATGAAGCCCTCCTCAGTGAACTAAAGGAAAAAAGGACTTGCAACAAAAAGTTGTAAGTGAAGTCTTTATGACACTATAGGACATTTCACTGACCTTTTGTTGCAAGTCCTTTTTTCCTGCAAACCATCACAACAAAAAAATTATTTTCATTGCAGGATGAGTGGTGACAACTTATTATGGCCATAGGAGTTTTCATTTTATTTACGAGGCTGTATAGCTCAATTTCTTATATCGTATTCGGGATTTTGATGTTGACCCTTTTAATCTAATTCATGCATGGTTGCAAATATGTCTGTAAGTATTTTTCATATCTCTAGGTGGACCTTGTGCCAAATTGGGTAACACAGCGGTGGGTTGCAATTTTAAGTGCAGAATATCCCACTGTTGCATTTCACGCATCACTGACCCATCCTTTTGGCAAAGGTGCTCTTATTGACCTTCTACGCCAATTTGCACGCCTCCATGCTGACAAGAAACAGATCAGTGTAGGGTTAGTGGGATATCCGAACACAGGGAAGAGTTCTGTGGTCAACACCCTGCGTTCCAAGAAAGTATGCAATGTTGCACCCATTGCGGGAGAGACGAAAGTGTGGCAGTATGTGACTCTGATGCGCAGAATATACTTAATTGATTGTCCAGGAGTTGTTCCCCCTTCTCCAGATGAAACAGACACTGACAAGGTGAGTAACTCTAGATATCATTAGCTTTTTATATTTACATTTGTTTACAGATACACAAACAAAAATATGTATATACTGATACTGTCTATGGCAGTGGGGGGGCCAACCTGTGGCTCGCGAGCCACATGCAGCTCTTTGAAGGATTATTTGTGACTCAATAAATGAACCAGAGTTCCCTTTTCATTGTTGTGTTATTATATTTTTAAAAATTATCATCGTTCCGTATGTGTTTCAAAATATCTTTTAAATTACTGACAACAATTATGAAAGACTAAGTGTAACGTTGTAACAAATTTCATTTCCGTCCAAGTTAAGAATGATATGACTCATCAAAACTGTGAGAACAAACATAAACAGTGGCGTAATAGACTGACTCCAGACCGATTTTGAATTTGTAAACTTACATTGCAACAGACAGTTGACATAGGGCTCTGGAGGAAACAATTTATGTCACTCTTGCTACAGATGTAATTTGTATTCTGGAATTTTTGAAAAGTTAAGTATACTGTGTTTCATAATGCAACAATTTCAGAGAGTAAAAATCATTCGCCTTGACCGGGATTCGAACCCGGATCCCTCGATATCCGGCCGAGTATCTTGTTCCTTTAAAGCCCCCAAAATTTCAGAGTGTAAGAGGACGTCTCGGTAGCTTAATGGTTAAAGCACTCGGCCGGATATCGAGGGATCCAGGTTCGAATCCCGGTCAAGGCGAATGATTTTTACTCTCTGAAATTGTTGCATTATAATACACACATAGCGGATGACTCCGTTAATAGTTACTGTTGCGGCATCTCCCGCAGTTTCTTGAAATGAACAGCCTAAGTGTTTGAAATTGGCTTTAACCTCGTGGACTGTGGCGCCTCGCGCACGACTACGAATGCCTGTGACATTGTATGTACGGTATTTCGTCACAATATCTTGTTCCTTTAAAGCCCCCAAAATTTCAGAGTGTAAGAGGACGTCTCGGTAGCTTAAATGGTTAAAGCACTCGGACGGATATCGAGGGATCCGGGTTCGAATCCCGGTCAAGGCGAATGATTTTTACTCTCTGAAATTGTTTCATTATAATACACACATAGCGGATGACTCCGTTAATAGTTACTGTTGCGGCATCTCCCGCAGTTTCTTGATACTGTGTTTCGTAGTATGTAACACGTGTTGTTATTGTTTTCATATCACAAAACTTGGATTTTCTAAATTTCTTTATTTATTTCCAGTTCTCTTAAAAATATGATGACAGAGAACGAAATTAAAAAAAAGAAAAGAAAAGTTTTAATAATGAGTGCGAGGAGAATTTCTTTTTTATTCACTATAACAGAAAAGCATTATGTGTTATTTGTAATTCTACGGTCAAAAATTATAAAGCTAGCAATTTACGTCAACATTATGAAACCAATTATCCTCAGTTTTATAAACAGTATCCTCCAAATTCCACATGAAGATCAAATAAACTTGCTACTTTAAAATCAAATTTAATTAAACAACTGTCAATTTTGACGACCGTCAGCAATCAAGTTGTGGCTGAAGCCAGTTTTGTTATTGCCTAGAATATTACTCGTGCAAAATGCCCAATTGGAGAGGGAGAGTTTATTTTTAAAAACTTGGCAGATGTACTTAAAGTTTTAGGTCCAAATAATGCGGCATTGCACAAAGTTGTTTCGCAAATTCTCATCTCAAGACACACAACCGAAAAATGCATAACAGCAATTAAAAATCTCTTGAATATAATTAAAAAAATGATTTGAAGATCTGTATTGCATTCAGCTTAGCCCTTGACAAATCGACAGATATTACAGATCTTTCACAATTGGTGGTTTTCATACGTTTTGTTTCACCTGATTTCATTGTTAAAGAAGAATTATTAGATTTAGTAGCACTTGAAAAGTCAACCCGCAGTGTCATTATTAAAAATGCATTAGATTCCATAATGAAAACTTTTGATGTACCTCTTAATATTGCAACTGATGGAGCTCCGGCAATGCTGGGTAAAAAATTGGGCTTTAAAGAGATCATTCTCATATTCCACAATTCATACCAATAAACTGCATAATTCACCGAGAACATCTCGTTACAAAATATTAAAAATATCTTGATATTATGAAAACAGTGTTTCAAAGTGTAAATTTCATTCCCACCAATGCGAAAAATCATCGACAATTATTCGTAATTAGATAATGACGAGTGGTTACAAGACTTAATGTTTTTGACTGATGTCATGGAACTTTTGCAGAGGAAAGATAAAAATAATATTTGACCTCTCACAATGTATATTAAGCTTTCTAACTAAATTAAAACGTTTTCAAAAGGACATTCAAAACACAACATTTTGTCATTATCCTCGAATTAAAAATATTAAACAAGAAAAACTTAGCGAGTGTACGAGATGTGTTCAAAAATTAACAGGAATTTCTTCATTTCACAGGCTTGGAGAGTCTGATTGTCAAACTTTTTTTTATTATGTTGGTACACATGCCCCTGAAGTATGATAAAACTTTCAGCTGTTTTCATTATGGGCTTTGTCTGTGACAGCCACTTAAGTTAAACGTGTTTTATGAGCTTGGCGATTTTCGTTTGTTAAAAGAAATGGATCAAAGAATTTTTATCAAATTTTGCGTAAATAATGAAATGAAGGGTAACAAAGTGTGTAAAATGTTAACAAAGGCCTATGGTGAGTCTGCTATGAGTAAATCAAGAGTTTATGAGTGGTAGAAGCGTTTCCAAGAAGGCCGTGAAGACCTTGAAGGTGACGAATGCCCTGGACGCCCCAGCACATCAACAATTGATGAAAACGTGGAAAAAGCGAAAGAAATGGTTATGAACGATCGCCGAATCAAAAACAGAGAGGTCGCTGATGATGTTGGCATATCGATTGGATCATGTCATGACATTTTTTCCAATTTTTTGGATATGAAATGCGTGGCAGCAAAATTCGTTCCAAAATGGCTTTTGCACCATGATAATGCACCAGCTCACACTTCATTGCTTGTTCGTGAATTTTTGGCTAAAAACAATACTGTAACGATGCCTCAGCCTCCATATTCGCTAGACTATGGTGTGACTATCCGTGTGACTTTTTCCTATTTCCAAAAATTAAGAGAACCTTGAAGGGCCGTCGTTTTACAGCTGTAGATGACATTAAAAGTGTATCGCTGAAAGAACTAAAGGCTATCTCAAAGATTGAGTTTGAGAAGTGTTTCGGGGATTGGAAGAAGCGATGGCTTAAGTGCATAATCTCCAATGGGGACTACTTTGGAGGTGACAACATCAATGTACAAGGATAAATAAATATTTTTGTCCTAAAAATTAAAATTCCCATTAATTTTTTAAAATATCTTGTATAAAAAAGCTAGAAAGAATATTGACGGAATTCCAAAATAGATTTCAAGACTTGAATTATTTTAAATTGTCACTTGATTTTTTTCTGAGTCCATTTGAAATTAACATAATTCAAGGTGAGTTTTCCATTTCCAATGTAATTATGACCCAAAAAGCATCTGGAGAATTAGAATTAATAGAGGTGCCAGAAGATGAAGCTCTACAATTAAAATATTAGTCAACGCCAATTACTGAATTTTGGAAATTTGTACCAGAATCAAAGTATCCTGAATTAAAAAAGGCTGCTTGTCAAATCAGTTATTTCAATATTTGGAACAGCGTACTTATGTGAATCATTTTATTCCACTTTAAAATTTGTGACATCCAAACGCCTATCAGTATTAATTAACCAGCATCTAAAAGAATTAAGAAGTGCTGTCACCAATTATTCACCAAATTTAAAATAATTGTCAAGAGAAGTAAAATAAATGTGTTAAATTGTAATATTTAAATTCAGTACACATAATTTGTACTTTTTTATATGTTTTCAATAAATCTAATTTCTGTAAAAAAATTTTATACCTTTTTTGCATGCCTTTTAAATGCATATTTAATTTCAGCTCGCGAAAAATTTCACATTTTGAAAAATGGCTCTGACTATCAAGGAGCTTGGCCACCCCTGATCTATGGTTTAATGACAGTTTTTGGTTTTACCTGGAGAAGAAATTTTAAATCACTACACCCAGTGTCTCAAGTTATCTTGATGTGATAAGTTGTTCATTATTGGCCGTAAAGTAGGGGATCCAGGATCTAATCACGGTATCAGAGGACACATCGACCAGCTAATGCACTGAGCCGGTTATTTGGGGGTTCAGGTTTGAATTCCTGTCAAGGCGACGATTTTTGTATTGTGAAATTCCTACATATTTGGTTGGGTAAAAAGAAATCCATTATTTTTGCTTGAAATTCAAAACTTTATTTAAGATGTTTTGGATTGTCCAATTGAGGTCAAACATGCACCGTTTTGTTTTTTATTTTGTTGCCATTTTAAAGCTTCATAATGCCTCTCTCATAGAAGTCTTGGTCCTTATTGGTGAAAAACTCTAGTAATCTATTTACACAATCTTCTCTTGATTGCAATTTCTTAGCACTCAGGAAGTTTGGCAAAGCGAGAAAAAGGTGGTAGTCCCTGGGTGCCAGATCCGGACTATATGTTGGATGCATTAAAACCTTCCAACCAACCTCCAGGAGTTTTTGGCGAGTCACTACAGACATGTGTGGCCTTGCTTTGTCCTGATGGAGCATAACAACTCTTCTGTTGGCCAACGCTGACCGTTTCTGATCAATCGCTAGCTTCAGACAGGCCAGTTGTTGACAGTAGACATTTGAATTTAGTGTTTGGCCATACAGAAGCAACTCATAATAAATGATTCCTTTGAAGTCCCATCAAATACACAGTATTCTGGCTATTAGTCCTGGTTTGGCTGCCATTTGAGCTGCTTCACCACCCTTTGAGCACAAATGTTTTTGCACAATATTGTCGAATGTAACCTATTTCTCATCCCCAGTCACCATCCATTTAAGAAATGGGTCAAGTTCATTCTGTTTGGCCAAGGCTTCGCAGATAGAAATTCGATTCATCATGTTTCTTGGTGTTAATTGGTGTGGCACCCAAACATCGAGCTTCTTTTCAAATCCAGCTTTACGCAAATGGTTTAAAACTTTTATTGTTGGTCTTTAGCTCCTGGGTGATGCTAGAACTAATGCTGGTCAACTTCGATTATTTCTGTGATTTTATCGACATTTTCGATGACGGGCCTGCCTGTGAGAGATACATCTTTATTATCTAAAATGCCTGAACGGAATCGATGAAACCAAAATTGTGCGTAATTAGCGGTTACAGTATCAGCACCATAAACATCATTCACATTTCAGCGGCTTGGCTTGCATTTACGCCTTTATCAAAGAAAAACTGTAAAATGTACCGAATTTTCTCTTTATTGACTTCCATTGCTAACACTCTGTAACTCACAGCTGAATTGAACAAACAAAAAACAGCAAAAGAATTTTTTTGGTGTGAAATATCACCTTTATAATGAGCATAAATTTGAAATTGTTTGATCGATACTTTACGAGATATCAATCACTACAACCATCTACCGAGAAAATAATGGATTTCTTTTTCCCCAACCTAATATATATGCACATCAACAGATAACTTCTCTAAAATAATCTTTTACAGTATTTCCTGTGGTTTCTTTGAATTTGAAATATTGCCATAAAGTTTCAAAGAATTCATTGTAAATTTGGGAGATATTTAAAGTTAAGGAACAATGAAATGAAGTACCACACCTATACAAAATCCCACAAGCCACCGCAAGGGCTTGTGGCTGTGGGTGTTAGATCACCACCCATTAGCTAGAATAAAATCACATGCACTCAATAAATTTTAATCACACAATAGACAGTAGTTATTGGCAACAATATTCCTTAACCGGATATGTATTTTCAAATCATGGTGTGAAAATGTTAAAAGATGGGTCCATTAAATAAAAACAATAGCATGCAGGAAGAAAGGTGCAAGTTATGAACAAATATGTACTCTACCAATTCTAATTATCCCCTACATGATTGCTGTCATGTATATTATGATCTCTAATGGTTCAAAGAAAAAACAGGCTTTTAAATCTATCCATTCTGCAATGAATCTCGCTGATTTTACATTTGTGATCTGATCTACCATAGTAAGTGGGGGCCTGTATCATGTCTAGTATCTACAGATAAGTAACCTATAAAAACCATCAAAGTTCAAACAAGGGTTTTGCTAAAACAAGAAATGGTTAAAATTGCAGTATCTCTGTAATATGTACATTTAGAAATAAAGCATAATGTACATGTAAACAATTTGGATTATTGTAACCTCTTGGCTCTAGGTCTAATGTGTATCTCTTTTAAGATTCTGTGTCCAAAATTATCATAGAGAATTCATTTTTTAATCCAGTTCCTATATACTTATTGAGACAGTCAAGTGCCATCTTTATTATGCATCTCTTGTGACTATATTATCTAAAAGAACTGTGTAATGATATTGACTTTTACGCCTACTATTAAAAGGGTAGTTCTAATGGCTATAAGACTGGTGTATTGACATACAAAAAGCATTCCTTGCAAAATAAATATCACATCAAAAAGGTATTTGAAACCTACCCTTAATGTGAAGGAGTTACATTTTTTTTATTTTAATCCGGGCAACCTTAACTTTTGTACACCTTGACACAGGAGTGCAAGACACTCTCCAATTGCTATTGTTCGTCTAATTTCAGATGAAGTTGTATTTTCTGGAAATAATTTTAAGAGAATGGGCTAGTTTACATGTGTTTTTTTTTTAAGATGTGTCTAACAATCTTGTTATTGTGCATGCAGATTGATTCTGATGTGGCCTAAATTTTAAGTAAAAAGCCTTCATCATCAATCATTTGACCTAGAATGGAAAGAGTAAATAGAAATAAATTGAAAATAAATGTCCATTCATATGAAAGCTGTATCATGAGCCACTTTTTATAGTAAATAAGAATGGCATGTCATCTTAAAAATCATACAATTTAAATCTTCTCAGGTGTTGAGAGGTGTAGTTCGTGTGGAGCTTGTTCCCGATCCTGAAGACCATGTCCAAGCTGCCCTTTCCCGCCTCAACTCTTTGCACTTGGCCCGAACATACGGCCTTCCTGAGGACGTGGACTGGAAGAATGGATCCGCTGAAGACTTCCTCGAAGCCCTTGGCAGAAGATTTGGGAAATTATTAAAAGGTGGTGAGCCGGATATTAGAACAACAGCAAAAATTGTGTTGAATGACTGGCAGAGAGGGAAACTTCCCTTCTATGTTCCTCCTCCTGGCTTTGAAGTGCCCGATCCAGAAGCTGTGGCAAAACGTGCTGGTCAGTCAGTCGACCCTTCCAAGGTCAAAGGCAGTGAAAGTTGTGGAAGTAAAGAGAAATCAAGTATCATAGTAGACAGTGATAAAATAGAGGTAGCCTCTGGTGAACAAACAGAAGAGGAAAAGAAGACAGAATTACAAGTTAATGGAATTATAGAAGAACCATTTTCACCCAAAGTAGGGGGTGACATTGGCAATGCATCTAAAGAAATTGAGAAATCATCTTGTGCAGAAAAGTTGAGTGTTAGCGAAACAAAATCGAGCGAAAATGGTGAAGAGCACCAGAATGAACTAGGTGATGGTGGACAGAAAGATGAAAATGGGGGCTCCATTGTTGAGGAAGAAGGTGAGGCATTGTCAGAAAAACTTGTACTCCCTGATGATTGTCAATTCCCTGATGTTCTTGGCTTTAGGCCTGAAATTGAAAATGATTCCATATCTGTCATTGGGAGCCATTGCACTACTGTCTACTCTGAAGGGAGTAGCAGTCAGTCAAAAAGAATGCCAATTTGTGTCAAACAAGAATTTCAAAAAATTAGAGTCGTTATTCCATTTTATCAAAATGAAGATCGCATGAAAGAAATTCAGAAGCCAGAGGTGCAGGCCAAAGTAAGTGCAGACTTGAAAAAAAGAGGTAGCAAGGCCACTCAGTTAAAAGATGTTCACACCAATGAAATACAGGGTAAAGAAAACAGAAAAGAGCAAATGGGAAATGTAGAAGTTTCAGCCATAGCTGCTGAAGAATCAGATGACTCCTCTTCAGATGATGATGATAGTCCATACCCATCACTTAAGATATCTAGTAGTGGTACATTTGAAGTGACAACAAACTCATCAGCTAATAATCAAGTGAAGAAACAAAATGGACATGAAATTGGTCACATAAGTGAGGAGGAGCCTGTCATACCAAAGCTTACAAGTAAAATGAGGCGCAGGCTTGAAAGGGCTCAAAAGAGGAAGAAGGTTGGCAGTAATTTCTATGAAGTGACTAATGTCAAAAATAGGAACCGAAATCGGAAAGGGCATTAATGTACATATTCATGCATTTAGGTGAAAATATATTAAATTTATTTTAATTATTTTCATTTTTGTGTGTATGCTGGAACCATCAAACCTGAAAGAATACTCTTTTCTTCTCTCATCCATTGATGTTATCATGTTTCAATTTAATTAGGCATACAGTAGAACTCCAATTATCCTAATCAATCGGACAGGATCCTGTTCAGATAATCAAAAATTCGAATAATTGGATTTTTGTCCAGAGGGTCTATTCAAAGAAAAATGAGAAAAAGCTATGTATTAATTGATTTAAAAGAAGTGACACTTCGGCATGTTAACCATACATCGCTTGTAAATACTAACAAAAATAGTGCAACTAAATCAATGGATTGTCCAACACCGTACTGCTCTGCCAACTTTTTGCCAATAACTCCCTTATCCAATTGATTCTCTATGATTTTGAGTTTGTCTGCTAAAGATAACTCCACACGTTTTCTCTTTGAAGCCATGGTGAACAATGTAATGCACTCTCAAAGAAAACAACAAATCGGCACATAAAAAACCCCAAATAATCAACAAGCAATCAAAACAAACAGCGGTGGATCGCCCGTAGCCACAATCACCCCTCCACTGGGCTTGTATGGTTTCTACATGAGATGGTGCTTAAAGCGATTTGGATAATTGGAGTTCTACTGTACATATATATGTGGATTGTGATAGTTCAGTGGGTAGAGCGCTGGACTGCTGGCCAGAGAGCCCAGGTTCTATTCGGGGTGAAACTTCTAGGGACCAACAGCTTCACATCAGTTGTGTGACTTTTCAGGTGCCAGATCTTCCTGGTAAACCCCAAATGGCACTGGGAAAAAACTGCCCACCTTACCCTGATGTGTGAATTTCACCCACTGTTGTACTTACTATTAGGTGAGCTCTGCCCTCACCTGTCAACCATCCTTCATATATTCTACAGATTCAGGTATCACTTTGTAGAAGTATCAAGTATCCATATTTAAAGATTTTGTACTTTTCCACAGGCTTAAGAAAAAAGTTTCACCACCTGGCATCAGGTACAAATTGAGGAGGATTGTGGGTAAATTCCTCATTACAAAGGGTCATTCTGAGGTCTGACTAGTGCCTTCTCATCTCAATTTGCTTGAGAGCATCCAATTTTAATCCTTTAGGGAAGATTTGCCGAATTTTTATGAAAATATTGCTTCATTAAATTAAGAATGCAATGTAAATATCCACTGTTCTTTATTCTTGTACAACTAGTTTCAACGCTTAGGCATCATCATCAGGTACAAAATAAAACAGGCTGCGGTCCAGGGTGGAGTGGGTGAGAGGAGGAAAAAAGAGGTGGAAAAATCGCGTTGCGATTGGCGTAAATGGGAAAGAGTAGAGGGGTGTTAAGTGACAGTGATTGGTGGGTTCACAGTGAAGGTGGGGGGGGAGGGTTGTTGTGTCTTTCGGTAAAGGAAAAGGATACTTCCAGGATTGGAGAGAGGTATTCAAACAATAATTCATTCACCAAATGACCCGTTTTTAAATTCTTTCTAATTTCAAGCTCTTCCCACTTGTCCATCCTCATCCCTTTATCCATCTGGTGTAAGAGTTCTTGGTTGAAATCACTCTCATGGTTGTTTTCCCATAGATGCTTGGCGAAGTGCGATTGCTTGAGGTCACAATTCCTAAAACAGCATTTATGCTCTTCCGCCCATGTTTTTAAAGACCTCCCCGTTTGGCCTACATATATAGCACTACAGTCGTTACAAATTAACCTATAAATGCCACTTTTATTCAGTTTTCCTACTTTGTCTTTCGTAGAGTTCAAAAATGATTTTAAGTTATCCTTATTTTAAAAGGCTATTTGGAATTTTTCCCTAGGAAAGAGGTTGGCTATCTTCTGTGAAATTAAACCATAAAAAGGGAGTATACACCATTTGTACTCTTTTCCCACTACATTAACCTTTTGTATTCGCATGTCGAGTGTGACTCGACACGGTTAGCAGCGGCAGCAGCTCGTATGTCAAGCCACACTCGACACGGAGTGTCACCATGAGTGGAATTGGGATTTTTGTCCATATTTTCCAATAACTTGTTATCATCTGCATGAAAGGACAAGTAAAGTAAGGCTTAATTAATAGCATGGCTTGTTTTATAATTGAATAGTATCGACCCATAATGTCGTCGTCGACATAAATGCTGTCTCCAAAGGATGCCACCACCTACGCAGATGTTTGTTGTTATCTCTTTGCTGTGTTGTAAGTTCTTTTTCATTTGCACTGTTTGCCCTTCATTACTTGGAAGTCAGCTAAATGTAAAGCAATGCCTTTGAGAGATTATCTGTTTCTGAAAAAAAGATCACCAGAATGTAAATTTACCTCAGTCAGGTGTTCCGTAGTTCATTGCTTTCTAGTTTGGATACTTTCATTTCCTTTTTTTCCTAGTGTCAGCTGTCTCATCAAACGTTCTTTTTCTATCTATTGCATAATCAGGAATCTTGAGTAGAAGGGTGTAAATTCATATATATTGTACAAAGAATTCCAACAAAGAAAAAATGAAAAACCGATCTCGCATGTGAAATTTATTACGAAACTAGTGCATGATCTCGTTGGAGAATTCCGAGATGTGTCACAAACTTCCAGGGTTAGATTACCATCTACAAACATAGAGGAACGTTTGGATGGGAAACTCCATATAATCACACCCCACCCTAACAAAAATCATAAAAATTGTGTGGTTTGCTCTAACTGAAAAATCAAAGAGGAAGAAGAGGGACGCTATATATATCTGTGAGAGTAATCCAGGTCTTCATGTTGCTGAATCCTTCCAAAAATATCATACCATGAAAAATTATAGTTTAAATTATGGTTTATCAAGAAATTTATCAATAATTATGTAAAAAGATCCAATTAAATTAGTTTGTATGAGAAAAACTCCAATTTTTCATTCTAGTGCCATGCTTAGTAAATTTGGGGTAATTAAAAAATTTAATCCCGTGTAGACTAAGGAAATCGAGGGAAAAGGCACCTGAGTGCAAAGGGTTAACTGGTTTGTATAAAAGATTGTTTGCTTGAAAGGAACGTTTTCTTTGTAGTATTTTTTCATTTAAACTTTCCTTGTAACCATTTTTCATTGCTAAATCTTAATTGTTTTAAGTTCATGAGCAAAATTATATTTGGAAAGAGGAATGGAGTCTGTTTAGTAAGAAATGAAAAGTGGAAAGCTTGTGGGATATGTGATGGTGGGAGTTGAAGGGGATGATTTGGTCTGTGGTGGTTATTTTCTGGAAAATTGCAAATTCAAAGCCCCGTCCCTTTTTCGACACTGCGATATCTAGAAAATTTAGCTTATTATTGAGTTCTTTTTCTCAAGTGAAACTGATTTTATTGCTATTTTTTGACAAAATACAAGTCCTCCACGATAATACCATTTATCGAGGGAAGTGTGCTGGTTTGTGCTGCTACCCTGATGAGGTTCTCTGTCGTTTCTGAGCTATTTAGGCCCACCTTGTTTTCCTTTTTTTTTCTATTCCCCGAAAAACATCTGTAAAGCATGAGTTGAAAACATTTGCTATTTCTACAGCATCGGTTATAATGTCATTATCATTAGTTTTTATTATGTTCACGCGTTCCCTGTTGTCTTTCCTCATTCTCATGTATCTATAGAATTTCATTGCATTGTCTTTCCAAATAGCATTAATAAGAAATTTTCCTTTGCCTTTATCTTTTCCCTATTAAGGTTCTGGACCAAGATGCTGTAATACTGTGACATTTCTTTACTCCCATTCTTTAACCTGTGTATCATTCTTACTGCTTTCCTGAGCTTTTTTATAGTTTTGTTGTAGTACTCCAGATCTGTGTTCTGTTTCAAATTTTTTATGGGGACATACTTAAATTGCCCTTCAACAATTATATCTTTGAATGTTTTCTATATTTCCTCCACGGTCTCTCCACTACCTGCCCATCCTGGAAATTTGCCCCTTAAAAATTCCTGGAATCCTTCCCTATCTGCCCAGGGGTATTCCCAAATTTTCTTTTCATCCCCCACACCTCCTTTTGTTGACCTATACCAATTCATCTGAACACACTGCTGCATGGTCACTTATTCCCGGAAAAACATCTACACTAACAAAAGGGTTAGGAGGTCTAAAGAGAAAAACGTCCAGGGTGTTTTCTCCCCTAGTGGGCTTACTTACAACCTGGGTGAACCCTTCTTCGTTAATGAGGCAATTTACCTGGTCTTGTGCCTGCCCGCCCCCTGCTGTTTAGCCCCACCACCCTATTTCTGTAAGGTTTAAATCTTTACACACATCATCTCACAGTCACTTTGTTGCCAATCTGAAAAGCTTATTATGTTGCAACGAACCCAAATGAATACTCCTCCGGCCCTCCCACCTCGATCCCTTACATTGTAACTTGACAGAAAGGTTTCAGCTGATGTTACGTTTTCATTAAGCCAAGATTCTGTGCCAATTATGATGTTGGGATTACATGCATTTATTAAAGCTTCAAATTCCCCCAGTTTTGTTGACTATGCTTCTACAGTTCACCTGGAGGATATTTAAGCCCTTACCTTCTCCTTTGGTCCTTTGAGGATATTTGGGGTGTTTAGTTAGTTATAGTATATTTAGCAAAGTATAGTTATTAAGTGTTTAAACACTTTATAACTATACTTAGGAATTTCATGGTGGGGTCATTTGGGATTTTCACAATTTTTTCACTGTTGATGAAGTCATAACGCTTGTGTATATAGTCCACTTCTATTCATCACTACCACTGTATTGCCTTTGTTGGTTTTTTCAACGATTAGATTGTTGTCTTTCAAAAATTTTTACATGATGATCGAAGTAAGCTCTTGAGAATAGAACCTACTTTTTGGGAATTCCAAATTGACAATGGATTTTAAACTTCCTAGCTATGATCGTTTTTAAGCCGATGTCTTTCTTCTTTAGGGCAACTTCACAGTCCATGGTTAAATTTTCTATTTCTTTTATTCCAATTGGAATGTTCCAGACATGTTTAAAACCTTGGTCAAATAATTTTTTGTGCTCAAAATCAAGTTCCCCATTTGACATTAGAAAGCAAAAATATTGCTATTGTGGTTGTATTCTATGAAATGTTTTGCATAGAGGGAAGTTGGAATTCTGATTTTTGTGACACCTATTATATTCATTGGCTTATGTCTTGGAATGCTAAAATTACAAGTAATTGTTCTAAGTAGATTAAAATTGTTGTTTTTTACTCTCCAAATTCAGCTGCTTTTCCTTCTTTTTGGATCAGAAGTAACACTGACCTAATGAGATCTTCTAGCCTAGTTCCTCTTTCATAAATACTATAAATTAGTCCATAAAATTTCATTCTCCCTCGTTTTGCTACACCCATAGTTAGTTCTGAGTTTGGGGAAGAGATGGAAATCCGATAGTGCCTAATCAGATGAATATGTCGGATTTGGCAACAATTCATATCTTAGTTCACATATTTATGCCATAGCACCAACACGTGTGTGTGTGTGTGTGTGATTGTATAGTTCAATATTGTGTAGTTGACCCAGGAGGTTAACGTTGTATTGTCCTGTAGTTGTTTGACCAGTAAGAAGATAATTTATCAGCAGAATCCCTTTCGCATCCCAGAAAACTAAAGCCATCACCTTTCTGGCCAACCATATTGCTTTTGCTTTCTTTGATGGTGATGAATCAACATGTTTCCAGTGCTTTGACTAATGCTTTGTCTCTGGGTTATATTAGTGGACGCAAGTTTCATATGTGATCACAAACTGGCACAGAAAACCTAGTTGGTTGCTGTTAGGACCAGTCTAACATTGTAAATTTCCATTCGGATGCATTTATGATGCTGCATATAGAGTCCCAGAATCCAATCTTGTAGAAGATTTTATCACATCCAATACCACTGTTAAAATGTGATATGCCCATTCAAATAATTTCCTTTCAGCTCGAGTGATTTCTTGCACTTGCAGTCGGTGATTTGATTGCGACCATTTTATGCACTCTTGCAACAATTTCTGGGGTAATGGCACATTTTTGCCGACCACTACCTGGATCATCATCTAAGCTGTCCTGAACAATTTAAACTTATTTGTCCCCTTGGCAACAATTGAATATGAAGGAGCAGTCTCTTCCAGTGTGTTCTGAAAGTCTGCATGAATTTACCTTGCTTTCATATCTTTCTTCCCAAATCACTACACAAGAACAACTGAGAGAGGTCTGCACCACAGGTCTCTTCGCAGACCACTGAAGCGTTATATATTTACTCATGAAGGATTATCATTATTAATAAGCAAGAAACTCATGCTAGTGCTGACAACTGGTGGTGATTCTGAGAACAATTACTTTTGTATAACACCTGAAAGTGCTTTATTGTAGTGAAATATGTAAATCAAATGTAAGGGTAACACTTGAGTATTATTTTCTAAGAATATTATTATTGGGATGTAAATGACTTACCTGCTATTACCATTGAATGATGAATCATGATATTAGAAACGGTAGTTTGAAAGTACTGTAAAAAAACAAATTTTAAATCGTCAATTAAGTGACATGCTGAATATGAGTACATTAGGATATCTTGTTGTGAAATAATACACTGTTCAACTTCTTTTGAAACCTTAAAAGACTTTAAACTAAACCTCAATTCTTTAGTACATTTTCAGTCTTCTTCTACTCCTTGAGCACTAATTGATCTTCATACACCTATGTGGTTACCTGCTTTTTTCCCAAATACATATACTTAGACATAGGGCTAACTTTTATGAAGGCAGAGTGGAGCCTTGTGATCACATGAACATTGCAACCAAATGCTTTACTCTTCTTTGGATAGAAACTTGCCAGATGAAGCCTTTTGGATGGATTCTCATTTCCTCAGAATTGATTTAATACCAAAATGAAAATTGCATTTCCACTTATTCCCAAGTCTAATACTTCTAAAGTAAAATTATCTTATCCAACTACCATTTTTGCCTTAATTGCTCATTATGATTTTTCAATTCCATTGCATCGCTACAACATGACATCTTCTTATAGTATCAACTTGTAACAACATCTTAAGTAATTAAGCTATATTTAAAGTAACGGGTAAAGTTATTGAGAAATTTTTAAAAGAAAAGGGTTGATGAGGTGAACTGACTATAGATGTAAAGTAAATATTAGCACAAAAATTTAACAGAGCTATATGGACCTGAAACCTGTTACTTTAGGTAAGGGGACGAGCATAGATTAATTGCTTATGAGATGCTATCCATTGTGATAATAAGTTGGACAGAGATGAACCATTAAATTTTGAATAAGGTGGTTGAATTAGAGGAAGATACAGGGGGAAATCCAAAATAGGTAGATAAATTGGGTGGGGAAAATTTGAGTTTGTTGGATGTTAAAAGCAATAACAGAAGGAAGGATGTTGGATAAGTGGAGTAGAGGCATGAAGAGAATAGACTTCTTATGCAGTTTGAAGGCACGTAAATTACCTAACTTGCTCATTATGATTTTTCAATACCATTACATCACTACAACATATCTTCTGATATTATCAACTTGTTACAATATTTTAAGTAATTAAGTTATATTTATAGTAACGGGTAAAGTTACCGCAGGATCGAAATAGCATGAAATGAATTCAAGGGTGGCTGTGGGAATGGATAACTTCCCTGCAAAATTATGAAGAAGGAAAAGCTCATATGTGCATTATTATTTGTAGCATTTACTCCAAGGTCAAGACATAATATGCACTTTAAACTATCGCGTCGAAGCATCTTTTTGTAATACTTCCAAATGACAATAATAAATTTCCACAGAATAAGTTTATAAAATGGGCGACTACATTTCGATGAGTCGTTCCTTCTGATTCGATTACTAAATGCGAGTGCATGTTCGCGAATCGATGTAGATTCGGGCATATGTGATGACCAATTTCAAACAAAATTTTGCCTCTAACTTATTTAAACTCTCACCCAATTAATTGTAATAATACTTTTGAATAAACAGGAGCTCATTAACAATACTTTGGTTTTTAATTTGTAGGCATTAAGACCAACAGCGACAGGCCTTGATAAAAGAAAACATCTGAAGTTAATGTGTACATTCTTTGTAATTCCTATCAACTTTAATATTATTAAAATGATACAGGAAATAAGAAAACTAGGTTCCAGGAAAACATTTCCAAAAAAGATTAATGTATTAAAGAGGCAATTAAGCTCATGGAATAGGTAGGATTTTACGCTCTTTCTAATCATGTTTTTTGCTATTAATTTCCTAGTTAATACTTGTAAAGGAAAGGGAATTATTTTACCAAGTTTTCAATTAAAAATTGCATATTAACAATCCCAACTCAGCATATTTTATTTCGTTATCGAAGTGCTAAAATTTGATTGATGGTGTGGTAATTCTCCTTAAACTAAAAAACACAAATTTGTTAGAACGAAATAATTAAAATAACAACTTCTAATGAATTATCGAATTTTTAATTCTATAGTTAAAATCAGGTCGGTTTCAAATTAGACAACAGTTCATTTTTCAGGACCAAGTTCAGCAACATTATGAATTTATATCCTATCCTATTGCGTTCGCGTGGTCTTAAAGAAAACAGTTGAAGTTTTTTACGCGGGAGTGGGAGACACTTTATACCAGCTGTCTGGTCGCGACAATTGAGTATCACGACTTCAAAGGCCAAGTTTCGAGCTGGTAGATAACTCAATTAAGTGATTCGAAATAATAGTGTTTTTGATCTTTATTGATGAACCTACGTCGATTATGAGTGTGATTACTAATGTGACGTATTCGTTTTCTGACCATGTAATGACGAGGAGGGGCTAGTTGGTCAATGAAGTTGATTTCGGCAAATCAAGTGGATGGTCTGGTGAGTTTATTACTTCAATATATGAATTTATTATTCTGTATACTGCTGAATAAGTGAATTGTACAAAGTCATTTTATGAAAGGTGAAATATGAACAGCATCGGGTGAAGGCTGAGGTCATTAGGGCCCGTGATTTCATCAGGTAATCGTTTTACGCTAGGAATGATTTACTTGGATTTAAATTAATTTTTATTGTGAGGTCATACTAATACATTGAGTATTGTCATTTAACACTTTCCGTTTCCAGTGAAAGTAGTGGAAAATCATGTTGGCGTTGTTTTGAGTCAATCAGATTCCAGTTGAAACGGTCACACGTGGTAGATGGTTTTTGAGTCAAATGGAGATGTTTCAATTTTGGTCCCGAAATTGTTTGTGCAAATTATGTAATAATCGCGGGATAATCCGTGATAGTTTTTTGTAATTCGGCTCGTGTGCCGTAATTAATGCCGTTGTCGGATTTCTTTTTCGGATCGCGCATTTATGCCTGCCAGCTTTGTGTTCGATTTTGGAACGGGTTAGATGTTAAAGAACACGTTACGCTACTGATTAATTTTGATTGTGTGATGGCGTGGTAATGTGTGTTTACAATGATACAATATCTTTATAAAGTATTCGAATGCAACACTTTTCCTCAGCCAGGTTTCTACCCTTTGGGTAATAACTCATTTGCATGTTCACTTTTTTACTCATTTTCATCGAAATCATGGGTGTTGTGTTAATTTACAATTTCCACCAATTGGATAACCCATTTCCATATTGACTTTTTAAATTCATGTTCAGCGAAATTATGGGTGTAATGTGTCAGGTTTGGCTTTGTTTTTCCAACATTCGCGGTTTCTTGCGAAGTTTCGCGGTCTTTAGCAAAGAGCATCGAACTAGACTACTAGCTTTAGAAATTATTTGTTAAAGGAAACATTACAATAAAAACTAACCCATGGTTATTCCAACCACTAATAGAGATGCCTGGGCAAACGTATCCTCTTATTTTCTCACTAACCAAGGAATACTCATCGAATAAATGTTTTTATTTAACTGACCCAGAACAGTGTTGATCCTTAGTAATCATGTGTAGGTACTTTTTGCAGATACCCGAGTGAGTAAAGAAGTCACGAATCGTTGCATTTAAGTACCAGTATTTAGTTAGCTCCAGTGTTGTATATGGATCATTATAACATTGGCATGAATGTCTGTTCTATTGATTAAAATCTATAATATTTAATTCCGATATTCAAATATCGTTATGCGATCTGAGTTAGAATATTCGGTGCAGAGTTTTGTAATGGAGATTACAAAATGCCAAATATTAATTTATCCTTTAAAATTTATGACACTAATAAATCTAAAAAATTGTGAACCCATTGGATATGTATAACAATTAATTTCGAAAAAGTTATTATTAAATTTGTAATTTTATTTGTCAAACATTGCAGCCATTTATACTTAATTACCCCCTACTTGCTTGCAGAAGGTGCTATCCTGAAATGAAGATATGTATGTGATTTGCAGTTTCCATATGTTGCCTGCAACAGGGCAACTGGAGGAGGACATTGATTGAATTTCTATTTATCGAGATGCTTAGGGATGAAAAGTAAGTGCAGTGCTTGTATGTCATCAACTGACCCACTATCTTTTAGTTTGTGCCCTTTGTGTGTTTTTTACTTTCTATACTACAAAGGTAAATAGCATCTTCTCTTTGATCTATTTTAAGTTCAATTACTTGTGCCTTGTGTATGATTAACGAATAATTTTATACTTGAATGGATACAATATATATTTTTATATGTTATAAAAAAAAAATATATATATATATAGAAAAAATATATATAATAGATTTATTTACCAATTGTAAGTTTTGTTAATTTCCATTTCTCTTTTGAAACCTTCAAGAATGAAGAAGGGTTAAGGCTGTTTGTGCAACTTTTGATAATATCAGTGCTAGAGTTAATTGTGCCTTTTTAAAAAGATGTTAAAGACTAATTTTTGGAATTTAGTTGGTACCTTTGCTTTCTTATTCAAAATGTGGACATTGACACCAAACGAATTGAATAACATGAACCTCATATTCAGCCTTTGTATCAGTTTTCACCCTCAGCATCACCAATAAGGCATTTCTCCCACTTTTCCCTACATGCATGTTTTCACCAACTCCCATTCATGCACTTGGGACATAACTAACAGTATCATGTTGTCTTTTACATCCTATTTTCTTACTTCTATGCTGAAATGGCTATGGTGAAGTAAATAGTTCCAAGAAACAATAGAACTGTTAAGAAAAACAATATTCTGCATGCAGTCATGAGGGAGTGGATTAAGAAGCAGGGAAAACGTCCATTTGAGTACTCTTATCCCTGCTTCCTATTTACTAACATGGAAGATTCTCAAGTTTCAGTCCTTCCAGAAAATATGCTGTCACATGGGGGTCTATTCTGCAAGTTTATCTTGCCATGTGTGTGTGTTGAAGAACCAGGCTTTGACCACTCCCAAGTTTCATAAATAGGATGAAATAGTTTACTTACTTGGTGGTTATTAATTCTTGTTGGCAATTGTTTTAAGGTTCTCTTGCACAGTTAATTTATATTTATGCTTACTATTATAGCTTATAAATACAGAAATATAAAAGGTTTTATATTTCTGTATTTTAGCTTGTTTTCAATTGACTTTTTATCTAACAGTAAGAATTTGTTGGAAATTTAGAATTATTTTGAATTTATTACTTCTGGGGCTTGATCGATGTAGTGAAATGGTGACTCCCTTCTCCAAGGCTTGGCGAATATCCTATGATTACCCAGTAGGATTAGTGCAGACCACTACATTTTTGTTTGGAGCATTACTAAATGATGTTACCAAATATTATATACTTAAATGCTTATTACTGAATACTTTGCACAATAAAGTCACAAATAATGTCTGAACTTGGCTTTGGCTACTCTGGCCTAATTTTTGGATTCTATTGTTAACTTTTGTGATTACAGGGCTTGTTGATAACTCGAGAAGTAATCTTTATTAATGTATACATGCTGCCTGCTGTATTCCGGGTGATAAGTTATGAAATTCAAATCAATGCTTTGTTCAAGAAATGATTTTGTCCTTGATTCCTCATTGATGATTTTGTTGATAATGCGTACTCACTAGTATTCCTCGATATGTCCATTTTCAAGTGTGGAGTTTTCCTTTCACTGCAACAGGTGCTATGGTGAAGAATTATATAGAACAAAAGTGATAACAATGTAAATGACAAGTTAATCATGAGTGTTAAAGTAGAGTAATTGTTTACTCTACTAGTTAATGGTTTTCTCATTTAACATTAAAGTGAAAAGTAACTTGATGACAAACCTTGTTCCGCACATCCGCAAACTTCTAGAATTGATGAAAATGTTGACAAGTTAACAATGTGACCTGATAAAATCTGATTTCTCTTGGCCATGGTTTTTGGTCGAGGTGGCATTGAAGTTTTTCACTGGCTTGACTATTATTTGGTTTCTGGGTGGTAACCATAGCCGCGTGATTCATCACCTTGGAAAAAATGTGGGCTGGTTCGGTGATAGATCCACTACACTTCTGTGGTGGAGGTAACCCATTGTTCAATGAGTCCTGGGACTAACTAAGAAAACATTTATTTCCTAAAATCCATTTTTATTCATCAACATAATCACCTTCAAGAGGTAGCCAACAATAATCCCAACGCTCTTCTGACTTTTCGATACCATGCTTGTAAAACGATTTGTCCTTGTCCTCAAAATAAGCTTCAGTTGCGGTGATGACTTCCTCATTAGAGCCAAATCTTTTTCCCTGGAGCATCTTTGTGTGATCAGCAAACAGCCAGTTGTCGCTGGGGGCTAGATCTGGAGAGTAAGGTGGGTGAGGCAGATTTTTTGAAGCCTAACTTGTTCTATTCGGCCTCTGTTTCCATGGACTTGTGGCATGATACATTGTCTTGATGAAAAATGATTTTTTCTTCCATGTGCGGTCGTTGTTTTGCGATTTTGTTCTTCAAAAGCTCCAATAACTCATTGTAATAGCCACCCACCACTAGATAGACCAACCACTATTGATAGATTTTCCCTTTTCAAGGTAGCCTTTGTAAATTATACCTTGTGCATCCCAAAAAACTGTTGCCATGACTTTTCCAGCTGACTGATGCGTTTTTGGATGCTTAGGATGGCTTTCACTGACTGCACGCCACTCAGCCGACTGCCACTTTGACTCCAAAGTGAAATGGTGAATCCATGTTTCATCAATTGTCACATACCGACACGAAATCCTGGTTATTGCGAGTAAATGGTGACAAACAGCTCTTTGAATGGTCGCCTCATTGTTGCTTTGTTCAATTCTGAGCCAAGGCGACACCCATTTGGAATAGACTTTTTTCATGTCCAACTGTTCCTGTAAAATCGTCCAGGCACTTGCAGTTGATATGTTTCCCATGTCAGCAATCTCACTAACTTTCACTTTGCCGTCATCCATCACGATTTTTGAAACTTGTTTCACATATCGAGGGATCCAGGTTCGAATCTCGGTCAAGGCGAATGATTTTTACTCTCTGAAATTGTTGCATTATAATGCACACATAGCAGATGACTCCGTTAAAAGTTACTGTTGTGGCATCTCCCGCAGTTTCTTGAAAGAACAGCTTAAGTGTTTGAAATTGGCTTTAACCTCGTGGACTGTGGCGCCTCGCGCACGACTACGAATGCCTGTGACATTGTATGTACGGTATTTCGTCACAACATCTTGTTCCTTTAAAGCCCCCAAAATTTTAGTGTAAGAGGACGTCTCGGTAGCTTAATTGGTTGAAGCACTCGGCCGGATATCGAGGGATCCGGGTTCGAATCCCGGTCAAGGCGAATGATATTTACTCTCTGAAATTGTTGCATTATAATGCACACATAGCAGATGACTCCGTTAAAAGTTACTGTTGCAGCATCTCCCGCAGTTTTTTGAAAGAAAATTCTTTTTGTCCATTATTTTGACAAATGCACAAGTAGCATCACTTTCACCGTATTAACTTTGCTGCTTATTATATGACTGACGTGACAATCAGGCATGTGTCATTTGAATGTTAGTTATTTTGAAAAAAACTCATTCATATTACTAACTTCATCTGTTGGTTAGTCCCGGGACTAATTGAACGATGAGATACGGTGTCTAATAGAAAGGCAGCTTCAGTTTGGACAACCTACGCAGTACTACTGCCATTTATGTTGCTAAGAATATGGAATGAAAGGGTGGTGTCCGTATGTAATTACTAGTATTTTGATAATTGAGATAGTTGTGCAAACAATTTTGTGTACTTGCAAAAGCACATAATGGTATTTGCATAATTCTGACCTCACTTTACAATTCATCCAGCAGTCTCTTATTAAAGTCTTCCTTGTTCTTTTTTTAATTTAGTGACTTGGGTGATTATTTAATACTCATATCCATTATCTCTTAGACTATATTAGTCTGCAGATAATCAGTTGATTATTTTGCTTTAATTATTAGGTCATATAGCATTATATATCAAAAATTAAAATCTTTGTCTTATAATATGATAATTGACTCAAGGTTACTTTTCGGTTGTTAATCCTTGTATTAGAACATCTAATGTGTCGGGTGTAGTTCATGTATATTCATGTGTACATTTCTTGCTTAATGTGTCATATTTTTAAGTTAGACGTGGTGTCAATTCAACATTTATCCTACAATTAATCTTGGTGGGTGCTTTTTCATTTTTGTTCATTTCATTATTTTGTGGGCCTACATAGTGAAACTGGAACTCCCTTTGCCAAGTGTGGCGAAGGACTTATGATTACACAGTTGCATTCATGCAGACAGCTATATTTTCATTGAGCGCATTACTAATTGCTTACCCTCCCCAACACAACATTTCACTTGAGCATTATTCTTCGTAACGTCTCTGTACCAAAATAAGCTTCAGCAAGGTAAAAAGCAAGCAAGACTTACGTTCTTAGTCAAGAAATGAAGCACCAAACAAAAAAATGTATTCTTACTTTTACATTTCAAATATCTGTACCCAATGACTTCATAAAATATAATTATTTTAAGAATTAAATTATATGAGTGGAAAACATCAAATAACTCTTGCCTAAGGAAAGATCCACCTTTTCCTACCTCGTGTTAATAAAGCCTACATGTTTTAAAAGTGTGCTCTCTCAAAGAAATAATTGCCATGGCAATTATTCTTCTGCTAGTTTCTAGCACTTGGAATTATGGGGTTGCAATATGGCATACTTACGATACACTTCTTGTATCTTAAATCTGGGGTTGACATAGGTGCCTTAAATTGTGCTCTCTACATGCCTAATGAGTTTGGACCCCTTCAAGATGACGTGATCCCTAAATCTGAGCAGTTTAGGTGCATAACTGGCAAATATGGAAACATCTTTATCTTTCAATTAGTTGCTGGTTATCATTGTGGGTGAGATCAGTAATTGAGTTATTTCGCCTTTTTGGTGGTGGCAGAGTAACATCTTTGCTCCAAATCAGAGGTCACTGGTTTGACTCCCGCCTGGGTGGGTTTTCCTCAGTCTAGGGCATGGGTGTTTGTAAGTGTCCATTGTTATCATTATTAATAGTCCGATGTAAAGACGTTTTTGGGTTTATGCGAAATAAATATTTCTGGAAAAACCAGAAGCTTGCAAAATGTAAAAGTTCTTAGTAAAATACAGAACTTTTACATTTTGTAAAATCCATTTGAATGTGTTACTCTCTCCTTGAGGTAGCATTAAAATGGAGAATGAATATTTTTCCAATTGCATTATGTAAGCTCGTTATATTCTGAATTTCTTTAATCATCCAGAGAATTCAACTACTGGTGTGGAATTGAAGAGTTCTTTGTCCGTGAAATCCAAAATTTAACTCAAACTTAGATTATCATCATTTTTAATAATAATAAATGAGAAGATTCAAGAAAAATATAATCACAGTGCTCTCTCTACACACAGTGCTCGCCGCCAAGTCCTTGAGGAAACATTGAACTTCATGTTTCGCCTCTTCGATGGAACTGAATCGCCTTCCGGCCAAATGTTCTTTCAACTTAAGGAACAGGTGAATGTCGCTGGGTCCAAGTCTGGATTATAAGGTACAGTAGGTATGGTATAACCAACTGACCTAGGAAATCAGTCTAACCTCTGTACATGTGCGTTCATCTCTTTGTAACATCTCAAATATCTCATAGTAGACATTGGGATCTGCAACAAATAAAATCCTCTTTGGATTTGGGCAGGAGGATATTCCAAAGGTCCCTGCTATTTAGGCTGGGTGACCTGTATATTCATTATAGTACTGAATGGAGTTGATTCATACAAAATGAAACACAATAGTATCAGTAAAAGAAAATGAAGTCATTTAAACAAATTTTTCATATTCCTAACACATTGGGTTTAAAGAAGGCTTCTGAATGAAATTCTCTACAAAGGTTTTCAACCAAATGAGGTACTAAATTAATACAGTCAATAGTGATTGCCGACAAAGTATGCCAATATTCCAAAGCAGGTAATTTGTCTAGTTTGAGCATAATGGGTATCAGATATTGAATTTCATCAAAATTACCAGAATCTTTTTTGTTTGCCCTTCTTTGGGGCTCATCACATCATCATTCCAAGTTAATGGAAATTCTTTAATAAATTTAGGGACTTACCATTGGAAATTTTACTTTTGGCTTCCTAAAGGTACATAATTGTGTGCACCTGGATGAAAATATACTTGACTCATGGATATTTGGCAATTAGTTTTCATTTTCAATTTTCTTGACAAGTGCATATTTAGTTCATAGCAATTAGTTTTCATTCTTGATATCATGAAAGAATTACCACTTCAATTAATATTTGTTGCGGAAAATTGCAATACCTAATGAGGTATCCTGTATAAGGTAATTCATAATAAATAACAATTTTAGATGCTAATATTCAATAATTGAAGTTATTTTTCCTTAGATTCTTCCACTGCAGCTTGTTTGTACATGTTTGCTGTGCAAATTTATTGTGGGTTACAAAGCTATTGTTTCCAACATCCCGGAACTTCAGCTAGGAAAGTACACGTATTTGATGTCTAAATTAGGTGGCTGCTTGAGAAGGATGGCCAAGGCTTTGGTTCTGGAAAAACACAAGTTTCATTCATGTAAGGTCAATATAAATGCACCTGTGGGCATTCTCAAAGAATGAAATTTATACTTATGAAAAGTACATCACAGATTTTTAGCTAGCATGAATCTCCAGTGGATCAATATGAAAAGAATGTATACCGAGATTTTGATCAGCATATTTCCTGGGTTAATTTGATCACCTGCTTGCCAAAAATCACATCCTTGTTCAAAGTTAGTAATATTAGTTTCCTCCTCTTTGCCCAGCTCAATTCTTCTCCTTACTTTAATCGTTTTGGTACAGAATACTTCCAAGATACGTAAATTTTTCCACCTGCTCTAGTTTTTGCCCTTCTAATTAACGTATAACATAACCTTTCTCTTTCTGGAAAGTTGTGTAATCTTTTCTGTATTAAGACTAATTCTCTTCCCGTATCAATTGCACTGAATTTACAATTCACTCAGCAATGCTTGCAACCCCTCGGCTGACTAACAAACCTAATTGATTTTACGAATTCCCCTCCAACTTTTCTATGTCTTTAAATCGACAAAGTATTCCAGAAAGATTCTTCCTCCCACATTTCCCTAAACCTTTCAACAGTTCTGCAGGAATGTAGTCACTCCCAACGGCCTTATTTAGTTTAATCTACCTTCTATCTCATCAGCGAGTATGCATGGACATACTCGCTCTACATTTGTGTTTCTATGTATTCATCCCATCTCTCTTGGATGTATTTTGTGTACTATATTGTCTTAACTGTTTGCACAGATCTTACCTTATTACTTCCAGGTAATAACTTAACTTTGTTGTATATATATAGCACTTCGATTTCAACCTTAAACCTTTTAACCATAAACTTTCCATATTCTCAAATTGAATTTCACCACATGCTTCTTTGTAGTCCTTTCTGAGTCACCTGGCAGCTCTCAGGCATACATACACATGGGTTTCTAAACTACATTTACTTCCCATGGCAAAGCCCTTAATTTGCAGGTAAAGTTATTGTTAAAAGAGATAGTTATGGGGGAGGATGAAATTAGACAGGTCAAGGAGAAATTGGGTGTTGGTGACTTCAGGGCTAGGGTGTTCAGAGAGGGTGGCATAGGGAAACGTGGCCTTCTTGTTGAGGAATGGAGCTGTATGGGGACATGACATGGGATATACATAGAGCTATGACATTAATAGTGGCCATATAGATATATCGGTGTCAGGAGGGAGGGAAGTGAATTTTTTTGTGAATTGTTTCCACATCCTCACTCCTAACATGTCTCCGTTTCCTTCTGGCCTCCTTTCCACAACCCTCTTCCATCCCACCTCTCTCTCGCATCCCCCAACAAGTGCATGTTGCTGTCAACCCGTTCCGTGTTGCTTCGACGATATCATCTTAACTGTTGCTTTATTATCTCCCTGTCTTCTTCTGTCAATGTCCTTCATCTGAGATTGCAGAGCAAGAAGGTGTTACTACTATTTTCAGTGTCCCATCCTTCCCTTCACCACTGTTTCTCTATTTTTCCTCTTCCACTTATTATGCCTCCCAACACCCTACCTGATAAATTTTTTCCCTCCGTTCATGATGACTTAGATCCCACATCATTCTTGTGATGTTATATCAGAAAACTTACTCGCAACCCCACCCAATACACCTGCCACTCGTAGTTACTTTGGCATGTATTGAAAATCTTGGGTATCATTCTCAATAGATTGTTACCTCCAGCCTCCAATTACAGTAAATTAGCACATCAGTTTTACCAGTCATTTCTTTATTGCATGTTCATCAGTGCACAATTACCTCATCAGCAATAATTTCTTCTCCCCAGCATCAGCCTAATTTTTTAAATTGGCCCTGAGTTCCCTTGAGTTCTCATTAAATTTTCTCCACACACAGATTTTTTAGGTACCAGATCTTCCAGGGAAGAAATTGGCCCCCTACTGTAATAACTGCATTTCGCATGCCAATAGACTTGGTATTGGGTGGCCTGTGGCATAAACCTACCAAACCAACCTAAGGGTTTATGACTGTAAATGTATACATATATGTAACACAGTAATAAACTTAAAGGCAGGACAGTTCACCCAATACCAAGTTTAATGGCATTGTGAAATGTACTATTATTACAATAGAAGTAAGTGTGTGTGTGTGTGCACGTGCGTGCGCGTGCATGTGTGCGCGTGCGTGTGTGCGTGCGCGTGTGTGTGCGTGTGCAGTACATATTAGAAAATGTACACTCCTCAGTTCCCATCTATTATGATCTGTGCAAGCTTACTGAAAATCGATCAATTATTCCTATTCTAATGTTTAAAAAAACTTTGATACCAATGCCAAAAAAGATCCATGAATTTTATTACACCCTAGAATTAAACCCAAAGGTCTTGCACTGATGTAAATATTTTGAATTTAATTCTAACATTCTTTCAAATAGTTTTTAACCAAAAATAATTATGGATATCATCACCTATCATTTTATCAAGGGATTCTTCTATGTTATTAGATAGATACCGTGACTGTAACTTTGCATGGAGTCATGGGAAATTTGTGCATTACAATGCAGGAAGTGCAGAGTGTAAAATTAATTCTAAAATCCAGGTCAAGGCGAATGGTTTTTACTTTCGGAAATTGTTGCATTATGCGTCACTCAGTTGATAGAGGAAGATGGTCATGGTCATAGGCTACAAAAAGCATAAATATTGATAGTCCTAATTCTCGCTAACATTCATTTACAAAACAGTTGAAAACAAGTGTTTTGCCAAATTCAGTAGCTTCAGGCGTGATGTGGGGAAGTCGAACTTAATTAATAACTGATCGTATAACTTTTCCCCTTGATAAAATGTATTTTAAAACGGGTTTCGAGGAATTATATAAGATAAAAAATTAAGTTATTTGTCATCTTATATATTTTTAGCATTCCGGAAGTAGGGGAGTGGATGTGTTGGGAAATGAAGGAAGGGAGGGAGAGAGAGGGGAGGAAAGAAAGGCGGAGCAAGTAGGAAAGGGGAAGAAAGAGAAGGGAGGCGTTTACAAAGGATAGCGGAGCATGGAGTTTTGACCTTGTTCAAAACAGTAAGTACACTTGGTCTTAAGTTGCGAAGTGGTCCACTTGAGTGAATGGCGGCAATCACCAATTACACATCGGCAGCCGAGACGACTCCAGTAGGCGTTCAAGTCCAAGAAGGAAAGACGACAAAATATTTTGTCGTGTCTCCTGGCTGGGCCTACATCATGCGCCTTCGTCAAAACTGCTGTGGCACCATTACATTTGGCAAAAATTAACTTCCAGGTATAAATGATGACTCGTTAGCTTTTCAACCAATTTTACCAGAATTAAGTGAATACAAATTTAAGTGAATACAAATCTATTGACTATATAATTTTCCATTGGCATATGTCTTATCCTTTCTTCGTAAATAGCCATTCCAAAAAATCCTTGTTTTTATGTTCTTTGCCCAACCGATCTTTTGAAATCATTTTTCTTCTCGTAAGCTTAAATCTTCTTCTCGTAAGCTTAAAATCTTCTTCTCGTAAGCTTAAAATACACAGCGTGGTTGCAGTCCTTAATATTTCCGTCTCCAAAGTTTCATTCAACTTTTCACGTGTTCACTGAGAGTCCACCTCTATGCCAAATAATCCCCTGTGCCCTGAATCACTCATTGCAAGATCCTCAGATTATAATTCTGTTAAAAATAGTCTCAAACCTGAAGCATTCCTGTACTCTGCGTCATATTCTAGCTACGTACATTTGTGAAAAACGGAGATTAAACACAGAGCTTTGTCTCAAAATGCTCCTTGAGTAAGATCGATATCCTTCCCATGTCCATGCTTGATATTAGCTCGTAGCTTTTTTAAAGTTGACTACATCTTCCTTCTTCGAAGGCTTCCGATAATCTTTTTATTGTGATTCGATCATCCTGCCGTCAATGCGCAATCTGTAATCGACCATCTGCCAAGAGAAAGAGTTTGTTTTCCTTTTGGACCATTTCACCTTCTCCATCCTCTTCCGCACCCACATTTCAAAAGCCTCCAATGTACATACATACACCTATTCTCCCGCTTCAGTGACCATGTTTTTTCGCCGTACATGACTACACTCCATATCAAAGTTTTGACGAGCTTTTTCTTAACATAATGAGCATTTCATGCTACGCGAGAAATGAGATTCAACCTCCCTGTCGTCAGTTCTCTCCTCCTCGTGAAAGTATCTCTACCTAGTGCAATTCTCCTTACGTCGCTGATAATTTAACCATTCGGATCTAAAATACTTCCAAGATATGTACAAAGTTCCGCCAGCTCCAGTGTTTGCCCTCCGATTTGAATGTTAACCTTGGCATTTCTCTTTCTGTAATATCATGTAATATTTGTTTAATATATATTTACTCTCGTATCTTATCTATTGCACTGAATTTTCAATTCACGATCCATTCATTGTCACTCGGCTTCTTGATGAGTGACAAACTAGGGCATGGTCATCAGTAAAATTTAACTGATTTTACGAATTCCCCGCCGACATTCGTTCCTATCTCCAGTTCTTCCCACGCCTCTATAACCACACCTCCACATATACGTTGAACAGCACCGGTGACAATGGGCAACCCTGCCTTACACCTTCACCAAATACTACCCATCCCGTCTCTCAATCGGCCACTGGTACCTGAGTACTTCAGAGACAGCCGTAGGTTGCGGATTATCCTCCTAATCCATTCCAATTTTCTGGAATATATTCATTAGCTTTTTCAATTCACTCTGTCAAACGCTTTTTCAAAATCTAGGAGAAAAGCAAATACGTCCTGATTGTATACTATATTCCTCTCGATTACTGATCTCACTACTGCAATGGCATTGCGCGTACTTCTTAACCCTTCCTTAGCCCAAAGTCACCATCCCCTAAGTAATCATTTGCCCTGCTCTATATCCTTTTGCTGGTGATCCTGAGAACCACTTTAGCTGTATGAGAAATCAAACTCATTGCTCTGTGGTTCTAAAATGATGTAACCTTTGCCCTTGAATGGGAACGAACACCGATCTCACAAGTTTTCCGGTCACATTCCTTCATAGTCCCCATAAATTCCTCATCGCAACTTTTTCTAAACCTTTTGGTAGTTCCGTAGGAGTGTTGTCAAACCCCACGGCCTTATTAGATTTCATCTCCTTTAATGCCCTTTCTGTCTCATTGTCGAGTATGTCTGAACCTAAGCTATCTTCATCTACGTCACGTTCCTTTTCTATGTATAACCTTCTTGGCCTAAGTTCTTTACCATATAGTGTTTCTAGATATTCCTTCCATGTCTCTTGGACTTTTTCTGGTTCAACTATTATCTTACCCCACTAATCTTTAACTATTAGCACAGCTCTTGCCTTCTTACTTCCCGATAATAACTTAACCTTGCTGTATAGCGCACCAATTTCACCCTTCTTCTGTAAACTTTCCATATCCTCGCATTGCGCTTTCCACCATTCTTCTTTTGTTTTATTTGTGGCCCTTCTCAATTTATTGTTTAAATATGTGTACTTCATTTTACTGGGTCGTGCGGTTACTCTTCGTCCGGCTTCCGGTCCACGTGGAGTAGGTGTTTAAAGATGTCATTGGCGACAAACGCGGCTGATGATGGCACGATCCTCGCCAGAGTCGCTGTGTTCCCCCGACAGAGAGACCTGGAGCCACCTGCCCTGGCGGTCTTCAACAAGAATGCCAACACGTTCTTGAACGTAAAGGTCCCGTCGGACACCTGATTCTAGGACGAATACGTGTCGGTTCATGGAAAGTCGAGTGCTAATATGTATTTGGTTTGGGTCATAAACCTACCAAATAAAAAAATACTCTAAAAATGTAACCATTATGCAGATTTTTTGGGAAAATTTGTTCTATTTTGAGGTATTTACGCATCTTTAAGTTAAGGAACAACATTCTCTTTCTCATGGCAGGTGATCGGTTATAGATCTCTCCAGTGCCAGCAGGATGATCAAATCACATTGAAAAGGTTACAAGAAGTCCTCGAAGGAGGAAAATATAGTTAACTTTAAAGTAGCTAATATCAGGAATGGATTGGGAATCACGGCAGGATATCGATCTTCCTCAAGGAGAAAATGAGGCAGGAAAACTATTTTAGAGTAATCGTCCGTAAATCACAATTGCATTTGTGTATGAGAAAAGTACGTGAAGAAGATGTTGGAACAGTAATAATTTAGGAAATCTGTTGGACAAGAATATATGGAAACGAGGTCTTCATTAGTATGGTTATTTTGGAAGAATGGACAAGAAATATGGCTATAAACTTTCCGAGAATTATCTTCACATAAAAAGCTAAACTTGGGCGGCCTTCAATACTATTTTAAAGCAGAAATTGGTGGTGATAATTTGACAATCAAAAAATTTATGCGAGTTCACGGAATCTACGTAAATGCTATTCAAAAATCATTTTAAATGCAGTGCCAGTGAATTGGGGACTTATTTTTATTCAGACTGTCATTCTTTTTCAACATAGGATGGAATTCTCATGCATCTTGATTTTATAGTATCGGAAAATAAATAAATATATATATATATATAAATATATATATAAATATATATATATATATATATATATATACACTTTTTTGGAAAACCCACAAAGGTGTAATGTAAATTCACTGATAGTCATAACAAACACAGAAACCAAAACACACAAAAGAGGGACTCACTGGTTCTCGAATTTTCGGTGGTCAAACCACCTTTCTCAAGAGGAATTAGGAACAGAACTGAGGCAGAGGAGGGCCCGAAAGCAGTGGTAGGAAGGAGAAGGGGAAATGGGGGAAAAGAGGGAAAAAGAAAGGAAAAGGGGGGAAAAAAGGGGGGAAGGCATTCGAGGTGAGGAGTTTGGAGGGGTAGTGTATGGCGCGGGAATTTTAAAAAAGGTGGGGATGATATGGAAGTTGTTGGGGGCGGAGGGGGATGAAATTATATGCATAAAGGGGGCAATTAATGTCTAATATTAATACCTGGGCGATTCCAGGAATCCAAGAGCCAGATGAAAGCTAGCTGTAATGTTTTGAGTTTCAGTGGAGGGTCTGAGTGTGGGAGGGATGCTAAGACGGATACTTTAAAACATTGGTCAAAGGCAGTGTTGTGTTCGGAGGCATGTTTGGGGATTGGGAGCATACCAATAAGGGAGGAATTGTAGCATGAGGCTCTATGATTATTGATTCTAATATTGAGGGGTGTGGTACACTGTCCAATGTAAAAGGCAGGGCAAAGTTGGCACTTGAGTAGGTAGACAACATTGCTGGAGGTACACGAGGAGTAGGGAATTGGTGGGAGAGAGTTAAAGAGCGGGTGGGAGAGGGATGGGATTCTGGTTAGGAAAATAGGACATGTTTTGCATCTTGGTTTATTGCAGGGTCTGGGAGTGATTTTGGAACGGGGCGAGGATTTAAGAAGTGGATTGGTAGATTTTAGAAGATCTGATAGATTGGCGGGGCGTTTGAAAGTGACAGAGGGGCATTTGGGGAAAAGGTTGGTGGTGGAATTGTGGTTTTTGAGGATAGGATAGAGGTCCTTTAGGATAGAACGCAGAGATTCTAGGCCAGGGAGAAACGTGGTACAAATTGAAAGAGGGTGGTTTTTCGCGGTGGTGGAAGGTCTGGGAGTGTAAGTATGTCTACGGATCCTCTTATTCAGGAGGGATTCAGGATAACCTCGTTTGAGGAGGGAATGGTGTAAATTTATGAGGAAATTGTCTAGGGAGTCAGGGTCATTGCAAATTCTAAGGGGACACAGAATTTGCAATGACCCTGACTCCCTAGACAATTTCCTTAACACTATTAAGGAAGGCAACGGGAAACCACCTCAATTATCATTCCCAAGAATATAATGATGGGCACTATAGATAATATGAGTCCTGGCAACTACGGGACTCGGCCCAAGAGGCCGTGTGTCGTGCCCGGCAGCGGGAGAGGCAAGGCTTCCACGGTCGTCATCCCACGAAACCCTTGCAGGGAAGAAATAATTTCGGCAGGACAGAAGATGCAGAAGAAGACGAAAGTAGTTAGAATAGGAACCTGGAACGTCAGGACAATGTTGAGGAGAGGCAAATTAGAAAATATTAAGCGAGAGATGGAAAGAGGAAAATATTAAGCGAGAGATGGAAAGAGGTAATATAGATGTTTTAGGTCTCTGCGAGGTGAGATGGAAGGATAGCGGGGATTACTAGAGTGACAATTATAGAGTGATATACAGCGGCGGGGACGAGAGCCAACGAGGGGTTGCCGTAATTTTAAATAAAGTGGTAGGAAGAAGCGTAGTCAACATAGAGCAAGCGACTGATAGAATTTTACTCGTAGAGATTAAAGCAGAGCCGACGAACTTGGTCATTGTTCAGGTATACATGCCACCGAGCAACCACAAGGAGGAAGAAGTCGATAGGATGTACGATGTGTTAGAGGATATCATCGCGAGTGTTCCTGCAGGGAAATATTTGATAGTGATGGGGGATTGGAATGCGACGGTAGGCGAAGGAAGAGATGGTGGTGAGGTGGGGGACTATGGTTTAGGCACGAGGAATGAACGCGGGGAGAAAGCAATTGAATTCTGCAGGAGACAGGGGTTAGTCATCACCAACACATGGTTTAGACACCACAAAAGGCGTAGGTATACATGGAAAATGCCAGGTGACTCAGAAAGGTATCAGTTAGATTATATTATGGTTAGGCACAGGTTTAGGAACAGTGTGATAAATTCGCACAGTTTCCCAGGAGCGGATGCGGACTCTGACCACAATTTAGTTGTTATGAAATGTAACGTTCGTTTCAAGAAGATAAGGCAAGGGCGGCGGGTTAGGAAATGGAATTTAGAAGCAGTAAATGGATTAACGAGGAAGGAGTATCAGCAGGCTGTAGAGAAAATGATGGATGACGGTAAAGAACTGAGTACTATCGAAGAAAAATGGGAATGTATCAAGAAAGGGATATTGGAAGCCGCTAAAGACACTATAGGAACCGTTAACGGGAAAAGGATAAGGAAACCATGGGTAACGGATGAGATGATTGCAAAGATGGATGAGAGAAGAAGATGGAAAAATGTAAACACAGAGTTAGGCAAAATGAAGTACAAAGAGTTAAACAATAAATTGAGAAGGGCCACAAATAAAGCAAAAGAAGAATGGTGGAAAACGCAATGCGAGGATATGGAAAGTTTACAGAAGAAGGGTGAAATTGGTGCTCTATACAGCAAGGATAAGTTATTATCGGGAAGTAAGAAGGCAAGATCTGTGCTAACAGTTAAAGATAAATGGGGTAAGATAATAGTCGAACCAGGAAAAATCCAAGAGAGATGGAAGGAATATATAGAAACACTGTATGGTAAAGAACTTAGGCCAAGAAGGTTATACATAGAAAAGGAACGTGACGTAGATGAAGATAGCTTAGGTTCAGACATACTCGACGATGAAATAGAAAGAACATTAAAGGAGGTGAAAGCAAATAAGGCCGTGGGGGTGGACAATATTCCTGTAGAAATGTTGAAATGGTTAGGGAAAGGTGGGAAGAAGGCCATATATGGACTGATTTGTAGTATCTATGGGAAGGAATCTGGCGGGAAGATTTTGTGAGATCGGTGTTAGTTCCTATTCCAAAAAAGGCAAAGGCTTCGTCATGTGAGGATTACAGAACAATAAGTTTCATATCCCACGCAGCTAAAGTTATTCTCAGGATCATCAACAAAAGGATAGAGAGTAAGGCAAATGATTACTTAGGGGATGATCAGTTTGGGTTCAGGAAAGGAAGAGGTACGCGTGATGCCATTGCAGTAATGAGATCACTAGTCGAGAGGAATATAGAATACGATCAGGACGTTTTTGCCTGTTTTGTAGATTTCGAAAAAGCGTTTGATAGAGTGAATTGGGAAAAATTAATGCGTGTATTGCAGAAAATAGGAATGGATTGGAGGGACAGGAGACTGATCCGCAACCTGTACATGTCTCAGACTGCTCAGGTGCCAGTGGGTAACGGAGAGTCCGGATGGGCAGTGTTAGGAAGAGGGGTAAGGCAGGGTTGCCCATTGTCACCGGTGCATTTTAACGTATATGTGGAGGAAATGATTAAAGAGGCATGGGAAGAACTGGAGGTAGGAATGAAAGTCGGAGGGGAATTCGTAAAATCGATTATGTTTGCTGATGACCAAGCATTAGTTGCTCAGTCAGCCAAGGGGTTGCAAGCATTGTTGAGTGAATTGGAGGTTCAGTGCGATAAATATGGGATGAGAATAAATATTAATAAAACAAAGGTTATGCGATTTTCCAGAAAGAAAAAGGCTAAGCTAAATATTTATATAGGCGGGGAAAAAATAGAACAGGTAGAACAGTTTACATATCTCGGAAGTGTTTTGGACCAACACGGTCAAAGTGGTAGGGACGTAAGGAGAAGAATTGCGCTAGGCCAGGAGGCTTTCTCAAGGAGGAGGGAGTTGATGACGGGGACGTTGAGTAGGGATGTTAAGACAAGACTCGTAAAAACTCTGATATGGAGCGTAGCTATGTACAGCGCGGAAACGTGGTCGCTGAAGCAGGAGGATAGCCGTAGATTGGAGGCTTTTGAAATGTGGGTGTGGAGAAGAATGGAGAAGGTGAAATGGACCGAAAGGAAAACAAATGAGGAAGTACTAGAAATGGTGGGGGAGGAGAGGGGTTTGTTGAGAGAAATCCTATGGAGGCAGGAAAAATGGATGAAAGGCGTATTGAGCGGTAGTGGAATGTTGAAGAGGGTAATAGAGGGGAGAATGTTGGGCAAGCGAGGTAAGGGTAGGAACAGGATAGGGATGTTGGACGGGATGAAGGGAGGAAAGAAGTACACCGAGATGAAGAAAGACCTGATATAGATTAGTTTGCTAGGTGGGGAGTCACAAAATGTTTATTTGATAGTTGTGTCCATCGAAAAACCTACCTTAACCGGTAGATTACCTAAAAAAAAATATGTATATATATCTCTTGCAAGTGCCTAATATTGTGAGGTTATGATTATTTAAAAATCGTTTCCCTTTCGCACTTAAATGCAGAAATATTACTACCTAAATAATATCCAATAACCGTATTTCAGAGGAGGAAATTCGTTTCTTTCGGGAGATATATCGATGTATTTGTTTGGAAACTCATTTGATTTACTAACAAGGGTTGAAGTGGTGCAGAATTGTGATGCTCCAAGGCAGAAGCGCTTGAAGCAAATTTGGTTAATGTATTTAAATAAATCAGCATTCACTTGTTTTTGTTACCTTTAGATTAAAAAGCTGACTAGTGATTATATATAATAATTATTCATACCTGCAAGTCGATCTTGACCAATCTAAAGGCGCCACCGCCGTTTTGGCGACGCCGGACAATATTCCTCCAGCCAGGAATGAAGATAAGACACCAGATTTCATCTGTTTATGAAATGAATATTATTCATAATTAAGTCTGTCCATATTTATGCTTTTTGTAGCATGAACGGTAGTCGCATAATTACCACGAATTAAAATCCTTTGGGTGAAATAACCACATTTCCCTCTAAGAGTTTTTATTTAATGGTCCAAATCATATTCATTGACATCCCTAAACTCTGAAATTCGATGGCTTATTAGTGAGAATTTGTACCATGATTACTTGTTCAAGTGATTGATGGTGAAAGGAATATTTGTGATTTAACCTATATGTTTGTGATCAACCTATGAAAGTCCTAAAATGGTCCAATTAGCTCCAATTTAATTAATGGTGTCAGTGTCAGGGTCTTCGCTCAAGTCCAAAACAATCTATTGATAAATTCATATTAATTCATTCCCTTCTTTTCTGCAACACTGTCAATTAATTAAGTCAATTCACATGGCAATGTATTTCAATTGGAACTGTGAGTAGAGGGTAAGCAAATAAAACAAAAACCTTTCACAAACAAGTTGGTATTAATCTTCCTGCGTCAATCTTTCATGGCCCCAGTATATGATTACGTTTCAGTGCGCACATAATAGGTGTGAATTATATTTAAACTCACATAATTCTTGGTGTTAAATAGTGGTTTTATCTATTGGTCCCTACGGAAAAGGATTAACGGATAATACAAATTTACCTTGACGTCTGATGTGTTGTCCATGTTGTCTCGGAAATGCGGAAAACACGTGCCACACACGAATGGTATACGTTTTTCCAAATAATCTCTTTCGCAGTGAACAAATATTGCATCCATAGTCATCGAATGAGAGGAAATATTCTGAAATCGTTGTTTGGAAGCGCAACAATGAGTTTGTCCGTCTGACAGATATGGCGCAGGCAATATGGGAATTTATAGTTATAATTCAAAGACTTAAGTGCATTCATTGTTTGACGAAAAAAATGCTATCCTTCTTCAATGTTAAAATGACCAATCATAAAAATATCTTGAAGATCATATCACATAAAATATTTACGATCATCCCAATAAATCGTAGACATGCGTACACTATTAACCCTGATGATGGAACGTCTCATGTTTTTTCATTTTTTTAATATTTCCATGAGATTAACTCAATAATCAATTGATTTTATTTTTTTAACTTAGATGGTTATATTTTTTACGTTCGACATTGGCCAATGGCGGCTGGACTCTAAGGAAATTAGGAGTATTTATCACCCCTAGTTGGTGAAGTAACAATTTGATGCATGGTGTCCGGGTTGAATGAAAGTGAAAGCAACTTACAGGTATCTTTGTCTTTACCACTATTTTAAAACGTGTCAATCAATAGAAGGGGCATTTGTATCTCTATCCATTATTATTCTGTATTGCTCATTTTTTTGGATGAGAACCTTTAAATTTGGTACTTTTAGTATTGAATTGACTCTTTTCATATAGTGACCTGTGAAGTGTCCATACATAGGTTCTTTTAGATTGAGGACTCAATTGAACCCTAAATAATTTCAAAAGCACTATCTGGAATATCTTTGCAGTTGATGCACAAGTTCTTCACTGCAATAAAAACACTGCCCCCAATTCTATATAGTAATTCTTTTCTCTCAACAGAAAAGGAATTTGGGACATTTTCTCTGTTTGTAATTTCAATGGAAAACCAGCTGTAAGTTCCAATAATTATATTACTCGGCACTATATTTTTCAAACTAAGGCAGTTTTAATACATGTTGTGATGTTTCCTTTACATAATGGTTCCTTGAATATTTACTGGTGATCTCTTTCTAATTATTATCATATCTCTTGGAAAACATTCCACCTGATATAATATGTTTCACATTAAATAACATATTTTATATATATCTGGCATTAACCCTCTCTGTATGTACTTGAATGAACTACTTTTCTTACAACATACCTGAAAAAACTTAAAACGATGTACTCACAGGGACGCACCCAAAACTGGTAGGACAGATTTTTTACAAGAATTTTATTGACGATATACTTACATCGACTTAATAATCTTCAAAGTATGCTCCTTGAGCTGCTACACACTTAGTATAATGTTGCTCCCATTCCCCGTACGCCGTGGAAATTTTCTTTGGGGATGCCGTTGATGACCCTCGTCGAAGCCTCTTGAACGGGCTTTATCGAGTCAAAACGTCGTCCCTTGAACTGTCTTTTCATCAGGGGGAAGAAGAAGTCCGGTGGTGCCAGATCTGGAGAATATGGCGGGTGCGGCAACGTGGCAACGCCGTATTTGGCCAGGAGCTGTATGACGACGAGCGCGCCATGGCACGGCGCCTTGTCATTATGAAGCACCCAGCAGTTTTATCACTTTTGGGTGCGACCCTGTATTCACACATCTATCAATTGCTATATTTAAATGCAAGCGTTCGGACTGGGAATATTGCCAATCATTTCTTGTCAATTGTTATAATTTTTGACTAATGGATAACTCCTTATATCTCGGATCTACTGCAAATTAATCCTAATTGTACTATTTCAATGTACCAAGTGTAGCTATACAATTATTTTTTACTTCTTTCATGCTCAAAACTGCTCAATTATGAATTATAAATATAACTCATCTCATTCTTCTTCAATATAAGTAGTAATTATTATATCTTGCTAATTGTTATTGCTGATCCTTGGCTATCCTTTCCTTATTGTACTCAGACAGAGGATTTGCCATTGCCTAACTGGTAAGGACTTTGTTTATATTAATGGGTTTGGGGAAATAAATAGGGAATGAGCAGAAATCTCAATTTCACCAGCATTTTATTAGTCTAAAGATGTTACGATTGTAAATAGGTACAATTATACAGTTAAACTATTATATGCTATGCACTTAAAAACAAATAAACTATAAATTGGGTCATAATTTACACCATCAATGAACAATGTAAAGCCACAAACTTCTCCTTCTTCCATTTACATTGTCATTAATAACTAAACCAGATCACTTTGACAGTTTAGGTATTTCTGTCAAAGTGATCTGGATGACTAAAGTGCAGTAAATCACAATTCTTCTCCATCACCAGGTGAGATGCCCAATGGCGTACGGATATTGGGGGATCAGCACCCCTGCCCTCTGATGTAGAAGCGAGAAGGGGGATGCAGGAAGGGCTGCAGATGCTCTTGGGAAGGGCAACCGTCTCCTCCCCACCACGAGCACTCAGCTCTACGCTGCCACACTCAGGAGATACTGTGCCATGCCCATTGGCTGTGTTTGGAAGAGAGCCTGGCATATCGAAGACATCGAATTCAAATGACGTCTTGCTGTGTGTGCCTTTTTGCAGAAGACCCTCACTCTTCCTGTTTTGGCAAATTGAGAGAAAAAGTTGTGTGTTAACAATTTCAGTTGAATTAAAGTTAATTGACTGTAATCAAACTTGGTGAGCATTTTCATTAATATTTGAAACTTATTTGAATTATTTCCAAACATGTAATAACTGTTCATTTATACTTTTCTCTTTCAGGTTACATATTTAGGGTTAATGTATTTAAAAGTAAAATAAATTATGTAAAATAAATGGATTTCTAATGGAGTGTTGAATTAAGTTGTAGTAATACCAAGATCACTTGCTGGAGTGCTTCAGAGAAGTTGGCAGGGTGTCTTGGAAGTTCAAGGATGAGGTTACTCAAATCACTCGTCCTTGAAACATAGGCAACCTTCGAGACTCCCTACCATATCCATTGAGTCACTCCAGCATTAAGTGACTCCTTTAGACACCCTACCATGAATCATGGAGACAGGTGGACTTTGATCGACCTTGAAAAATTCAAGAAAAAATTTTGCATAGCCTCCCCTTTAGACAGTAGGACTAACATTCGGGGGCCCACTCACTTCGGGTAAACCGCAGAGCGGGTTACCATGCCCACCCACCACCCTTAGACCCCAGGCCACGTGCTTGATTCAAAACTTGGAGCTACTACATAGTGGGAATTATTTTTAACTCTTCTCTTTATGAATTTATTAACAAATATACTCAATCAAAACTCACACTATTGGGTAGCAAGTAATTTTCTCCAATAAACTGTCATTTCAAATTTTATAAATGTTTGCATGGAATGAAAATTTAACGCAAAAATGATTATTATTCTTCACCTCCCTATGCTGAACATAAGGCCATTCTGGACTTGGAATATTTTTGCATTTCTGACCACCATCAATTCCCTGGACTCTTGTTTTTTCTACCTTCAGCTCAATATCAATCTTTAAACATTACTGCGATTCCCTCTTTGGAATGTGAATATACACTCCTACCCCTGGGCCCATAATTATTTTTCCGTCTGCTTCTTTGGACTTTGATTCTCCTCCTCATACACTCTCTCCATAAACAAGCTATGCATATATGTAGGACTTGCATATTTCCCTTTCTTTCTCTACCTTTCCCCTAGGTAAATTTTACCTTCCCTCTATTGAAAAACATGGACCTATAACAACTCTACCGTCTTCCATTATGGATTTTATTACATTTCCCTTTTCTTGGTGATGCTCTCTTCTTTTTAAAATATTATTGCTCTGCAGAAGTAGTTCTCGGGCTGGACTGCGTGAGAGACATTTTTGGCTCAACATTTCTCTCCCGTTGCAGGGAGCGTCTTCAGGAGCGAAGTAATTTTTGGCTAGCTGATCCTCCGTATATATACCCCCCGTTCGGTCCTTTCACTTTTTGACCGTTAGGGGTCTAACGGCCCTTGGTTGGTTTGGTAAGGGTGGGGGTGGTAGATTGTGCGTTTTTTCCTTTCTCTTTTTGACCGTTGGTGTGTATTTCCCCCCCACGCAAAAGGCGTTTCCAGGGGTTTGGTAGGTGGAAGCCGTCGTCTCTGTTGAAATTCTGTGGCCGTTTCGCTATTTCAATCGACTCACGAATTAGCCTAGGGAAGTAATATTGTTTCTTCGCTAGGACTTTCGTGTTGTCGAAGTCTATTTTATGTCCTGGCTCTGACATGATGTGCTCTGCAATGGCTGATGTTGTCCATTGCTTGTTTTTTACTGATGCTTTGTGTTCTTTTTTTTTTTCACAAGAAGCAACACAGACAGCCAACCTGCCCCAACCCCAGGACGGTTCATAACCTCACCAACCGTGACTTCAACGAAGCAGCCGCTAGCGTCTTGTCGAAAGGCCTCAACTTTGCACTGGCGCCACACCGCGTTCCCATCGAAGAAATCATTACGGGTGTAGAAGCCGCCATCAGGAATCTTCCGAAAAATACAGCTGAAGATATACGCACGGACGTCACAAGCATGTTGCGAAAGGCAAAGCCACCAACGACGAACATATCAAGAGAAGAACGCAAAGCCATCAAAGAACTGCGGGCAGACAACGGCATTCTCATTCTCCCGGCCGACAAAGGAAACGCCACTGTGGTAATCAATAAGGAAGACTATGAGAAAAAGGTCTCAAAACTGCTGGAAGACGACACGTACGTAAAACTTAAACGTGACCCCACATCCAGGATAGAACGGCAAGTGAGAGACTACGTCAAAAAATCTTCAATCCCTTTGGAAGACCAGAAGAAACTATTTCCTTCCGCCTCCAGATGCCCGCGACTCTACGGATTACCAAAAGTTCACAAGGAGGACATCCCATTGAGACCCATTGTCAGTAGCATAGGATCACCTACTTACAAGTTAGCCCAGTTTCTCGCTAAAAGCCTCAACCCCTTCACTGGGAATACGACGTCAAACGTAAGAGATTCCTCCCACTTCATCGAGATTCTGGGATCACTAAATGTCTCCCCACGTGATATTCTCGTGAGTTTTGACGTGGTGTCACTTTTCACGAAGGTTCCGTTGCGGGAATCCCTGGCCATACTTCAAAGATTCACCAGCAAAGGACTACCACTAGACTTCCCAAAACTGGTTGAATTCTGCCTGGAGAATAACTACTTCCTATGGAACGGCGAAATATATCAGCAAACGGAAGGAGCGGCCATGGGATCACCATTGTCTCCTGCCATCGCCAACATATTCATGGAAGACCTCGAGGAAAAAGCGCTCTCATCCTGCAACCTCCCTCCCAAATGCTGGCTACGCTACGTGGACGACACCTTCGTCATCTGGCCACATGGAAAGGAGAAATTAGAAGAGTTCCACCGAGAATTGAACAACATAAACTCGGCAATAAAATTCACAAAGGAACTCGAGAAAGACGGACGCCTCCCATTCCTTGACGTACTCGTGACGAGGAAGTTAGTAGGAACTCTCGGCCACTCAGTGTACAGAAAACCTACGCACACTGATCGTTACCTCCACGCCACTTCACATCACCACCCACAGCAAAAGGCAGGTGTCATCAAGACCCTGTTATCCAGAGCAGAAAGAGTGTCAGACGCAGAATCGCTCCCGGCAGAGAAAAAACATCTGAACAGAGCCATGAGGAACAACGCCTACGATAATGCCTTCATCAGAAGAGCCGTGAGGAAGAGAGAATCAGACAACGTGGTGAAGGAGAAACCAGCTGCTTTCGCCCTTCTTCCCTATGTAAAAGGCACGACCGATCGCATAGCACGCATACTCAGAAAGAAAAATGTCGTCACCCATTTCGGCACATTGAAGAAGCTAAAGGACATATTCCCCTCGGCCAAAGACAAGCTCCACCCTCTACTGACCGAAGGGGTGTACGAAGTGCCATGCAGCTGCGGCGGAAGCTACGTTGGCCAGACTGGACGTGCTATAGAAACACGCATAAAAGAACACAAACCATCAGTAAAAAAGAAGCAATGGACAACATCAGCCATTGCGGAGCACATCATGTCAGAGCCAGGACATAAAATAGACTTCGACAACACGAAAGTCCTAGCGAAGAAACAATATTACTACCCTAGGCTAATTCGTGAGTCGATTGAAATAGCGAAACGGCCACAGAATTTCAACCGAGACGACGGCTTCCACCTACCAAACCCCTGGAAACGCCTTTTGCGTGGGGGGGAAATACACACCAACGGTCAAAAAGAGAAAGGAAAAAAAACGCACAATCTACCACCCCCACCCTTACCAAACCAACCAAGGGCCGTTAGACCCCTAACGGTCAAAAAGTGAAAGGACCGAACGGGGGGTATATATACGGAGGATCAGCTAGCCAAAAATTACTTCGCTCCTGAAGACGCTCCCTGCAACGGGAGAGAAACGTTGAGCCAAAAATGTCTCTCACGCAGTCCAGCCCGAGAACTACTTCTGCATCTCTCAACAGCTGCGAAAGCCTACGATCTACGATATTATTGCTCTGTTGAAATTGGAATTACTTTAAATGCCCCTTCGATTTAAAAAACATAAACTAACATCCTTTACACACATCTTTGTTGATCTTCACCCTGGGACTAGCCATTTTTGTCACCCTTCCATTCATTCAGGCTCAACTATCCCTATTATTTTTCTTTATTTCATTTCACCTTCACTATTCACTTGAATGGACAAAATATTACTTTTGCTCCTGTTGCTCTCTTTACTTTTTAAAGCACTCGCTTGCTCGTTCCATTAAAGCTAGACTACCTTTTGAACTTCATTTTTTATTACAATCGAACCTTACTACTTCTTTATCACCTCCCCTTAATTTACTGCACTTTTATACACTCCACATGGTGTTATCACTTCTTTAATTAGACTTATAAACTATTTATTTGGATGATTACATGTTCCTTTGATTAGCCAGTACTTCATTTTTTTCATAAATTGTAGAACCATTTAAAATCTATATTATTTTGCCCTACTGGACTTCAACGTCCACTTTTTCAACAGCTAGTTCTTTTCCTCCATTAATGCCATGATCAAAGTTTTTCAAATGATAGTAACTTTCTAGCCCCTGGTATATGAGCAAAATAGATAATTTAAAAAATCTACTACGTACCAATCTTTTTTAACCTTTTCATTTTCCCTCAAAATAAATCATCTTAAATTGCCAAAAGCAAAATTTTCTCATTCAATCAGTAAAAATATTTTATTTCATAAATTCAGGTAGGATAAATATTCATATATATATGCTCAGATCCTCAAATAAATGATTGCAATACACACCTCTGATCAGTCAGAAAAATCAAATTGACTTATCAACTCTATGGTGGTTATGAACAAACAAGTGTCTTTTATTAAATAAAGTTTCTGATGGGTAGGTCAATGCAATTACAGAGTAGCCAAAATATGCTGGGTGTCATAATAAAATCAATGTTTTGCTCACATTTGAGGGAAATTCTACTTTAAAGTGACTGTTGTGACCTCAATGCATTTTGGAGGTGATTTTAATTGCTTTTTAAAGCAAATTTCAATAAATGTAAACAAGAACTCTCATACTTTCAATAATAGATATTGCCAAATACTAAGAAAAATAAAATCCAAGGAACTACAAGAAAAAAGGTCTAGATGTGAATATATTCTTTAAGGTTAACTAAAGACAGCACACTAAGGAAAATCTTTTTCAGAAAAATAAGCGATGTTTGAGAAAGTGTTCATGCTGTTCCAAAATCTGTGCCTAAACATAATATAATATGTAACTGATACCTTCCCCAGAACCTAGCATTTCCCATATACACCTAAGCCTTTTGTGGTGTCTAAACTAAGTGTTGACTGTTCAGTAAAACGCTGTTGATTGAATGAGATCTTCATGTGGAACAATGTCTTAAATCAGCCTTGTACTTTGACTTTTACATCTGAAATCTGTCGAAGCAACACTAATCCCTGGAAGAACAACTTTCAGCCATGGCTCCCTGCTTTTCCTGTTTGTAGTATATAGTATACTCCGATTTTCATGGTTTTTCCCTTATTAGAAGATGGACGTAAGTCTAGTATTTTGTGAAAAATACTAATTTTTTTTAAATATGCAGTTTGGCTAATTAGGCAAAGTGCAGGATGCAGCAGCATAATTTGCTGATTTGAAAGAAATTTGAAATCAGATCAGCAAAGTATGCTACGACACTCTTTATTAAAAGAAGATGGGAAAAACAGTAGGGAGATCAAGAGAAAATGATAAAACAAAGAGAAGTTTTTGTCAGGCACTGGAAATAAAGATGTAAGTGCTGGTGAAAATGTTGGTGGAGGGTAGTTTACATTGGCTTTGACACAGCTATTCAGGCAATGGAATGACAAGAAGGTTTCTGAGAGAGATGAGTAAGGAAAACAATTAAATATTAAACGATGGAAATTAAGTTCAAAGAAGTTCCAGGCATGGAGAGAAGCTTGGGATACATATGAAGAAGGCAGCACAAGCAGAAATAAGAGATAGTAAGAGGCAGTAGGATGCTGGAGACATTAACCGAGAGAATGAAGGAAAAGCAAGGTAAGTGGAGGAGAACAGACGTTATGAATGGACTTGGAGGTAGAAGGATGTTGGACTAAGTTCTTAGATCTAAGCTCCTGTAATTTATTCCTTAGGGTGTACATATATCATCTCAGTCACGTATAATGAATGCAGAAGTAATTAGTGCCTGGGTTGATCTAAATTCCTTGCCCATCAGATATTGTTAAAAAATTATAGCAGATTTAAATGAACTTAGGATAATACAGGGTGCGGTTAGAATGCTCTGTCCTGTGATAGATGAACAAATCAAGTTTGAGCTAAAAGGTGGCCAAAACATCAATGCTTGTACGAGGAGCATACCAAAACATAATTCTAAAATAATGAAATACTTAACTTTGTAATGCCACACAATTTATTTAAAAAAGCAGGACCCAGGTTTCGAAGTTGAACATTAACATCAGACCTGATGAGGATGTTCAACGATGAAACCTGGGTCGTGCTTTTTTAAATAAATTGTGTGGAATCACAAAGTTAAGTATTTCATTTCATTATGTCATGCAAATTCCATGAAGTTACACCAGAGACAAATAATTTTAATACTTTTGCAAACCTGCTAAAGAGTAATTCAAAAATTACACCAATATTTCCACATGGGAGTGAAACCATGCTATGTCACAGGGATAATTACCCATTAAATGAAGCGTATTAAGTTAAACAATGAGGTAACAAGGGAGTGTCAGACTAGCGGCTTCAAAACACCATTTAGTGTCATAGTTAATGTGCAAAATGAAATTAAGTCTTATTATTTTTTAGGATGAAAGCGCTTGCATATAATCATCCCTTCCCAACTTTATCATATATATTCTACTAAAATTAACAGTTTCAGGCGAAACTTTGTGGAATTCATTCATGACAATTGTATTGCTTGTTTTGTTGGAAAAATGAAAACCTGCATAAATGCTTTTTTACCTTCCCAAACCATTTAATTACTCAAGAAAGACCATTAAATAGACAATTTACATGAAAGGAATTCAAATAATACCCTTTATTAACCCCGATTTTTACACAAATTAGATTAAATAGAAAAATTACATTCAAATTGACTAATTCGTTGATATTTTGCGGTAAAAGAGGAATAGTTACATTTTTTAACATATTGTAAACCAAATTAAACTAATGAGAGCAATGAAACATTCCGTCTAGGTTTGACAGAGGGGTATTGCTTGTTTTGTTGAAAAAATGAGAAAAATGAAATCCTGCAAAAGAGCTTTGTTTTACATCCAAACCATCTAATTACTCAAGAAAAAGCATGAAATAGACAAATTATATGAAAAGGGTTGAAGTAATGTCATTTTTATAAAACCTGATTTTTACACCAATTCGATAACTGAGTAAAATATGACATCCAAATCGAATAATTCCCGGATATTTCGCAGTAAAAGAGGAATAGTTGCATTTCTTTACGTTTTGGATTCCAAATGTGACTAATAAGAGCAAAAAAAATTCCGTCAGGGTTTCCAAGGGAGTGGGTGTATTGCTTGTTTTGCTGGAAAAATGATTTATTTACCTTTCAAACCATATCATTATTCATGAAAAAGTATAAAATAGACGGTTCAAATAAAAGGAATTGAAAAAATATCACTTTTATAACCGCTGTTTTTAAAAAAAGTTCGATAAATTAGTAGAAAGTGGCATTCGAAATGAATAATTCCTGGATATTTTGCAGTAAAAGATGTATAGTTACATTTTTTTTACATATTCGACTCCAAATATGACTAATAAGAGCATTTAAAAATTCCGTCTAGGTTTCCAAAGTTTTGCTTTCCGAACCATTTAAATACTCAAGAAAAAGCATAAAAAAGATAATTTAATGAAAGGAATTGAAATAACATCACTTTTATAAACCCTAATTTTTACACAAATTCAATAAATGAGTAAAAAATGACATTCAAATTGATATATTCCTGTATACATATATATATATATATATATATATATATATATATATATATATATATATATATATATATATATATATATATATATATATATATATATATATATATATATATACATATATATATATATATATATATATATATATACATATACATATATATATATATACATATATATATATATATATATATATATATATATATATATATACATATACATATATATATATATATATATACATATACATATATATATATATATATATATATATATATATATATATATATATATCGGCAAAAGAGGAATAGTTTCATTTTTTTCGTATTGGATTCCAAATATGACTAATGAGAGATTTTAAAAATTCCGTCTAGGTTTGGCTCGTTTTATTGGAAAAAATAGAAAAATGAAACCCTGCAAAATTGCATTATTTGCATTCCAAACCATTTAATTACTCAAAGAAGAGCATAAAATAGACAATTTATATGACAGAAATTGAAATAATGTCATTTTTATAAACCTGGATTTTTACACAAATTCGATTAACGTGTAAAAAATGACCTTCAAATTGAATAAATCCTGGATATTTTGTAGTAAATGAGGAATAGTTACATTTTTTATATATTGGAATCCAAAAATGACTAATAATAGCATATAAAAAATCCGTCTAGGTTTCCAAGGGGCATCGCTCGTTTTGTTGGAGAAATGAGAAAAATTAAAACCTGCAGAAATGATTTAATTGCATTCCAAACCGTTTCATTACTCTTGAAAAGGCATAAAATAGACGGTTCAAATGAAAGGAATTGAAAAAATGTAACATTTATAAACCCTTATTTTGACACAAATTCAATAAATGAGTAGAAAATGACATTCAAATTTGATTAATTCCTGTATACATTGCGGTAAAAGAGGAATTGTTATATATTTTTACATATTGGAATCCAAATAAGGGTAATGAGAGCAATTAAAAATTCCGTCAAGGTTTGAAAGGGTATTGCTTGTTTGTTGGAAAAATGAGAAAACTAAAAACCAGCAAAAAAGCTTAATTTGCCTTCCAAACCATTTAATTACTCAAGAAAAACCATAAAATAGACAATTTATATGAAAAGAATTGATACACTGTCATTTTTATAAACCTGGATTTTTACACAAATTCGATTAATGAGTAAAAAATGACATTCAAATCGAATAATTCCTGGATATTTCGCAGTAAAAGAGGAAGAGTTACATACTCTCTAATAATTTCTTTGGGGATCTGTTTAGAATGGAGCATATCTTCCAAGAAGTTTATTGCGTCTGGTATGGGAACACTAGGAAATAAGGACTCAACGTCAAAGGAAATTAAGATTTCGGTGTGTTTTAGTGTGATGTCTTTAATAGTTTTAATGAAATCGAGGCTGTTTTTAATATTAGACGTACTCTGGAAGCCGATGTTGGTGAACTGTTGAGTGAGCCATTGTGAGATATTGTACGTGTATGTGGGAGAGTTGATCGCGGAAACGATGGGACGCATGGAACAATCTTTTTTGTGTGCCTTGGGAAGCCCATAAAGGCGTGGTAGGATAGGGTTTAATATGGTTATTTTAAACTTGAGTGCTTTGTCAATAGGGAGTTTGCAATTGGCAATTGCGGATTTTGTGTCTTGGACCATTTTGTTGAGTGTATTCCTAGGGACATTGGTGTATGGTCCATTGTCAATGAGGGTGTCAGATTTTGATAGTAGCTGTCCTTGTCTATAATGACACAACTATATCCTTTGCCCGGTAGTAGCAATCGTGGTTTCGGAGGGAGCGTATGAGGGTGACGTAGTGGGAATGCTTATTTCTGTTGGGATGGATTTTGTTTAGGTTTGACTTGATGACACTTTCGCAGTTCTATCGGACTTGGGTTCTCGAACCTATGTTCAGGTATTGAATAGAATGTTTTATCTGTGAAATGAGGTCTTTCATTGGTAGGTTTTTTGGCCAGATGTTGATATTGAGTCCACGGTTCAGTAGGGATAATTCATCTTTAGAGAAATCGGAGGAGAACAAGTTAATAACAAACGGAAAGGAGTTGTCATTGGTAGAGGAAGTGTAGTCGTTTTTTGGCTAAATAGCTAGGATTTTTCTAGAATGACAGAAGGATTAGTTACAATATTTATGTTATACGATTTTACAGGAAGAGAAAGGCTAAGTTAAACGTTAAAATAGGAAATTATAAAGCATATATGAAGGGGAACGGTAACTACGGCCGTATGAAATAATGGGAAGGGTTAATCCCAGCCGTACTCTTATAAATGGGCAAAGGATAGGTACGGGGAGTTGGAAAAGATATAAATTTGCAGAAAATAATAAAATAAATGTAATAAAAGATACCAAAAATAAATGAATCAAATAAATTTCGCAAACGGTCAAAACAACCGTGTGTCTGGTGATTAAATTACAAGTTATTCTAACAAAAGAAAAATAATCACGCACTCTCTAGCTTGGATGTACTATGTAGCATTGATACTTACTAGTCACAAGCACTCACACTCCATCAGGACTTACGAGAGGTTTCCCTCTACGCCAGTGGTCCGACAGTCACTTGCTTAGGCATGTTAACCGTTTTCTTCGTAAACCGAAACTGATCATCCTCTAAGAAATCATTTGCCTTATCCTTTTGTTGATGATCCTGAGAATATCTTTAGCTGCGTGGGATAGCAAACTTATTGTTCTGTAGTCCTCTCATGATGTAGCCTTTACATTTTTCGGAATTTGAACTAACACTGATCACACAAAACCTTCCCACCAGATTCTTTCCTCATAGATACTACGAATAATTCCAAATAGAGGCTTCCTCCCAAATTTCCCTAAACCTTTCAATAGTTCCGGAGGAATGTGGTCTACCCCAACGGCCTTATTTAGTTTCATCTCCCTTAATGCCTTTTATATCTCGTCATCGCGTATGCCTGGACCTCAGCTATCTTCTTCTACGTCATGTTCCTTTTCTATGTCTAACCTTGTTGGCCTAAGTTCTCTAACATACAGTGTTTCTATATATTCCTTCCATCTCTTTTGGATCTTCTCTGTGTCAGCTATTATCTTACCTGGGCAATTAGGTTAGGATTCTCTTACCTAGCGGCGTTTACAATATAGATTAAACTTACTAAAAACATTTAAAGATGGGCCCTTTTCCGATGACATCAAGAATATAATACGAACCCCAGTAACGGTCGGAGGGATCACGAATGTAAGATTAGAAAGACTGCAAGACTGACAGGTTTAAAATATGATTTTTTCCTAGAACGATAAGAGACCAGAATGCTTGTATTAGAAATCCCCCAGGAGTCAGTTCATTACATTAAGTATTTTTTTTTTACAGGTTCCCCAACCTTCCCTACCTATCTGAATAATCCCCAACCCTCTCATCGCTTACCCATCCCTCCTGGTGCTACACCCCCTGCCACACACCTTTTTTGATGACTCATAGGGTATTTTTGTAGATGTAGATGTACCCCGTTTATCTTAAATAGTTAGCACAGATCTTCAATTCTTACTTCCAGATAATAACCTAACCTTGCTGTAGAGCGCACCAATTTCCCCCTTCCTCTGTACACTTTCCATATCCTCGCATTGCGTTTTCCACCATGCTTCTTTTGCTTTATTTGTGGCCAGTCTCAACCTATTGTATAACTCTTTGTTCTTCATTTTTTCTAACTCTGTGTTTAAATTCTTCCATCTTCTTCTCTAATCCATCTTTGAAAACATCTCATCCGTGGCCCCATGATTTCCTTATCCTTTTCCCATTAACGGTTCCTATAGTGTCTTCTGCGGCTTTCGATATCACTTTCTTGATACATTCCCAATTTTCTTCGATGGTACTCAGCTCAGCCAACCCCTGTCCCCTGCAGAATACGATTGCTTTCTCCCCGCGTCCATTCCTCGTGCCTAAACCGTAGCCCCCCAGATTCTGTCAGTTGCTTGCTCTATGTTGACTACGCTTCTTCCTACCCCTTTATTCAATATTACGGCAACCCCTCATTGGCTCTCGTCCCCACCGCTATATACATGTATGATTCTGTAATTATCATTCCAGTAATCCCCGCTATCCTTCCATCTCACCTCGCAGATACCTAAAACATCTATATTACCTCTTTCCATCTCTTGCTTAATATTTTCTAATTTTCCTCTCCTCAACATTGTCCTGACGTTCCATGTTCCTATTCTAACTACTTTCGTCTTCTTCTACGTCTTCTGTCCTGCTGCTGTTATTTCTTCCCTGCAAGGGTTTCGTGGGATGACGACCGCGGAAGCCTTGCCTCCCCCGCTGCCGGGCACGACACACGACAGTTGCCAAGACTGAATTTCTCTATGTTGGCCATCATTATTTTCTTTGGAGTGATAATTGAGGTGGTTTCTCGTTGCCTTCCTCAATAGTGTTTTTACCGTGACACCATCACTTAATGGCCGCCCCACTGGGGTCAGACGCCTTTGCAGCCGCTTCACTGAGGAACAGACGCTGCGTGGACTACCTTTAGTCTGGCTCCCAACCTTCGACCTATCATATATTCTTATGTATAATTATAATGTAGATGAATTTAGCACTAGTGGACAAAGACAAAACACACAAAAAAGAAAGGAAACTAATAAGGTTTCGATTTTGTAGCGGTACAAACCACCTTTCTCGTGGAAAAGAAGGACTGAATTGAACAGAGTTCTGTCCTTCGCTTCCTTGAGAAAGACGGCGTGGACCACCGACAATTTGGAACTTTGCGTTTTTTTTTCTATAATTGTCTGTTTCTGTGTTTTTTCCTTGGACCACTAGTGCTAACTTCGTATGCATTGTAATTCACGTCCGTGTGACTTTCGCCCAAGGGTGTATCTGTGCGTATGCATAGAATTTGGTCACGTGGTTGCACAAACCCGCCTAAATAGATTTCAGTGTGAATTACGTTTCCTCGATTGCGCAAGTGGTTAGATTATTTTCAAGTGGAAAAATCCGGTGTTCAAGTCCCGGTCAAGGACATATTTTTGCGCTTGTGATCTGCTCGTTTCCACCTTCCATACCTCTCCTGTGCCCGTCCTACATATGTATTTCTTTTCCTTGTATCTATTTACATGTGAATTGCCATGTGGGAAATATATTCCCATAACCGAGTCCATGTTTCACGGACTCCTCGCCTAATTTTTTTAATCGTCTCAAATTGCCTTCAACTTGGAATCACAAGATGCGGGAGATGTTTACCGCCAGGGAACCATAATTAAAATAGAAAATAAATTCAATCGGAGGAACCACTCTCGTCCGTTTACCCTTTTCTCCCAAGGGCCGCACTGACGTCACAATCGACCATATGGGCCGGATGGACGTTAGATGTGACGTCAGCGCGTCGTCCCTCCCCCCCGTGGAGATCGTTGAATATTCCAGACCTTCGGTTGATCTAGATTTCGTCCGCGGTGGGAATATGACGCGGGAACGATTCTCTTTCATTAAATTAAATTTGAACTCCACTCTGCTTCGTCAGCGGTGAAAGGGACGCTTTTTTTCATTTTTTAACAAATTTTAATGTTATTTATTTTTTAAAGCAATCCCTTTCGGTCGCTTTGGGGAAAATATGCTAATCACACATGTTGGCGGTCGCCTTGGGGTACTTTTTTCACCCCCTCCCTCCCCCGATCCCAACACCCCCTTCCCGCCGTGGGACCCCCTCCCCCCTTCACTGAGTCGTACACGGAAGTTTGAGTTCAAAACAGAAATTCATCTCCCGGTCGCCACTCCGCAATATTGATTTTGTTTAACATGCTTGCCCCCTCTCCTCCCGTAACATCTGGCGTCTCTTCGCGGAGAGAGAGGTGGGCGTCCGACAAAGGAAACGCCTGTGCGGTTTCCATGGAGTGCCCGTTCACTTCTTTATCGTCATTTTTTTTAAATCCGAGGGAAATGAAAAACTCCTTTTTTTAAAATCATCCTACGTCAGGGAAGTCATTCACGTCGCTTTTTTCCGTGACTAACGACCGATTCATTTCGTTTGGCTTTCTTTTCAGCCTGCAAATTTGCGTGCACACAATCAAACACACACGTATTCCTCGCATTCCTCCGCCGTATTTTGGATACGTCCAATCTCTCGCAACTTAAAAAAATAATAATTCAAATCAGAACGTGAACATTTTTGTTGGAACAAAATCTGGAAAAAAGTCGACCCTATATTACATTATTCGTATGGTCATGCTGTCCTTTGTCGTTGAATCAAAATTGTTAAGAATGTTGGCGAATGTTTGATAATCGATAATGAACTTAAGAGCGTAGTTTTTGATACCATTGCATCATTCTCTTTTCGATGAAAAAGTGTCTGTGGAGGTGGGAAATGGTTTTTTTTGTTATTGAATAAATTCAGGGTGAGCATTTTTTAAAAATACATTTATCAGTTAGTTAACTGACAAAGACATTTGTGAAAATAATACCCTTTCACATATTCATTTTGATGTAATATGAGTATTGAGGAATTGACATGAGGAGTTTTATTTGAGTGTGTCTGTTTAAATATATATATATATATATATATATATATATATATATATATATATATATATCTCCTCCCATGGACTACAACCTTGTCGTGGTGGAAGGGCTTGTGTGTTCCGATTACCCCTAGAGCTGTGCTGGCGGGAGTAATAATAATTACTCCTGGAAGGGTCACCCATGCCAGATAGGTCGAAGGTTAGGAGCCAGACGAAAGGTAGTCCACGCAGCGTCTGTTCCTCAGTGAGGCGGCTGCAATGGCGTCTGACCCCAGTGGGGCGGCCATTAAGTGATGGTGTCACGTTAAAAACACTATTGAGGAAGGCAACGGGAAACCACCTCAATTATCATTCCCAAGAAAATATGATGGACGCAAAACAGAAATTCAGTCCTGGCAACTTCGGGACTCGGCCCAAGGGGCCGTGTGTCGTGCCCGGGAGCGGGGGAGGCAAGGCTTCCGCGGTCGTCATCCCACGAAATCCTTGCGAGGGAGAAATAACAGCAGCAGGACAGAAGATGCAGAAGAAGACGAAAGTAGTTAGAATAGGAACCTGGAACGTCAGGACAATGTTGAGGAGAGGCAAATTAGAAAATATTAAGCGAGAGATGGATAGAGGTAATATAGATGTTTTAGGTCTCTGCGAGGTGAGATGGAAGGATAGCGGGGATTACAAGAGTGACAATTATAGAGTGATATACAGCGGCGGGGACGAGAGCCAACGAGGGGTTGCCGTAATTTTAAATAAAGTGGTAGGAAGAAGCGTAGTCAACATAGAGCAAGCGACTGATAGAATTTTACTCGTAGAGATTAAAGCAGAGCCGACGAACTTGGTCATTGTTCAGGTATACATGCCACCGAGCAACCACAAGGAGGAAGAAGTCGATAGGATGTACGATGTGTTAGAGGATATCATCGCGAGTGTTCCTGCAGGGAAACATTTGATAGTGATGGGGGATTGGATTGCGACGGTAGGCGAAGGAAGAGATGGGGGTGAGGTGGGGGACTATGGGTTAGGCACGAGGAATGAACGCGGGGAGAAAGCAATTGAATTCTTCAGGAGACAGGGGTTAGTCATCACCAACACATGGTTTAGACACCACAAAAGGCGTAGGTATACATGGAAAATGCCAGGTGACTCAGAAAGGTATCAGTTAGATTATATTATGGTTAGGCACAGGTTTAGGAACAGTGTGATAAATTCGCACAGTTTCCCAGGAGCGGATGCGGACTCTGACCACAATTTAGTTGTTATGAAATGTAACGTTCGTTTCAAGAAGATAAGGCAAGGGCGGCGGGTTAGGAAATGGAATTTAGAAGCATCAAATGGATTAATGAGGAAGGAGTATCAGCAGGCTGTAGAGAAAATAATGGATGACGATAAAGAACTGAGTACTATCGAAGAAAAATGGGAATGTATCAAGAAAGGGATATTGGAAGCCGCTAAAGACACTATAGGAACCGTTAACGGGAAAAGGATAAGGAAACCATGGGTAACGGATGAAATGATTGCAAAGATGGATGAGAGGAGAAGATGGAAAAATGTAAACACAGAGTTAGGTAAAATGAAGTACAAAGAGTTAAACAATAAATTCAGAAGGGCCACAAATAAAGCCAATGAAGAATGGTGGAAAACGCAATGCGAGGATATGGAAAATTTACAGAAGAAGGGTGAAATTGGTGCTCTATACAGCAAGGTTAAGTTATTATCGGGAAGTAAGAAGGCAAGATCTGTGCTAACAGTGAAAGATAAGTGGGGTAAGATAATAGTTGAACCAGGAAAAATCCAAGAGAGGTGGTAGGAATATATAGAAACACTGTATGGTAAAGAACTTAGGGCGACAAGGTTAGACATAGAAAAGGAACATGACGTAGAAGAAGATAGCTTAGGTACAGGCATACTCGACGATGAAATAGAAAGGGCACTAAAGGAGATGAAAGCAATTAAAGCCGTGGGGGTGGACAACATTCCGGTAGAAATGTTGTTAGGAAAAGGTGGGAAGAAGGCCATATATGGACTGATTCGTAGTATCTATGAGGAAGGAATCTGGCCGGAAGATTTTGTGAGATCGGTGTTAGTTCCTATTCCAAAAAAGGCAAAGTCTACGTCATGTGAGGATTACAGAACAATAAGTTTCATATCCCACGCAGCTAAAGTTATTCTCAGGATCATCAACAAAAGGATAGAGAGTAAGGCAAATGATTACTTAGGGGATGATCAGTTTGGCTTTAGGAAAGGAAGAGGTACGCGTGATGCCATTGCAGTAATGAGATCACTAATCGAGAGGAATATAGAATACAATCAGGACGTTTTTGCCTGTTTTGTAGATTTCGAAAAAGCGTTTGATAGAGTGAATTGGGAAAAATTAATACATGTATTGCAGAAAATAGGAATGGATTGGAGGGACAGGAGACTGATCCGCAACCTGTACATGTCTCAGACTGCTCAGGTGCGAGTGGGGAACGGAGAGTCCGGATGGGCAGTGTAAGGCAGGGTTGCCCATTGTCACCGGTACTGTTCAACGTATATGTAGAGGAAATTATTAAAGAGGCATGGGAAGAACTGGAGGTAGGAATGAAAGTCGGAGGGGAATTCTTAAAATCGGTTAGGTTTGCTGATGACCAAGCATTATTGCTCAGTCAGCCAAGGGATTGCAAGCATTGCTGAGTGAATTGGAGGTTCAGTGCGATAAATATGGGATGAGAATCAATATTAATAAAACAAAGGTTATGCGATTTTCCAGAAAGAAAAAGGCTAAGCTAAATATTAAAATAGGCGGGGAAAAAATAGAGCAGGTAGAACAGTTTACATATCTCGGAAGTGTTTTGGACCAATACGGTCAAAGTAGTAGGGACGTAAGGAGAAGAATTGCGCTAGGCAACGAGGCTTTCTCAAGGAGGAGGGAGTTGATGACGGGGACGTTGAGTAGAGATGTTAAGACAAGACTCGTAAAAACTCTGATATGGAGCGTAGCTATGTATGGTGCGGAAACGTGGTCACTGAAGCAGGAGGATAGACGTAGATTGGAGGCTTTTGAAATGTGGGTGTGGAGAAGGATGGAGAAGGTGAAGTGGACCGAAAGGAAAACAAATGAGGAAGTACTGGAGATGGTGGGTGAGGAGAGGGGTTTGTGGAGAGAAATCCTATGGAGGCGAGAAAAATGGATGAAAGGCGTATTGAGCGGTAGTGGAATGTTGAAGAAGGTAATAGAGGGGAGAATGTTGGGCAAGCGAGGAAAGATTAAGGAAAGAATATATATATATATATATATATATATATATATATATATATATATATATATATATATATATATGTGTGTGTGTGTGTGTGCGTGTATATATATAATATGTGTGTGTGTGTGTGTGTGTGTGTGTGTGTGCGCGCGCGCGCGCGCGCGCGTGCACGTGCGTGCGTGTGTGTGTGGCGCGCGCGTGTGTGTGTGGCGCGCGCGCGTGTGTGTGTGTGTGTGTGTGTGTGTGTGTGTGTGTGTGTGTGTGTGTGTGTGTGTACGCGCGTGTGTGTGTGCGCGCGTGCGTGTTTGTGTGTGTGTTACTTACCATCCCAGAGAGGCTTCCCTGGGAATGATCCTGGACCCTCGAACTATGAACTTTCACGTCCCTGCAAGAAGTTGTATTTATGTTATTGTCCTTTTTCCTATTCATTCTCTTTAGATTAGATTTTCAAGGAAGATAATAGCAAAAATATCATGCAACCCCTTTCTTGTCAACTGAGAACGCACCTGTTGACACGAAGGCAAAACCTTAAGAGAGGCATTTTGACAGATAATGCTGGAAGTCCATACAAATGCGAGATGTGTTTGATGGGTTGCCATGATGATTGACTCGTCAGCGGTTGACATGTTAGCCCACAATGTTTAAAGGCCACACAAGTGTGATATATGTCCAAAACAACCGTTGACTCTCAAACAATGCCTTAAAGGTCACATGGGAAGCCATAGAAGCTGCATGAATGTCAGTTATGTCCATAGTCTTTCACACTGAAGCAACATCTCGCAAGGAGCTCATGTTGATACCTAATGATTCAACAAGTGCAAGGTATTTTTAAAGAAATTCCAACACCTTAACCCCTTTAATGGGGACAGATAGTCACACACCTGGTGGAGGTTTTCAATCTGTAGATTACTGTGGCAGATTATAATGTTATTGACTTGTTGAGTGAAAATGTAAAAAAATATTTTTCCTAATATCTACTTAAATATTTAAACAATTGTTAATTTTTTGTTTTTCCTTATTGACTTGTTGAGTGAAAATGTAAAAAAATATTTTTTCTAATATCTACTTAAATATTTAAACAATTGTTAATTTTTTGTTTTTCCTTGCTATAAAATTTAATAAAAATTGTTCCTTGCTAATATCATCATATTTTCATTATTGAACTCCATTAATTGTACTTCCACAGCATACACGAAATTCACAAATCCTACAAATGGTGAATCCCAAATACACAATTTTGAAGGAAAGGATTCTATATTATGCAAAGAATAAGAAAAAGAATGCTTTCCTGTGCAAATTTTCCATTGGAAATCATACCCCATATTATTCGCTTGAAAATACTACAAACTGTAAAAAAAAAAGTGAAGTCAGAACACTGAAATGCCAAATTTTGAAAGAAGTAAGTCCATTTTAGGCAAATGAAAAAAAAATCTTTCCTTAATGGCAACCCCACAAAATACGCAGTTCAAAATTATACTCGGCATAATTCCGTAGAAAAGACTAAGACTGGTGAAAAAAGTTACTCGGAATCCCGAAATACAAAACTTTTGAAAGAAAGGATTCTATATTAGGCGAAATGCGAAAAATAAGAAAAAGAACGCTTTCGTGTGCAAAAATCATACAATATACGGTTGGAAATCATACCCCGTATTTTTCCCCAGAATATACCACAACTGATGAGGAAAGTTAGTCAGAATGGCAAAATGCACAATATTGAGGGACTAAGTGGACCGAAGAGGTTACTCGCTAGATTTCGTTTCTCTTGGTGCTTGGAGAAGGAACAAGCGAAAAAGAGATCCCCTGGAGGCATATGATAAACCGCTTGCCCCTTTTCCTGCATTAGAATGGGAATTGCTCCTCCAATCTACCTAAAATTAGGTTATTTTTTCTACCTCTTTCATTATTGTGTCATTGTTATGAAATCCGTTATAATTTCAGTAGCATGAAATCGTGTTAGTTACAGTTGAGCATACTTAATCTGCCCTAAGGCGTACCGTCCCCCGCGACTTCAGACAGCAGGAATATACCTTGGGGCCTGTTTATTCATTGCTGCCTCCCTTTCCCCATTTTTAATGCTCCCTACGATATCTTTTCTGAGGTTTTCCATCCCTCGCTTCTTCAGATGGACGGAATGCAACTTAGGGCCTGTGGTAGTAGGTTGACGAATGTACTGGAGGAAATTCAACAAAAAATAATCGACTGTCCTCTTATGATGTCCGTTAAAAGCTAACATTTTTATAGGGAAGGGGATAAGGCTAATCAACCGATCAGCTTTCTGCCATATCTTGCAATTGAATATCTAATTTTAACCAATTAGTGCACAGTGTACAAGACCAAGCCATATTTTCCTAATCTGAAGAGGTGGCAGTTTTATCTACGCAAGAAAGATGATACCATCGGGAGCAGAAATTGCACGCGACCCATATCGTGCTTTCACGGATTTTACCCCGATCGCACAAAGGACATGTTTCGTTGAGTTTTTCTGTAATATCTTTGTTTTGATTCTGTTTCGGTACTCGTCAGCATCAATAGTTTGTTCAGTTCCAACATTTTTCGCTATCTGATTTATGATAAAACACGTATGCACTCCACAGTGCATATATCTCTGTTTGCCAAATGGTACCCTTATTGCTCTCAAATTAACTTGGACGTATTTTTCCCTACTTAAGGTATTCCGCTTGGACGTCTACCTACTATCTGTCAACTGCGCAATGGATATCCTTGTTTGAATAAAATCCGCTCTTGTTTATTCTTCCGTCAAAAGTAGTACACCGTCCGCCTTTTCGTCTCGTCGTTACCCACAAGAAATTCGGAGGCGGCATCCCCAAAAACTGTACTTTCCATGTAACCAGCAGTCTCCACAAAGTATTGAAATCCAAACCGTAAACAGTTTACTTTTCGAAACAGGGTACAATTGGAATTAATAGGCAAACGCCACAAGTCAAAGGATGGGGTAAAGGGTAAATAAAGAAAGGGAATGTAAGGTAATAAGCGTATTTCGGACACAAAGTAGCCCTCTACAGCGTATTGAAGGTAAACCGTCACGGCAACACGAGTTGAAGTGAGACTCTCTACTTACTAATTCCAATTGTACCCTGTTTCGAAAGGTAAACTGTGTACGGCTATTGGAGTTTTTTCAATTATTCTGATACTATTGGCCGTAAGAACTCAATTAATTTATTAACGTAGTATCAAATTTTTAACTAAAACTTCATGACTTCTCCGGATCAAAATATAAGTGCGACAGCATTGCTTTCTTGCTCCTACCTACGGTGTTTAAGAACAAGTGGGGTTGGCAGTTGACAGAATGAAAGGAAATGCGCAAACAAACGACACCGGTTTTCCCCGGGAAAGCTTACTTCGTCCGCCTTAAACGACGTGATTAGGAATCTTTCCCTCCGTTCTCACATGAGGAGTTGTATGGAGGGGGTGGGTGCCAAGGAGGATCTTTGGAGGTATTGGGAACCTTAGGGGATTTCTTTGTTTCCCGGCCGTACGTGCTTAACAAGGATACAGGACATCATTTCATTTCGAGGAAAGCTTATGTTTACACTGGACACCATTATATGTTTACAAATGAGGGCAAAGGGGAGGGCCACCGTCATGAACGGACACCGGAAATAGGAAAAGCAAGGGGGAAGTGGAAATTCACAGTTGGTCGAAGGACAGACCCAGATTAGAACATTACAGATGGAGCAAAGACGGACAGGTAGAAGAACGAAAAAACTTCGATAAACCATAACTTTTCACATAGCAAGTAAACCCAAGTCCGACTACTCGTTGCCTACTACCCTGCAGTCTAAATTACTATACTTCCACCTAAAAGAGTATCTATTCCCCCCCCGGCACACAACGTAGCGATGACTAGTATGGTACTAGAATATGTAAAAAAAAGATCTCAATATTTTCACTACTACGTCCTATTTCGGAAGCCATTTCAAAGTTATACAAAAATCTTTTGCTGGAACACAATATTCTCTCGATCGAACGATAAATATTGTAAACAAAGACTGCAACTTTGTTGGACCGACTGCCAAAATATATCGCGTAGAGGAGTTACATTTGTAAAACGTTTTTTTATTGATTACAATTCATCAGGGATTACTAAGAGGTATATCTTGTGAGACACAACTACCTCTTTTCATGCAAGACGTTTTAATATCTGTCAATAATAACACTAACGTTGGTGCGATTTTTACAAACGAAATTTACTATTAACTTGAGACCCCCATTTGCGGACGCTGCAGTGATACATAGGGAAATAACCAGTAGTGCAAGACATGGGAGCCAGAATAATGTTTGAAAAAATGTGTTTCGATGAATTCTTGGAGCGAAAGAATTTCACCCGAAAACCAATTAAACAGGGAACCAACATAACAAGCTTAGAAACGGTAAAAACTTTGGTATAACCATAACTAAGGATATGTCCTGGGGAAAAGACAATCGCTAAATTTGCAGAATGGCAAATTAAAAGTTAGGATTCATGTAAAGGATACTTGGGAATTATAATGACAGGGTTAGAGAGCTTTGTTATTTCACAATAGTCTGGCCCCACCTAAAAAACACCGCAGGTGTATGGCATCCTCACGGGATTGCCTTAATTTTGGAACTAGCTCCGGTGCAGCAGAGCAGCTAGGTTTGTGAAAACTCGCAATGAACAAGGTAGCAATGTCGATACACTACTAGAATAATAAAGATGGAAGCCACTACTTCACCGACGGTTGAATTACAAGTTACGAAAAAGACTAGATCGGATAGATTTAGTGTCGTTTATTTCCTAGGACCAATGGAGATAAAAATAGATACAATCGCAGGCACAGAGACAATTACTATTGGCTGTGGCGGTTATATTTTGCCAAGACCGAAAGTGTTCGGGGCAGAGATGTTGGGCGACTCCTCCTTTGCAAGGGTCGCCACAAAGATTGGGTATAGGCTGCAAGATGGTGTGTTGGATTTTATGAGGGTTACTCTTTCATACGGTAGTATGGCTTATTTCTAATATCATTAACCTCATGGTTATACAGTTAATCCTTCCCGTACGGGTATGTGTTTCTCAGGACAGACAACCAAGCAGTTAAAGAGGGGGACCCAAAGTGTGAATGCGTTTAACAAAAAAGGAATTGTGTTGATAAGTTGCAATGACTTAAATAAGGTGCAATGTTCAGTCTTTTAAAATTGAAATATGACAACATTAATTAATATGCCCACAATTGCTGACTGATTTCATTAGAGGGGACAAAATATCACTCACTAAGGGGTAGCTACTGCTACTTAGTGAGAACTTTGTGGAACAGGGGATGCAAAATTACCATGTTCACCATGATACCGGCACCAAAGTTTTGGTATGATTCGAAGTCCAGGGCGCTACTGAATGTCTTAAACAGAGCAATTTTGAATTGGTGAAAAAGTAAGTTTCTCAATTATCTTTGAATATTTTGTTTTAATACAGATAAAAAATATATCTGGTATCACTATCATTATTAGGGGGTATCAGGGTCATTGACACAGCCATTTTATGCGTAAATGCCGACGGAACGCTAAAAACCAATTGCTTCGAGAGGTAATCATCAATCTCATACATTATTCCGTCGAATTCCAATAAGCAGTTCAACATTTAAAATCTTTTCTTCAGGTGGTCAAACAACAACGGTATGAACATACTGTTACAAAAAATTAAACAGGAGTTAATCCCTTTCATTAGACCGGTAAGTGCTCCCTTCTTCCATTCTTTCAATCCATTCTTTCAAACAAGCCATCACTTGCGAGGTAGTATCCGGCTCTATACAGTGAAACCTGTGAAAGATACGAGTAGATACTATATGTGCAGATAGATAAGTGTACAGATAGAACAGATTATATAGAGTAAGATTTTATCTAACCCACATTTTGCTAAATTGTTTCCCCCAGAAGTAGGTACAGATAGAGATTTTTAACCCATTGAACAAATAATGACATCAAAGAAGCACCTATCTTTCCCTCTCCTTCCAACCCTTCCTGCTCCTACTGATGCAGGTCTGATGAGGGAATCAAGTGTTAGAGTGAGCACTTCAGTCATCAGGTGGTGATGCTTACACCATTGAAATCTTTTGGGTTGGGCTAAAATGGGGGAGGATGATTCTTGTGAAGTGGGTGGGATTCGATAATCCTTGTGTTCCACTAGTGTAAACCCCTTTGAAATTCTGATGGATCCAAGCTAGCAACTGAGCCGGCCTTATTCTCAGTCTTTGGTGATGGTCTTTGGTCATCAACTTGAATAAGTTTTAAACTTAATAATTAACATAAACAGAGTAATATTCTTAACAGGAGATTTTTATCTGATTTTTTGTTTACTTCAACTCAAATTGCTGAACTGCTTAATGTTTTAGAATTGTATGGAGAAGTTGCTTAATAAATCAACCAACAAGGGTGCATTGATCATCAACAACATTGAAAGACAATTTTTATTGCCCATCATGATCCAGCCAAAACCCATGAAACAGCATATGAAGTGGGTCTCTCCCATCTGAGGGTGGTCCCATAAGTACCCAGCCTGACCTAAATATGGCGGTAGTTTAAATATACAAGGAACGTAGCTACGGCCGTGAATCAATGTAAACTAAAAATACCTTGACTCAAGTTTACGGTCCCGGTATTTTTTGTTTACATGGCGGTAGTTATTTGAAAAATATCACTATATTAGAAAGTATGCAATCTATAAAGCTTATGTTTCAAGTTTGAAGATGCTACGTTGTTTAGTATTTATTTGGCAGCAATCAATAGTGAACATTTTCAGTGAATTTGTAAAATTGGGAGGTAATTGGCCATCGTTATGTAAGGCAATATTCTTGTTTGAAAGGCCTTAGCCCAACCAATATAAAGGTTGAACTGGATTCTAGTTTGGGTGAGTCTACTCCTTCGTTTACAACAGTAAAATATTGGCTAGTAGAAGTTGTCACAAGGAAGAAAATCCTAAAGCCAATATATTACTGAAGAACTATATTGGCTTTAGGATTTTCTTCCTTGTGACAACTTGTTCAACAGCCAATAGCTCCATTTCCTCTATTGGCTAGTAGAGGTTAAATGAGGCCATACAAGCTGTCAAGACGAGCATCGCATTAGTTGACCATATAATGTGATGACTCTAGAAATGGTGAAGAAATCCACAAAGTGATTTTGGATGATCATCGACTGAGTGTGCATTAGCAGACATAGTAGGCATTTCAAAAGGTGCGGTACGTCACACATTAACTGAAAATTTGGACATGAGAAAGCTGTGTGCAAGATGGGTGACCCATTTGCTCACACTCGAGCAAAACCAGTGTTGTGAAGATGTTTCAATTGAGTGTTTAGAAAAGTTTCATGGCAACAAAGCAGACTTTTTGCACCGTTTCATAGCCATGGATGAAACATGGGTGTTACTTCACACCCGAGACAAAATAACAATCAAAATAATTGATTCAAAAGGGAGAGCTGGCTCCAAAGATGGTGAAGACCATTTCATCTGCAGGCAAGGTCATGGCATCAGTTTTTTGGGATGCGAATGGGATAATTTTCATTGACTATCTTGAAAAAGGAAAAACTATCAATGGCAAGTATTATGCAAACTTATTGCAATGTTGGAGTGAAGAAATCAAGCAAAAGCAGCCGTTTTTGGCTAAGAAGAAAGAATTGTTTCATCAAGACAATGCACCAGCTCACAAATCCATTATTGCAATGGCCAAAATTCATGAATTAAAGTTTGAATTGCTACTTCATGCACCCTTTTTACCAGATTTGGCTCCCTCGGATTATTTTCTGTACGCAAACTTGAAAAAATGGCTCGCTCGGTGGTCAAAGATGTTCCATCCATGAAGAAGTGATGTCGTCAGTTAATGGCTCTTTTGAGGAGCAAGACAGTTCTTATTATAAAAAGGATATCGAACTTATTAAACATCGCTGGAAAAAGCATATAGAGCTGAAAGGGGATAATGTGGAAAAATTAATTTTTTTCCAAAATTTTTCTTTTCTTTGTTAGATCTTGTGCTTCTGGGACCACTCTCATTTCATAGAGTGTAGCCTTAGTAAAACAAATCTAGTTTCCCATTATCGTATTTGTTCACTAGATTAATCTCAGATAGAAATTTGAATTATTTACTTAATAATGAAACATGGAAAGAAGTTTATTATGAGGATTCACTTGATTCATCTTTTGACAATTTTTATCACTGATAATGCTCTAATTTTGATTTTTCAATACATATTACCAGAGTAAATACGACCAACATAAAACATGCAAAAAAAATTGTGGTTATCTGATTAGCTGATAGGGCAGTATGAAAGCATAAAAGGCACGACTTTGCTATGCAAAATATCCGATTCATATGATATCCATCAGTTATAACATAAAGCAAAAAAAGAATAGGGTTTGTTGATAAGAAATGCCAAGAAATCTTTCAATGATCAGAAGTTAACCAAAGCCTCCTACAATACTGGTGTGATAAACAGAGAGGTATTGGAGAAACTTTCACTTAAACATACTTATTTTTTATGACACTCAAGGTGTAGCCATCACTGATCCAGTAACTAAATGTGACGAAGTACACGAATACTTTCTCAATATACCAAAACCACCAAGTACCTCAGATGTTATCAGTAATATCCCATATTAAATTAAACCAGTGGTAATAAGTCATTATATCTGTACCCTTGCGATGAAGAAGGAAGTGACCTCTTGCATACCTAAATCATGCAATAAATCTACCCCTGGCATTGATGAAATCCCAGGAAATGTTCTCTTTAAATGTAGGAATTCTATCGCTAAACCATTGTTCTTCTTGATTAACAAATCACTTAAATGCGGCGTTCAAGCCATTAAAAATTAGTAAAAACGTCCCTGTTTACAAAAATGATAGCAATAATGACATTAAAAACAATAGATCAATTGCTCTTTTGTCATTATTTTCTAAACTATTTGAATTAATTTACCATAAGAGGTAGATCATATTTTTGGAAAAGTTCAACATTATTAGTAATTCACAATGGGGCTACCGAAAAGAAAGATTAACAGAAGGTGCACTTCTCGATGTCATGAATTTCATATCCAGTTCCCCATGGTTGGAATAACCACGGGTTAGTTATTATTCTAACGTTTCCTTTATCACATAATTCTAGCAAGTATTCAATTCTTCGACGCTCTTTGCAAAAGACGAACCCGCGGCTGTTGGAAAAACCAAGTCTACGCTGTCAACCGGTTCAATGATAAATTAACACAACACACTACACCCATAATTTCGATGAAAATTAGTAAAAAAGTCAACGTGGAAATGGGTTATACATTGGGTGGAAAACTGGCTTTGGAAAAAATGTTGGATTCGGATACTTTGTAAAGATATCGCATAATTATCAACACACATTACCACGTCCGCAATCGAAATTAATTAGTTGCGTAACATGTAATTTAACATCCACCGCGTTCCAAAATCGAACACTAAGCTGGAAGGCACCGGTACTTGATTCACAAAAGGAAATCGACACCGGCATTAATCAAGGTTTATCCCGTGATTATTATTCAATTTTCTCAAACAATTTAAGAACTAAAAATGACATGTTTGCATTTGACTCGCAGTGCCCACCTAAAACGAGTGATCCGTTTAAATTGAAATCTGATCGACTCGAATTAAAACCAACACCCTGCCAAGAAAACGATATTACACTACTTTCACCGGAAACGGAATATATTAAATGACAACACTCAGTGAATTAGTATGACCTTCCAATAACAAATTAATGTAAATCCAAGCAAATCATTCCTACCATAAAACGATTACCTATGGAAATCTGGGTACTTTTGACTAGAGCGTTCACTCAATCTTGTTCCGATAGGCATGCATGTCTTTCACAAAATGCTTTTCTGCGATTCACTTATTCATCAAAACACGGAATAATCAACAATTTATAGATTGAAATAATACACTCACAAAAGCATCCGCTTGATTTGCCAAAATCAACTTAATTGACGACCTCGTCATTACATGGCCTGAAAACGAATACGTCACATTAGTTATCACTCCAAATCGACGTATGTTGATCAGTAGAGATCAAAAATACTATTATTTCGTATCACTTACTTGAATTGTCTACTTTCACGAAACGTGGCCTTCGATATCCTTCAATCCGCCTCGTTAAACCGTCGCGGCCAAAATCAACTGATATCACACTTCGCACACTTCAGTGTTTAGACCTTCAACTGTTTCCTTTACGCGCTCGTTTATCAAGTCGTTTTGCATTGAAAATTTGAGGAAGTTACTTAAAGAAAGGACTATAGAGATCTTTTGGAAACTCAAGCGTTTTTTTGGGTCTGGAGGGCATTTTGAGGGAGTTCATGTTTTGGCCCATTTATCAGCAGGAGGCGGATGAATTGAAAGTGTACTTTTCAATGTTGAGTGGTGCATGAGAGGAGATTAACGTGGACTTATGAGAAGATAAAAGAGTAAGGGGAAAGGAGGCTACTATGTGATGGGTATGAGCAAGATTCAATATGGATATGAGAAAAGAGTGATCAGAACAAGAATGATTTGGCAGGTGGACACAATATAGTTTTTTTTTAATATCACTCTATTAGAAAATTTGTCTTTTTATTAGGAAGTATGATAAAAATGGTTTGGGAATGGTTGGGGAGGAGGAGAGAGGGAATTGTTGGGAGAAATCATAAAAAGACAGGAAAAATTTATAAAAACCATATTCATTGGCAGTGGGATATTGAAGACTGTGATAGAGGGGAGAATGTTAGGCAAACCAGAAAAGGGCAGGATTAGGACAGAGATGTTGGACGGAATGAAGTATGTTGAGATGAAGAGGGGCTTGTTGTTGAGTAGGATGTTGGGTTATGTTTTGTTAGGAGAGACAAGACAATTATTTGGTTGGTGTGGCCATCCAAAACCTACCTTAACCAGTAGATTATAGATCAATATCAATACTATTAATAAACATACAGTAATAATATGATTTTTATGGAAAATGATAGGTAAAATGTCATTATTGTACCTGTTTCTGGATAGGAAACCAATCATTACTAAGTAGATGAACTAAAAATCTGTATTGAATATTTTAAATCAAATTATTAATCTTTCTTCATATTAAAGATGAAAGTTTTTTATTTCAATACCAAGATAGTTCTTGATATATAGTTGGTCGTTATTCTATAATAATTATTAAACTGCATAAGTGATTTCCATAAATGGGAACTTCTTAAATAAAATGAAACAAAATTCATCAAGATGTACCACATGATAGACATAGTCATCATTACTATACAATATTTATACATATTATACACATCATATGACATATATTATTACATTATACATATTACTAGACAACATATGGTAACCCATTAAGTTTTTATCAAGGTTCCCATAAATTATCATTATACAAATGCTACAGATTTGTGGCAGTCATTTAGTTCATTAATGCAGTACAATCAATGCATCATACTAATCTATCTCTTTATATTTTAAATTGATATTGAACTAATATCTTCTTTCTCCAATTAGATGCCATTTGTTTGATGTTTATATGAACTTTGTATGACTTGACATGCTCTCTAACCCATTCAGGTTTTCTTCCTGTTAACCATGAAAAGAAGCTTTTAAGGTAAGAAAGTGGGCCATCATGGTTCTCTAATCAGGTGAGCTAGGCAAATGGTGTACCAACTTCTTAACTAAGTGTCATAGGTTTGAGTCTCAATGTGTGGGTGTTGTGAAAACTCTCTAGGCTTGGGCTCTGGGAGAAAATATGAATGTTTATTTCCAGAATGCATGGCCTGCCAGGTGCATTGACAGCCTAAGAAATATCTTAACCCTCTTTAATATATGCACTCATCATATAAGAATACTGATCATACTTGTAGAATAATCAAAAATAAATCAAAACATGGGAATAACTGGGATATGGCTCTTTTTACTACATGTCACCATGGAGTGTATTCCATGAGGGAGCATAATTATTAATATACGTTATACTTTCAGGTTTTACTTTGTGGACTTGTTTGATGTCCATATTAAATGTTTGTAATTGTCCACAGACTTGATAGTGTGTGGAAAATTACAAGCTCATTTAACATGGACAGCATAATTATTGGTTGAATTCAAACAGTAATTTTCTTCATATCATCATTGGAGTAGAGAATCTAATAGATACTTTTTCAATATTTTATGGCAAAATAGCCCCCATAGTTTCCCTTTAAGCGGGATTGTGTCCATTCTGGAAAAGATATTTGAAATTGTTGGAACTGTGTTTGAGACAGGATTGATAAATTGGAAAAAGTTGAGTGCACAAATTAAAATGTAGTGATTGTGATGCTGCCATATATGAGGGGCAGACCAGGAGATCCTTCCGAACGAGAGCGGAGGAACACAGGAGAAGTTTCCTTCACAGCAAACCATCCTACTCCCACTTTATGAGTCATCTGCTGGAGGAGGGACACGCGACTTCTTAGGGCCCTACACCTTACCGGAAAAGGGTGTGAAATGTGCATATTAGAAGAGCTGGAGAGATGAAGCCTAGTGGAAAAAGAGCATTTCACTTATGACATTGTTTTTCAAAGATAATGACCACCTCTCTTTCATTTAAGAAAATGTCTTGTGACCCCCAACCATGAACCTTACCCTCCCCACTCGCCATCACCCCTGCCTCCCTCAACCACCCCCACCAACTTTACCAATTCCAGCCTCCTCTTTCACCTCTTACCTCCACAATATATATATAACTGACCTGTATGTGTAACTTTGTACCTGATGATGATGCACTGAAACTGGTTGCACCAAATAAAAAATTTAGTGGAAAGGTACATTTTTTACTTCAGTGATAGATTTCCACAAAGTTAAGCCTGAAGAAATCAAATATATAAGAGGCATGTTGTTCATGCTACAAATAAGGTTTACAGTGTTCATGTGTTTAGAAATAATGTGTTGGCAGAGAACATTTTTGGAAGGTAAGAAAGGTTTTATCAGTTACATCTTTCACTTGCTCTAATTCTTTTGAATAATTGATAAATGTAGTATCATCTGCAAAGAGCATACATAAAGGAACCAGGAAGCTATCAGATATGGAAGTGGTTAATCACCATCCCATAATGGTGTCCAGGAGGTATGCATTTACAATTATAGATGTAAGATCTGTTCCTAACTTCGATTCAGATCATTATATGGTACAAGCTCAGTTAAGGGAAAAATTCTAATATTGGATGTGTTAAGGGACACAAAAGGACTGAATGGAATGTGGATAAGTTACAGAATCCAAAATTTATCAACTAATATCAGGATATATTGGGTAAAAAAATGGAAAAAAGATAACAGGAGCTGGACAAGCATTATTCAGCAGAGAGAAAATGGTCTGCAAAAAAGAATTCTAGGAAGAAGTAATGAAAGAGACGATAGGAGAAAGAAAGCTAGAGGGGAATGACAAAGGGTAGATAATGAGCATAGGAAAGATATAGAAAGGAAGAATACAAAGATTGACAATTGTTCAGAGGGATTCAAGACAGGATTGTGAAATTCAGCTGCCTTTCCTTCTTTTTGGATCAGAAGCATAACTAACCTAATGAGATCTTCTAGCCTAGTCCCTCTTTCATGAATACTATAAATTAGTCCATAAATACTCATTCTCCCACGTTTTGCTACACCCATAGTTAGTTCTGTAGGAATGTTATCTATCCTCATGGGCTTATTAGATTTCAATTCCCCTAATCCCCTCTCAACCTTTAAATCAGCTATGTCTGAACCTAAGCTGTCCTCATCCATATTGTATCCTCTTTTTATGTCGTACCTTTTTTTATGCCTAATGTCTTTATTATATAGTTTCTCTATGGATTACTTCCATCTCTCTTTAATCTTCCCAGGTTCAAATAATGTTTTCCCTGACGTATGTTTGAAGAGAACCTCCATCAACCATGGAAAATTTTGAGTTTGGGGAAGAGATGGAAATCTGATAGGGCCTAATCAGATGAATATGGCGGATTTGGCAACAATTCATATCTTAGTTCACATATTTTTGCCATAGCACCAACACGTGTATGTGTGTGTGATTGTATAGTTCAATATTGTGTAGTTGACCCAGGAGGTTAACGTTGTATTGTCCTGTAGTTGTTTGACCAGTAAGAAGATAATTTATCAGCAGAATCCCTTTCGCATCCCAGAAAACTAAAGCCATCACCTTTCTGGCCAACCATATTGCTTTTGCTTTCTTTGATGGTGATGAATCAACATGTTTCCAGTGCTTTGACTAATGCTTTGTCTCTGGGTTATATTAGTGGACGCAAGTTTCATATGTGATCACAAACTGGCACAGAAAACCTTGTTGGTTGCTGTTAGGACCAGTCTAACATTGTAAATTTCCATTCGGATGCATTTATGATGCTGCATATAGAGTCCCAGAATCCAATCTTGTAGAAGATTTTATCACATCCAATACCACTGTTAAAATGTGATATGCCCATTCAAATAATTTCCTTACAGCTCGAGTGATTTCTTGCACTTGCAGTCGGTGATTTGATTGCGACCATTTTATGCACTCTTGCAACAATTTCTGGGGTAATGGCACATTTTTGCCGACCACTACCTGGATCATCATCTAAGCTGTCCTGACCAATTTAAATTTATTTGTCCCCTTGGCAACAATTGAATATGAAGGAGCAGTCTCTTCCAGTGTGTTCTGAAAGTCTGCATGAATTTACCTTGCTTTCATATCTTTCTTCCCAAATCACTACACAAGAACAACTGAGAGAGGTCTGCACCACAGGTCTCTTCGCAGACCACTGAAGCGTTATATATTTACTCATGAAGGATTATCATTATTAATAAGCAAGAAACTCATGCTAGTGCTGACAACTGGTGGTGATTCTGAGAACAATTACTTTTGTATAACACCTGAAAGTGCTTTATTGTAGTGAAATATGTAAATCAAATGTAAGGGTAACACTTGAGTATTATTTTCTAAGAATATTATTATTGGGATGTAAATGACTTACCTGCTATTACCATTGAATGATGAATCATGATATTAGAAACGGTAGTTTGAAAGTACTGTAAAAAAACAAATTTTAAATCGTCAATTAAGTGACATGCTGAATATGAGTATATTAGGATTTCTTGTTGTGAAATAAAACACTGTATAAAAATAACAATATATTTAACAACTTTAAAAAAATAACAGTAGACTTTAACCAGATGATCGGTCATCATCATTGGTCTCACTATGCTGTTGTTTGATAAGGTTCCAGTAGTAACCTCCCAATTTGACCAGCATTTCATGGCGTCCCATCTGTAACAACCCAAAAAAAGTATATTAAACAACAAAAATTCAACTGAAAGCACTCAATGATAAAGTTTAGGGGGTTTCCTAAGTTACAATAGGTATATTTAGAGTTCTTATCCTGAATCACTTAAGATTAAGTGCAATTTCCCCTGGTGAACTAATCCCATACATGCTGTATACCAAGTGACCAGTGATTAGATACTTTCCGATTCCTGTTTTTTTAGGTTTTCAAAGGTAAAACAATTATTTTTCCCTTGATGTAATCCAATGGACTCTGAATTTGCAAATATTTGAGCACCTTCCCATTAGCATTCATGGGCTAATAATTAATTAATAAAAATAGTTTTACAAACCTAAATCAAAATTTTGCAGTTCTACATTGACTTGTTCTATATATCTTCAACTTCTTTTGAAACCTTAAATGAATTTAAACTAAACCTTAACACTTATGGCTAAACCTTCATCAAATCCACAAAACAGGAAAAAGAGTTTTTTCCCAGTACCAATTTCTTTAGTACATTTTCAGTCTTCTTCTCCTCCTTGAGCACTAATTGATCTTCATACACCCATGCGGCTACCTGCTTTTTTCCCAAATACATGTACTAAGCCTTAGGGCTAACTTTTATACAGGCAGAGTGGAGCCTTGTGATCACATAAACATTGCAACCAAATGCTTTACTCTTCTTTGGATAGAAACTTGCCAGATGAAGCCTTTTGGATGGATTCTCATTTCCTCAGAATTGATTTAATACCAAAATGAAAATTGCATTTCCACTTATTCTCAAGTCTAATACTTCTTAAGTGAATCTTCTTCTACCATTTTTGCCTTAATTGCTCATTATGATTTTTCAATACCATTACATCACTACAACATGACATCTTCTGATAGTATCAACTTGTTACAACATTTTAAGTAATTAAGTTATATTTAAAGTAACGGGTAAAGTTATTGAGAAATTTTTAAAAGAAGAGGGTTGATGAGGTGAACTGACTATAGATGTAAAGTAAATATTAGCACAAAAATTTAACAGAGCTATATGGACCTGAAACCTGGTACTTTAGGTAAGGGGATGACCATAGATTAATTGCTTATGAGATGCTATCCATTGCGATATTAAGTTGGACAGAGACGAACCATTAAATTTTAAATAAGGTGGTTGAATTAGAGGAAGATACAGAGGGAAATCCAAAATAGGTAGAAAAATTGGGTGGGGAAAAATTTGTTGTTAACATGTTGGATGTTAAAAGCAATAACAGAAGGAAGAATGTTGGATAAGTGGAGTAGAGGCATGAAGAGAATGGACTTCTTATGCTGCTTGAAGGCAAGTAGATGTTATGAAGAACTGAATAAGGAAATATTGCAGGGCAAAGAGTAAGGAAGTTCTCATAATACATAGAAGATAATAGCCTTTAGAGACCATTTGAAACTAATAATTATATTCATAGGAATAGGACCCTCTTAAAATAGAAAGTAGAAATGCATCACAAAAGTGGCAAAAATTGTATTGCCTGTATCTATACATATCACATATTAGCATACACAATTGTATGAATTAAAACTTTTTCTTCAATGCCACAAAGACTTAATAGAGTAAACAAAAAATGAATTGTGCAAAAATGCACTTACCTCAACAATTTGCCCTTTATGAAGTACAGCAATTATATCTGCATCCCGGATAGTGCTTAGTCTATGTGCAATAACAAGAACTGTCTTCCCTTTTATCACGTGATCAAGTGTTTCCTGGACAGCATTTTCTGACTTTGCATCCAAAGCACTGGAAATACAACAGAAGGAATTCAGAAGAATACATGCAGTAGATATCCATCCCCTGATCGTATCACGATTAATAATGATTACGAATTTCAATCACTATACTGGCTAGTAGATATCTCATTCACAATTAACTACATAAAGTTTTAACAAAATGTTGAGGACTCGGTAGTTTAATTACAAGGAATTGTTGATAAATCAACTTTCTTACCTAGTAGCTTCATCCAATATTAAAATTGTTGGGTTTTTAATAAGTGCTCTTGCAATAGCTATTCTTTGTTTCTGTCCCCCAGAAACTGTCACTCCTCTTTCTCCAACAATGGTGTTATATCCATTTGGAAAACTTTCAATAAACTCGTGAGCATTTGCCATTTTTGCAGCTTCTACCACCTAAAATTGAAATTACTAAATATGAAAGTACCTCTGAAGATAATATATTGTTGGCTATCATGGCGATTCAATGATGTAGGAATGATTCTTAAGAATGACTGTGTGTGGAGCATTTTCAGGCTCAATGTTTCTTCTCACACTGTAGCGAATATCTTACAGAGCAAAGTGAAGTGATACTTCTTTCCTCTGCGTTTACATACTTATGGTTTTCCCTTACTATTTTTGACTGCTGGGTTCAATGATCAACTCGGCTCTTGAAATGTTGTGTCCAAAGATGCTCCACATGCAACCAATTCTGAGAACCACTCCTATAAGTCTGAAGATCTTCATGACATTTTTGAGTCATTCAAATTATAAACACACCACAGGAGAGAGGATCTTATGATGCCTATCTTTTTATAAACTAACAACAGTTCAAGTTCATTGCATTTCCTGCAATAGGATTAATTTAACATTCACACCTGCTCATCAGTTGCATTTGGATGCCCATATCTGATGTTTTCTCGGATAGTTGTGGCAAAGAGAATTGGCTCTTGACCAATGTATCCAATGGCTCGCCCACGTAGCCATGAAGGATTTAAATTCCTTATATCTTCACCATCAATTTTCACAGATCCTTTATCAACATCATAAAACCTGTAGAGGAACAAAGACAATGTCAATGACTAATTTAAGGAGATTATGAAAAAAAAACAATTTACACTTACAAATCAAGGTTGTATTATGTTTCCTTTAATGTTTAAATAATTTCATGCATGGTTTTACTGAATTCTGGGCTTGGGACTATCATTTTAATATCATTAAGGAAATTGAGATATTCATTAAATAGAGTATGGCATGTTTTACATAAAAAATTCAATAGAAGGAGATGCAGGCAGTTACTTAGATTTTGGTGTCATACTTGGTGCTCAATAACAAAGAAAAATGAATAAGTCATATGGGTCCTTCAAATCCACCACTATGGCATGCAATTATTTCATGAATGCTGCTTTTTTTCACTTATTAGTTTAAACAGAAGTTATTACCAATGCAGGGCAAGCCACATGGTATCTGCTGTTTTTCCATTTTTATTATTTCCTTTTTCAGCCTATTTTTTAATACACACCCATTCAGCCTACTCATTGAGGAAGTTATACTCATGCCTCCATAGTTCGTGCAATCTCTAATCAATATCATTATTATTATTATTAGGTAATCTACCGGTTAAGGTAGGTTTTTGGATGGACACAACTATCAAGTCAACATTTTGTGACTCCCCACCTAGCAAACTAATCTATATCAGGTCCCTCTTCATCTCGGTGTACTTCCTTCCTCCCTTCATCCCGTCCAACATCCCTATCCTGTTCCTGCCCTTACCTCGCTTGCCCAGCATTCTCCCCTCTATTACTCTCTTCAACATTCCACTACCGCTCAATACGCCTTTCATCCATTTTTCCTGCCCCCATAGGATTTCCCTCAACAAACCCCTCTCCTCCCCCACCATTTCTAGTACTTCCTCATTTGTTTTCCTTTCGGTCCATTTCACCTTCTCCATTCTTCTCCACACCCACATTTCAAAAGCCTCCAATCTACGTCTATCCTCCTGCTTCAGTGACCACGTTTCCGCGCCGTACATAGCTACGCTCCATATCAGAGTTTTTACGAGTCTTGTCTTAACATCCCTACTCAACGTCCCCGTCATCAACTCCCTCCTCCTTGAGAAAGCCTCCTTGCCTAGCGCAATTCTTCTCCTTACGTCCCTACCACTTTGACCGTGTTGGTCCAAAACACTTCCGAGATATGTAAACTGTTCTACCTGCTCTATTTTTTCCCCGCCTATTTTAATATTTAGCTTAGCCTTTTTCTTTCTGGAAAATCGCATAACCTTTGTTTTACTAATATTGATTCTCATCCCATATTTATCGCACTGAACCTCCAATTCACTCAACAATGCTTGCAACCCCTTGGCTGACTGAGCAACTAATGCTTGGTCATCAGCAAACCTAACCGATTTTACGAATTCCCCTCCGACTTTCATTCCTACCTCCAGTTCTTCCCATGCCTCTTTAATCATTTCCTCTACATATACGTTGAACAGTACCGGTGACAATGGGCAACCCTGCCTTACACCTCTTCCTAACACTGCCCATCCGGACTCTCCGTTCCCCACTCGCACCTGAGCAGTCTGAGACATGTACAGGTTGCGGATCAGTCTCCTGTCCCTCCAATCCATTCCTATTTTCTGCAATACACGCATTAATTTTTCCCAGTTCACTCTATCAAACGCTTTTTCGAAATCTACAAAACAGGCAAAAACGTCCTGATTGTATTCTATATTCCTCTCGACTAGTGATCTCATTACTGCAATGGCATCACGCGTACCTCTTCCTTTCCTGAACCCAAACTGATCATCCCCTAAGTAATCATTTGCCTTACTCTCTATCCTTTTGTTGATGATCCTGAGAATAACTTTAGCTGCGTGGGATATCAAACTTATTGTTCTGTAATCCTCACATGATATAGACTTTGCCTTTTTTGGAATAGGCACTAACACCGATCTCACAAAATCTTCCGGCCAGATTCCTTCCTCATAGATACTACGAATCAGCCCATATATGGCCTTCTTCCCACCTTTCCCTAACCAATATCATTATGATATACAAAATCACAGGCATGCGAGTAATTAAAAAAGGAAGGATGAAGACAATAGCTTAACCACCAACTCTCAATTTAAGATTCTGAGATATTTTTAATTTAACTTCCTGACCAATATATTGAAAATATTAATACATTTTCTGTTTATATGTCAAATAACTGAAATACCATTGGGGGCCAGTGGACTTGATTTTTGTATAATATACAGTGTTGATATAAAAAGAATCTTACCTTTCAAGGAGTGCCACAACTGTTGACTTTCCAGAACCAGATGAGCCGACAATTGCCACCATTCGACCAGATGGCACATTTAAACTGAAGTTTTTAAGTACAGCCTATTTTTGAAAGTAATTCAAAGCATAGAAATTGTAACACATCCATTCAGTCATATTTTTAGCAAAGCAAATGAATGTAAAATATATATAATGAAAAAACTAAGACAAAATATTAAGGTAATGAGTACTCATGGAATATTTGGCAATAAAAATTAGGCATATTCGCTACAAACAAAATCAGGACTATTCTCGATTTCCCTCCAGAGTTTGCCCACCATTAGATTCTTAATGGGTTCACAAAACCTCAGTCGGTATAACACTTCTACATCTACATAAATACCCTGCGAGCCACCAAAAAAGGTGTGTGGCAGGGGGTGTAACACCAGGAGGAAAGGGTAAGGGATGAGAGGGTTGGGGTTTATTCAAATAGGTAGGGGAAGGGGGGGAACCTGTAAGAAAAAATATATGTATATATATCCACGCGCAGTCCCTAACCTGTATGCTAATACTTATTGTAATGAACTGACTCCTGGGGGATTTCGACTACAAGCATTCTGGTCTCTTATTGTTCTAGGAAAAAATGACATTTTAAACCTGTCAGTCTTGCAGTCTATCTCTCTAATCTTACATTCGTGATCCCTCCGACCGTAATACGTTGGGGTTCGTATTATATTCTAGATGTCATCGGCAAAGGGCCCATCTTTAAATGTTTTTAATAAGTTTAATCTATATTGTAAATGCCGCTGCGTTAGAGAATCCCAACCTAAATTGTCTAGCACAGTAGATACACTGCTGCGTTGGTCATAACAATGTTTGACAAATCTAGCCCCCCTCCGCTGAACTCGATCTAATGCCGAAATCAAATTTATATTTTGAGGATCCCATATACTGGCAGCATACTCTAGGTGGGGCCTGACCAAGGCAAGGAAACATCGTTCCTTCACTTTTTCGTCGCATTTACCTTGCACTCTTTTAGCAAATCCCAATTTTTTATTATACGATCGCATGTGTTTTCCCCAGGACAGATCGTGAGTAATTGTTACACCCAAGTATTTAAAGGAATCTACCCTCGTGATTTTGATTTGTTTCACTTTGTAACTATAAGGGAAGGAATAACTCTTTTCCTAAAAATGTATGACTATGCATTTTTAAAAATTTAATTTCAATTGCCATGTATCGCACCAATTTTGACTGCATCTAGGTCGTTGGCTTACACGACTCTGTCTTTGGGACTTCGAATGTCTCTATAAATTACTGCATCATCGGCAAAAATACGGGAGCTTGCTATTAACTATGGTACTGAGGTCATTCATGTAAATAAGGAATAGGAGCCTATGACACTTCCCTGTGGTACACCCTGCGTGACCTTGACAGTATCGGATGATACACCGTCCAGGACGACTGTCTGGACACGATCACTTAAGAATTGTTTAATCCAGCTAATAATACTCTTGTGTATTCCATAAGTTTCCAATTTGCAAATAATTTGCAATGAGGAACTTTACCGAAAACTAAAATCTAGGAATATCGCATCAACTGGAATATTACTTTCACCTGAGTTCAATATACCATGTACAAAAAGTGCGAGTTGAGTTTCGCAGGATCTACCCTTATGGAAGCCGTGTTGGTTATTAATCAATAAATCTTGGCTATCAAGGTACCTCATTATGGAACTAACAATGATGTGTTCAAGAATCTTACAGGAAATGGAGGTGAGCGATATTGGCCTATAATAATTACTGGGGTCCTCCCAGTCTCCGTTTTTAAATATGGGTGTTACAGAAGCTACCTTCCAGCCGCTTGGCACACTTTCTTCTGCTAATGATTCCTTAAATATTATATCAAGATAAGGCTATTTCAGACGACAGTTTTTTATACACGCCCGCCGGTATCATATCAGATCCCGGAGATTTGTTGGGGTCGATGTTGTTAAGGAGTAACTCTATTCCACGGGTGGAAAAATCGATTGATTGCATTGATTGCTGAAATGTTTTGGTAAGGTTCTCGGGTATATTCTGTGAGCATAAGTTGAAAACACTCTGGAAGAATGAGTTTAATATGTTGGCTTTATCTAAACTACTCGTTACTTTATCCCCCTATTTGTTATTCAATGAGTTTACCGTGGACATTTTTCCCTGCACTTCCCTGACATAGGACCAAAATATCTTTGGGTTATCGTTTAAATGTTCACCTAATTTTTTCCTTTTGAATTCCACTAGCACCTTCCGGAAGGCCTTCTAGGCAGTGGACCTAGATGGTCTGTAGTTCTGTATGAGTTCGTTGATTTTATCAGGGGAGGAATCTTTAACTGCATTTTTCATTCTGGCATGGCACAACCTTTGCTGCCTAAGATATTTCCGTACTTCAGTGTTGTACCATCAGGGTTCCTTATTCTCTTTTATATATTTACTAGGTATAAATCTCTGTATTGCAGAACGTGTTACCGCAAGAAAATTATTCCAAGTATCCTCGACACTACTAGTTTAGCTTGATTCGTCAAATATAAAAAAGGAACGTTTTAATTCACATTTTTAGCCATCATAGTCTGCTTTAATGAACAAATAAACCTTTCTTTTAGGTTTGTTCACTTTATCTACGCTTAGAGAAAATTTAGTGTTTTCAGCCCTGTGATCACTGATTCCGTCAACAACTTCTATATTTAAGACCTTTTCGGGTACATTTGTGGCCAACAGATCAAGAAGGTTCTTGTTCTTTCCCCTTGTTGGTGAAGTGATTAATTGATATAGGGAATTTGAGGTGAACATAAATAAGAGGGACTCGCACAAATCCTTGTCTTTACCTCCATTTATAAAACTGTACAAATCCCAATCTATTGTGGGAACATTAAAATTGCCTCCGATAATTAGGCTATGCTCATTGTTGTGGCTCAAGCTTTGTATCTGTTTTTCTAGATCTGGTATTGAGTTAATGCAAGGGTGGGGTGGTCTATAATACACACAGATATATATTCTTTTCGCTCTGGGTGTCTTCACTGAGCACCAAACACTTTCTATACAGCTATCAGGAAATAACTCGGCTCTACTGATGCTAGAGTTTTTAACCACAATAAACAATCCTCCTCCGGCTCTATTCAGTCTGTCATTTCTATAAACTGTGAAGGACTTGAGAAATATTTCGCTGTCTGCGATGTCATCTGTTAATCAACTTTCAGTTCCTATAATGATATCCAACACTGTGCTATGAATGAGATGATGAAATTCCGGTACTTTATTTTTTAAACATCGGCAGTTAACTACTACTACAGAAATTATTTCCTCATCTAAAACCTTCTTTGCGGTCTGCTTTCTGGGGATGTTATTTAGTTTTTTGGGTGTCTTAATATTCGATCGGTCTATATTCTGATAAGTATTTTTTTCTTTTGTCTCATTAGCAGTGTAAGTACTTGGAAAAATCTCTTCTGGCAACCTAGTATTGTTAGACCCACTAATTGACCTACACCTTATAATATCGTTATTTGGACAATCTACTCCACTACTTAACCTAAACTTTCTGAACCATGATCCAAACTTTTATATTGCAATGAAATCTTTATGATTAAAATGCATCAATGAAGAATGCTTACTCACCTGATTTGGCCTTGTTGGATAAGTGAAGTGAATGTTTTCGAAGGATATGTCCCCGATCAAAGAATGGTATGGAATAATTTTTCCACCATTTAGAGGCATGGATGGCTCCTGATTGATGTACTATAATGAAAATAATACATAAAGAGAAAATAAAGTACATACTGAGAAAAAATATTTTGCTTGAGAAGTGGCTCATTTATTAAAACCCAAGGTTGAATTACATTTTTATTGCTACTTCCATTGATAAAAATTAACGATAACCCAAGGAATTGTCAAATAGTGTACAAACAGATGAAGCAATAATTTGCAAACATTTTCTATACTTAAATATAGCTCAACTATCAAAGGGGTCATTCAACCTCATTTCATCAATTTTATTTCCAAAATTTTTCTGAGCCATCTTGCCCAAAAGCAATCAATGAATTATGGCTCACCTCAAATAACATATACATGATTTTGTAAGGTGACAACTCTATTGTCAGTATTTATTGTTTGTAGAACTCTATACCGATATTTCCATCAATCGAAGTGTGATTTTGACACCAGGCCAGACAATAGTAATGAAATACTATATTGCTCATAGTCAAGTGATAAGTCAGCCAAACCATATGATTGGTCTTACTTTTTTTTCATATGTGATTGATTTGTAAGCATAAGTAAACTAATCCATCCAATGGGCCAATGCTACATGAGGTTTAATAGCCTTCAATGCACTTGAGTGGACCCCATATTTATACCTACATGCAACTACTGCTGATTTTGATGTCTTAGCAAATGCCTTGCAGTGAACCATAAATCAAATCCTTTCCTCTATTGGTAAAGGCTATGCGTAATCAAATACATGACTTGAGCATCAATTTTTTTATGGAATTTTAATAACCATATAAATCATTCGAGCATATTCATTTCTCTGTATCATTACAGTTTATGAAAGTGTTTCATTTCAAGAAATAAACTCCTCATACAAAACTTAGGAAAGCTAAGGTAAAAAAAAAATTATTTGTTGAACTGACACTAAGTAAAACAAAGGTGTCACGTCCTTACCTCAAAAACACGACTGCCAGCACTTATTCCACGTACACAGTGACCGAAAAGCAGTGATAACTGTGCCAATGACCTCTGTATAGTTTGTGTGGCCACTAAAAATGACATCAGATCACCAGGGGACACTGAATTTTTAGAGACAAGGTAGCCTCCAACATACAAGGTTGCAAGAACCAGTCCATTGAGAAACAAATTAGTTCCTCCCTATGTAACAAAAGAAATATCAAACAATATTCCAAGAGTTTTTTCTCATTTTTACAAAATTGGAAATTGTATAGCAACAAATATTTCTCACAATCACATACCTGAAATAGGCCAACTCCAAAACCGAGGATTTCATTGATCCTGTTTGAATTCTCAACTTCTTTATTGTACAGTTCAATCTCCTTCCCTTCAGATGCAAATGACCTAACCGTTCGAATGTTAGAAATTGCCTCTTCGCCTACCACAGTGGCTCTGGCTGCCTGTTGAGGGTTAATTAATTCCATGAAAGTATACTTTCTGTAAAGATTTGTTGCCAAAGAAATAATAATAATTCTGACAACCTTTGCTTGAATTGTCCAAATCGAGAGAGTTTGTAATTTTCCAGGTTTATTTCACAGTACAACATGTTTCATCGACTTGCAGCATCATCAGGTACAAGTGACACACACATCTGTTGAATATATACCCATCGGACAGAGGAAAGGGATAAGGTGGAAGGGGTGGGTTTTCTGAGATTTCAAAATCAGTGGTCGTGGCTTTTTCGGTTAAAGGAATAAGAAATAATGGTACCTTGGAAATGACTAATTATTGCATCTGGTCCAGGTTTCTTGGGGGGGCTAGAAGTGGAGAGCTACTTAGAACCATTGGATTTGTTTACCTTCGAGAAGAGGGGTGGCTGTTTAGGGTCTGGCAAATTTTTGGAAGTGAAAGTTGGTGGTCAAGGAAAGAGAAAACAAAATGGATGCAACTGAGTACTTTGAACTGATAGGTTTGTTTATCCTCGAGGTCAATTTTTCAGAAAGGATAGGGCATATAATTGATTTTTACCAAGTATTGTATTAGGATCTGCCAAGTGCCTTCAATCTCGATTAGCTCTAGAGCATCCATTTTCAATCCTTTAGGGAGGACATGTAATATTTCTGGGACAAAATTGCTATTATGGTTATAATCTAAGAGGAGTTTCGCAAAGAGGGAATCGGGGTTTTGCTTTTTGTGACACCTGGAATGTCCTTGGGCTCATGTCTTGAAATTCCTCCCAGTTTGACTGATATAATAAGTGTTGTAATTATCACATTTAAGTTTGTAGATATCTGATTTATTAAATATATCCTGTTTATCCTTGCCATTAGCAAAGAGTTTGGAGAGAGTAAGGAGTGTGTAAAATATTGCTTTGAGTGTAGTTGGAAGACGATTTGAGATTTTATAGGAGATATCTCCTAGGAAAGGGACCGAACACCACTTGAAGTCTTTAGACGTGGAGGGCTGAGAGGGGTAAATTCGACTTTGAAGTCCCAGAAAATCCATACCTCCCTCACCTTCAACTTTCCTCTGTCCGACGGGTATATGCAATATATTCAGCAGTGCAGTGTGTGTCACTTGTACCTGATGATGCCGCAAGTAGATGAAACGAATTTTACTGTGAAATTAAGTTGGTTAAAAATCACAAACTCTTTTAATGTGGACATCAAACAATTCCACGAAGTGAAGCCTGAAAGGATAAAGTATACATGTTTGAATTGTTATTTTTACTCTAATTACATACCACTGTCATACTTATTAATTTAGACATTCACTTCCATGGGTTCCATAAAGTTAATCATCACAGAAAGCTTAGACCTTATTTTTTATCCCTAACACTTTTGTATAATAGTTCCAATGACTAGAGATATAAAAATTACATCAAAATGTGTACATAGGGGTTTTGAGCAGTCATCAGTGGTATAGCCTGGGTGATAGGGTTGCTGGGAAAAAATCAAAATGATTCAATGAAACCCACATCACACAAAAATTCCATCCTCAAAGTACGTATGCTAGAACTATTTCCTGTTAAAAAATTTTATCTGACACCCTTCCTTAAACTATATACTTTTTTTAATAAATTGATCCATAGAATCCCAATAGCTTAAGGAAGGAAAACATAATTTAAATGAATAATCATCAGCTTTCAAAAATCTTAACATCCTTGAAATATTTACCAAAATATTGCAACATTGCCTTAGAGATTAAAGTTAATAAAAGGTGTCTATGCATTTCAAATCTGAAAAATTGAGGTGAGAGCTTTGGTAAATTGCTTTCCAAAATATTGTAAAAACTTACTAGGTACTCAAACTAGAATTCTATTCATGTTGCATGGCTCCTGGTGCAAACAAATAAACCAATAGTGTATGAAAGTTTCTATGATGAAGGTGATGTGCCCCCATGCCAGCTGGATGCTTTCCCAATAACTTTTACATAATTTTATAATTCCCTCTTTTTTCTCATCAAGCGAAGTTATTCAAACAAGTTTGTAAAACCATGCAGCATATCTTATTCATGATTAATGAGAAAAAAAATTCAAAGACAAAAAAATTCTTTTCTATCCTTGAGTATCAAAACCGACCTGAATCTGTGCTTCCCTGGAAATTTTCCTTAGAATAGATCCAATTAATGTGCCAGTTAATATAACAAGTGGAATGACAACCAGCATCCCACCAGCCATATGAGGAGAAATCAGGTACAGTGACACACCACAGCCAGCTATCTGGAAAAGAAATCTTATATATGTATTTTATAAAATTGAGGTGTTCACAAGGTATTCTTATTGCTGCAGTAGGCCTTATGGAAATGGCCCAGGAGATCATCTGCTTCTGGCCTCATATAAAGGACCTCCTAAGTTTAACTTTTTGGTTTTCATGATACTGTTTTGAGAATGGGTTAGGCTGGAAATAAATAGCCTTGACAAAAGAGCTTTCATCAAAAAAAGTTTCCAAAGTTTGTTGAAAATGGCAATCACAACTTTAAAAATCACAGTAATGAAGCTGAAGGTTATTTAGGTGAGGGTAGAGTTCACACAATGGCAAAATTCACACAAAGGTTGTGAGGTCAATTCTTTGAGACAATGCAGTAGTGGCAGTTAAGAATGGGATTGATGGGACATAGGACAGTTTCGTGATTAATCCATTTTGATGTTTTCAATCACAACAAAATTCAGAAATTGGTATAAGTGAAGCAGAGTATAACCAAATTTTTACAATGAGGTTTTTAAGTGACTTAAATTATGAAAATGGCATCTTTTAGGCCCTGCTGCAGCATGTATTTTCATGATACCATGTCACACTGGACCAAATTTTGTAAAATAAAATCTCCTATGTTATTCAAAAAATGCATTTAACATTAAATAAAATTCATGTAACAAATTCCCCTTTGCTGGATAGCCCAAAAAAATTTAACGAAATGTACATAACAATTTTTGTTTAGAAAATTCAAAGTGGGCCGAAATCTCCTCTATGCTATGTCCTGTTAAGATGTTTTTTAAGTTGTTTTCATGAGTTTTATGGAAAAATTTTGATTAGATAACTCCATTACATACCTGCATTTCTAATGACTTTCAAATTCATTTACTAAATGGTATTAATATCTCAGCACAATCACAAAATCATCTTTATTTTCTGCCACATAGCTGGGCAGCCTTTTGATTCTCAAGAGCTATCAAAACCTATGCAAAATCATCAAAAGAGGATACAATATAAGATGTTTTCAGAGAAAAGACTATCAGACTATTTTGATAAAGCATCCAGACTCACTCTTTTCATCCGCCAAGAACCTCAAAATAATTAAGCGACCAATTAACTCTTAACTAACCTTAGATATATTGATTGCATGATATGTTTCTAATAATTATTTATTTTGAGAATGTCAAAAGTTAAACCTCTCTTGGTATTTAAAATTGAATAATTAGTACTCAGCATATTACTTTTTGCACAGTATACTCATGAGGTCCTAAAAATGAATATATATCTTTTTTAGATGCAATATATTAGGTTGGGGAAAAAGAAATCCATTATTTTCTTGGTAGATAGCTGTAGTGATTGATATTCTGTAAAGTATCGATCAAACAATTTCAAATTTATGCTCATTATAAAGGTGATATTTCACACCAAAAAAATTCTTTTGTTGTTTTTTTGTTTGTTCTATTCAGTTGTGAGTTACAGGGTTTTAGCAATGGAAGTCAATAAAGAGAAAATTCGGTACATTTTACAGTTTTTTTTTGATAAAGGCGAAAATGCAAGCCAGGTCGCTGAAATGTGAATGATGTTTATGGTGCCAATACTGTAAACAGCTAATTATGCACAATTTTGGTTTCGTCGATTCCGTTCAGGCATTTTTGATGATAAAGATGCATCTCGCACAGGCAGGCCCGTCATCAAAAATGTCGATAAAATCACAGAAATAATCTAAGTTGACCGGCATTAGTTGTAGCATTGCCCAGGAGCTAAAGATCAACAATAAAAGTTTTAAACCATTTGCGCAAAGCTGGATTTGAAAAGAAGCTCGATGTTTGGGTGCCACACCAATTAACACCAAGAAACATGATGAATTGAATTTCAATCTATGAAGCCTTGGCCAAACGGAATGAACTCGACCCATTTCTTAAATGGATGGTGACAGGGGATGAGAAATGGGTCACATACGACAATACTGTGTGAAAAAAATTTTGGCCAAAGCATGGTGAAGCAACTTAAACGGTGGCCAAACCAGGACTAACGGCCAGGTAGGTTCTCCTGTGTATTTGGTGGGACTTCAAAGGAATCATTTATTATGAGTTGCTTCCGTATGGCCAAACACTAAATTCAGATCTCTACTGTCAACAACTGGACCATTTGAAGTTAGCGATTGACCAGAAACAGCCAGCGTTGGCCAACAGAAGAGCTGTTGTTTCATCAGGACAATGCAAGGCTAAACACGTCCGTACTGACTCGCCAAAAACTCCTGGAGGTTGGTTGGGAGGTTTTAATGCATCCAACATATAGTCCGGACCTGGCACCAAGCAACTACCACCTTTTTCTTGCTTTACCAAACTTCCTGAGTGCGAAGAAATTGCGATCAAGAGAAGATTGTGAAAATAGATTGCTAGAGTTTTTCACCAATAAGGACCAAGACTTCTATGAGAGAGGCATTATGAAGCTACCTTTAAAATGGCAACAAATTATACAGTAAAACGGTGCATATTTGACCCAAATCGGACAATCCGAAACATCTCAAATAAAATTTTGAATTTCAAGCAAAAATAATGGATTTCCTTTTCCCCAACCTAATATAATAGAACCATTCAGAAGTGAAATGTTATGTGTAGAATGCATTGACTTGGCATTCAAAATGAAATAAGTGTTATAGATTATTCTGAAATACTCAACACATAGGACATGAAACTAAACTTCACTTGGCCCACCCAATACGTAAAGCAAACATCCTGCTGTCTAACATTAAAAGTATACACATATATCTGCAATTTATTAAACGAGTACTTAAGCCCACCTGTATACCTGGTTTAAACCACAAGTTATCAGGCCAAGTACCTCAACTTCCTTTCTCCCAAATGCAGAGCACAGTACAACAATACTGGAAATGATATTATTATTTTTTTTAATAAGGTAATCTACCGGTTAAGGTAGGTTTTGGATGGACACAACTATCAAATAAATATCTTGTGACTTCAAACAAAATACAATCGAGCAACATACTCTACATCAGGTCCCTCTTCATCTCTGCGTACTTCATCCCGTCCAACATCCCTATCCTGTTCCTGCCCTTTCCTCGTTCCTCATAACATTCTCCCCTCTATTACTGTCTTCAACATCCCACTGCCGCTCAATATACCTTCATCCATTTTTTCTGCCTCCATAGTATTTCTCCCTCTCCTGACCCACCATACCTAGTACTTCCTCATTTGTTTTCCTTTCGGTCCATTTCACCTTCTCCATTCTTTTCCACACCCACATTTCAAAAGTCTCCAATCTACGTCTATCCTCCTGCTTCAGCGACCACGTTTCCACACCGTACATAGCTAGGCTTCATATCAGAGTTTTTAAGAGTTTTGTCTTAACATCCCTACTCAACGTCCCCGTCATCAACTCCCTCCTCCTTGTGAAAACCTCTTTCTCAAGTGCAATTCTTCTCCTTACATCCCTACTACTTTGACCGTATTGGTCCAAAACACTTCCGAGATACGTAAACTGTTCTACCTGCTCTATTTTTCCCCTCCTATTTTAATATTTAGCTTAGCCTTTTTCTTTCTGGGAAATCGCATAACCTTTGTTTTATTAATATTGAGAATCCCATATCTATTGCACTGAATTTCCAATTCACTCAGTAATGCTTGCAACCCCTTGGCTGACTGACAAACCAAAGATTGGTCATCAGCAAACCTAACTGGTTTTACGAACTCCCCTCAGACTTTTACTCCCACTGTTGCATCCGTATAATTTAGATCAAGCCAAGGGATTATATTTTGTAGAAGGAGCAAATAATCCTGAACATGTGGAAAATAGAACGCATGTGACACCATCAAATAACTCAGAAGAAAGAGGACGTTACACGTTGGCCGAGACGAGTGAAGTATCCCCACGTCTTTGAGGGGATATTGGCGACACGAGAAATTACCCCACGAGTCGAGTGACTGCCTTTTTTTTTGGGATAAACTTACTTGCACTCCTGCCATTTCACATACAATTTCAACTCCTACCAGAGAAGAAGGCAATGCCATCAACACTCGTCCATACCGTATTCCCGAAGCCCACAAGGAGGAGGTGCAGAGACAGATCCAAGAAATGCTAAGGGACGAAATAATAGCACCCAGCAGAAGTGCATGGAACTCTCCAATACTGGTCGTCCCCAAGAAAAAAGACACGTCAGGGAAACAAAATTGGAGAATCGTGGTTGATTACCAGAAGCTGAATGAAGTCACGGTGGGTGATGCGTTTCCATTACCAAACATTATGGAAATACTTGATCAACTTGGTAAGGCAAGGTACTTTAGTACACTCGATTTGGCCAGTGGTTACCACCAGGTGTATATGGAGGAGAAAGACAGATGTAAGACAGCTTTCAGTACGGGTAACGCCCATTTTTAATTTCTAAGAATGCCATTTGGCCTTAAGGGGGCCCCCGCTACATTTCAGCGGTTAGTGAACACCATTTTAACTGGTCTACAAGGGCTGCATTGTTTTGTTTACCTAGATGATATCGTTGTTTTTGGAAGTGATTTTAAGTCTCATAATGAAAAACTGAGGGAGGTATTTGAGAGACTACGTGAGTATCAACTGAAACTACAACCGGAAAAATGTGAATTCTTACAAAAGGAAGTAAACTACTTAGGGCATGTGATTTCAGACGAGGGTGTAAAGCCAGATCCTCTGAAGACTAAGGCGGTAGAGGAATTCCCACGACCTACCAGCACCAAGGATTTGAAGAGCATTTTGGGAGTGTGTGGCTATTACAGAAGGTTCATTCCTAGATTTTCTCAAGTCGCCGCACCCTTGCATGGATTGCTAAAAAATGCAGTTAGTTTCAAATGGGAGGACGCACAGGAAGAAGCCTTTCGTAACCTAAAAGAATGTTTAGTGGAGGAGCCAATCCTCCAATATCCTGATTTCACGCATCCTTTCACCCTTACTACGGACGCTAGCAACAGGGCTCTGGGGGCCGTTTTATGTCAAGATGCATCAGGAAAGGACTTACCAATCGTTTTTGCAAGCCGCACAATAAATAAAGCTGAGATAAATTACTCAAAATCTGAAAGAGAACTCTTAGCAATTGTGTGGGGGACACAGTATTTCCGACCGTATTTGTATGGCCAAAAATTCACTGTGGTTACCCACCACAAACCTCTGACATGGCTAATGAATGTCAAAGATCCAAGCTCGCGGTTAATGCTGTGGCGGATTAAATTAGAAGAATACGATTTTAAAGTAGTCTATAAGAAGGGTTCTATGAACACTAACGCCGATGCGCTCAGCAGGATACATGCTATAGATTCCTGTCAGGAGACTGTGCATGAAGCAAATAAAAGCGACCAAATTCCAGTAGGAAAAAGGAGGGAATTATTGCATGAATTTCATGATTCACCCGTAGGGGGACATCAGGGCATGAACCGCACTTATGACAGAATGAAAATGTATTATGAATGGCCAGGAATGAAGCATGATGTGGAGGAGTACGTTCGATCTTGTGAGTCATGTCAGAAAAATAAGGTGACTCAAAGGAAAACCAAAATGCCGTTGGTCATCACTACAACACCGGAGTTCGTATTCGAAAAATGCAAAGTAGACATCGTGGGACCTTTAACTACAACCTCTAATGCAAATAAGCATCTGCTAACATTTCAGGACGACTTGTTCAAGTATACGGAAGCCATTCCACTACCAGACCAAGAGGCATCAACGGTGGCCAGAGCACTGGTGGAAAGGATAATATTGAAGCATGGAGTCCCTAAGTTTCTGCTAACCGACCAAGGGAGCAACTTTCTCAGCGAAGTATTCAAGAGCACCTGTCAGCGGCTAGGAATAAAGAAACAACAGACGACAGCCTATCGGCTGCAATCAAACAGCGCCTTAGAAAGAAGTCATAGGACACTGACGGAATATCTCAGACATTTCATTTCCTCCAAACAAGATAATTGGGATGTTTGGATCCCGTATGCCATTTTTGTGTTTAACACAACACCTCACTCGTCGACAGGTTTCACTTCTTTCGAGATGATGTTCGGTAGAAAGGCGAATCTTCCTACATTGTTGCAAAAGGAATCCTTAGACATAATCTACACCTGCGACGATTACGCAAGGGAACTAAAACAAAGAATGCATGAAATTCACTCTAAGGCTAAAGAAGTGCTACAAAGGGCCAAGGAAAGAAGCAAGGAACATTATAACAAGTCAGCAAACCTGCAGCTATTTGAAGTGGGTGACAAGGTGCTGCTGCATGACGAAAGTTTACGTCGAGGGATATCGAAAAAAAACTGTCTTCCCAATGGACGGGTCCTTATGAGGTAACCAGTAAAGATGGGGTGAACGTCACCATAAAAAAGGGGAGGAGAAATAGTAAAGTAAAAGTTCACTCCAATCACCTAAAATTGTTTCTTTAATCTCTAGAGGCAGCCACAGTTAATTAGCACTGAGGAATTGATTTAAATTATATATTTTACAAGGAACAACCAAATATACCCAAAGGCCTATCCTTTCCTTTTTCCCCCGAGTGTGTATTTGTCTAGCTATTTGTTTTCTTGTGCATACGGTTGTTTACATAAATGCTGCTGTAAAAAGGGACTGAAAAGGTAAAACGAACGGGAAAAGGCACGATTGCAGAGATATATCTTCAACTTCTACCTCATCTTCAAACCTAAGATTATAAGCAAATTTCATGTTTCTGGTGATGTTAGAGGTAGAAGATAATTCATTAATACGTCTCTGTACTCTAAAAATGTAATTAAGGTTATCATGTTATGTGTACTCATAGTGAATCTTCCATTATATTTTGTTTTGTATCCATGATTGTATTTTATAATTGTGGCATGTTAGCAGGGTGTAACTCAGGGTAAAACCTCCAGAGGCTAGTGCACCCATATGTGTTTGGTGTTGAGAGAAACAATAATCCCCCATGTTTCTCTCTGGTGATGGGGGGACGTGTTGCATCCGTATAATTTACTGGCCAGGATTATTACCCCCCCCTTAAGTGACCAATTAAAGGCGTGGGTCCAAGCATGCAATATCACCGCTGCTGACTCGATGTGGACTAAGGGCCAAGAGTAGTGATAACTGATGACTAAGTAGTGGCGTGTGTGATATCAGCGCTGCTGGCTCGCTATCCGAGAGGACAGTTGGGCTGAGCCCCTCTGGTTGGAAGCACTATAGCACTCGGGGACTCACTATCCGAGAGGACACTTGGGCTGGGGCCCTTTGGTTGGAAATGCCAAGCAGCACCAAGGAGATATATAAGAATATTACTGTAAACTCTGTTTTCCTGTATTAAACCGGGACCGCCATTGTACTCCCTTTTAGTTCCTTTTATTTTCCCCCGTCTCTATCGATGAACACTTCTCCGCATCAACACCCACCGAACTCAAGCCCCCATTTACCCTCGAGGCAGCCACTCGACTCGTGGGGTACTTTCTCGTGTCGCCAATATCCCCTCGAAGACGCGGGGATACGACACCACCTCCAGCTCTTCCCAAGCTTCCTTAATCATTTCCTCCCAAAACGGGAGGGTTAAACAGAATAAGCACCAGTGATAATGGGCAACCCTGCCTTACACCTCTTCCTAACACTGCCCATCCGGACTCTCCATTCCCCACTCGCACCTGAGCAGTCTGAGACATGTACAGGTTGCGGATCAGTCTCCTGTCCCTCCAATCCATTCCTATTTTCTGCAATACGCGCATTAGTTTTACCCAATTCACTCTATCAAACGCTTTTTTGAAATCTACGAAACAGGCAAATACCTCCTGATTGTATTCTATGTTCCTCTCAATTAGTGATTTCATTACTGCAATGGCATCACGCATACCTCTCCCCTTCCTAAACCCAAACTGATCATCCCCTAAGTAATCATTTGCCTTACTCTCTATCCTTTTGTTGATGATCCTGAGAATAACTTTAGCTGCGTGGGATATCAAACTTATTGTTCTGTAATCCTCACATGACGTAGCCTTTGTTTTTTTGGAATAGGAACTAACACCGATCTCACAAAGTCTTCCAGCCATATTCCTTCCTCACAGATACTATGAATCAGTCCATATATGGCCTTCTTCCCACCTTTTCCTAACCATTTAAACATTTCTACAGGAATGTTGTCCACCCCCACAGCCTTATTTGCTTTCATCTCCTTTAATGCCGAATAATTTAATTTATTTAATAACGAATCAGTCCATATAGTCTTCCTCCCACATTTTCCTAAACATTTCAATAGTTCCGCAGCAATGTTGTCTACTCCCACGGCCTTGTTTGGTTTCATCTCCCTTTCTATCTCATCGTCGGGTATGCCTGGACCTAAGCTATCTTCTTCTACAAATGACATTATACTGTCATAAAAACAATTAAGAATTTTAAATTTGTGCTGAAATATGTCATCTGAATAACATACACACTGCCAACAATAAAATATAAATAGCAACATAGTTCTGAACATTTTGAGGCCAGTGAGTTCTTTCATGTAAGCATTAGCACAGTAAAGCAAATCACCCTCAAATATTCACATACCAGAAAAATTCATGTCTTATTTTTCTCTCTTTCACATTTGAGAACAAATAGTTCAAAGATTTCAAAACTGACTTTTGCCATAAAGTCTGAGACAAAGACTAATGCAATATGTAAATAAAATAATAAAAACAAAAACAGTACACACCTGTGTGGAACTTCTTAGCCCTTGAGAAATTACCATTTTGAAAGAGCTCTTGAATTCCTGGACATCAGAAGTTAATCTGAAAATTAGAAAATTACATTCAAATAAAAAACCAACACATCAAAATTGGTATGTATAGTAAAAGCAACACTCCTTCAAATGACTGTGATATTGACATCTCCAACTGAATATGCAGGGAAATTTAGTGTAGACCAGTATTAAGGAAGGTAAAAAAGTTAAGGTCAAGTCATCCATATGTTACAGAAAGTATGGCAACAACAAACTTAACTGTGTGATGTAAAATGCTGCTACATGTTCTGTTCTTCTTGGAATAAGAGGTAAAACTACACATAACAAAATTATAAATTCCAAAGCACCATAATTTATTCATTATGTACCAAGGTGTATTAGAAAATGCACCTTTCAATTTGAAAATAAAAAACTAGACAAATGGTCAAGATTCATTGATTTCTGTAGGGACTGGACAGAAGAAATAATTTAAACTGGCCAAATTGTGGAGCAAGGTCTCCACAATAAAATAACATTTTAATTACTGAACCTTCAGATCAATACATCACAATTTATGATTTCACTATCCATATTCAGCCATACTTGTAGTGATTCTATACTCCAATTAGTTATAAATACACCTATTCAATCATTTCCCACAAAAATATATATTACCCATCATTTATAAGCTAGTAAGTTATTAAAATTTGCATGGGCAAGTTATATATTCCTTATACTTTGTTTGTTGCCAGATGTTACCACATAAATATATCTTTTAAAGGTGACATAGTCAAGCTGATAAGGTTTGGGAGACAAGTCAGATAGATTTTATGCATCCCATGACACCTGAATTCCATGATCGAAAATACTACCTTGATCAAAAAGTTCCCGGAATAACCACCGTGTGGCGCTCCCATCGTTCCGATTTGAGTTCTGTTTTTTTTTGTTAAATTGGTACATCTGTTGTTGATATTTTAGTGTCATAACTTGACATTTGCAAAAGTTACGTAGCCAAGAGTACATCTATCTCTGTGTGTGTTGGTGATTTTTTACAATTGCAGAAATGGATTTAAATTTGCAACAACGAACTTGTATTAAATTTTGCGTAAAAAACGGATTTAGTGGCGCACGGACGTTGGAAATGTTGGAAGTGTTTCGGCAACGATTCTCTAAAAAAAACGGTCGTTTACCAGTGGCACGGGCGGTTCAGAAGTGGTCGTGAGTCAATCGAAGATGATGAACGCAGTGGCAGACCATCGACATCGAAAGTTGGTGAAAAAATTGATAAAGTAAAAGAAATGTTGGTCAATAACCGCAAATTAACCATCAGAGAAATAGCGGAGGACTTGAACATTGCCTATGGATCCGCCCAAGACATTGTGGTTAATGATTTGGGTTTCCGTCGTGTAGCAGCAAAGTTGGTGCCAAAAGATCTCAATTTCATGCAAAAAAGAGACCGTGTTGACGTCGCAAAAGACATGATTTGTGAGGCTGAATCCGATCCCACATTCATCAAAAGGATCATTACTGGAGATGAGACGTGGGTTTATGAGTACGACACGCAATCCAGACATCAGGCAAGTGAATGGCGTTCACCAAATGAGCCGAGACCAAAAAAACCATGTCGTTTTCAGTCAAAAAAGAAGGCAATGCTGACGGTTTTCATGGATTACAACGGTGTAGTGCATCATGAATTTTTGCCAGAAGGTCAGACAGTAAACAAAGAGTATTATTTGGGCATTATGAGACGTTTGCGTGAAGCAATTCGCCGAAAGAGACCAGAAATCATCGCACAGTGCGTCGAGACCGTCGCACAGTGCTATCATTATTCATAATTTTTTGACGAAAAATGCAACAAATACCATCCAACAGCCACCGAATTCACCTGATTTGGCTCCCTGTGACTTCTTTCTGTTCAATCGAGTTAAAAAACCATTACGGGGAACGCGTTTTAGCAGCCGAGAGGAAGTAATGGAAAAATCGCAGGAAGCACTGATGGACATACCGAAAACCGAATATAAAAAATGTTTCAAGGATTGGATCAAGCGCTGGCATAAGTGTGTTGCAGTCGATGGGGATTACTTTGAAGGGGACAATATAGATTTAGATGAATAAACTTGTATTTTTAATTTTCTGAATAAATTCCGGGAACTTTTTGATCAAGGTAGTATGCTACAAATATACATTGTTAAAAATTTTCAATGACAACTCAGAATTGTTTATTAAACTTATGACCCTTTTTCAAGGGGGTTGCTCCATAGAATTCCAATAAGTTAAGGAAGGGAACTGTAGTTCAACTGAAAAATCATTAAATTTTAGAAATCATTATCACAATATTTTCAGAATGAAATTAGTCAATGAAAAGCAATTATATAATGAAAAAAATCAGTAAAACTTAAATTAAAAATAAACATTTCACATTTCTTGATTAAGGCTCACATTCATTCACATTTTTTCCTGTAGAACTACAGGACAAATAATTTGAACACACAAAAACATGTGGAGAAGTCTTTTATTTATTAGATGGAATTTAAGAGGTCAATTTAATCAATAATACTAATTTGTTTTTAGGATAGTATTAGATGATATTTTATCTGGTTGACATACAAGCAGCATGCCAACATCTTGGTGAAGGCACTAATACTTTGGCATCATACTCAAATTGCCAGTTTGCATCATATAAAATCATGTTTTAACATGCGTTCATGATAATCAGGGATGTTCATTAAAGGGATGTATTAAATGATTCTGGGAGGGAGGTGCTGTGTGAGGGGAGAGTATCAGATGAAAGGAGAGCAATTTGTGAGGGAGGCATTAATGACTGTGCACAATAACACATGAGAAATCAGTGTAGTACACTACTGAAGATGAAGGCATTACAATCAACGTTTATTTGCAGTTCCCAAATTTTTTCACCTAGACTTCTTGTTCTAAGTAAAACAATGAGGTTAGAGAGACATTGTAGCCATTCTCTACACACTGACTATGCCAAGATATTTACTTGCCTTAATCTCACCCGACATAAATGGCCTAAATCATCAGTTCTCTGAGGGGTCATATACATGAGGTGGACTTATGAGATAAGGAGTAGTTAACATGTTCACAGCAGTTGCATCAGAGATCCTTTGTTAGTGCGAAAAATTGAGTACTCTACCAATTAACGGGGATGGGGATGTTGAGTAGGGAGGTTAAGAAAAGACGTAAAACTCTGATATGGAGCGTAGCTATGTATGGTGCGGAAACGTGGTCGCTTAAGCAGGAGGATAGACGTAGATTGAAGGCTTTTGAAATGTGGGTTTGGAGAAGAATGGAGAAGGTGAAATGGACCGAAAGGAAAACAAATGAGGAAGTACTGATGATGGTGGGTGAGGAGAGGGGTTTGTTGAGAGAAATCCTATGGAGGTAGGAAAAATGGATGAAAGGCATATTGAGCGGTAGTGGAATGTTGAAGAAGGTAATAGAGGGGAGAATGTTAGGTAAATGAGGAAAGGGCAGGAACTGGATAGGGATGTTGGACGGGATGAAGGGAGGAAACAAGTACACAGATATGAAGAGGGACCTGATATAGAGTAGATTGCTGGATTGGGTTTTGCTTGGAGAAAAAAAAATATTTATTCGATAGTTGTGTCCATCCAAAAACCTACCTTAACCCGTAGATTACCTAATGATACCAATTAATGCCATTTATGACTAGAGAATATCACCAAATATACTGCTAGAGGAATGTTTTATTATTCACTTCAATCGAATTGATTTTGAATTCAAAGTTAAATCAAAATACATTTAAAGTCATGATATGCTACCTGTCCACTAATTCCCCTGTTCTGTGGGTATCAAAAAAAGCCATGTCCTGCTTAACAAGTGATGCAAAAAGATCCTTCCTCATTTCTGCTGCAACTCTTTCCCCAACGGATGACAGCAAACATATATACAGGAAGGTGAAAACAGACTGCAAAAAAAGGATATCACAATTAACAATCAGAAGCCAATTCAGCCATATTATTTACTTACAAAGACAAACGTTTAAACCTGTAATCCAACTAGGACGGTAATAACTTAACATGTAATTCCTTATATAATTACCTCTGGCCATGAACATTCCTCTAAGATTCCACATAATGTTTTATGCCATGAATGGCATCCAAGAATGCTGATCTTTCTTAAAATCCAAATAGTTATATTTCTTTCCTACTTCTCCATGCATGCAACATACAATATCTGAAGTAGGTAAAAAGCTATAACCCTTAAAAATTCTATGGAAAATGTAGCCACAAATGTTTTGGTAATAGATAAATATATTTTATATCTATGTATATGGATGGGTTGCAGTAGTCCAGGGGTAGAGTTGGACTACTGACCGGAAGGCCCGGGTTCGATTCCCGGGCAAGCCTCTCAGGGGACCCAAGCTATGTGATTTTTCGGGTATCAGATCTTCCTGGGAAACTATAACTGGCACAGGGAAGGATGCTGGCCTCCCTACCCTGATATGTGAATTTCACACACCGATATAAAACACCATAAACACGGTAATTTTTTTGTTAAAAATCAAATCATTTATTTGCTATCAATAAAACATGACTTATAAATATCATTTTACAGATGCTTATACCTTTTTCAAAAAAATTCATATTAGTTTATGTTTGATTCAAAATTAAGAGTTTAGTGGTCTGGTGGGTCTGAACTTCTGGGAACCATATTTGATCGACCCAACTCAGATTAAGCTTTATGCTTTGTGAAATCTTCACATTCAGAATAAAGGGTCCAATTCCATTTCCTACACCTTTTGTGGGTCCTCCAAAATGATCAGGTACATAATAAAGTCACACTGATTGGGTGTTCTTCAAAGGATTTGAACAGGAGTCCTACAGTAAGTAGTATGCTACTACTCACTAGGTTACTGCACTATTTGTTATCATTATTAATTAAAATAAATGTGAGTGCTTATGTTAATAACCATTTGAGAAGCATTCACTATTAAATTTAAAGAAGAAATAAGATACCATTTTTACACATAGGGCGAATTACATTTCTAGTGTTAAGAAGGGAAATGAGGTACAAACTGCAAGGAGTTTAAGGCATGAGAGGTTGGTTAGTAGTATCTAATAATCGACTCTGAATCCCATACACATGCAGTACACAAATAGGTCTGAATAATATCTCTGAATAAAACAGCCTTCTGCAGTGACACTAAACCTGACTGTTATGATTGTGCAACAACTGTGGAGACAGGTTCTAAATGAAATTTTAAAATTATTCAAATTTTCAATTAGCATACTATTTTTTAAATGTCAACTTTTATTAAATCAAAATAAACAATACCATTTCATACCTGGGCAATATATAAATTTACAAGAACCATGACAGGATCTCTCACTTCTGATGCAAAGGAGGAATCGGAAGACACATTATTCACAAATTTTGCTACAATATTTACCACAGTTCCAAGAAGTCGTGGTATTTCAATGTTCAACAGAGCTACCACAAATGCTGCCTGTCAACATAAACATTGACCATTAAACACAAGAATAAATACATTTATTTGCATTCATTTGTATATATTGGTAAAAGGGCATTTTTCAACGTAACTATATGTTTTTTTACTAATTATTGGACAGAAAAAATAGTAGATAACTTACCAAAACTGCAATTAGAAGACGCCAAACATCTGGAAGAAGGAGTCGACCGAAACCTTTCCAATCGAACTTAACTTCCTCTTTCCCAGAATCTATTTTGAACGATACCACTCTTGTGGGTCCTTGGGCTTGACAAAGAACTACATTGCGGACAGTAAACCAACTAAAACCACAACCAAGAGAAATCCCAATGCCAATTTTTTCAAACAAAGTCAATCTTTTGGTCCCGTTTCTACTCATATGCCGAACTGGGTCATTTCTGCATTTAAATATTTTCTCGCCTAAGAACTGTCCTTTTCTTCCAGACCATAAATTGACTTTGGGACTACCTATATTCCAAATGTGTGTCCTAAAATGTGACGATATCAAATAATTAATAAATGAAATGGGCATAAATATCAATTTACAAAATTGCTTCACCATTGAATGAAATTTTTAATAGTACCTGTTAGTGGTGCTAGAGCAACGCTGACAAAACCTCGCCAATAACATCATCTTGCGACCAGATGATGAATGCCGAGGTAAAATTACTGGGACAAAACATACATGGGAAAAAAACTAAACTTAGCCCACGGAGAGCTAGCCCACGACTACTTAGCGGCCGGTGATGCAATGGATTTTTCAGTCATACCAACATAATCAGACTAGTGTAAAATACCTGCCACCTCTATGATTCAAACTAGGAGCCTCTGGGTGGGAAGCCAGTATGTTACCCACCCCACCATCCTGATCCCCAGTGATGACAATTACGGGGCCATCGTTAATACATTCCCAGGAGAATAACCAAAGACAATTGAGCCAAGCTGAATATCGGATTGACCGCGTACTTCAACCCTTTGCTCAGTGCCTGTATATACGAATGTCAGCCAGAGAAAGCTCATTTCAAAATCATTTTAGCAGGCTGACTACATACGTGCCAACATTAAACCGTCAATTGTAGAAAGCCCTAAGATCTAGATAATCGAAACCTGACAATTAGAAACTTGATTCACTGAAAACGCATATGAAGAAGCGTAACCTACCATTGTATGTTGTTTGCACGTGGGCTTGTATTGAATCGCCACTCACCAATGATAGAGTGCTTCCCTTTCGACGAATCAGTCGAAATCACGGGCAGCCCTGTAAGGTACCTCCTTGTTTGAGAGTTAACAGGTAACACCCATTTACTCCCTAATGGTTTCATGTACTCTTGAACCCTCTTTTCAAAGTGCTTCTCAACTTTCCCTTACGGTAATTGCTCACTATCAGTCTCGTGGCTGTATTCAGTCTTAGGTGGAGTTTTTGCTTATTTAAGATAACATGCAAAATTTTTTAATGGTAATTTTATGTTAACGGTTGAAATTTCATGCATAAATGTAATGCATGTAAAATTTTTGCATATATGTATGCTACTACCTGGTATCCTGTCAACGTTTAGCTTTCCTTTAAACAAATGAATACATTAGCATGACACCATCACAAAAAAGACTGCCAAACTAAGGCTAGACACCAACTCAATTTTTTCGACTCAAATGTGGCTTTAGCTGACTCACAACAATGCTTCGTCCGGACTTCGATGTGAAGATAGAAAGAGGCTTTAGTTGCAAGGCCTCTTTATTCCCAGACATGAGCTTTGATTGACTAGTGTGTGCAAAATACGCTTCCATAATTAGACTTGGGGCTTGGATAGGGCTGATGGGGCCTCATTTAGTATCACTGGCCCAGTTAAGACTAGACCAAAAGTTGTACTTGGAAAAATATACTCATGCCTTGCAAGCACTACAACTTATATTAAAAGTAAGTACCTTAATACCTACCTACCAGGTACATGAACCTAGAGCCCAGAGTGTTAAAGTAGTTCCAGTAATTGCCCAATACAAACAAAAAGTGTAACATATTACCCTTTTCTTGTCCTTGATGATGTCTGCACTATCCATTGCAATCCCAAATGATGTCAATTAACATGGCCAACCATACTCTTTGAAGTTCGAAAGCCATCCTACATTTTACATGCTTTTGCAGGCATTGGCAATGGAATGGAAGGGACTTAATATGCATATGCCTAGAAATTAAAGATGAAAGGAGCAAGTTTTTTTCACCCAAGACTCAGATGACTTATCTCTTGCAAAAGTGATAAATGAGAAAATGGATTATTGCAACATCCTTCTCATTTCCTTGAATCCAATAACTTCTGCATACCTCAGATATACAGAAGTTGTAGCTGACAGATGTCTGGTTAGCATGATAAAAACTTTCTAAATTCCCTTACCTACATATCTGATTATAGTTATGACATGATTAATACACTGATAAAAGCTCTGCTCTTATTCTCTTGAAGACATACGGATTGGTTTATCAAATAAAATTTCACGCACAAAGGAAATTATATACAAATTGTGTCCAATAAATATACAAACTGAGGCCATAAAAACTTTTGCAAAATTTAGCCTACATCAATTTTGTCCCCTTCAAGTACTCCATTCATTTCTATGCATTTACTCCATCTTCTTTTCCACTGTTTAAAGCCCCCTTGGAAGTCCTCGGCAGTTGGCTTTTTAGTTTTCTCTTTGTTTCTTGCTTTATTGTGTCCACATCTTCCCAGTAATGTCCCCTCATCACATTTTTGCATTTTGGGAATAGGAAAAAGTGGCAGGTGGGGCGAGATCTGGCAAATGAGGATGACGATCAAGGATGGTGATTGAATATTTGCCAGAAACTGGCAAACAATCACTGCTGAATGTGCAGGTGCATTGTCATGGTGAAGGATCCATCCATCATGTTCAGTTAAAATAGTGTGCACTGTTGCTCAATTCTTCAGCTATCATTCGGACAGTTTTTCGACAAACGGTAAGGACAAGGGACCGCACACAATCAATGTTGTTGTCAATACATGTGGTTGAAGGTTGTCCAGGCCTTGCATCATCTGTGGCGTCTTGTCGGTCATCTTTAAAACGCTTAATTCACTTGAAAACGGATGTTTTCTTCAGAGCATTATCACCATAAACAGCTTTCAACATTTCAGTAATTTCTTGATAACTTTTAACGCACTTCACCAAAAACTTGATGTTGATTCGTTGCTCTGTGATTTCATCAATTTCCATTTTCGACAAGCATTAAAAAGAAGGACAACAGAAACTAACATAACTGGCACCATACACACAGCGCAATGACCCACCAAGCACAGATGGGTCATTGGGTCTCAGTCAACTAGCACTGCTAGTGGGTGGGGCTACACATATACATGCTATGGCCGCCAGATTACACCAGTTTGTGTATTTATCATACGTACTACATATATGGGAATTGACAAAGAGTGTATACAGTAAATAATGCAATTTACAAAACATGATTATTATAAATATACATATATTGGGTTATTAATGCTAAGTGTGGTCTCAGGGTGTTTAGTGTTGTGTTTATGTGGCTTAGAAGGACTGCAGGGCTTCTGTGCACTCCCTGGGTCCTTCACTGGACAACTACCATTAATAATTAGGATTATGATCATCAGTATACTTAAAAGTCATTTCTTTGCAAACGCTATGAAAGATGAAGGGACAATAAATAAGGACAAAGGTATGGTTTTCAATGTTGTTTATTATAAAATATTCCAAAAGAATGGTATAGTGTTACAACAATGTTTAGTCAAAATTTGTCAATTAATTGTAAAATGTGTTGCTGCTCTTGCTCTTTCCAATCTGAGTCCCCAGCATCTCCCAAATTGCCAGCATATTCTGAAAGGGTATTAAGAGACAAAATATTACCATCTATTCCAAGAAAATTTAACTGCATATTTATTAGAGGCATGAAGTACCATTTTTAAACAAGATAATTGTCATTGGGGAAAACACTTTCAATTAAAAACATTTCTCGTGCAATAGCTACATTTCATTTAAAACACATCTACTTCAATTTTTAAGCATTTTTTTTCCATCATCCAACGAAATCATCATCATCATGAAATGAATGTTCTTCCAATTATCGATCCATCAAGTTGTTAAGAATCCATTCCGTTTTTTCCGTCAACTTTGTTTGAATAAATTATTATCAAATTTGTTGAGAGTATGAAAAATCAAAAATCACAGCAATAGTTGGGCAACAGCAATCATGTATTAACAGGAAACCAGAACTTGTAAATGAGACCAAATAATGCATATCTTAACTCAAGATGACACTAACCCCTCATCACATGACGTATCGTTTTCAAAGAACCACCTCTCAAATTCAATATCTGAGTGACTCTCTGCTTCAATGATGGAGGTCCACCACCACCCGAGCACACTTCTAGAACTATATAATCGACCAACTGCAAACTGAAGAGACCACTTTCTAGTCGCTGAAGGTAGTTCGCTTCATCTCTATCGTCTTCGTCATCGTCACTTTCACCTTTATCCTAAAAGAAAAGATAAAACCTCATCATATACTTATGATAGTATATTTCAACAACAATTTTCTCTTGTCAATTGAAATTACTTACCTTCCTCAACATTTCTATCTGATTATCAACTTGCTCCACCTTTTCAAGGTACTTGAAGTGTAACTCAAGCAATCTATCTACTTTTTCATGGTCGTTTTCAGTGAATTTGCTAAGTAAACGTTGTCTCTGGGGTCCACGACAATTTCGAAGCATTGATGATATAATGGAAACCACATGCTCTGTAGAAGTAGAAACATTTATAAATTAACATTTTATGTACTTCTGCATGTGTTCACTGAGATCAATCAAAGATAATATTTCTAACATTTCATGCTTAGGGAGAAAATACCTTGAATAATCATGCAGTATACAAGAACCTTTGGTTTTTAGTCCACTAAATGCAGTAAGATACATTAAAACCATAGCTAATGGCATACTTTATGGCTGACGCCAGTGTTTTCATGTTACTCCCACATTGTTCCATCTGGAAGGACATTTTCACTGGCATTGCAGTCAGCATCTTCAGGTACAAAGTTTGCCAGCTTTCAGCCAGATGGAACAATGTAAGAGTGACTCAAACATCCTGGTATCATCTATAAATCACCACAGAAGCAGTTGTTATAAATATGACTATGAATTATCACCTAAAACTTAATAGGATATAATCTAGATGATGATTTGGCAGCCTAGTTTGTAGATTTCCATGGGACAATGCCTTTGAAGCAAACTTCAAACCAATAAAGAATAGGTCCCCAAAATTGAGTCTATACTAACTTCCCTTTTAAAAATCATTCATTATGCTAAAATATTTTTCTTGACCAGGAATCAAATCCACAAATAAACCATCGACCAGAACCATATGCTAATACCCATAACTACAAGGGTATAGCCATACATAAAATGCCCTCTTTGAGTTTTTTATTGGCTGAAGAAATCGTTTATGAAAAACTTGACTGAGACAGTTGCATAAATAAACCTAACCAAACAATTTCCACTTGGTTTTTAAATTCCAAAGATATATATTGATTAAAATAGTTTACATCAAATATCAACCCCATTAGTATCAGCTGTTTAACAACGATGATTCATTACGAAAATAAAATATTATATGGCAAATAATTACCAAATTGTTTTAACTGTTAATTCTTTGGCAAAAAAAATAATTTAATATTCAGTTTTACCTTCATGCTCTTCAGTAGTTAATGTTCTTCTCCGACTTTTCTTGGGTGTTTTCATAAAAAGTGGAAATATGGTCCTTAGTCCCAAAATATCAACAAATTTATTACAATTTTCTTTGCCATCTGGACCAGACATAGCATGGTCGAGCACTTTTAGAGAGCCATTTCTTGATAACTTCTTTTCCCTGAAAAAAAAAATGAATTTAAATAAAAACCAAACTCGGTTAGTTAAGATGTTTTGTTATCTCCTTGTACTCTCGGAATCCATCTTTAGGATGCCAAAATAACTAACACGTTTAAATGCACATAAAATTGCTAACACACGAATTTAAAATTTTGACATTCACTTAACAATTTAAATAATTACCAAAATACGTGTCTCCAGTGCCACACAAGCACATATACAAAAGATGTAAATGATATGGTTGTTTCTAGGTTTCACTTTTGCTTGGACAATTTACGTTTTATAGTACAAAATTACCTATTAATTACAAAACACAGCATTTATTAACACCCGAATGTAAAGCAATATTTACGAATGCATTAATTTTTGGATCAATAGGTTCAGGCTAGGACTTTTTGAAAACTTTGACCTGGAGGTATATGCTAATGATCAAGGGGACAGATAAAATAAAGAGTTGAAGAGAAAGAACCATCTGGAGCACTAAAAGGGAAAAAGTAAAATGATTGAAATTGTTTCGGAAAACAATGGATTCTTTGGGATCACCACTGGGATTAGGGAAGGGACTTTTAACAGACATCAATATTTTTTTCAATAATAACACTAAATCTATACTGTCTTAAGTATCTTGAGTAAATATGATTGAGTTTGCACCAATCTCTCTCTTTGCTCATTATTTTATCTGAATTTCCAATAATAGCAGAATTCAAACTTTCAAAGCTCCTTGTACTCATTGCAACATGGGCAAATAAGAAGGGAATAAAAGTGTTTGATGTCCATAGTAACTATAGCAGCAATTATTATTGCTCGGGAACAATCTGAACTTAATTAAAGCCAAAATATACAATCAAATATGATTTCCTGGTAAATTAAAGGTTATTCAACTCAGCAGCGTTTCAAACAACAAAAATACAATAAAATATTACCTGAGCATCAAATTCATTAGTTGTAATCCTTCTCCCCTTAGGAATCTCTCTCTATTTGGAGCACACATTAGACTAGAGCACAGACAGTTAAATAAATTCTCCATCATTTCATTTTCCTCATTAGATGTAGGGTCGTGACGTTTGTAGAACTTTTAAAAAGGAAAAAAAGTACAAACATTAATGCACTTACCTAAACAAGGGAAAATGCCATCTTTTACTTTTTTTCCACACACAAAAATGGTTGCAGTGTGGTTAATTTAACTTACTGAAAATAAACACAAGTGGCTGGCCAACATAATTATTTGGTGGCTTAATGCCAAAACATCTCAGCTGGTATGCTAAGCAAGATGCCATGCCATTTGATTATTGACATAATCACAAATATTAGATCAGTATTTTTACCCTTTTTGTGAAAAAACTATTCCTTAACTAGATTCTGGAAACCTCAATAAACCATTATTGTCTTAGGACACGAGCTCAAAAAGGGTACACTCAGATGTACACACAACTCATATTATGTATTATCAAATCAAACATATCATAGTGTTGACAGCATGATGAATATTAGTGAGTAGACATAGGACAGTGCTTTAGTTATGTCATGCATGATAAAAATAATAAACGATATAATTATAAAATAATTTGAAAATTCAAGAGTTTCATATTTTTTTAATCAACAGGATGCTACTATTGATAATAAAATTCATGACAGTTCCACTTTTTAGGCAAATGGTTATGGTACCACTTTTCTAGGCATTCATTTTAATTTTTTTCACTAAATACTGTGGGAAGAAGAGCTTTCTTCCTAAATATAGCACAAAAATCAAACCACCCACTTGCCAGGTCATTTTGTGCTTGATTTTAATAAATAGGTGAAATGGCATATTTTTAAAGTTTACTCATTTCAAAATCTAATTTTTGAAGTACCTTTTGTACATATCTGCACCGATGATGCTATAATGATAAATGAAAAATACTAAGTGGAGACTTTCTTGGCATCATTTTAACCATTAGTCTATAATATACCATTTTAGAATACATTTTCTTTGAGAAAAGGCCGAAGGGAGGTGAAATTATTTCAGAAGTTTCAGTTCTCCTGATATTGTCAGCCACATTTTCATGATTGATAAGCTTGTATGAAAAGAGTGATGACAGTGATGAAAATATGTTTATCACTTACAGCTAACTGCTGAAGAAGAACATCTATTCCATCTAGGTCCCCAAGTAACTGCCTGTTTTCTGGATGTGACTGAAGAAGAATGGCCAAAACCTCACTAGCATACAACTTATTAGCATCAAATGGTCCTTTTACACGCAGACGTCTCAGAACCCATGCCAGCAATCCTTGTTTGGCTGCCTCGGGACACACTTCTGGTCGACATTCAGAGAGGTTCTCAAAAATGGCTGAAAATTTTCAAACATCAGCCATTAAACTCAACATTTATGTAGCTCAAATATGAGAGTTTAACAGTACAAAAATAGTATGTATATTCAAATACCATAACTACCATTGAATGTCTTTAGTACAAATAGAAATGCCACAACAGTACAACATTAATTTTAGGGGAGTCATCTTTAGGGTTGTTTATGAATATGAGAATTTTATGAAGCAAAAATCATTCGCTGAGGCCTGGATACATCCTGCAACAGCAGGGCTGCACAACACTCACATTCTCTTTCTACATCTTAAACTCGTTGGCCTAATAACTACCATAGAGTTCTTTCTTTTCATTTTATCTTGTCTGAATCTTTTCAAGTTCCATTAATACTTTTTTCTGTCATATCTCTGGCAGGGTGAAAAGATTTTCCTTTCTTACTTCCTGATAGCTCTTTCACTTTCTTGTACAGCACATCCATGTCTTCCCACCTCTAATCTAATAATATAAAATCTCCACATGTTCAGTCTTTTTCTACCATACATACATACCACAATATCATTTCTTTTACCATATACATCCCCAGTGCATAATATACATCATGTCCAAGAATTTAGACTCAAAGTGAAAAGAGAAACTTCCTGACAAAGGAAGGATGCACAACATGGAGATTTCTTAGAATATTCTTATATGGCAAAAAAAGCACATTTGTATGGTAAAATATGTCCATTGTTCTTTGGAAAATTAATTTCCCTTGATCATTGAATTGATTTAGTCCTTCTTTCTGATGTATTTATTTGTGATTAACTTGCCTGGTAAACACGTTTTCGTACATTTAATATGATCATAGGTACTGATTGTCCATTTTTGTGATGTGCGCCAAAGGTAAGAAAGATAGATATGGGATGAGAATCCATATTAATAAAACAAAGGTTGTACGATTTTCCAGAAAGAAAAAGATTAAGCTAAACATTAAAATAGGAGGGGAAAAAATAGAGTAAGTAGAACAGTTCACGTATCTCGGAAGTGTTTTGGACCAATACGGTCAAAGTGGTAGGGACGTAAGGAGAAGAATTGCGCTAGGCAAGGAGGCTTTCTCAAGGAGGAGGGAGTTGATGACGGGGACGTTGAGTAGGGATGTAAAGAAGAGACTCGTAAAAACTCTGATATGGAGCGTAGCGTACGGCGTGGAAATGTGGTCGCTGAAGCAGGAGGATAGACGTATATTGGAGGCTTTTGAAATGTGGGTGTGGAGAACAATGGAGAAGGTGAAATGGACCGAAAGGAAAACAAGTGAGGAAGTACTGGAGATGGTGGGCGAGGAGAGGGCTTGGTTGAGAGAAATCCTATGGAGGCAGGAAAAATGGATGAAAGGCATATTTAGCGGCAATGGGATGTTGAAGACGGTAATAGAGAGGAGAATGTTAGGCAAATGAGGAAGGGGCAGGAATAGGATAGGGATGTTGAATGGGGGTGAAGAAAGTATGCAAAGATGAAAAGCGGCTTTTTGTAGCATAAGATATTGGGTTGCGTTTCGTTAGGAGAAACAAGATATGTAATTGGTGGCTGTGTCCATCAAAAACCTACATTGACTGGTAGATTACCTAATAACAATAAATCCTGAGGATATATTGAACCAACAACTGAAATATCACCCTGAAAAGCAGCAGTTGCAATTTTCACATCTTGTACAGAATGACAGTGGTTCATGCTTACACAATGTGTTGTGGACCCCTTCAGCTTCCTCCTTCACACTCTCGTCCAGCCTTTCCATATTCTGCACCAAAAGAGCACATGCTTGATATTGCAACAAGGCATCCATTAGAGCATCAGCGCCTTCCTTGCTCTCATGCAATATGTCCACATCAGTTAGTTCCTAATAAGATAAAGTATCATTCATAAGCTATCAATGCAATCATATGATATAGCACCAAAAAGACAATTAATATTATCATAACATGCATATGATACGACAAAATGTAAGTTGAATATTATTCATAAAATATTAATGCTTGCATGTGGGTGGGAAGAGCAAACAGCAAGTTTGGACCAGGAGAGGAGATGGTAATATTTATGTGAACAAGCAATCATGGGAAGGGGATAATGTGGTCCCTTTTCCAACAAGTTACAGAAAAGACAAACAGCAGTCATAAAAGATATGTAGATTCATTATATTTATAGAAATGACAGCAAATATAGTTGAGGCAACAAATGATTCACTACACATGTTGACACATGAGACAGAATATATTCTAGTTTTATGGATAGGCTCTACAAGCCTTACTGTCAACATTAAATGCAAAGCACTGATGTTTGTGGCTTATAAAATAAAATCATTAATGTTGAAATATTGTTTAGTCAGAGTTCAGAATCACCAAGGAACATCTCAAGGTCTGCTAATCATTAAATACAGATGCCATTCTTTAAAGCATCAACAATAATAATAAAATATCTGGAGGTTCTCCTGATGTCTTTTGAATGAATGCCTACTTGGTCTTCCACTGAGACAGGTTCTTCATCTCTGCCAAATTTCAATGGCCAACTTCATTATCTTCAAGATGGTTAGGATAATGTACTATACATTAGTGGTTACACCACAGGACAGTCGAGTATTACACCATGACTATGACAAATATTAAATTATTCTTTTGTCTCGTTAAAAGTTTGGAAGTCAGACCAAATCAGTCATTGATAAGTTGAAAGAGATGGAAAATCTCCACCCAATGAAAGACACAAAGAGGAATAGATGAAGTGAAAATGGATAAAATTTACACTGGCCTTTCTGTATTCCAAAAGAGCTAGTATCAGAGATAGTATCGCTGGTTAGGTGAATATTAAATGTCACCATTTCCATTAGATCATTATTATGAACTATTTATGAACTATTATTTACTACTATGAAATTATGAACAAGTGCACTGTGTATATCTAAATCTTGCCTGTCCTCATCATTATAGATAAAGAAGATAGAATCCTTTCACAAATCCATTTTAAATTCAATGCATTAGCCTTTGCCTGCATTCATGTATGCGTAAGAACATTTTGAGATGGCAGTGCTCTAAGTGTGCTGTTCCAGACCCCAATATTGTAGGAAATACACTAACAAAAATATTGTAAGTGGGGTCAGCAACAGAAGCAGCATATGTGTGATATCCTCAACTGGGGCAGAGCAGAGTATAATTGGGCTTCTCAAAAATAATATAGGTGTCATTGACACATATCTGCTAATTATGTTAATACATATGTGCTAAGTGCTGTCTAAAAAAAGGGGCTTCCACTATTAATCTCATACTTCTCACAGTCCTTCCTCTCCTATAGTCTCACTAATTAAACTTGAATAATTTTAATGGCCTTGAGTTAACCGATATGGATTTTCAAGAGAAGGTAACACTACCTTTGGTTTAAATAAGGTGATGCATGACCTTTGATAGAAGGAAAGTAATCCACTTTTCAACTTACCCATACACAATAAGGAATTGATGCTTTGCATTCGTTCAAGATTATTCCATAATGTAATAAGATGTCTCATCAGTTAAAAGTTTGAAATCATTAAGAATTCCAGGTGAGTAATCATTTGCATTGGAATATGATCTTTGTTTGTCTGCACTTTAACAACGATACTACTCTGATTAAGAGGACTTTATTGTCAGAAAGATAATGGATATAACCAGCTTATGAGCCACCTTAATTGTGGCAACATGAAATTCTATACGCTTGATCAAGTTTTGCCTCAATGCACTGGATATGCAACTAACCAGCAACAAAGGAGTCTGATGATACAACATTTTCAACTCTGTCAAAAAAGTTGAGGTTTGTTTATGTCATGAAGTTGTAATGAATGCATTTAAAATTATTCATTAGCTTTTTCCCTGAAGTTTGTAACCATATGTAAAAAATAAAATCCAATTTATATATAATATATGACTGCTCAACAAATTATCTAAATTATTAAATCATCTAAATATTAATACAATTACATGATACTTCACAATATTTTCACAATAATAGGCTCGATGAACAAACTACCTATCCTTCATATCCTTGATATGAATTAATATCCTTGTGTTGAACTCTTCTATTGACCTCATTGGAAAGATTAGTTCACCTATTTTTCAATAAATCTGAAAATGGCATCCTTAATTGAAACCCAGGTTGAGCAATTCGACTGTTAAAATGGAATTTGTACTGCTTTTCAAAATGTTTTTCCATTATATTTCCCATGGAGAAACTCCCAAAAGCCAAACCCAAAATGAAATATAAAAAAAGATCTTATTAGTGACTCATGTGAAAATAAAAATACTTAAAAATGGTCATTAGTACCATGGCATACATATCAAGTAATGATAAGAGTCAGAAATATTCAGTTACGTCAATTTTTTGGCACATACTCCAAATGCCAATCAGGGACTTTTTACATTTATTCTAGCTACCTGAAGTAAGTCCACAACACTGACAGCTATATCAGTATTTTCATGAGCAAGAAGCTCTAGAAGAGATGGAATTGCTTGCAGTTCCACCAAGAGAGGATATAGATCAGGAACTGTTGTGATGGCATGAAGCTCTTGTAGAATTTCATGAAGTTCCAATTCTGATTCCATAAACCTTGATTAAGAGAAAAATTATTAATAATTGTTCTTTGACCATGTTGTCGACACCAGGTGAATTTTATTTAAATTCAGTTCACACACAATAATTTCATTCTCATTCACTTCAATGACCATGTCTGTTACACATAATCAGTATACATGTATCAAGCTTACATGCCTATCGTGCCAGTATAGAGGATATCACGCTCACATCAATATCTACAGATTCAGCATACAAGGAAACAAATAAGTACATTGCAAATTTAATCCTGGTACATAAAATTTATCAATGGCCGAGTACATTAAACACAATTTATATTTTAATACAAAATGAACGATAATTTTATTTTTATTTCCCATTAATCTCTAAACAGCCTTTACATCAGGCTTTTAACAATTATATATAACAATAGCGGGTCGTGGTGGTCTAGTGGGTAGAGCATTGGACTACTGACCGGAGGGTCACGGGTTCGATTCCCGGGCAAGGCACTCTGGGCACCTGCAGCTCCACCCAAGCTAGTTGATTTTTTGGGTCCCAGATCTTCCTGGGAAACTATAACCGGCACAGGGAAAGGAACTGGCCCCCCTACCCTGATGTGTGAATATTCACACGCTGTCGGGCTTGGTATATGGGTGAGCTCTACCACCACCTACTAAACCGACCTTCGGGTTGATTACTGTGTTTATGGTTTTTTTATACAACAATAAAGCAATTACAAATACCCAAGCCCTAGACAGAGAAAAACTCACCTAGGCAGTAGGAATGGAACGGGTGATCTATGGGTTGGCAGGTGAGGATGCTACTCTGCCACCACTGGGGCCGGCAAAATTTTCTGTTTGATTAATAATTTCTGTGTGTTCAAGTAAAATGAAATCCACTTCTATTGTTATATGCATACTGAAGCACACCTTTACAGAAATATTGCTGTGGCATATCAAGATAGTCATCAAAACTTTAATAGTAAATATGTTTCCAATAAATGTAATGTGTATCTTAAATGTTGATCCAATATTTGTAGTTGGCAGAGCACAGATACTCAGAAAAAGAAAATAAATAAGTGATATTTATGATTTTTAATGGTAAAAATACTACTGATTTTTAATAGAATGAACATTTATATGGTAAAGCTCGCCTATTGGTCATGCCATAGGGTACCTAGTTACCACAAAAGAAGCTTTAGATAAGAATAGTTTAGATATTTTAGGATTGAACTTCAGTAGCATTTATCCTCTCTTTATTTAAACTTTACCCATGGCATGCGCACCATCTGGGGATGGACTATAAATAGCAAAGATGACATAAGCAGGGAGCATTTTGGAGAATTTTTAACTTATTTTTATTTTAAGTTTTTCCTGTGTTCTGGGGTGATATAGTGGGGTGTATGCATTTTTTGCTCAAAATTTTAAAATGATGGAAGGATTGTAGCAAGTTGTATAGAACTCTTATCTGCTGAGAAATTGTTTCAATTTTTAAAAGATTTTGTAAAGATACAACCAAATTACTTACTTAGTATGTTTAATCTAGGATATATTAATCAAGCTTTATTGGATACATTGCCCAACTGGTATCACAACAAAATAATTTCGGGGATCAGGATGGTGCGGTGGCTAATGTACTGGGCTTCGAATCCCGGCGGCGACACATATTTTTCAGTGGTATCCCAATACCTACTTGAGGTGCTTTGTGGAGGGCATTTTGAGTGAATACGCCATCTGTCGAATGGGACGTTAAGCTGCGAACCCCTTGGCGGCTTTTTTTAAGAGCAGGCTAATCCCGACGCCTTTCATCCTTTCCTGTCAATCCCTAATCGTGCATATGACTTGAGCTGTCGGTTGCCTCCCCTAAAAACTACTACCACTACAAAGTAATTTCATCGTTCAATTGCGTCATGGCAGAGAATTAAAGTTGTTAAAATGGTGGTGTTGCTTTGAGTTCTGAGAGAGAACAGTTAATGACAATAATGATCTGGTACTTTCCCGGCGAATAATGTTTTCCAAGATTATTCGGGTCTCCTACCTCCTCTTGGAAAACAGTTAATGACAATGATTTTGACATTATTACCAATAACTTTCAACAGACATGAGGAGAAATGGAAGGAAATACATGAGATGGTTTGGAAATGGGAATAAAAGTTGGGAGTTAGTTATATTTGCAGATCACTAAGTTTTAGTTCGGTAGACACCTCAGAGATTAGAATCTTCACTGAGCAACTTACAGAATGAAGAGATATTAGATTAGAATCAATCACAGGAAAATGATAATAAGTACCGAGAATCTCAAGATGTAGGGCAGCCAAGTCACACATTTAAGCAGGAGAAGATAATTTAGAACAGGTGGTACATTTCACTGATTAGGAAAGTTTTTCAAATGATAATGGACAAAATAGTAAAAGAATTAAAATTAACTAATGCATTTGACAAAGAAACATTTACTTAGAGAAAGGAGTTGATAACAAAAACCTCTCTAAAAATATAAAGAAAATAATAAGGAAAACTCATTGGTATAGTGTTTTATTGAAAAATTTGAGTCATTAAAGGAAAACTAAGGATATATTGGAAGGAAAACAACCAAAGAAGTTCTAGGTATGACAGAAGGCTTTTGAGAGAATTTAGAATAATAGGGGAAGAGTAGATGCAGAAGATATTGAGTAGCAGTGGATTGTTGGGAGACATTAGGATAAGCAAGGTAGAAGGGGGATAGACTCAAACCTTTTGGTTGTACGAAGTAAGGTTGAAAATATGTGCAGCTGAAAAATGGTCTATTTAGGTTTGAGGTGATGCGGTATATAGTGCTGTATTAGATATGATAAAAGGATAGAGATTAGGGTAAAGATTACTTAGGGGATGATTAGTTTGGGTTAAGGAAGGGGAGAGGTACGCATGATGCCAATGCAGTAATGAGATCACTAATCAAGAGGAATATAGAATACAATCAGAACGTATTTGCCTGTTTCACAGATTTCGAAAAAGCATCTGATTGAGTGAATTGGGAAAACTAATGAGAATATTGCAGAAAATAGATTCGAGGAATGGGAGGCTAATCTGCAACCTGTACATGTCTCAGACTTCTCAGGTGCAAGTGGGGAACTGAGAGTCTGGATGGGCAGTGTTAGGAAGAGGTGTAAGGCATGGTTGCCCATTATCACTGGTGCTGTTCAATGTATATGTGGAGGAAATGATTAAAGAGGCTTTGGAAGAACTGGAGGTCGAAATGAAAGTTGGTGGGGAATTCATAAAATCAGGTTTGCTGATGATCAAGCTTTACTTTGTTAGTCAGCCAAGGGATTGCAAGCATTGCTGAGTAAATTGGAAAGTCTGTGCGACAGATATGGGATGAGAATCAATATTAATAAAACAAAGGTTATGCGATTTCCTAGAAAGAAAAAGGGATGAAGGGAGGAAAGAAGTACACAGAGATGAAGAGTGACTTAATGTAGAGTAAGTTGCTGGATTGTATTTTGTGAGGAGTCACAAAATATTTATTTGGTAGTTGTGTCCATCCAAAAACCTACCTTAACCGGTAGATTGCCTTATAAAAATAATTAGGTATAACTTAGAATTGTAAGAGTGGCCAGTAATAAGATTTTCAAGAAATAGAGATGGCTAAGAAACATCGAATCTGAGAAAAGTAAAATAAATAATGAAGTTCTAGGTAAGGTTGGGGAAAAGAAACAACTGTTTGGGAGAAATTTGGAGAAGGCAGGAAAATAAATGCAGAATATACTAAGATGCAATGAATGCTGAAGACGATAATAGAGGGATAAATATTGGAAAATCGGGGTGGCGAGAGGAAAATAATACATTTTGGATGTAGAAAATATACTGATAAAGAATGAGATATTGAAATTGTGGTATGCGCTTTAAGGGCACATTGTGTTATGCAAGTTAATACCAAGGAATATAGAAATATGTAATAATAATATCTATTAAGTCATATATTGTAGGAATAAATAGTTATGCAAATAATAAATATGATCTTCATGCGTCCCAAAATGTTACATACGCATGTACTTCATATGATTGGAAATCGGAAGCAGAATGGAGTCGGGAATAAGATCAGTGCATTGTTGCACTGCAGGCGTTTAATATATTATCATCTTGAATGCCGTCTTGACATTCTCGAAACCTTAGTTAAAATTTAAAAATAGCACAGAAAAGCCATACTTTTCCGGTAAATCAGGGAATTTAATTCTCATTTCCTGGTTTTTTAAGGCCCGCTTTTCAAATAGAAGAACCATTCTTTTCAACGTAGACTCATCCAAAATGTCCACCTACGACAAAAAAACTGTGATTAATCACATTTGCAGAGTGATGAGAGAAGTTCCAAACATTTTACCTACATTATTTATACGTGAAGAAACTAACTTACATCAGTCTCCTCATTTTCCACCAACTCAAGAATTTTGTCCTTCTCTTCCTCTGAAACTTGTGAAATTGGTTCATCCGGAAATTCTTTTTGCTGCCTTTTCTTTTTATCTAATTCAGCTGCGCTAGAAATACCAAGTTTTCGATATTTCCTCTGTTTCTCATATTCACCGCGAACATCTTCGTCGTCGTCCCCTTCATCCTGTGGTCGCTTTGGTGCGTTTGGTGGCTAAATACAGAAAAATACTCATGTAATAATACTAATCATGATACACGCCAATTTACTGCGGACACTGAATAATTTACTTCTACTCTCTAACGTAAAATGAAGCCTCCGCCAGCAAAAACCTGTCAATCTTTACCTTGTATGACAACAACTCCCCAATGTCCATCTCTAAAAAACTTGAAGTCCAGAGTGAATTTAGCCCAATAACAAACCTTCAAAATAGAGACCTCAATAAGCATACAATATTGCCAACATATAAATATTTTTTACACTCCGAAGTGCTTAACGGTGAGTTGCGTAATTCGGAAAGCGCCAAAAGAAGTGTTTCAAAGTGGAATGAAAGCCAAAATATTTAATCGTGTTATAGTTATCGTATAAATATTTTATTAAAAATTTTAATGATTAATTTTTTTTAGAAATATTGTAATACACAATTTAGTGGGATGCTGATATTTGCAATTAATGCACAAAGTAACTATCGAAGAAAAGTTTCTTGGGGATTAGCGATTGCAATCGCCTAGAACATCAAATTTTCTAAGAGATTAGTATTTCGCTAAATCACTGTAATGAACGCGAGAAAGTAGAACATCCAGGCCTGGAGAAAAATAAACCTTTTCTAAAAATTACCTACCTGTTAGTTGCTTACAGAGATAAAGGAGGGAATGGAAAAGACATTCATTCACAACTAATGTAACGGGTATTATCCTCTTTATTGTCTTTCATATATTGTCACTCATTGAATAATTTATTTATTTGCAACTTGTTTGGCAAATACTATATATATATATGGCATGGGAAGAACTGGAGGTAGGAATGAAAGTCGGAGGGGAATTCGTAAAATCGGTTAGGTTTGCTGATGACCAAGCATTAGTTGCTCAGTCAGCCAAGGGGTTGCAAGCATTGTTGAGTGAATTGGAGGTTCAGTGCGATAAATATGGGATGAGAATCAATATTAATAAAACAAAGGTTATGCGATTTTCTAGAAAGAAAAAGGCTAAGCTAAATATTAAAATAGGCGGGGAAAGAATAGAGCAGTTTACATATCTCGGAAGTGTTTTGGACCAACACGGTCAAAGTGGTAGGGACGTAAGGAGAAGAATTGCGCTAGGCAAGGAGGCTTTCTCAAAGAGGAGGGAGTTGATGACGGGGACGTTGAGTAGGGAGGTTAAGACAAGACTCGTAAAAACTCTGATATGGAGCGTAGCTATGTACGGCGCGGAAACGTGGTCGCTGAAGCAGGAGGATAGACGTAGATTGGAGGCTTTTGAAATGTGGGTATGGAGAAGAATGGAGAAGGTGAAATGGACCGAAAGGAAAACAAATGAGGAAGTACTAGAAATGGTGGGGGAGGAGAGGGGTTTGTTGAGAGAAATCCTATGGAGGCAGGAAAAATGGATGAAAGGCGTATTGAGCGGTAGTGGAATGTTGAAGAGGGTAATAGAGGGGAGAATGTTGGGCAAGCGTGGTAAGGGTAGAAACAGGATAGGGATGTTGGACGGGATGAAGGGAGGAAAGAAGTACACCGAGATGAAGAGGGACCTGATATAGATTAGTTTGCTAGGTGGGGAGTTACAAAATGTTTATTTAATAGTTGTGTCCATCCAAAAACCTACCTTAACCGGTAGATTACCTAATTATATATATATATATATATATATATATATATATATATATATATATATATATATATATATATATATATATATATATATATATATATATATATATATATATATATATATATATATACATTCAAACACGAAATACCGCCATATGGCGAATAAATATTCATTCAAATTGAAATAGAGATAAGGAAAATGGTAAAGGAACACATATAAAGGACAAACACAACAGAGGTGGGGATGGCGGATGTGAGCAGATCACGAATGTAAAAATACTTTCCTCGACCGGGACTTGAACACCGGATCTCTCCACTTGCCGGGCGGATGCTCTAAACCTTAGAAAAACCTTAGAGCATCCGCCCGGCAAGTGGAGAGATCCGGTGTTCAAGTCCCGGTCGAGGAAAGTATTTTTACATTCGTGATCTGCTCACATCCGCCATCCCCACCTCTGTTGTGTTTGTCCTTTATATGTGTTCCTTTACCATTTTCCTTATATATATATATATTTATATATATATATATATATATATATATATATATATATATATATATATATATATATATATATAATCTTGTGCTTGTTTTTTCTCTCTTCTAAGGATACCTATATTGAACAATGCTGGTGAAAGGATACTTTCATCCTTATTTCTCCTTTTCAGTTTTCTTCCAACTCGGATATACTAATTTCATGAGTATAGTTGTATCTACTGTAACATATGCTAAGTTTATCAGTGTTCTACTGTGACAAAATTCTTAGGGATGCACAGTTTCTTAGTTGGTGAGTGCATTTCTGTCACTGTTTTAAGGCCTAGAATGAACTGCCTTATTTCTAGCTTTGAACCCCAAATGGTTTTTAATTGGATTGTTTTAAACTTTTCCTTCTCTCATTCAGCTGATTATTCTGAAATCTGTATGTGTAATACACTGCACTGGTGCATGTGATGAATGGATACTAATCAGCAGCATTAGGCAAGAGGGCAGCCCAGTATCATCCATGCCTCTCCATGAATTGTAGAAAAAATGGTGAGCAAGGCATGAGAAGAGGTGGAGGTAGGAATTAAAGTAGGCAGGGAAGTCCTTAAATGAGATTTGCAGATTATCAAACTTTAATTAGCCAGTCAGCAAGAAGGCCACAGCACATTAGAAAATCAGCATCATAGGTATATCAGAGAGGAGAATCAATGTAAATAATACACAAGTAATGAGGTTTTGGTGAAATAGGAAGGATAAGTTAAGTGATAAAATTGGAAGGCTTAAACTAGAGCAGATAGATCATTTTACTTATATTGAAAGTGTTGGGACATAAGTGAAGGGGAAAGTATTTGGGAAATAGGAAGAAAAACTATACTATATTAGGCAAAGAAAATCATGAAAAGAGGAGTTGATGACTGGAAATTTAAGTAGGGATACTAAGAAAAGATTAGTGAAAACTTTGATATGGAGGGTAGCTTTGTCTAACTCAGAAATTTAGTTGTTGAGGCAAGATGATAGATATAAATTGGAGGGCGATGAGATTTGGATGTGGAGAAAAATTGAAATGGAAGGGAAAAAACAAGAATAGTGCAGGAGGGATGGTTTGGATGAATCTAAAGAAAGGAAAAAGGGTCAATGCAAAGTATTTTGTTTGGCTACAGAGAATTCAAGACCATGAATAAGTGGAGATCATTAGGCAAGTAAGGTAGAGAAGGGAAGGAATATGCATATTGAGAAGTATGAAGGGAGGCATTATGCATGTGGAATTGAATGTTTTATTGTGGCACAGGGTACATTTAAAAATTAGATTGTGATTAGTCGAGTGTGTCAATCCAAAACTGGCCTTAATCAGTGAAATAGTGTGATTAATAATGATTGAAGATTTGAAGAAGCTCTGTCCTTGTTTTTTGAAGTCTCTCAAAAATAATCTTTTCCCAAGTTTTTTTGCTTATTCCAAGCATAACGTCTTTAAATTTATACTTTAAAACTTTATATAAATTTAAATTCTATACACTGGTATTCAATCTACTTTGATATTCCATAAAATTTCATCCTCCAAGTATTATTTCAAGATCTCAGATTTATATCATGGGTCTAGATTCAGGGGCAACATGGCCTCCCCCAAGAAGATGCTTTCCAATACTTCCATGACAGAAGTATTTCTTTTGTTTGGTTCCAATACAGTATTGAAAATTACAAGAACTCAAACAGATTTGATTTTAACTAAGATTTTCTATTCTAATTACGTTTAGTCTTCTCTCCATTTACCTATTCTACATTGTGATCAGGGAAAGTAACCCCAACTCAAAAGTTAGCGCTGGGCCCACCCCTGATGTGATTGTTTTCCCCTCCTCATCATTTAATAATCATTGAGCCATCTGAGAGACTTCAAATATCCATTCCTTGTTTCTTGCATCACCACCTAAAAGTATAGTGTGGTTCTACTTTCATCTTTTTTCGTCAAAGTGCTTCTTCATTAAAATGCATGCAGTTTACTTTTATATTTCATTGCTTTCTTTTCAGCTGCTTTAAAATCCTCTTCCATGGCCTTTGCTTGATTTCTTGTTTTAATATGGCTTGCTCTCTTACACTAATTGCCCTCTTTCTCATAATTTCTCTAAAATATTTTATAATCCAAGGCTACCATATCTCTTTTCCACTGCGCTTATATCATGATATTCCTGGACAGAACCCCTCCATTATACTTAAGGTAACATTTAAAATTCATAAGCATATCATACATTTTTTTCAAGCTAAGGTTTTGAGAAATGATTCTTCAATAATTAAGAATATTGGCTCCTGAATTAAATTGTCGCATGTTTTACCCATAAAAATAAAAGTATGAAAGTAAACCTCTTAAGTTTCATAACTTTCAGCATACAAATACTTAAAATAACTTTTCATTTATTGAAATTTGCACTGTAATATTGGAATTTCCAATTATACATGTTTATATTTTTTGACTAAAATATCCACTGAAGCAAGAAATCAATCTTTCTGAAATAATAGGCACACGAGTATCCATTACACAAAATTCGGCAAAAGATGATTACAGACCAGATTATGCCACATCCACCGACCTTCATTTGGTATGGTCAACAAATGAAACACAATGAAAATTCATGTTCCTATATTTTCAGCTGAATATATATGCTAACACATTACTTATCCTCTTCAGTGCCACAGTACACAATGAGAACAGATACAATGAAAGACAGTCCACAACTTTGGTCTTCCAATTGAATTAACTCCCTCAGAAATCTCACAATGACAGTTTCATTGAAATACTCTCATTGTATTGTTCATTTATTGACAGCTTGCAAGGTTAGTGCCTAAATATTAGGATAAGAGAAGAATAGATAATGAAAGGTAAAACCTGATGCCAGCATCAGCCTATTCTAACAAAGCACACAACACATTTTACTCAGGATAGCACGAGGATTTACTGACTTGGTACTGTTAGAACATGCTCCTTAGCCACCCAACAATGCAGAAGGTGTGAGTAGTTTGTTTCATATAGAATATTGACCTCCATAAATACATGGCGTAGAGGCCAAAACTATATTCACTTAACATTCATCCAATATTACAGGAAGACTTGGGATGTTACATTCCATCATTAGGTAATATAGCCTCAGAAAAGAAAGACACTGAATGGGTTGAGTTAGTAAAGGAATGAAACACATTCCCATCACATTGATTACGTTAAATATATACATAAATATGGCAAGGTAATTTGTGCCACAAAGAACTGAAATACTACCTTTAATCACACCTCCAAGAACACCATTTTAATTTTGTATGAATGTACTTGAAAATATAAATATTTAAATGAAATTCTGTAATATAAATATATAAAACAGGAGTACCTACAACCATAGAGGGATTTTAAATATTGTTCATTCTAGAAAGGCCTTTTTGCCCTAAAATCATGTATGACTACAAAATGATTCAAGGGCTTCATGACTAAATCAATTTTTCAATATAAGATAAAAAATCACCAAGATTCAAAAAAGCTATCACATAAAGCCACAATGGCTTATTATAAAAATTTATGCTCATGAAAACTCACTTCCAAATGCTCGTACATCTTCAATAAATGAGCATTCAGACTCCAAGGAATTTTCAATAGTAAAGCCCCAATTTCCACAGGCAACAGTCATCACATATAGATACATATTTCTTTAGTAACCATCTGAGAATTTATTAGTAACCACATTGAACCAATTTTTCATTCCAGTGACTACTAAACAGTAAAAAAAATGCGAATAATGAGTTTTGTTTTTTAACAAAAATTTCATTAAATTTTTGCTATGATTAATATAAGAATAATTCATTTCAGAAAAGTATTCCCAATATGCATTTTTTTCAAAAGTAAATATATAGCCAATCACAAAAATAGAGCACTTGGTTCTACATGGAATATATGATGGTCTCTATTATCAATAACAATTATAAAGTCAAATAAGGTTAGTTCTCAAATACTAGTGAATAAATTAACAAGAAAGCAAATGGACACTAATTCAATTCCTTCGAGGCAAGGTTCAATTTTGGTATGCATCTGTGATGGATAGAATTTTATAAAGAAAATGTTCATCCATGTAAAAACATCTGAATGTTCACATAGAAGGAACCATATATGCATCATGAGAATACTTTCATATGCCAGTTTTCATTTACAAATAATCTTCAGCTAACACTCCAATACAATTTATTTCTTCCCTTTCACTCTACTGTGCTTGGAAAGTATATGCAACAATGGCATTTTGAACAATTAGTGGCAAATGAATGTATCCCAAAGTTTGGACACAGTGATTCATGCGATCTGAATTCCTAATGAGATTTTTACCATATTGTAACTGCACATATGATGGATGTCACTGCACAGATCTTGGCCTCTCTTAGAATTTTTGTACCTGGTACAACAGTTCCATAGAACCCATATTTTGTTGTTGTCTTGATAAAACAGAAAAATAAAAGGGCCAAAGTGCAAAGTCTCAATTAAAATTTAACAATTACATCAATTACTATATCACATTAACACTGAAAGACTAATGGCAGGACTAATTCAATTGACAAGGGGATTACAATTATGCATGAAGTATTCTTAGAGAAAACATACTTCACAATCACCATCCAAGTAGTTTAGTGTAGCTACATTTAAATCTCAAATTACTACTGATGTGACCTCTACACATGGATATGGACCCAGGATATTTTGTTGGTGTAATAAAATCAATAAATCATGCAATCTCATGGTCCAAAGAAATTGGAAACGAAATTGCATTTGGAGACGCCCTGTTAAAATTGCATATTCGTTGGGAGCAGGCCTTATATTAGTGAACATATGAAAAGGGAAAATTATTACATATACTCGGGTGTTCACAATGAAAATAAACATAACATGATCACCACAGACCAAGTGATGAAGAGAGATCCCAAAGAACAAGCCAAATATATGCTCTCCACTGAAATCAAGTGTCATCCCAATATATAAGGATAACAAACATGTCAGAACCATTATAACAATAACCATCAATGGAATCATACATAGTGATGCTACAGCTCCGAAGATACTCATGTTACTGCTCCAGGTTCATGTTTTGGTTTTTACTCTCTAAATTTACATATTTATTTTGAGAATATGCTAATTCTGTATTATCCATGCTGTGATGTCTGCAAAGAATATGAGCATACTATGTGATGTGTTCCATACATGTTAAAAAAATATCTTATAGGAACCAATAAAGATTATTATTATTATGTTTCTGCGACAGAAACTGATTTACATCAAGAAGCTGGCTAATGGTGATTTCTATTGTATGTAATGAAGAAAATTGTCATTATCAGAAGAGGAATCTAGAATACCAAGTTGAGGTTTCAGATAATTGTGAGGAGTGCCAATAAAGGAGACAAATTTTGAAGAGAATTTTTGAAAAATGAATGTTTTTCTATTTTCCCAGTAGTATCTGTTGACACATTGGCTGGTGCATCAACTCTTGAGGTCACAGAGTACATGTCTGAATGAAAGATGATGGTTAGCAGACTATTGAGAATATGATGCAGTATAAGTTCCAAATGTAAACACTGAAAATATAGATAGTGTGGTAGGAGTAATGTGTTGATGAAAAAAGGTAATGAGTGGGTTAGGTAGGACAGTTAATGTTATATATGCCCTATTTTTAAATGTAGTTTTGTGAGTTAATATATGTTGTATTAGTCATGTTATTATCACAAAGGATAAAAAAAATACATAAGTGAAAACTCATTATGTTATGGGCAGTGTTCTATTTACAGAAATGAAATATATTGTGATTTACATGCTTGATCAGGTAGCAGAAAAAAACTATAGGGTAGTAGTAAAACCTTTAGCAAAGGGGGTCCTTGAATATAAAATAATAAATAAAATCTTACAATACAGTAAAGCCTAATGTGTTTGATTTTTTGGATACAAATGTTGACAAACCAAAGACAGACAATTGAGAATAGCATTAAGATGTCTGGAGCAAGTAAAACCACAGAGCTGCTTGAACAGAATATTTTATAAGAATCTGTGCTATAGGCAATATGGGAGGAAGCTGCTGTGTTTTGGATCATTTTTCTATTCCTTAGTTCCTTACACATTTACTTCCTGCAAACTGAGTAATAAAAGTAATCAAAGAATAATAGGGAGTGGAAAAGAGGGACAAAGTATATTTTTCAAAAACTAAAGTTCTTCAGGTATTGTACATCATATAAGTTACACAGATCAGATGAAAATGTTCAATCAATGCTGGAAATGAAGACTATTATTTACCGGACTACACTTAATAGAGAAGTGTTTGAGCTCCCTTGGCTCAAGACTGGGAAGGCTTACTCTGGGATGAGTGACCCACAATCATTCAAACAACTAGTTTGGCCAACCAATTTAGAGTTCATGAGCAATACATTGTGGCTCAGGAGTCGTGGCACTGAGTGTAAGGACAATACACATGTGTATTATTCTCTATTCATAGGAAATGAGAATTGAATGTCAAAAGGAAAAATGAATCATAAGGCATGCAATGCAAAGATTTTAAACCAATACAAGGTAAAACTTCCATTAAGATTTTTTTATGTAATCTTAACATTAAATTATTTTCACTTCTTTATTAAATTATTAAAATATCTTTACTCAATTAACCGAAAAATTCACAAACTGTCTCCAACTGGATGATGTAACAGACAAAATTAGTAACATGGCCATCAGACAGCACAGGAGAGGAATAGATAATGGAGGAATTAGAAATTTTAAAATGTATTTTAAAAGGGAGAAATACCTTGGCTATTACATGGAGAAAAATTGTGGTAATATGCTACAGAAATACCCAAAATATGTTGAGTCATAAAGTTCATGGACTGTAGATCAATACAGTATAAATATCTGTGAGGTGTAACAATCAAGAGCATAAAACAGTGGGTCTTGGTGCAATTGTTTATTTTCAGTCAATTAACTCACCAATTGGCAGACCAGTTTTACTCTTATGCCTGCCTGCCTATTACTCTCTAGACTCAGCAGCTAGACACTCAACATACAGTGGAATCCCAAAGCACACCAGTTTCAAGCATGCTTTAATTAGATTTTCACGCCTCTTAAACACAAAATGGGGCCCAGGAAAGAGCAAACAGTACTGTCACGGAGAAAATCAGAAGCATGTAGGAGGAAGCCAGCGTTGAAAAGACATTATGGAGCCAAGGACAGAATATAATGTGTATAATACATCTAAAAAAATTTACCAGAGAATCTAATTGAGAAGCTAAGGCAATTAAACATTAAGCAATTTGTCACAGACAAAGAAGAAACTTCTTCATTTGAAAGTGATTAGTTGTAAAACTGATGAATGAATCTTGAATAACAATAAAGAAGATGGATACTCAGAGTAACCAGAAAAAACGAAAGGTGCTACATAGATATTATCAGCTGACCTAATGACGTTCACTACTTGACAAAACTGGCTATACTTGAATATAATCTCTGCAGAACCAAGAAAGATTTGTACTTCATTCTTCCTAACATGACATTCCCTAAAAGTGAAGTTTGACACCACATATTTCAAATAGACTTCTTGATTCAGAAAATTCTAAAAGATTACCAAATCATATGATGTAGTTTACATGAAACAGTAAACAAAGATGATGATTAGAGATTTGGAAGTTAATGTCAAGTATGTACCACGGTGATCTAATAAAATCGGGACAATGCAGAACACAGAAATATTCCAACTAAATACAGATGATTATTAATAGTAGAGGAATAACTGAGAGCAAAAGAGAGGAGAATAAAGATTTGAGTGGGGTCCCTTAAATCCACCTCCAATATTTGCTCCAACAAAGCATAGTAAATAAAACATCCTCTTAGCATTTTATGAGGCAATGAATCAAAAGTAGCAAAAAGAGAGACAGAGAGCTTTAGAAGAAGAATATGATACATTGATGAAAAAAAATGCTGATATTAATACAAAGACCAGAGGACAAACAAAATGGGCCTTAGTTTAAAAAAGTTGTTTACCAAATGTAACAAGGTACAATTGTCAACTGGTGGAATTGTTTGTAGGTTTAAAGAGTGCACTATGAAGATCCTTTTCCTCTAATTATTCATTATTTCATGACTGGGATATTAGAAATTCTCCAGAATTAGACCTGAATATGTGGAAAGCATCCATAGTCCTCTAACATGAGGAACTAAAAGTAATGTTAACATGTATTAAGCAAATCAGCATCTGCTAAGATAATGACAATAAAAACAATGAATAATGGCTTGGATTACAGTAACAAAAAAGTAAGATATAGAAAAATACTGACCAGACAGAGTTAGGACCTATGCAAATGGTATATAAACTCTTCTTTTTTACAATTCCTCAGAAAATGTAGTAGTGAATACTTTCGTTTTCAGACATTTCCATATTGTGCTCAATTTGCATAAAAGTAAAAAGATAGTGCTCGTTATATGCTGCTGGACAGAAGACTTGTGGCCATAAAACAGGGAATTAGTTTGAGAACTAGGAGATTAGACTGAAAAATGAAATCAAGATTGATCAACAAGTGTATTGTAGATTCATCAGAGAAGGAAATGGCAGTAGTTAAAGACTGTTGCAGTACCCTTGTCCGTAATTTAAAAATCGGAAATAATATTGAGAATTTTATAACTTATGTATTTCCAGGGAATTGGTTCACTGAAGTATGCACCAAAACAGATACTGTCTTTCAAATAAGTGAGCTCAAAAAGTCAGTTTCTGAGCCATGCACTTAACTGGAAAGCAATGAAACTTCATTACCTCAATTGGGAAAAATAAATAGGAATCATTTCCAACTGATGGGAAAACATCTTGTTTGATTTGTTGACACACATTGGGGTTTAATGAGATTTAAAGGATTTAATTTCCTGGTTTTGGATCCAACATAGCCACTGTGGATATTAATTCGGAAGCCAAAAAAGATGATGTGATATTGTTTAGTAATGAGGACTTATGATACCATGTCTGTTCCAAGATACCACTTCTGGATTGATATGGCACCAGAATATGAACTTAAGTCTTTGAGAAAATGATAAATCATAACAGAAATAAAGAACCTGGGATGTGCTATTTTTTGTTCTTCTAGCAATCTTTACTAATTCCAACTATTGTAGGTGGTTGGAGATTTAGATACCCAAAGCAAATGATAAAATTCATCTGGTGTTTCAGGTAAATAACAAGCTCAAATATTACTTTAACCACATTAAAATAGTGCTGGAAAAAACTGAAAGCCTTATCTCAACAGCACTAGTTGCAACTTGACCAGTCCCCATGAGCATATTGTCAATGATAATACTGAGATTACCTGGGAATATTCTGCCTCAGGTCATGTTCTACAGCTTGAGTAGGTATAATAGTGTCACACCTTGAGGTAATACGGAGTAGTTGGGAAACACAGTGAGGAAAATATCATGAAAGGACTGACAAGGAAGCTCAAGGCACACACATGTATGCCAAACACCAAAGAATGTAAAACAGAAGAAGCATAGGAGAACTGGTAGGGAATAGACAAGAAAGCAGGAGTGCAGTCTGTGAACATTTCAATACACTGTGAAATTTCCACAGTGAATCAACCCAAGGACTGAATGATAGCTAAAGAGAAGTGTAAAATGGAAAAAGAGCACTATATTTCAAGGAACAGAATGAGAGACCACAAGAGCACAAAGGTTCAATCGTTCTCCTACCTATTAACTTAAATTTTATAGCCTAATGGGCATTTATAAGGTAGTATGACAAAATTTCTTATTAATTGAGGCAAAGTGTTAAGAAGATCAAACTATAATGTTCATGAATGATTGAAGACTGTTAAAGAGATATATGCACTTAGGTAACTTTTTTAATCTCACTGATATTTTATTTCCTTATTCTTCATTCACATTTATGCTATTTGATGTATAAGAGTTTTTATTTTGTTAAATTGCATTGGCCTGCTTTTGGTATGCATGAAACTACTACCATGAGAAATGGTGGTGGTGAAATGGGAAATTCTAAGGTAGTCATGAAAAGTATCTAAAATACATTTAAGAATTTGCTCAACAATTGACGTTCATTATTTCACTTAATTATGTGCTCTAACAATATCTGTATAGCACCTGTAAAGAGAGAGACCTGGGAATGAAGTTAATACCATTGATAATTTGAACAGAAAGTCATTCTACATTAAAAATAATCACTTAATGCATGATTAACTTATTTGTAAGATCCTTTGAAGAGAATGAACACCAAATTGCAAAATGTATGAAATAATGACTTCGCAGATTTGCACACACAGGCCCCATTGATAGCATTCCAATTGTGCTTAATATTGAAACCTAGCTGTACAAAATATATAGATATAGCATAATTCATCTATGGTAATACATGTGCAAAAATTACGTATATATCATTAATGGTGCAGAAATAAAAATAATTCACACAAGACATATTTTCAAGTTGTCAATACCTGCTTATTTCATAGTTGCAATTTAACAGGAATATGTTAATTACATCGAATTATAGTTTAATGGCAATGATACCATAATATAATTACATTTGAGCACCAAAAATAAATATACTGCAAAAAAAGCAGTATTTTGCCTTTCTCAAAATTATAAATATACATAGATATATAAGATAAAAAAATTAAAGCTGCAGCTTAGTGTTATCAAAGCTAAGACAAAAAAGGGATGCAATGGAGTACTATAATAATTATGAATTTCATTCACTGAGATTATTTACTCAACAAAAGAATGAAAAGAGGTCAATGATCATAATAATACAGAAGTATGTAATACTGAATATGAGATAAATCACAGTATATAACTGTCCATTAATTTCAGAGGCTAATTAACAGCAGGGTTATTATTTGTAGTACCTAGTAGAAATACTATTCTGTTGGGTATTATAAACATTGAATTCAGATAAGTTCTCAAAAAAGTCACATAAAAATTAAATTTTATGCAGTATGAAATCATTAGCTTCTTAAATTTGTTTCCAAACTGGGACACATAAAAAATATGGCTGGCAATACTATGATTCACACCACATATGCCATGCCACTAGCTTTTTTGCTTCCTTAATAACCTTCATGAAAATGCACTACAGATGACCACTGGTCTGGTCATGTGCAGACTGATAGGTTATAAATCATAATAGTCAAATAAATACATTTCATCTGAATGGAGGTAGACAATTAAAAAAATATGAAGACATTACCAAATGCATGTGTCATTATAATTATGAAATCATGCAATGCATCAACTATCATCAAATATATTTTTTCTTTCAAAAATTTGAGTTGTAAAACTTCAAATAAAAATCTACCTTAAAGCATTAATAAAACCTTAAAAAAATGTTTCAACTTGTAAACAGACTACACAAAGGCAAAATAGAGTAATTTTACAGTCATCTAATGTATGGAAGAGATAATGCAATTTCAGAATGTTACAACATTCCACTGAATACCAAGAAACATTATACACTGATAACGGAATACCGTTGCACCAAAAAAATAAATAGTGATAAAAATGAAGCGTGTGCACCCATTAAACTATGGCTTTAACAAAATGAAACTTTTGAATGATAATGCAAGACAGATGAGTGAATGATTAAATGAAGACAATGATTACACCAAATGAAAAACACAGTAAAAATTTCATGGAAAAAACATCACTCAATATAACATAAAATTGTCATGGTTTTTTTCCCTAAAGCGTTAGTAGAGACTCGCAATCAACGATTACCAGCAACTCACATGAATTGCCAGAGACTAGAATAATAAAATAGCCATTTCACCCAAAACAGTAGCTGCTGTTCAAGTTTCCTAGAAAAAGGTTCAAAATTTTACCTTGCAGATACATAGACCGAAATACTATAAAACATGCTTCATGTGGAAACCTATCCACTTCAGCTGCCTCCTTTGCATAGAGGAAAATATCTGTCCACAGCTGACCACTATTACAGGTGTCCATTTCTCACCAAATTAAGTTTTATTAAATGGCGCATTTGTAAACTTTCACAAATCTTGTCACAGCATGGAAATACATCCTATGGCTTAAGATAGCCAGAGAATATTAATCAGCAAGCCCAATGAAAGTCTCACTGATACTAAAATCACAAGCACAAAATGTTTTAGACCCCTGAGTACTACTAACTTCGGCCACCACCACTATCTTCAGCTTTAACCCCATCAGGCCTCTTTGGATCCTCTTCACCCTTAGGACTGGTTTCTTGCACGGTTTTACTTCCTGCTTCCGATTCATCATCTTTTTTAGATGAATCTAAAGAAAAAACAGCACTGTTAATAATTTATGTCCATAGACTAACTCAGAAAATGCCTCAAAATAAGACTGCAAAAAAAACACCAAAACAAGACTAATGTCACCCCAACAAAAAATTAAATTTCACAACAAGATGACAACATTTTTTACATTTTATAAATATTAATAATTTTGAGCAGAAATAAACTAAAATTAGATTTCATACTAGCTTTGCCACTGGTTATCGACTGGTCGTTTTCAAACTTCGAAGCTTAAGTACTCTGTTGAATAATGAGCTGAAATTTCCAGATTGAATGAGATTTTTGTAAATTTTTATGCTGTTTGAAACTATGTTTTCTTTGCTATTGCAGCTTCATTACCTGACTTTTGTCTCTTGCAAAAATTGGCAAAACCTTTAAAATAATTCCCTAAAAACCTTGCTTCCTTTATCTAAAAAAAAACAAGAATATCGAAGTCTTCAAATAATCATGAGGAAACAATATGGGATAAGAAAGTATGATATTTAATATATTAAAGAGGGAACCAATTTCAAATTTGGTGAATAACTGTCTGCTGATCAAGCTATATGGATCACTGGGTGAATTGAGTGTACATGATGTGTACATCCTCTTGATGAAATAAAAGATGAAATCATCTAACAATCTCACCTTGAAAAGTGAGTTTCTGAAGTTGTGATGGAAGATCAGCTGCAGCAGAACCAATAGGAGATGCTGATGAGACAGTTACTGTAGCAGTCTCACCAAGAATGTCAGGCAAGGCATTTCGACGTCCTGCACGACCAGAAGTCAAGAAGTCTTGTGCTAAGTCATCATTATCATTTGTCCCACTCTGACAGCTGCCTCGAGAGGAAGACTCCATCACTGCTAGCATCTTCATCACTGCGAGAGAGATACATTATGCCATCGCAGGAATAATATTTATGCCAGTAAGTGAAGAGCATCTAAATATTCTCCGCAGAAAACAATTACAAATATTTTTTCAACAATAATTTTGGAGAAGGAATGAAATTAATATAAAATCATCTTCGTTAAGTTAAGAGATGCTATTTTTTACAATTACAAAAATTTTTAAAAAATTGATTTTTTTATAATATTTCACCCATTTATGGCAGAACTTAAACAGAGGACTCTAGCTAATCTGGTTTCAGTAATCCATATATCTGTGTCAACCAAATACTTTGAAAATTCCAAATCCAAACTCTATTAGTCTAAGATAGTTTCTTTTTCATACTTTGACAGTTCATGTGTGACTTTGTCAACCAAATGAGAAATCTGTAAATTTTATGCTGGAACACCAATCTTGCACTGCAAAGTTTTTCTTAGTTTCAGTGCATCTTTTCATCTGAACCAGCATTGCAGCTATTTCACAATAAATGTTTGCTGAGTCTTAATCCTTTGGAGCAGCCTTTGGATTTTTCAAAATAAAAAATTACATATTCTGTAACAAAATATTACGATTATTCCTTTTTGATGCTTTTCCCTAACCACTGTAATTTTATAGATGAATGAAATTCAATGATAAGGATAAACTTACCATTTAAAACAAAGAAAATGGTAAAAAGAACTATTACAGGGTGTCTGGTATCAACTATGAAGAAATCATGTTTTTCAGGAGTAAACTCCATTTCATATTGTCTACTGTATTTACATGGGCCAACATGGTTAAATATCTCTTAACGTTTTAAGGAATCTTTATTTCTTTATGGTGGATATTTAAATCTTATATAAGGTTTCAAGAAACTGTAACAGCAACTTTAACGGAGTCACCCGCTATATGTGCATTATAATGCAACCATTTCAGAGAGTAAAATAACCAAAGTAAAATTATCAATCATGGAATTCATGATTTTTATAGGGATGCCAGGTTTAGTCCCAAGAACTAGTGGGACTGGAGCCCAAAGAACTCAACAGTCCCATAAATATTGATGGTTCTAATGTCAATCATATTTTAAAACTTGCTTCCTTAGTTTTGTTTATGTCCTTATAGCACAAAATTAAGAGCTTATAATTTTGATATGCAATCACCTATTTACACATTTCAAGGAGTTTTTAAGTAAGCCCTATTAAATTTGTAGTAGGGAAGATAATATAAATTGACAACATTTTCCCATTTACACAGAAAAACCATTATTTCAATAAGAACACAATGTACATTGGATGTCATATCCCAATAAGGTAAACATTGACGATAAATTCAGTATCACCATAATACTTGGCCACTTCATACTGATTACACTGAACTCAAGAAATTTGATTGTCTGAACACAGATAATTTGGATTATCTTACTCCCACATCATCCCAATTAGAAAGGGCTCACACACAACTTTGTTTTACCTAAGCATATCGTGCTAGGAACTGAGGAGAATATCTCTAAGTATTAAAGTGTGTATCACTTGAATAAAGCATATGGAAAGTAAAATAGTACTGTGCATGAAATTCAATAACATTAAGACTAATAGAGAATAAACCAATTGCTTATTTAGAAAAAGAATAACTAAAACTCAACAAAACTGATGTTAGGTACCTCACAGTCATACTTGAGTTATTAAAACTGATCAGTCATTACAAAAGAGACATTACTAATTTTTTTAGTATCAACACCTGGAAAAAAATGCCCAAACTGACACGGTTAGTTTTAAACATGCTTCATGCAATCACCTGTTAACATGTCTCAAGGATTGGAAATTAAGTAATTTTTCCTTAAAATATTTTAGAGAGATGATCTTCAAATGTTAATATATGTACTTTCCATATTCATCTGGGTATTAATGACAAACTTTACTCAAATTACTATTTTATCTACTGATACTATTTCCTCAATATAAGATTCAATCCTCAACTGTAAGTACCATAAGTTGATTTATGCCGGATCTCTATGTGATACATACAAAATGGTGATTTATACTGCATGAAGATGAAAAAATTGGGGTCAAAAAACATAAATTGGTCATTTTATTCATACCAACAAATCGTTTCACACTTCAACTGAACTTCAGTAGCAAAAGGTTCTTTTGGAAAATTGTACTAAATATGTACACAGGTGAAAACAGTAATATTACCATAAGGATTTCACTACATGAAAATGGAAAAAAATTAATTTTACCAAAATGATATGATAGATGGTACAAAAGTCTTATTTGGTTTCTAATTAATTAATTATTCAATAATTGATATTTACAAGCAGGTACATAAGCCCAAATATGCAAATCACTTTTTAACTACACCCTCATAAATAATGAAAACACTATTAGTATCAATGATCACCCTTTTCCATTTCCCCACAGATCAACAACAACTTTTTAAAAAAATTATTGCCATGGAATTTTTAAATATTTTACATTAAAAAAGAGCCTTTAAGATGAAAAACAGGGAAAAGTATTTTTACTTTATGGACCCAAAAAATATCATTCCTAGTTTTAATGTTTTACATGATACAGAAACAGGGAAAGATTATTTCATTCAATATTTTACAAATTATTAAGGGCACACTACCAATACTGGTAACTTTGCTTCTAAAGCAATAAAAAAAAAACTACTCCTTGAGACAACAACCCTTGTGCAGGCCAGATATTGTTAAGTGCCAATGCATTAATGATTGTTTGAAAAAATTATAATGCAAGCAACTTCAGTAATTTAAAATCAGTTTGTGGCTCCATTGCCGCACTTTCTAAAATATTCTGATACAAAAGCAAAAAAAATTCCATTTAGGCACAGCTGGAAAAGTGACAATTAATTATATATGCATAAATAAAGGCACGCACATAAAAACACATATGAATAACATTTTTGATTCAACGAAAATTTAATTTTTTATTCAGAGTTGATTAAGACTTCTTCAAACTAATAATTCCAAAGCTGAGCTCTAACTAATTAATCAGAGGTTTTTTGTGGCACAAGAATGCTTACTAGCAAAGGCTAGAAAGACTAATAAGTGGAAAACCAAGAATATAAAAGCTTACAGCAACTCCCCCAACATGACAACTGAGCATGCAAAAATTTTTTTTAACTGGGATAGTTATGCACAACAAGATAAGCTTTTGAAATTTTCCTCTCATATAAACAATTGATACCTATTAGGGATAGTAAATTCCTCAGAAACATGCTTGGCAACCAAAAGACTTTCAAAAAGTGCAAGAATGTAGCTATTGAAAAATTGATGTGCAAAAAAATGCTGCAAAGAGGTGTTCCCAATTTGAACAAAAGCAAAAAAAAAGTGTCACCAATAAACTTTGTTTCAATGACATGACAACTAGGATCAACTCTGGATATTTTTAAATACATTTTAAAATCAATGGGGAGGAAATATATCGAAGATTTATTAGGGCTGTTCAGTAAATAGTGACCATACATTTTTAATCACATAATTTACCTAGCACAAATTTCATTTTATGTTATATTTGTGTAATGTATATGTGGTTCAGGTTTCATTAATATGTCTTCAGGATTGCATTGGTGGCAGTTGTGGCAAGTTGAAGCATATTTAGTTCACCTATGCCTACTTATAAAAAAACTTATTCCACAAAGGTGTTCCTTCACATTGGAAACATGACACGAGGTTAAGACAGGTCTATTGATGAGACAAGGAACACAATTCATATTAATTTTTATGAGATTATCACAATTTTGTGGTGATGAACCCAATGTGAACAAACATGCTTCCTCTTTGATTTTTCTGTTACCAACATGTCCATGCCAAAATGCAATTTTCAATATTTGTGATAGTGCTCTTAGCTTCACTTAACAATCTTCTCTCAGAACAACAACAGCAATGTTATTATTTAACTCTATAAGAATAATGACTACAGCTACAAGTACAACTTCCTTTAAAATAGATTTTCTCACCTCTTTATACAGTTTTCACCATCTTATAGCTGTACCCTATGGAAGAACAGACTCTCCATAAGTCTTGCATAGCATAAGTCTCATCTGCTTATTTGTTCTGATGAAAGCAAAATTTCAATAACAGTGTTGCATGTTACCTCAATTGTTTCCATATGGAAACTGAACATTTTCAACTAACAACAGCTGCCATTGATGTAATACTGGAGTCAAATCAATTGAAATTGTGCCACATATGCATTGATCATTAAGCCAACAATAACACACAATTATTTTTGCACAAGAAACAATGCACACCAAAATGTATGATGACTCTTTATTGAAAAACACTCATATGAAAGCATTTAAGCTCTCACTTTTTAAAAAATCAACTACAATACAAGCTTACAATAACCTCTAATCTTCAGAGCTATTATATGGCTCTTGCTGATTTTAAGGGATCATTACAAAACATATGGGATATCTACAGTCTAAATTGAAAACTGACAATTTACATTATGATGCATTATAATTTTATGCAACTTCAATATTTTCCTGTTAGACAACATTGCTCAATGTATGACACAGATCTGTATGAAAATGATAAAACATTGTATTTTACTGATCCAATTAATTTCAATATTATCAACAATCATTCAGGGGGAAAGGCATAATTCTAACGCTTAGTTTTATGGGAAAAACCAAAGAAAGATCATATGCTTTGTATTTTAAATGTAAAAATATAAATAAATTAAAGGAATATAAATCTTTCCAAAGAGGCAAGTTAAATTTGGAATAGAATAGTTTCTGATGCTACAGTAATTCATTGATGTAAAAGCCTTCATGTCATTCTGACTATTAATCACTTCCACCGGAAGCAAACAGTTTATCATGGTCACGTTATTAGCTACTTTCCACAAATAATTGCGATCTTTCATTGAAGACTGAAACATTGAAAGTATGCCCTGTTCTGCTGTGGGAAAATTGCACTAGCAAACTAACTCACACACCACATAATGCCACAATCAACTAACACAAGGAATTATCAGATGAAATAATTATGCATTATTCCTACACCATTAGGTTAATAACAAGTGTAAAAGCCAAACAAAACAACATAATTAAGCAGCTTAATGAGGCATGGAACCACAGGAGTTATAATAAAAACAATTTGTTAAAAAGGAGCAATGAGTGGAGAAGCAAGTAAGAAAGATTTCTCAAAAGATTGCACAATACCTGCTCTGCGACTGAGGGTGGAGACTGAAGAAGAGGGGGAGCGACAAGCCAAGACCATCGGAGGAGCATGAGGAGAGGCGGAGGAAGGGCGGTGCCGGGGGTGAGGAGGGTGGGTCAGAGAGGAGGAACGGCGTGAGAAGATGGCCGAGGAAGGAGCTCGATATTCACGGGTGGGTCGGCTGATCCGACCAGTGATGACTGACCCCTTGTGCTTGTTCATCGTGACTGTACCCCTCTTCCTCTCTCACACTCGGGCCTTCCACCCTCTTGTTCTCTTCCCCCCCTTCCCCTGACCCCCGCGCACACACACACTAATCCCTCCCCAATGCTCCCTCCTCTCTCTTACAAATAACCCCTCTCTCTAGAGAGCACCCTGCCCTGCATCTGCAGCTTGTAAATAGAAACACATAAACACAAACATAAACATGAGGCACAACACAACATGAAGTAAGCTGAATGTATGAACATGAGTTTGAATGGAAGAGAAATAATTTTAACTAAAAAAAGGGAAATTAGAGGCACTCCTACTTCTAGGAAAATTTTGTGGCTGAAAGTAATGGAGGATGAGTAACAATGTATTTAAGGATCTTTTTAAAGAAAAAAATGTTATGAATAGGTATAGTATGTTTTACCCCAAGAATGAATTACTGGTGGTAGGTAATGCAGCCAGTTAGGTAGCTCATTTGAATTTTTTGAAAATGTAAACATTACATCAATTTCACGATAGTGTAGCACCGTATTAACATACAAGACAGTACTTAGTGTTAAGGCTGTATGTAGTAGAAAGTCAATGAATGAAAGATAGAGACACTGGCTAGAAGAAATTCTCAGCATAAACATAGACTCCAGTGATGTCAACATTCACAAAATATGCAAGGTCAATTATTTCAAGAATTAGTTCAGTTCTTGAAATTGCTGCAATTATAATTTATCTCCAAATCATCATGGCTACTCTTCATTAACAGAGTGAGCATAAGGAAAAAATGATCTGAATGCATGACACCATGTGGAGATGATTTTAAGGTACAATTAGAAGTAGAGTAGGTACATAAAATTTAACAAAAAAAGCATAGGCAGATTTTATGGCTTCTTTTAACCATGAAAAGCTAATTCTAAATAATACTCATATTAATGTCAATCAGAAGTATGCCATAAGTATGGGTTACTATTTCTACAGTAACATATGTAGAAGATGTAACAAAGGATCACTGATGATCTATATTAACCATTATAAGTTCACCATGTAGCAACATAGGTACACCCTTGTGGTTTTGTAATACTTCATTAAGGTTTAATGATGTTTTATTTTTCTCTTGCAGTAACATTTAATCTTGTTACCTCAGATAAGTTTATATTTTTATGTTAAAACCGGGTAACATAATTTCTATTTTCTAAGAGAACCTGTTCATAAATATTTTGGGTGACATCATTTTCATTGAGATTGGAACAAGGCTCTTCAAATAAATTTTTGGTGATATACTGAACCACAGAAAATTATTTTCTCACATGAAAATATGTATCTAGTGAACAATGTATCTTGAAAGCAACTGAAGGACTACATGGAAGATTAAGTACTATGTATTAGTTATTAGATATAAATTAGTTAGGCTACTCTTACTATTGTATGCAGACCATCAGTTAACCTCCTAATTCAAATGCAACATAATAAATAGCCAAGCAGAAGAGACACTACCACTGTTGTCATTTCATCAATTTACTTTCTTGATGCATAATGTAAAAGATTTTATTCCCTCTATGGCCCAAAACTACCTTGTATTCTTCTACTTATATCTTTATAGGTTATTTCCACTGAATGATATTAACCATCATATAGTAACTATATATATTTAATATGAAGAAAATATAAAAAATACTAACTATTTTAGAAGTAACCTTGAACCAGTTACTTTATGAATCCCCAATTCTCAGGCAAATTGAACTTTGTAAAATAGAGAGGACTAGCAATAAAGCAAACTAAGTATTTCTCTATGTTGATCCCAACCTATCTTCCCCTAAAATTAATTATGAGAAATAATTCATTAATGAAAGGGGATTTAATGAGAGGTGAAGGTGATGCACATCATTCTCACTGAATCTATCTTATATTATAGAGAATTTATGTCTAAAAGTTTATCCCATTTGCAGATGACTCAGAAGGTTGCCATTTAGCACATTAATAGTTTTTTGGTTAAAATTAACAGAAAACTTAGGGAACTCCATGAGAGGTCTCTGATACTGAGATGCTGAAAACAACATCTCCATAAGAATGCATAAGAAAATCCCCGGGGTACAATATAGCCCTTACCTTAGATATTAAAATACTTGAATATTAAGTTATGATCCAGGGAAATGTCTCATTTTACACATGAAAAACTCGAGTTTTAAGTGGGCTATGGATATTTTTGTTCATTTATTATATACTCAAGAATATGACTTTAAGCAGATGATTTCATAGAGTTTTAACATAGTAACCATGGTAGATTATCCCAATATTGTACATTTAAAAGGGGTTGTATATTTAGATTGATAAAAAGATTGAATGGCATTTGGAAAGACATGCTTTTCATGGACAAATAAAGATACACAAATCTTATTCAAAGTGATGAGGTGTGTTGGTATTCGTAAAAATTAATAATTATTAACAATTAATTTTAACCATATTCGACCTACCTTTGTGGACTGTGAAACAGATACATGTGAGGCTTATCTTACTGGGAGTGTAAAAGTAACTAGAGTCTAGATCAAAAGTTGTACCAAGTATAGAGGAGGGAAGAAATGTAATTCTGAAGAGTAAAAGCTCAGCTAATTGCAGCAATAACATTGAATTTTTTTTAAATATTGAAGGATGCAAATTAACACTAGCCTTAACAGAAAAAGATTTTGTTATTAAATACCAAATAGTGAACCATCAATTCAAGATGTGGCTTGTGATGAAATTAAGAACTTGGATTTGATGTTGTTGGGTTAATTGAAAATTGGTAGGCTAGCAATCTTGACATTTTAGCAGTATACAATGAAGGAGGTGACGTTTCACTTTTAAGAGGTCATACTTTCACCAAAGATGTCAATGAATGAATCAAGAGACTAGCCACTTGTCTGAATGGCATGACCTTGTCCAGTTCAAATATCAGCAAGTGTAGCCTTTTTGATATACCAATTCCCTAGAAGTTCCTAACTTTAAGACATATATACAAAGATAAAAAGTTGTTGAAAGGAAGAATAAACAATTCTTCGCGATTTTAGACAAAGAAACTCCCTCGATAAAAGACAAATGTTGTATATCTAAAGCCAAACAAAGGAGCAAAAACTAGGCATGTATAACAGTTGACTTATCTTACAAGTGTTTTAGACCAAGATGGTCAAAGCAGTAGGAATAGAAGAAAAAGAGCTAAATTAGGCAAAGGAACATTCATGAATATGCAAGAATCGATGACAAGCTTCTTAATCAAAGATCTAATGAACAGACTAATGAAAGCCTTGATCTGGAGTTTGTATGGTGGAGAAACTTGGGTATTTAAGAAAGATAATAGGCCTTTTGTGGAGGTTTTTGAGAAGTGGAGGTGGAGAAAGATAAAAAAAGTAAAATGGACAGAGACAAAAACAAACGAAGAAGCAGGCATAGAGAGGATTTTTAGGAGAAATCCAGAGGAATAATGAAAAGTGGTTGAATATCATTTTGATTGGGGATGAAATATTGAAGACTGTGACAGAGGGAAGGACATCAGGCAGGCAAGTTAGACGGAGGAAACGAATAGGCATGTTAGAAGGAATGAAAGGTGATGTGCAGGAGGAAATGAAGAAGGCTTTGCAGAAGTATGGTATATCAGGTCATCCTGTTAGGCTGGGCTAAGAAATGTAGGGGAGTTACGTTTGAGTTCATCTACAACCTACCTAAGTGATAGACTACCAATTAATAATGCAATGCTTCATATTTGTGCACGCGAATCAATTAGAAATGATTTAAACATGTGAATATGAATGATACCAACTATACTTGATTTGCATTCAGAACACATGAATTCAAATACACTCTTGAGAGATATGGGATGCGATTCTTAAATGAAATAATGACCCTTTCTATCCTTTTTACCATTACACTTGCAAACATGATACTTATTTTTAACTTCAAGTACTATCAATAAATGCAACCACTGGAATGTTATTTATACAATTATTCAAGCTTCAAAATATAGTTCTAGATTTCTAGCTCCTAGACTAACAAATACTATGTTTCCCTAGCGGCGAATTTTTTCCAATCATCATCTTGAATAAGTAAACATTGCCAATACTGTGACTGAATACTTAAATTATGGAATTGAAAAGACAAATTATATATGCTTCAAAAAATTTCATATAAAAATGCGCTGAGGCAGAAACATTGTAAAGCATATTGAAAGAGCTTAAAAAACTAAGTTCCTCGTGCATCATATAATACTGATGAATAATTGAAGGAAATCCATTGTTCAAAGATCCAACTTAAAACTAGGAGGCAGGACTATGTGGAGTAATCTGGGCATGCATTTTTATCAGTTTTTTATTCCAGGGTCAGTTCAAATATCATAAAAGTGATTTGAAATCACTTGGATTTTATGCATATATACAATTAGTACTTTTACAAGTACCGAAAAAAAGCAAATTCAATTGCTTTTTACTCAAGTTTCAATAAACTTTTTTGTCTTTGCTTTTTACTTAAGTTCCAGTAAAGTATTTTTTTAAATTCAGACTCTCACTTTGACGATATTAATCTGGAAATGTGTAATAATGATATCCAATATCCGATTATCTAAATAGTAGGATATTTTGCACAAAGGTGAAATTATTTCTTGCCTGAGGAATTCATAACATACCCAATTGTGTTCCTAATGGGCCCCATCTGTTTCCAATTATATTCATAAATTTAAGTGGTAAATAGCAGTGCTTGCCTTAATAAACAATTAAATTAAGAAGACATATCAGTCATTAATGCATGCATTCTGTACAACTTTTTACTTGGTGTGACCACGTGCATATTACACATGGTATGGGAAAATAATTAAAGAATTCACTTTTTGTATGCTGTCCTGACTATATTTCAACTTTGGTCTTTGAAATATTGAACATTTTTGTTTACCTAAGTCTTTGTGTTATTCTTTTCTTTGATTACGTAGGTTTGAAATACTTTTTCTGTATTTCACCTTCACCTTGTACCTTAACCACACTCCTGTCCAAGGTTCTTCTGACTTTACCAATGTTCATTACTTTATGTTGTCACATGCTCAAGCATGATTTTTGATGGTTTAATAACTTCCATGTGTTTCATTACTTTTCAACTATTTTTGGTTCTTGACAAGGAAACATAAGGGACATGAAATGTTTTGACATAAACATCGCTCTGTCCTGATTCCTTTCACGACACTAATATCTTATCCCCTCATTTTGATTTTCTTTGTGTATCATTTTAAGGTCTTGACTGTAAATCTTGAATATCTGGAACACCATTTTTGGGTGGTTTGTTACTATGAGAAATAGAATATTACTTCCTTTGAATGTTATTAACACTGGGACCACAAATTAATGAGTACGTTCAGTGTTGCCATGTAATACAACATTTCCAGTTGTGGTATCAAAAATATTCTTATTGAAGTAGCAGCTGCCATTAGGGGAGGTGGCCGACAGCGGAGGTCATGTGCACCAGAAGGGAGGGGTGGGTAATTCGGTCGGGATAGGATATTCGGGGAATGGAGGAAGAGCAGACAGAAACCTGGCATTGGCATACTTTTAACGAGACATGCTAAGGGGGCCAGAATTTAACTGCCCTATGGATGAATGGTATACTCTTCTTGAAGTGCTTTTCTCATAGTACTTTAACTAGGGATCAGGATACTACTGAAAACTTCTCACACTCCCTTGATTTGATACCCAAGCTTATTAAAATTGAGGTAACACTGAAATTACCCCCAAAATAACAAAGCTTCCGAAATTCTATTACTGAAGAATGGCACTTGACTACATGAAGTGTCTCTACATTAAAATATTAATATATTTAAGCACAGCTAAATGAGTTCCATTTACATACTTCATTAAATAAAAAAGGTAATGAATGGGTAGTTCCACAAAAATAATTAAATCATCAAAGTTTCAAATCAAGATATGATAAAAACAAGGACTACTGCAAGCAAGGATGAAATCAACTTCTAACACCTTAAAAAAAATTATTTCTATAAACGAGGACTATTGATGTATCTATGCCTAAATACTGACTCTAAAAAACATTACTCTTCTCCTTTATACTACTCTTCACAAAATACAGATAACATCTAACACTTATATGAACTAAAAATATAAGATATTTAACATGATCTAGAACATCTGTTTTCTGAATTCAGAGCTAAGTGGAAAAAAGACATTTACCAATACTACGGTATTAATTAGTTAATGCAAAATTAAGCTTTGACAATAAAAAAGATAATTTTCTGCCAAAAACGTAAAGATGACAATACATATCCCTGAAGGATATAAATTAATATTTTGGTGCAAAAATGACATAAACTGAAACATTTGTTTCCATGACTTTTAAGGTGATATAATTATTTACTTACGAGCTAGCACAGTGATAGGCCATATACTTCCAAAATAATTTTTGCCATCATGATCCAGTCACAAAAGTGATTTCATTTTTGTTATTTGCGTCCTATACCACCTAAGCCGTCTACTAAGATGAAATCTTGATGAACCTACAAGTATATAGATTGAAATTAAATACTATTCGTTATATTTAACAGTGGCATTAACTCATCACTTTAGTTGAACGTTAAAGCACCACGGAATTAATATCAAATTTTGTTACCAATCATAATCAACTTAAATTTCAACATGCTTGGCATAGCCTAACAAATTTAAAGCGCAGAAGACAAATGCGAATAGAATATTCGACGACCAGGGGTTATTTAATGCCATCCTTTCTACCAAAGAAATATGATGTATCTCATGGTGAGCTACTCTGGTACCTACATTAGGTCATGGCAAAACAATCCCCAGCTGCCAAGTCTAATTTGAAGAGATAACATTATGATTGCTGAACCTTTTACAGCAGTCATCGCATAGGCGGTATGAACAAAATTGACTTTTGTAAGGAAAAATTCTATGTTTTACATTTAATAATAATAGCCGAAGTGCAGCAATGTTTTCCATTAGCCTCTTGGATATATTACCTATAGCACGGCTTATGTGGAGAAATTAAGTATCAATGGTAATGAAATAAATTTACGTTTCAATTTAACACTTCTTTTCCATGCTGTCAATAAAAAAATTGTTTACTATACGTCATGCCAGCACAATGCTATAATATTATATTTACGTGTACACAACAAATGACATTGGCTGTGTCTTTCGCTCAGTACATATGTAAGCTGAGAATACGCGTAAAAATTGTCTCCTTTTGTCAAAATTCCGTATATGGTGGTATATGAATACACTGACAACTGGCTATTAAAATGCATGGGTATCAATGATTACAATATTGTCATGAAATATGATCATTCATTGCAGGTTACGCCAAGATTTAATTTACTTACCACGCATATGAGTTTTACTTGATTGAACTTTTCCCCCTTTTGATAAATATTTGACTTCTATTGGTGCCTAGTAATAAAAACACACCAACACAAACTTCGTCGGCTGCTTACAGAAACAGTCCTCGGACAGATGTCTGACAAAATCCCATCACCTTCCCAAATAACAGCGAAATAACGGAAGTCAAAGGAGCGTGTTAAATTAAAGCGCCACTTATGTAAGCAGATTATTTGCATTACATTGACAAAAGGCGAATGATGCTCATCATATACCGGATATTACATTTATTAAGCCCTTTATTGTAATAAAAATAATTATGGAGGAGATTGCCGGACTATTTAGATCAAGTGCGGTGCTCTATAAGTTTTGCCACCGCTACCATTTAAAAAATAAATGAAAGGTATTTTTCCGTAGAAATTGTATCTCAGTAACACAGTTTCATCAAGTTTATATTGTTGTTCTGGTAAGTTTTCAGTTCCTAGATTCTAGTGATCTTCTTGGACAATCGTTAGAATATATTTATGAGCTACTGAAGTGGTTTTATCAAGTTAGTTCACAATTAGCTGATTATTATTATTAGGTAATCTACCGGTTAAGGTAGGTTTTTGGATGGACACAACTATCAAATAATTTTGTAACTCCAAAAAAAACCCAATCCAGCAACCTCATCGACATCAGGTCCCTCTTCATCTCTGTGTACTTCTTTCCTCCCTTCATCCCTTCCAACATCCCTATCCTGTTCCTGCCCTTTCCTTGCTTGCCCAACATTCTCCCCTCTATTACCTTCTTCAACATCCCACTACCGCTCAATACGCCTTTCATCCATTTTTCCTGCCTCCATAGGATTTCTCTCAACAAACCCCTCTCCTCACCCACCATCTCCAGTACTTCCTCATTTGTTTTCCTTTCGGTCCATTTCACCTTCTCCATTCTTCTCCACACTTACATTTCAAAAGCCTCCAATCTACCTCTATCCTCCTGCTTCAGTGACCACGTTTCCGCGCCGTACATAGCTACGCTCCATATCAGAGTTTTTACGAGTCTTGTCTTAACCTCCCTACTCAATGTCCCGGTCATCAACTCCCTCCTCCTTGAGAAAGCCTCCTTGCCTAGCACAATTCTTCTCCTTACGTCCCTACCACTTTGACCGTATTGGTCCAAAACACTTCCGAGATATGTAAACTGCTCTACCTGCTCTATTTTTCCCCTGCTATTTTAATATTTAGCTTAGCCTTTTTCTTTCTGGAAAATCGCATAACCTTTGTTTTACTAATATTGATTCTCATCCCATATTTATCGCACTGAACCTCCAATTCACTCAGCAATGCTTGCAACCCTTTGGCTGACTGAGCAACTAATGCTTGGTCATCAGCAAACCTAACCGATTTTATGAATTCCCCTCCGACTTTCATTCCTACCTCCAGTTCTTCCCATGCCTCTTTAATCATTTCCTCCACATATACGTTGAACAGCACCAGTGACAATGGACAACCCTGCCTTACCCCTCTTCCTAACACTGCCCATCCGGACTCTCCATTCCCCACTCGCACCTGAGCAGTCTGAGACATGTACAGGTTGCGGATCAGTCTCCTGTCCCTCCAATCCATTCCTATTTTCTGCAATACATGCATTAATTTTTCCCAATTCACTCTATCAAACGCTTTTTTGAAATCTACAAAACAGGCAAAAACGTCCTGGTTGTATTCTATATTCCTCTCAATTAGTGATCTCATTACTGCAATGGCATCACGCGTACCTCTTCCTTTCCTAAACCCAAACTGATCATCCCCTAAGTAATCATTTGCCTTACTCTCTATCCTTTTGTTGATGATCCTGAGAATAACTTTAGCTGCGTGGGATATCAAACTTATTGTTCTGTAATCCTCACATGACGTAGACTTTGCCTTTTTTGGAATAGGAACTAACACCGATCTCGATCTCACAAAATCTTCCGGCCAGATTCCTTCCTCATAGATACTACGAATCAGTCCATATAGAGTCTTCTTCCCACATTTTCCTAAACATTTCAACAGTTCTACAGGGATAATAACAATTAGCTGATATGTTACCAATGTGGAAAGTACTAGTATTATGCAAATGAAGAAGCTATTACTGTGGTGTTAATATTGAGCATTAGAGGGATATTATTAAAATTAATAAAGGATAAAAATTGGTAATCTACACATTTTTGTCTTGTGGAGATAGGTTGTGTGAAGGACTAGAAGAATTAATTTCTCAGAGGTAAAGCATACTTTTGTTGAATATCTATTTTATTAAGAACACAATGTATACATCCACTGTTCTTTATTATTGTAAAACTAGTTTCAACGCTTAGGCATCATCATCAGGTACAAAAATAAAACCAGCTGCGGCTCATTAATATAGCATTTATGAGGGAAAGTGGAGTGGGTGAGAGAGGGGGTAAAATCGGGTTGTGTTCAGCGCAAATGGGAAGGAAGATATGGGTGTTAAGCATCACTGATTGGTGCGTTAACAGTGGGGGCGGGAGGGGGGGTTGTTGTGTCTTTCGGTGAAGGAAAGGGGTACCTCCATGATTGGGGAGAGGTATGATGATGGTTCTGTGTGATTGGCAGGTCACTGGCACAGGAGGAATCCTGGTAAACCCTGAACGGGTGAGTACTTGTGAATCCCAAAGGTTCATGTTTTCGAACACACCTGAGTGATTGAGTGAATGAGTGAGCATACATCCGTTTGATAATTTTGTATTCATCTGTGTGACTGATGGGTCAATGGCATAGGCAGGATCCTTGTAAACCCTGACCAAGTGAATGAGTGCAATTCACAAAGGCCTAAAACATCCGAGTGATTGAGTGACTGTGTGCTTACGTAAGTCCTTTCTGTTTTGTTACTCCATTTTATAATTTTGCATTTATCTGTGTGATTGATGGGTCACTGACATAGGAGGGATCCTTGTAAACCCTGAGTGTGTGTGTGAATGCGATTCACGAGAGTGACTGTTATTCCTTAACACACCCTAGTGATGGAGTGGTTGTAAGTTTGTTTTATTTTTTATTATTAATTTTGCCTTTTGTGTGTGATTGAGGTATACATGGGTCACTGTTTCTCAAACACACCCAAGTGACCTTTTCCCCTATTTCTCCCCTTACTTGTAACCTTGTTTGCCAATCAAGTTTATGGTCTCAGCTATCTCGTTTTCATTATTCTCCTTTTGCTGCCTTGAATCATTTTTATTTTTTTCTCATTCTATCAGTCATTTTGGCTCATTACTTAATTTAATCCGGTTTAATAAATTATTTACTGGCAACCTGTTTTTCTTAATGACAAAAAAATAAAGTCCTACAATTTTTAAGGCTCAAGAATGTCGAATTCTTTTAATTTCCACTTTTAAGCCCACATTATTTTGTGATTAAATGTTTCTGTTGAGGCCCTATTGAGCATATCTGAGGACCTATAGTAATCTTGTACTGGCAATAAACCAAGTTGTCACATATCAGAATATATGCTATTTCAGACCATCTTGTTTCCATTAATTTCTGATACCAGAAAATTGTAATTCTTGGGTTTTAGATGGGGTTTTCCATATACACTGACTAGGAATTGAGTCTGAGATCTCTCAGTAATAGACCTAATTAATTCTACCCTGGTCTAATAGTTAAATATGTCATTTTTTAACCAAGAGTAACAAGTCTAAGAAAGGGATTCTCAGATAACACACTCAATGCCCTCTGTGTATGGATATTATTTTTGTCCAATTTTCTGTGGTCCTGTCTCTGAGACTGGTCTAATATAAACTGTATTTTCCCATATTCTGTTGAGCCACCTGAGCATAGTGAATTTTATTTGCATTTGTGTCCACTGTATTAATTAAGTTTTTTGAAATAAAGTATCATATAGTATCATCATCTTTTTTTATTGCAAACTCATAATTCAGGAAAACATGCAGTCATTTACAATAAACATCATGCAAATGACACAGTTGTGCATCAGCATGAATATATTGGTAGGTACCCACTTCAAAATTCTTAAACAAGCACTAAACCTTTACTTTGCTATTCCATAGACTATGCCAGATGATTAGCACTTTTATAAGATGATTTCCGTACAGGTGACTCATTTGACAGTATTGTCACACTGTATAGTTGTGGAGTTGAAGGAGAATCGATATATTGAAATGGAAACTTATGAACCACACAACATATTTAATTGAATTATTCCTCAAGATATGTCACAAATATGATGCTCTATATAATCCTCAGTATGTTTTAAATTTTCCTGGAAATAAATGCTTTATTTTCCACCACATATATACCATACGAAGGCGTATTGAGCGCTAGTGGAATGTTGAAGAAGGTAATAGAGGGGAGAATAATGGGCAAGCAAGGAAAGGGCAGGAACAGGATAGGGATGTTGGAAGGGATGAAGGGAGGAAAGAAGAACACAGAGATGAAGAGGGACCTGATGTAGAGTAGGTTGCTGGATTGGGTTTTGTTTTGAGTTACAAAATGTTTATTTGATAGTTTGTGTCCATCGAAAAACCTACCTGTACCAGTAGATTACCTAATAATTGTTTTGATATACCATATGCTCCTGTCAAGAATTTATCTCTTTGACTCCCCAGTGGTTTCACAATTATCAATCCATCAAATAATTTCAATAAACATCTCTTCTCTATAATTTACAAAAGCTCATGTTTAGAAACAAGGGTTATCCAGTGCTGCCAATGTCTAGCTGCAGGAGAACAAATTCATAAGTGACAACTGCCCCTGCAACCTGCAACAATAGAAGGGAATTACAAACCACTTTAATGAAATAATCACTCTCAAATGTAAGTATAATAACTTGTTAATGGCCCAAAACATGGATAAAAATTGAAAGAGTTGAATTAATAGTAATTTTGTAAATTTTGAAACATTACAAATGTAACTTGAAAGCTATTTTTTTCTAAACTTAATTATAATCAGTATTCTACTGGGTAATGGTAGGTTTTTAAGATTTGGCAATCCACACTAATACACTCCTATGTACTAACTTACTTGTCATAAAATATCCATAGGCCCTATTCTTCATTTTTCATATAATCCATTAGCCCAGATTAATATCTGCCTGTCATCCATCATTCCATCCAATATGCCTATTGTTTTCCTTTTTCTTCCCCACTTTCCCAGCATTCACCCCTCTATTATCATCTTTAGCATACCATTTCTCCTCAGTGTGTTCTGCATCTATTTTCCTGCCTTCACATTTCTCTTAACAGCTATCTCTCTTCCCCCACCATGCCCAAAACTGCATTGTTTTTTTCCTTTCAGTCCATTTTATTTTTTCTGTTCCTCTCCATAACCACATCTCAAAAGCCTCCAATCTTAAATTAATCCTCTTGCCTTAATGACCCAGTTTCCTAGCCATACAAAAATATACTCCATCTCAAAGTTTTCACCTGTCTTTTTGTTACGTTTTTACTTAAGGTACTTGCCATCAGCACCCACATCTTTGTAAAAACTTCATTTCCTAACACAATTGATCTTTGAATGCTTCTACTACTCTGCCCACTATCCCCCAAAATACTTGATTAATAGGTGAGATGTTCTACCTATTCTGCCCTATACTTCTTGAGAATCATTTTATTATGATTACTTCTCATTTGATACCTATCACTCTATTCTGCAAGGTGTCTAGTAATGATTATAACCTTTTGGCAGGCTGGCCTCCTGTCAATGGCTGTTCATTAACAGATATAATTAGTTTTGGAGAGTATCCCACCTACTTTCACTCCAGGCTTCAGCCTATCCTATGCCTCACCATTTCCTCTGCATAAACAATGAAAAGGACAGATATTTATGTACACCCTTGTCTTACTGCTCTACACATCACTGCCCATTCTGCTATTGTCCATTTGCAACCGTCGCCTGCTCAGCCTGAAATATTTTCAGGTTCCAGACAAGTTGCTCATCCCTCCTGTCTACTCCTATCTTCTGCAAAATCTTCCTTTCATGTGTCCAGCTTACTTTGTTGAAAACCTTATCAAAATCCATGGAGCATACAAATTGCATTCTGGTTATATTCTATTATGAATAAAATAATTATATATGTATGCACCATGCATACCCATCTCCTATCTAAACCCAAACTGATCTATCCTTGTATAATCACTTGCTATCTTCTTAACCCTTTTTTTTATGTTTCTAATTAATACATTTGCTGCATCTGATATCAAGCTTATAGATCTACAGTCCTCTCATACTGCTGCTTTTTCATTTTTTGGATGGTATTAATACTGATCTAAGGCCTTAAGTCTTACAACAAAATCCCATCCTCATAAATCATGTGAATTATTCCATAAAAACTCTTTCATCTTCAGTTTCCTTAATTCTTAAAAAGTTCTGCAGAGATGTTATTTATTCCCATAAGCTTTGATTTCATTTCCTTCGATGGCTTTTGTGTCTCACCACCTGCTGATTTTTCTTCTTGAAATGGGAATCAATACCAATTGGACAGTCATTGTTAATGTGTAAGCTGTAAGGGTTAGGTGGAAGAAGGGACTATTAGTTTCAACCTTACCCAATTAAGTTGATAAATAAATAAATAAAATAAATAAATGTAAGGTATCAATTTGGACCATGGTAATAAAATCGTTGAGTGGAATGTATGAATTTTGTATCATCTCTTCCTTGATAGATAATTTCCACATGGTGAATATTGAGACAGTTAAGATTTTAAGGATGCTCACCATTAGGTTTCTCATAAAAGGTACATGAATTATTGACTTTAACCAGACAAACAAGGAATGAATGCTGCCATCCTTCCACCTTTACCATGTGAGACCAACAAATTATGAATTCTGGAAAGAAAATAGACTATTATAGTTAATTTTGAAAGAGGAATGCTTGAAATAATCAACTGAATGGTATATCCTGAAATATAAAATTGTCTCAAAGACATTTTTTCCTGCCACCTATTGCTCTAGCCCTGAAATGTTATGAATCTGGCTTTTCTGGCTTTTTCACTTGCCTAGAGTGAAGATACAGAGATGTTATTTATTCCCACATGAAAAAAGCATTGATGGGAATGAAATCCTCAAATTAATTTCCTTTATTGCTTTTTCTATCTCACAGTCAAATGTTCCTGGTCCTAAGCTTTCCTTATTGACATCATATTCCCTTTTTTTAACCAACTATAACTCACAGGCCTGTTATCTGTATCATCAATTCATCTACATATTCCTTCCACTTTGTCAGAGCCTCTTCTGCTTCTTTTAGTATTTTATCAATTACATCTCTAATAGTGTTCATTGATTTGTCTTTCTTAAAACCTATCATTACCTTCATCTTTCTGTTTAGTGGCAATTTTGTCCTGTCTGTGTAACCTTTAATTATTCTTAAACTGGTATTTCCACTATATTTCCCTTGCCCTATTAGTTCTTGCCTTGGCGTATTGTTTATCCCTTTGTATGTTCTTCTCCCTCATTCTTTGTTAATATGCTTCATTTTCTTCTTTTAACCATCTTCCTTATCATATCTTCTGTAATTGATGGCTTCCTATTTCTTTTTATATTTAACCTTTCTATTGTTTTATTTGTCACTTTCTTTACATTTTGATTGAAATATTCCCATCTATATTCAGCTGGACAAATTCTTTATCCTCTCTCTGAATATTATCAACTGCCTCCTTTACTCTATCCTTTTCAGTCCATTCAAGTCTCCTACATTCCATTTTCTTATACTCCTTCCCCTCCTCATTCCATTAAAGTTAACATAATATTTCACGAGCCCTAAATTTAATTTGAATCCAAGTCAACTACCAGAAAACTGTGCGAGTTGATCACTCAATTCCTAAATCTAAACCTAACCACAATATAATCTGATATCCTCCTGTATCCCTGGCATTTTCTATAAATGGCTTTATGTAAGGTGGTGTTTCAACATGGTGTTTTCTTGATTTCTTGGTGCCTCATTGGGGCTGTTTTCCCATTGGTCTCCTGATGAAATATTCTTTCTCACCAGGTTTCTCAGGGGCTGAATTACCAAAGTAACCTCAACTTGAATGCCTGAGTAGGGACTTAAACCCATGACCTTTAGGTTTGCAGGTAACCATGTTACCCACATAACTAATCCGGCCAGCATGTATACCTTTGTGACTTTGTAGATAATAAAAATATGTATCAAGTTAATGCTTACCCCAAGAAGGAAGTTCCTTGTAATGTTAAATAGATTAAGACCGGAAAGTGCAACAAAGTCTGTTGTTAATTCAGTCATAAACCGCTGGACCTAAAAGATAGGAGTAATGAAATCTGTTTTCAATGGTTATAGATCTCATAATAATGAGGCATTTATTAAGTATCATGTGAATACCATAATGTTTCAACATTTGATTGCAAAACCTAAATGTGCAATTGCATTATCTGTTACTGCACAAATATTTTTCATGTTTAATGTTCCCACTAATAAAATTTCATTATATCTTATGGAAAAAATCCTTACAAGACTTTTCATATTAACAGAATCATTCTTAGAGAAATTAAATTTTTTTGAGACAAATGATAGATGGAGTATGATGGAACTTCATCTGCTCAAAGTAGGTACATTAAAAGTAGTTGTTTTATAATTTTTGGTGTATATTCCTACATTTCAGAAAAAAATAAGAAAAACAAGAGCTGAAAGTTCTAATTAATTAGACAAATTACCAATAAACATAGAAAATATATTTAGACCTTTCATATTATTTAAAGTTTAGTAGCAATAGATTTTAGATTGTGATTGCCTTCCTTGCAGTACTTATTGAGTGTTAGTACGTATAAAGTGGAAGTGCAAGATCACTTAGATCTTGCACTAAGCTAAGTCAGGGATGAAGACAAGAAATTGGTCATTATATGTATAATGAAAAGAGTCTAGTTGAGTAAGAGAGCATAATCCCCAATTCAAATTCTTTGAATTATATGCACCGTAGGTATATGAATGAATGTATAATAAAAGATCATCAAGGCCTTATGGTTCAGGGGATGAATAATTTGAAAGCTACACTAACATTAAAGACTCCCCCTTCATTATGTGTCACATTCTGAATCACTCCTACCCTTTTTATTGGTTTTCAGTGTCATTTTAATAATTTTGCACATTTTATTATGGGCTATGGAAGAATCTAGAAAGTAATGCTCTTGAAAACAACATGACCACATTCCCTAGAGAGTCATAGTATTATGCATTTCTCTATTACAAATTTCAGCTTTATATTCACTTTGGTAAAGTTTTTAAAAGATAATTCCTTCAGATATTAACCTATGTGAAATGCAAATGTATAATATCTAATGGGGATTACTTTGAAGGGGACAAAATAGATATTCATGAATAAATAAATCATTTTTGAAAAAACACAAAAGTCACAATACTTTTTGAACAGACCTCGTGCATACATATATACAAGGTAGGGGAAGAAAAGAATAAGCATGTTGGATGGAATGAAGGGAGGTGGAATGTAAGTGGAACCAAAGAGATGTATTTTAGTGTGGGTGTCATTGTCTCATTAGATGATGCCTATAAATATGGTGATGTTCAATCCACTCAAAATTTACCTAAAATGGTTGTCTACCAATTTCAAAAATAATATAATGAAACAAAGTGATAAGTGAGGGTTAATCCTCCACTTGTTAGAATTGAAAAAAAAAACAATTTAAAATATTAAAGCATGCATTCTAAATTCCTAAAATAATTTTAAAAATACAAATATCTTACTAAACCTAACCTCCTAATTATACCTCTTTACAATAGGAGTGATGAGGGCAGCTGTAAAGATGTTTAGAAAGATTTAAAGTCTCTTGGTTAATGGATGAAGCCAACAATATGACACCAGTGGTTCTTCCCACCAAGAATGAAAACGAGTAGAAGTAAAATGCTGTTTTCTCTAATGTCCTAGGAGTACCTGTTCTGAAAGAGAAGCATACATGGAAAATATTTAATGGATACTCCTCATTACCATGCACCATACTTTTGATTATTGAAAGCATAAACAGGCTCAACATATCACAGGGAGTACACAATATAGCACTGTTGTTTATTTTATATAATTATAAGTAGAATGGCATTTAATATAGAAGTTTTATTTTTTAGACTCTTTACTTTATTTGAAAATGCAATTCTGTGGAAACACGAATGTCTTTGTTCCTTCTTTTCCATTAAGTTTTATTCAGACTACATATGGCTTGATAGAAGTCATAGTCCAAAAGAGGTTTATTATTCCATACTATACATAATTATAAAGAAAAACTATTTCTATTAGATAAATTTGCAGACATTATGGCTGCATAGATTTTCACGGCAGTGACTTGAAGGATTCTACATTTTTGGGTTTCACCGCTTTGTTGTTTGAAGCTAAACTGTTGTCAGCTTTAAACAACAACGAGGTGGAACCTGAAAATGCAGAATCCTTCATTTGCAGACATTTTTCAAATGTATATAATGTTTTGTGAACATAAGAGCAGATAGAAATGATTTGTATTAATTTGATGGCACTAGTTGTTTTAATATATTTGAATACATGAGATGAATGAAAAAAATACATTTCACCAGAAGTCATTAGCTGGAATACTGATGAAACGGAGATTTATTTCAGGCAATAAGCATGACGAAATCCCATGAAGAATTCAGAGATCATGTGAAAAATTGCTTTTAGACGTCATTGATATACTCGTATTTTATTACAATAGTTATATATTTCATAAGTATCAAGAAGATGATAAAGAAGAGTAAAAATGATTATTTAGAGGATGATCATTTTTGGTTCAGGAAGGAGAGAGGCACATGTAATGCCATGCCATAGTAGTAATGAGGTCACCATTAGAGAGGTACATATAATACAACCAGGATGTATTTGACGTTTTTATAAATCAAACCACGTTGCTGATGATGTTATGCTATAACGAAACCTGGGTCGTGAAAATAGAAAGTTTATGTGGAAAAGCAAAGTGGTTTGATTTATAAAAACGTCAGTATGAAGATTTTCCACCAAGTTACGCCAGAAACTGTTTTATTCAGGATGTATTTTTTTGTTTCATAGGTTTTGAGGGCATTCAATGGAGTGAATTGGGTTGCATTAATGAATCTTTTGCAGAAAATAGGGCTAGATTGGAGGGATATGAGACTTATCCATAATCTGTACATGTCTCAGACTGCTTAGGTATGAGTTGTGGATGGGGAGTCCATATAGACAGTTTTAGAAATAGGAATAAGACAGGGAGAGTCCATTATTACCTCTAACGCTCAATGTACTTTTGCGGAGAAAATGTTTAGAGAGGCATGGGAAGAACAAGAGATAGGAATGAAAGTCAGCAGGGAATTCATTAAATCTGGTTTGCCAATGATCAAGTTTTAGATGTAAGTTGTTAGTAGTAAGCCAAGGGGTTGCAAGGATTACTGAATGCATTGGAAAATCAGGGTAATAGAAATGGTTTGAGATCCATGTCAACGAAACAAAGGGTAAGAGGTTTTTGATAAGGAAGAAGGTTAAATTAAAATTGGAGGACAAAAACTAGAGCAAGTGCAAGAGTTTATCTATTACGGAAGTATTTTAGATTAAAATTATTAGGTACATAAGGGACATAAGTATAACTGACATAAGAAGAAAAATTATATCAGGTAAAGAAGCATTCTCTAGGAAGATGGAATTGATGACATGGACATTGAGGAAGGATATTATGAAAAGACTCATCAAAACTTTGAAATGGTATTTAGTTTGGCATGGCATGTAAACATGGTCATTGAAATAAGATAAAAGGTGTAGATAGGAGGACTTTGAGATGTGGGTGTGGAGAAGGATGGAAAAGGTGAACTAGACAGAAAGAAGAAAAATGAGGAAGTGCTATTTTTGAAAGTCATCCTAGAGGAGGAGAGGGGATTGTTGGGAGAAATCCAAAGGAGTCAGGAAAGGTGAATGCCGAACATTTTGATTAGCAATGGGATATTGAAGACAGTGACAGAGGGGAGAAAATGAGGCAAATTAGGAAGGAGTAGAAATGTGATAGGCATGTTGAATGGGATGAAGGGAAGAAGGAAGTATGTGGAATTGAATGAGGGTTTATTGAAGCGTCAGATGTCGGGTTGATTTTGTTAGGAGAGGCAAGGGAATGTATTACTGAATTGTTGTATAGGTTGTTCATATTAAAAACCTACCTAGAGGTTAGAATGCTATACACACATTTTATTTGCCAAACCATATGATATGCTACCTGCATATATGCAACCCCAAATATCAATAATATTTTCAAAAACTGTGTTTGGAATAATGAAGGAAAACTTACTGAAGTCCAGAAAGAAGTTGAACACATATAAAGTAGAGATTTGAAGCTATGGAAAAAAATGTTATCCCATTTATATGATCATCAAGTGTTCTTGATAATTGAGATAGGGATGCATATTGACACCTCAAACCTTCCCAGTGACTTGGTTTCACTGTCTGTAAGTTAAAAGAAGTTTGATTAAATTTCTTCAAGCATAAATCTGCATTAACTTGATTTCCCTTTTCAATATCAAGTAAAAAACCTAATGGAGTGATACAAAATTTACAATTATAAATAGAATATTGTGAAATGTGAACATTTCCTGCACTATTGTGCACTTATAAAGTATGGGATGGTATTAATGGTATTAAATGGTATTAAATTCTTATAGTAGGCAGTCAAGGTTTGGAATGTATTAATGCTAATTGCTTCTGGTTGTAAGAAGCCACAAAAGTGAGCTAGCTTTTAACATCAATTTTTTTGGGAACACCAACAAAGATTAATATTTAATTGGATGTTACAAAGTTAATTATTCTCAATTGAAAAATGAAGATTTAAGAGAAAGAGAATAAATGTTGACTTATCATACTGATTCCTCAAAAAAAAGTCCATGGTGGCACTCTCTGTTAGCTCAGACTCGACCGACTGTTCTATATGGCATCCTACCTATATGCCACCCTGACAGAGTGACTGGCCTAGGTATATAATGTAGGGTGATAGAAAGGTCCAGGATGGACTGTCGGCCAGTTTCAGATCAGATGGGAAGAACCTCCACATTACGGTGAATGTCATTTTCTGTATTGAATTTACATTTATGCATCTCTAGTGGGTCAGGGTCCTGGAATGTTAGCTATCTGCTTTCTTCTAATGAGCATAATACTGCCCAGTTATCTACAAACAAATTTATGTGTCAGCACCAAAAGAGGCTGTCCATGCCTTAGCCATGTATGATAGAATTCTTTCTCGTCGTTAAAGCTGGTTGCAAGCTAACCCACGACACCTGCCGTGGTGTTGCATCTGAATATAGGTGGGTTGTCTGAAAAGTTTCCAATCTAACAAAGATACAAGACATTTTTTCTGAAATTTTTGAGGTTGGAAACTTTTCAGACTGCCCTTGTAGGTATTATGTGACATAATAGTTATAAATATATCTCATTTGATGCCAAATCTGTTGATCCTATGGCATTTTAGGTCACTTCAGTCTTCTTTGGGACATGTCAATTATTAAAGAGTATGCGAGTTGTGAGAGCCAAAACCAGCTCAAAAACCCTGCTATCATCAGCTGATCTACACTTCTTATCTTTATTAACAAGTTACATATAGTATGCAGTGCAGTCTAGCTAGTGACACAGCATCAACCAAAAGGTATGTACACTTGTATCAATTTTAAGGCCTAATTATTTTAATTGCTGCACTGTTCACAGCACAGATTTCTTCTTATTTATTCTTATTCTTAGATTATTGCAAGAAAAATTAAATATTGTTTACAACACTTAAGTCTAGTTTATCTTGAGTGGCCAGACAGTCATCTAAATAAGCTAACATTCAGGTATTGAACACTCAAGTAACTCTTTGGCAACTTCATTCAGCCCAAAAGCAATCTATTCCTGATGTAATGTAAAATTTGCCTTGTGTGTATATCCCTTAGTATATTTGGTGGTGCTGGTTTGTTGTTTGATTAGAAAAGGGGAAGTGAGAGCAGGGCTGAATCAGAGAGAGTACTGTTGTACATACATGTATCTTCAATTTTCTGTCTTTTTCCTGGTAAAATTGATACGATTTTTGACATGAAAAGTACATGGAGCACGTTTTAGTTGTTTGGCAATGGCTCCAGAAATTTTACAGTACAATTTTACCAACTGTGGATTTGAATTTAGGATGAGCTAGTAGCATGGGATGGAGGGACTTTGGCACAAGTACTCAAGTTTCATGGGACTTTGTGCAAAGAATAGGTACAGGGGGTACCATGAAATAGCAAATATGTACCTTTCCTTTGAGCAAACTTAGCTTGTCATTCAACTGCTTGAATCTTGTGGCTAAAGCCATGCTTAATACCATGATAAAAACATCAGTGAAATTCCAAATAAAGGTGGCTACAATACTAATTCCTAATAGAGCCAGTCCTTTCCATGTTGCATATGCCGTCTGTTCATATACAAACCTGAAATAAATTTGAAAAACCTTCATCACTCATATATACCATAAAAAAACCATAAACACAGTAATCAACCCGAAGGTCGGTTTAGTAGGTGATGGTAGAGCTCACCAATGTACCAAGCCCGACGACGTGTGAATATTCACACATCAGGGTAGGGGGGCCAGTTCCTTTCCCTGTGCCGGTTATGGTTTCCCAGGAAGATCTGGTACCCAAAAAATCAACTAGCTTGGGTGGAGCTGCAGGTGCCCAAAGTGCCTTGCCCGGGAATCAAACCTGGGACCCTCCAGTCAGTAGTCCAACGCTCTACCCACTAGACCACTGCCACCTGCCACTCATATATATATATATATATATATATATATATATATATATTTATATATATATATATATATATGTATGCATGTATGTATACATATCTGCTTAGGAATATGATAAGTAGTTCATAAAGTTAAATTAGATTAGAAACCTCAAAGAATACATACATATTTTTAAACCATAAACATAGTAATCAACCCGAAGGTTGGTTTGGTAGGTGATGGTAGAGTTCACCCAGTAGGGTATGGGGGCCTGTTCCTTTTCATGTGCTGGTTATGGTTTCCCAGGAAGATCTGGTACCCACAAAATCACAGGGCTTGGGTGGACCTGCAGGTGCCCAGAGAGGCTTGCCAAGGAATTGAAGCGGGACCTTCCGGTCAGTAGTCTAACACATTACCCCTGGATTACCATGATCATTATATATATGTATGTATGTATATATACACACACAAATATATTACACTAAGATATTGCATGGCTTGGTCCTATCTGGATAGACCTTGTATTTATTTAAAACCATTATATTTAGCTCTGGATAGTTTCTACCTCCCTAAATGCCATCCAAAATGAATACTATTTTCCACTCTCTACCTCACCTACCCACATTCTCTCCTCTTACCATCTTCTTCATTTCACTTACTCTCACTATCTAAGTCTTTTCTTAATTTGTTTCCCTTTCTGTAAATTTTGATTTCCCATCCCTATTCCCAATCTATTATTCCCCATAGCCACTAGTAACATTATTCAAAAGAAATTTATTTCATGCAGCTTTTGATTAGCCACAACAGAGCTATGCTAAGGACATTTCCAGTAAGTACTGAGATGAACCAGCATATCTTGGTTCAAGACTGATTTTCAAGAAATTTTAAAGAATCTGAAATGGTTCTTTTAATTTATGGCAAATATATGGCTTTTACGGCAAATGAAATTCCATAGTTTTGGGGTTACCCGCTTGTGTGTGCTCTAAACATTGAGAATTTCACAGTGTTAAAAGTATTTGCCTATACCAGGATCTCCATTTTGGTGAATGATTTTTAAGCTGTGAAATTCTCGAATATTCTGGTTTTAAAATGTGTGTAGCACTGAGGGCTGTAGAAGCATGCTGGTATTAAGATCATACAAGTGTATCTTTTAATGTTGAACCAAGTTAAATGTGAAAGAAATGTTACCAGAAAGATACATTCTGTAAACGTATGTGTATGATTACATTTGTAAGCACAGGTATTCACACCTATTGTAGTGACGTTTATATTGACAAATAAAACCACAAAAATGTTCTTCCTGGAGCATATAATACGAGGGTGATGCTTATATTTAATATAAACGGTTAACCTAAACCACGTTTTCTTTTTATAATCACTCATCCTTAGTGTTGGATGCATTCAAAGGGATCTTGCATGGTACATAGACAAAAAAATTGCGAATATTTACCTGCTCTGACAAGTGAGGGAAATATTTAACGGGAATGAGCACGTTTTTCCTAATGCGTGGTTTAGCAGTGCCATTTAAAACGCACCGCCACCACAGTACACTTTCGTGAGGGAACATTCGCGAAATGTGGGTTGCCTGCATAATAGGATACACGCCGGCAGATTTAACGATGCATAGCATTTCAAACCGTGTCATCATCAATAATCTTCTGTCTTTGAATGCAAATTCTAACACCCCCTGATAGCTTTTGTGTTCTATGTCCTTCTTAATTTGTCATATATGCCTATCTCTTGTCTTTTTTCTTGGGGTTTCTCTTCAATTTTCCCATCTATTATATTTTTAACAAATAAATTATCCATCAAGGTGTTTCCAATCCATCTCGTACTTCTTTGCCGTAGAGTTCTCCATACGTAAATTTACTAATTTTTAATACTTGTATTTCATTCATTTCCTCCTCATCTCTTCTATATACTTCCTCGTTCCTCAGAATATCTGTCCGTCTTCGCGTCGGGATTCGGCCGCAGATCACTTCGATCTGAAGACTCCTTCAGGACTGGGAGCGAAACAGTTGTCCATCAACACACCTTCGCGACGGTATTTCCAGGAAGCATTATGGATCCTTCCTCGGATAAACGTCGTGGAAGCCTAAGGATTAACTTCAGCATTCTCCTTCATTACCATGTTTCGAAGGCGTCTATTCTTAGCTAGTTCACGCAGCTAATGTTTCAGGACTCCGATCCGTAGAGTGCCATTCTCCATGCGAACATTTTGGCGGACTGATATCTTGTTTGCGATTTTAGGTTCTTTGAATTTCGCGGTTGCCTCTTCATAGCTTGAGCTATTCTTCTCTTGATGTCGGTCGAATTCTTCCATCCCAGGTCATTGCTGCCCAGGTAGATGGAGGACTCTGCTCTAGTTTGACTCCTCAATTTTTGCTGATATCTGCCCTTCCACTCCAAATGATTTTATTTTTCTTCTTTTCGATGTTTATAATATATTCTCGGAGTACTTAGCCCACAGCATTCAGATTTGCTTGCAGGTCCTCTCGCGTTCTGTTAATACTGCGATGTCATCTGCGTACCGGAGTATGTTAATTTCTCCCTCTTTCTCCCTGCAATATTCTGGTCGTCTCCTGATGATATCACCCTACATCTTTCGCACAGAAGATCGCCAGCCCTGACCCACTTTATTTGGCTCGGCCCCAGGGTGTCCATCCCCAATCTGTCCATCTCCTTCTTGGCATTTTCGAACTTTCCGCATACTCATGACCTGACATTCCATATCCCTATTCTGCATTTATCCACCTTGACCGATGTTCCCCTCCCAGCAGCCCATTCCCGGAGGTCTGATTGGGGAATTATTTTACCTCCTGAATATTGTACCAAGAGGAATGCCTTCGCGTCATATTTGAAAGCAAGGCCGCATCTTCTAATCAGATTAAGGTGGTGGTTTCCCGTAGCGATTGCAGTCCTGATGCCAATTTCATGACTTCCACTCTCGGTATCTGCTGCCACAGCTGTTCGGCATTCAGAAGAACGATTCGGTGTCAGCTCTCACAATGCATGAGGCATTGAAGGCGCCAATCAAGGTGATCGAGCCTCTATCAACTGATACACAACTGTCACCAATCATCTTCTGAAATTTAATATACTTGGCCCAACAGTTTTGTCCTAAAAAACTTAAACTCGTTTTTCACTTAGCAACAGTTGAATGTGAAGGAGCTGAGTCCCCAAGAGTGTTCTGAAAGTCGGCAGAATTTCCTTAACTTTCATACCGCTCTTTACGAAGCATTTAATCTCTGCTCGAATCTCAATCTTAACAAATCACTAACCGGGAACAACAACAGAGAGGCGTCTGCAACACAGATCTCTTTCCAGAGCACTGACGCGTTACATATTTACTCATAAAGGATTACCTATTACTACGCGGGAAACTCCCACTAGCGCTGACATATGGTGGTGATTCCGAGAACATTTCAAACTACTCTCGTACTAAATTTAAAACGAACCGCCAGAGATATTACGTAGATTGAAGACGTGGGAAAATGGGTTCATTTTAAGCGAATCAGCAAGCGGTAAACGAAGAGAGAGAGCGTTTGTACAGAGAGAAAGTTCGCATACAAAACACACACTAAAGACCTTACGGCGAATATTTAATTATAAAATTACCGCATTTGAATAAAAGGCTGTGGTATAACTCTGGTGGACGTTACTATAGTTTCCTATGAAGATTTAGTACCCGAAAATCACACATTTTGGGTAAAACTGGGGATGCTGAGGCAAGAGGGAATCGAACCCCTCCGTTTAATAGACCAACACTTTACTCATTGACTACCACATCCCCATAATGTTGAACATGCCGATAGAATCCATGCAATAGAGAGAGAGTAAATATTTTATCAAATTTCTTACCAATGAGACCGGAGGGAAAAATTTTCCAAGATCTGAAGAGCAAAGTTCGAATCAGGAGGAAATACAGTGACCAGACATTTTCTCTCAGGTCTGTCAAAATTAGAGAAATTGTGATGCGCAGAAAAATTACCGTCGGTGATCAAGTCGAGAAATGCGTTATGCGCATTAACCGTTGGCCGAAGGGAACCTGCTTTCATGTTGCAGGCAAGCACCTCATTCCAAGATTCCACCAACCTTACGGTCACGTGCCATACATGTTCAGCTGCATTGAAAACAATAAGAGAAAGTCATTGTTGACACATTGGGGAATCACTTGTACTGAAAATTCATTCTTTGGGATGATTTTTAGCTTGATAATAGGCATCTATTTTCATGTAAATCTATTTTCACATTATTCTTTTGCAAGGAGGAACGGTAAAAGAATAAGCTCAGGTAATTGTCTCCACTCGTCATAACTCACATTAAAATGAATATAAACTACCAAAAATAGGCAATAAAGGATCAAAATAAGTCAAAATTGAATCGTCTTAGTTCCATACTTATTGCAAGCGTCAGGATGACAGCTGTCACGAGGGCGAAGCGGCTTTTAAGGGTCTGTGGGAATATCTTGTACCACGATCTTGTCTTCCTCTTCTCTAAATTCCCGAATTTCCTGCCTCTTAGCGTTTTTCCGACAACGCTTTTGTTAACGCCTTTGTTGAGAAGAAGGAGGGCCTCGGCGTGGTGCCACGAGCGGAGGAGAGGGCCCCAGCGCGTAGCAAGCCTCAGGTGCAGGAGTGTTGAAACGAAGGAGTAACCATAAAAGGCTGCCCCTGCCGTCGTTTGCTCGACAGTTTCTAGTTCAAAAGTTAAGGAAAGAGGGGTCGTGTAAAACTTTCATGGATTGCACACATATAAGACATACTGCAAGCGTACGCTTATTTTAACATGATAAACTAAAAAAAATACGCCGCACCAAACGTCCAAACCCAGCGGCAGATTTCTATCGGTTTCCGTCATTCCCCCTCGTCCCCCCAGCCCCTGTTACATATTAGGTAATAATAGATACGAGGGTCATCCGGAAAGTAGTACCCGTTCGTGCCGCATGAAGTGCTGACGACGCGAGTAGCCGCTGGACGAGGTCAGATAGCTTCAGTGGCTTGTCTGCCTTCTCTGAGCCAAGTTGCGTGACGCTAGCATTGCCTGTGTTGTTTCTGTGATTGTTTACAATGTTTAAAAAAATTGAGAACGCCGCCAGTTGTGAAGTGAGGGCAGTGATTAAATTCCTCAATGCAAGAAACGTTTGCCCATGTGATATTCATCGCCAATTAAAGGAGGTGTATGGAGACAATGTAATGGACGAGTCGTCTGTTCGGCGGTGGTGTCGCAACTTCAACATGGGGAGGGGGAACACACACGACGATGAGCGTTCGGGGAGACCGTCTGTCATTACAGACCAACTGGTGAGCTCAGTTGACGAATTCGTGAGGAACGATCGGCGCGTCACAATTGATGACATCTGTGAGCATTTTCCCAATGTTTCTCGAACAATTGTTCATGAAATTGTTAAACACCATCTGCATTATGCAAAAATTTGTGCAAGATGGGTCCCTCGCATGCTTACAGATGAGCACAAAACCAAGCGTATGGCTGCAGCACTGACGTTTTTGGGACGTTATTCTGATGAAGGAGACTCTTTCTTGACTCGCATAATTACTGGTGACGAAACATGGGTTTGTTATGCATCACCTGAGAGTAAACGACAGTCAATGGAGTGGCATCATGCTCATTCACCAAACAAACCAAAAAAATGCAAGACAGTTCTGTCCACCAGGAAACTCATGGCAACCATTTTCTGGGATCGACGAGGTGTATTGCTTATTGATTTTATGGCCCGTGGAGACACTATTAATGCCAATGCGTATTGTGAAACATTAAAGAAATTACGGCGGGCAATACAAAATCGGCGGCGAGGTCTATTGTCTACTGGTGTCATTCTCGTGCATGACATGCCAGGCCTCATGCAGCTGGGATAACACAAAAACTTTTGCAGCAATTCAAATGGGAAACTTTCGACCATCCACCGTATAGCCCGGACTTGGCCCCTTCAGATTTTCATCTCTTTACAAAGCTTAAAGACTTTTTGGCAGGAAAAAGATTTGACAGCGATGAAGAACTTAAAGAAGGAGTGACCCTGTATCTCAATGAGCTGGCGGCGAAGGACTATGCAGCAGGAATACAGAAACTTGTCACACGTTATGACAAATGCCTTAATTTGCTTGGAGATTATGTTGAGAAGTAGTTTAAAGTATCCTCTTTCAAATAAAATTTTTTATGTTTGTTAATATTTACTTTTGTGTCTTTATTTCACGAACGGGTACTACTTTCCGGATGACCCTCGTATACTTAATAGTAGGAAGAATGTCTTCTAATATTTCCAACCCAAAGATATTACGTGAAAAATTATGCTTAAACGGAATTGTTTATTTGAAATTCCGTGTTCATTTTATTTCTCACTCGAAAATATTTTTAAAATAGCCCAATTAAAAAAATATGACACCACCTGCGAACTAATTTGTAGGATTTAACAGTGGTGAATGTTTCTCTCCCTTAAGATTTCAACGGGAAATTCAGTTACTAGCGAAGAATAAATAGAAATTTCAAAGGAGTCCCTGTGTTTTCTTGATCAGGGCCCCGCGAAAGCTGAGGACCACTCTAACTGGACAGATAATTTCTTCATTATTTTTTAATTCGTTACAGTGACCTAATTCACTTCTACCTCAAGAGAAAAAAAGGTATTGACAAACACTAAAATTAAATCAGCATTATATTTTTTTCGACAACACGGTCACATGGAGAAATTAACAATATCTACATGCTTGTTAATAATGTATATTCGAAAGTTAACTTTCTATTCTTTTAGTTAAATTTGTATACCTACCAAGTTTTATGGAGTTATAAAAGCCATTAAACATATATTGCAGGGCAGTGCTTTCAATGGTGGCCAAACAGAACAAGAGAAACAAAGTGGCCAATGATCTCCAAGATGACCAGGAGAAGGTGAATGTAACAGATTGCTTTTCGAGTGGTTTCTTGAATTTCTTCATTGAAATTGGAAGCATGCCAAAGAAAGATGCCAGTTTCAGTGTCGGCAACAAGGCTATGTCTGTCCACTCCACTGAATGATCCTAAATGAAAAAACACATTAACATTATGCTTCGCTGGGAAAATTGGCATTATTAAGAAAAAGCATACCTAATAATAAGTACAGTGTTACTAAAAACAAAAATTCATAACTCTGCCGCTTGGATAGAAATGAAAAACAAAAGGAGTTATTGTAAGCCGTATACATTCTTCAAGTAATAATAGTCATAAGTAGTACAAAGTCAAATATCATTTCAACAACATTTGATATTTTGATTTGTAAAAAAATGAAAAAAATCAGGCGTGTGAAAGAAGAAACAGGTGGCAAGATGTTTTTATTGAAATATGCTCAGTCGAGTAAGTTTCAATAGAGTCGCGAGTGAACTGGTGAATGGTGTCGAGGCTATCCATTTTAGGGTGTGTCAGTCTATCCATTAGGGGGAGTGTCAATGACAGCCCATCACTTGCGCTTATGTCTTTTTATTTAATTAATTATGTCCCTTCTAATCGATTCCGTTTCCTCAATCCATTCTATGGTAATCAATCCCTCTCCGAGGAGTACAACCGTGCTGAAGGGCAGGAGTAATTGGTTTTTGCTAGGAGACTACTCGTACATTAACCTCTGAGGTAATGCAACCTCAATACCTCGTCCCAAAGTACCTCAAGCCGCTGCACACCTACATAATCACATGAAATGGTACTAAGTGTTTAATGATATAGCCAATATTAATGAAAATTTCCAACACACTACCATGCTTACCTAGTTGGCGTACTTGAAAACCAAAATGGCTTCTTTTTCAATGCTATCCCCGATAAATCTCTGCGATTTCATAAGTAAAACACGTAAGCGGCCCACCAATCGCACATAGTGAAATATATGCAAATTAATCTGATAAGCGGGTGTCTAATCAATGGCACCTCTTTCAGTTTAGGAGAGAAAAATACGCCAATGAGAGGTAAAATCACGAAAGTTAATAAATATAAGTAAGAAGTTATACGATCTCCTTAGTAGTCTTGTCATGACAGGAGATTAATAGATATTACTATTATTGGTTAACTACCGGTTAATGTAGGTTTTTAATGGACCCAAGTTATCAAACGGTATACCGACAATTTCCTTGCCTCTCCTAACAAGACACAACCTAACATCCAATACTATGATAATCCCGTCTTCATGTCTGCAAATTCTTTCCTCCTTTCATTCCATCCAACATCCCTGCAACACATTTATAATTTCTACCAATTCACCCTATCAAACTCCTTTTCTAAATCTGCGAAATAGACACATATATCTTGATTCTAATCTATGTCCCTCTCTATTAGTGACATCATTAGTGCAAAGGCATAACGGGCGTATCTCCATTTTTTGAACCCACATTGATCATCTCCTAAGTACTCATTTGCCTTGCTCTCCAACCTCCTGCTGATGGTCCTGAGAACCTCTTTAGCCGAATGGAAACTCAAACTTATTATTCTGTAGTCCTCACATATTGCTGCCTTTCCCTTTCCTGGAAAAGGAACTAACATTGATCTGACAAAGTGTTCCGGCCAAATACTTCTCTCATAAATTCTCCGAATCAGTCCATAAAATGTCTTCCTCCCAACTTTTCCGAAACTTTTAAGTAGTTCCGTGGGAATGTTGTCCACCCCCAAGACCTTATTTTGTTTCAATTCCCTAAATGCACTTTCTATCTTGACATCGAGCAAGCCTAGAACTAAGCTTCTACGTCATATTTCTCTCTATCTCACTGGCCTAATATATTTGCCTTACGGTTCCACTTTAAATTCCTTCCATCTCCACTGGTCTTCTGGTTCAACGAATATTTTCTCTAACCTTTCGCTGACTCTTATTTCAGATTCTACCTTCTTTCATACTTTCCATATTATCGCATTTCATCTCCCACCTCACTTCTTTTGCTCTGCTTGTCACTCGCCTCAGTTTATTATTGAAATTTTTATACTTTATTCTACCCAACTCTGTGTTTATATTCTTTCTTTTCCTTTTCTCATTAATTTTTTTAATCATCTCGTCCATTATCCGTGTTTTCCTCGTTCTTTTCCTATTTACCATTCCTATTGTTTCGTTTTCTGCTTACGATATCCTTTTTCTATATGTTCCCATTTTTCTTCTATCTTCTCGTATCAGCTCCCTGCCCGTACTCATGATTTTCTCTAATAAGCCTGCTAATGCTGCTTTCCGTGCATGTATTTCCTGTTTTATCTCTTTTGATCGGACGGTACACTTCATTGTTACAACGTACATTAAGTCTTTATTCGCTCCCGGGAGAGTGTACAAATTAATCAAGCTGTTATTAAATTCTTGTCTAATCATTCTATAGTCCAGCCAATATCTCCCTAAATCCCAGGGAATTTCCATATATACCTACACTTTTTGCCGTGCCTGGCGATGTATTCATTATGATTAATCCTGTCTCCTGCCGAACTCTATTGGTTTCTCCCTGCTGTTATTTCTCGTTCTTAAACCGTAGTCCCCCGCCACACTACCATCTCTTCTTTCGCTTACCGTCGCGTTCCAATCCCCCATCACCATCAAATGTTTCTCTCCAGAAAAATCCACGATAATGTCCTGTAACTGATTATATACCCTATCGACTTCTTGCGCCCTATGATTGCTAATTAATCGTCTTAATTTAAGTTTGTAGGGTTCCAACACGGCTTTGTTAAATTTCCACCGAATTCACACCTTAAATGTTACTTACCTCAATACCACCAGATCTGCTCAATTGGTCAACTTCAAAGTAATGTGTCTTATCAATAACCATTTCTCGCTTTGCACTAATCATCAAGGACTGGGGTTCTGGAGAAATCTTCATGGGCGAATGTCGAACTACAAAGTTCGGCATCCTGAATGCTCGTTTCCGGAAGATCTATTGTGCGTATTGAACAAGAGTTCCACTCTTGCGATGGAGGTGAAAAATGTACTGCTTTCTCAACTTGCTGGGAGATTGTCTTAACAACCTTATGGTTTACTAAAAAAATCACTGCAAGTAAATAAACACTATTATTTTTTCAAATATGTTCTGAGTATGTGTGTGTGTATATATATATATATATATATATATATATATAAACTTTCTTGGAAAAGCCACGAACGTGCACAATAAAATTCACTAAATAGTCATAGCAAACACAGAAACTAAAACATATAAAAGAGGGACTCACTAGTTCTCGAATTTTCGGTGGTGCAACCACCTTTCTCAAGAGGAATTAGGAACAGAACTCTGAGTTCTGTTCCTAATCCCTCTTGAGAAAGGTGGTTGCACTACCGAAAATTCGAGAACTAGTGAGTCCCTCTTTTATATGTTTTAGTTTCTGTGTTTGCTATGACTATTTAGTGAATTATATATATATATATATATATATATAAACACACAAACACTAAGACAACAAACACCACACACATAGAAACATAAAAGAAGGACACTTACATTGGATATTTACGTTTCGACGGCACGGCCGTCGTCATCAGAAGTCGTCAAGAAGAATCATCGTCGTCATCTGATGACGACGGCCGTGCCGTCGAAACGTAAATATCCAATGTAAGTGTCCTTCTTTTATGTTTCTATGTGTGTGGTGTTTGTTGTCTCAGTGTTTGTGTGTTTGTGCGTCGCCGGAGAGCGTCATTTCCAAGAGTATATATATATATATATATATATATATATATATATATATATATACATATACATATAGACACATACGCACGCGCACGTACACAACAAGCACACTCAAATAAGAATACTCAAGTGCTTACAGGGAAACCTGAAAAACAGGAAAAGGAGCATAATGAAAACTTGTAAGGAGCATAACGAAAACTTGAGAGGAGCAAGAATAAAAAATAGAATCAAAAGCTTAAACGTGGCGTGGGAAACCACTCAGCCACGTCAATTCAGTGTCCTTAGTAATATGGTGAGATAAAATGCTGATACCTTTTCCTCCATGACCAATGAGTCTGGTGTATATTTGCGGCTAAGATTAGTTCCCAAATCCTAACCGGCTACATCGATGAAAACAGTTTATCATCAGGAAGGAAGAGTTTCGTGAATGAACGAGGTACGAGAAAGAAAGGGACAAAGATTAGAAGTGTCAGAGCTTGAAATAATTTTATGATATCCCAGCATAAAATTCTACCGCGCGTAATATCTTCCTTAATTATTCTACTTTAAGGTAAATTGCTTACTGCAAATGTGGCCATTTGTGACCATACTCGTATATTTAGAGTAGAGATTTCTGAGGAGGGTGATTAGATTGGCCTAACAACATTTAAGAGACAGGATTACCAAGGATTTATCTAATCAAATCAATATTATCTCGGATAATGTATTATTTTGAAATGCTTCGGAGAACGATAAAATGCAAAACTACTTGACTTTTTGTGCGAAAGAGAAACGAGGTAAAGTTAATTACACGCTGAACTTACCCTGAAATTAAAGTTAATCTTTAATTGAGAGTGTGCATCCTGAAATTACGATACGGGCATCCAAATATGTGCTCTTATCCTCCGAGTATCTCTTGGTTGCTGCTCACCGTGCTTCGTCTAACAGCACGCAAAATTGCCCGTCATGACAGCTATTAAATCATTCGCAACTGAACTTGCCGCACACATTTTGCTTTTCCCACGCCGGTACGGACCTACTCTGTCATTTGAAAGGAAAATTTCTCCCACCGTGCAACACCGAGGAGAATCTCGATACCTAATCCGAAGGAAAAACAATTTTATAGCTCTTGGTTCTCGACGTTAAGAATACGGAACCTCCTGAGTGGACGAAGAAAATATTAAGATAATATCTTACGACGGCAGGTGAGGGAGCGCTATGGTATCTGAATGACATTGAAATACGTGTGTGAAAATTGATCATTGATTTCCATCATGACAAAGATTTATACCTAACAAATTGGTTATTTCATGAATTAGTGATTGTATACGTAGACACGCGTACTGGGGAGGAGCTAAGTAAAAATGAAATTCATGCGCTCTAGAAAAGAATAAAATATAAATGCAGAAAATAAAAAAATAAACTATTAGGGGAATAAAAATGAAGTGACTTTAAATCAGAATCCATAGAAAGGAAAAGGAGCAAATAAAATTCGTGAAATCAAAATAAGGAACCATTTAATACAGTAATTACTTAGTCATTTAAATTCACTTTTGTGGCAAGATACTCCTTCAAATTAATATATTTCATCTAGTAATATCCTCTTGTCGCTGGCTATTGTATTTTGGAATTTTTTTTAAATCTCACCAGTTAGCTTAGATGCAATTATACACGTAACAATGTTTTAAGAAGAGCGTCAGGGCAGTCGGCATTTCCCTTTGTTATTTAATATCCAGAAATGAAGATGTCATTGTACTATAATGGACTCGACTCGCAATTTCAACACATTTTTGCCATGGGAGGTGTGACAAAACTACCGAGATTGATGCGCTCTCCCACGTTGAGATCACAATACTTCTAGCATATTGGCCTCAGCCTCTACTTGAGCCTGGGCTTACCCTAAAATTAATATACTAGTCATAGCTTCAATTTAATCCTCCTTATAAATTTAATATCACCAGAATAGATGGAAATACATTTTATAGCCATTGTTCCAATCTGCACGTTACCCATTTGCTCAGAGAATAGCTCATGGGTCAACATACGGCAAACTTAACACATTACCCATTTTTACTGGCATGGGGCGGTTTGCTAGTGGTAATTTTCACGTTCATTCTATGAGATATGCTATCTTTGCGCTTGCTTGAAATGGAAAATGAAATTGACAACTCCGCGGCGACTTAAAAAGTGTACTATCCGCTTTATAAGTGCCGAATATGTTCATCTTAAAGAAAAGGGGTTTGGAATTTAAATGTTGGGAAGAAATATGCGTCAGATGAGCATGTCGTACATCCCTCATCACAGGAGATCTCAAGACACGTGCCGATGGTATCAGACATGACCATTGCATCAAATCATATGATATCTGCCCGACGCTTTTCGATCATTGCTGAGAGCAGTTGTTACGGAACATCTCGAATACGGGGAAATTCGCGAGGGGGCATCGTGATTGATTGCAGAGGAGCACAAGAGATGCCGAAGGGGTGCGTCGTTAAGGTATTACGGGAAGACTCGCGTTGTCGAAGTAAAGATTTAAATAAAAAAATCTGACACTAGGTACTCGAGGTAAAGCTGTGACGAAAGCACTTTAGTCTTTCACATAAACGACGAGGATTTGCGCATGGGAAATCTTTGTCTTAGAATCATGATGATGAACATACAGGTTTTTAGGATGTAGGTTTACCGGGGATCGGAGAACATGTGCTGGGCAAAGGTGAAGGCAAACTACGAAGCTTTCATCGTAGGGCGGAGGGGAGAAGGTGCAAGATGGGATGTCGAAGGTCTTGACAGAAGGGAGATCAGGAGCAGATTTAGATTATCCATTATTTCAATACACCACCGACTCTTCTTAATCCTCGAAAATTCAGTAGTCTAACTAATGATCCTTGAAAATTTAATAGTCCTTAGACAAGTAGTATCATCCCGGTTAATGCAATTAAAATTGATCATAACGCCATTAACTTAAACTTGCGGGTCGGTATAAATCTATGAAAAACTTTGTTAAAGTAATCAAGAACATCAATGATAATCTAGATTAAAGTCAAATAGACGCCAACGAAGCATTCGAAAACAAGACTATCGAGTTAACTCCGTTATTATTACCGGTAAGAACCTACGAAGTGCTCTAAGGTAGTTAAGTACAATCTTAAACCTTTGATACCTTCGGTGGTGCTTATACCCCGCACGCTTACCTTTTTATTTCTCCGCGGTTCTTTCTTCATCGCTGATCCTCAACACTAGATCTGGTTCCCTCGTTCTTCAAGACGAACAATCGCACTACGAGTTCGTCACACACCACCTGAATTTTTACTGAAAAAAAATTGGTAATTGAACTTTAACACCAACCTAATTGTTGGAAGTATCTGGGAAAGGACTGATTCCAACCATTAACATTATTTGATATGGTAAAATAAACGTTTCGTCTGGCGAAAAATATGTACGAGTTTTTTAAGCAATAGTTTTACGATTCTCTTTGGGCTCGTGGTTATGATTGCAGTCATGAAATAATTTAGGGCGAGTACATAGGTTCAGTTGCATACCTACGAAATGTAAAATTCCTGCATGCCTTTTTAAATGTAATTTCTGTGCTTTTAAATTCTAAAAATGCCAGTTTATTTTGTCAAGAATTTGAGTTGAAACAGTTATTTTCCATATTTTTAAGGGCGTTATACGTGCATAATCAAGGGGTTGATTCTTCTTCTGTTTTGTTTGAAGCATTAAGTGTTAACGTATTGTGCAAGCATCCTATTATGTGTGACATGTCGCCGGTTTATTCTCTACAGATTAAAAAAAATACTGTGGTAGATTTATTTACATGAGAAGAGTGCCACTATTAAAATTTTAAAAATACAATTTTATAGAGGCAAACTATATTTATCTCTAAAAAGATAAGGCTGTAAATATCAAACTTTTAGTAATAAATTTAGGACAAATTCAGAATTTTTAAATTTCCGTCGTAAAATTAGAAACTTACGACTTAGTACGGTGTCGGATCTAGAGCGCGTCTTGCTGACTTTGCCAAAATTATAAGTCCTTCGCGAACGGCCTTATGCCGTAGTTCGGTGATTACACGAGTGAGAAAAAAACAATACACAGACGCCAGAATATTCCATTTTCGTTTCGTAATCTCGCCGAGATTGAAACATTTACATTTAAATTAGCTCATCCAGGTTTATTACCGAGCAGCTGTAGAATAGTGACTACATCTTCATGAACGGTCCCTCGTACGCGAGCTTTCGAGAAACACGCTTTTAAAACGAATCTTTTCTAGCAAAAAAGAGAGTAATAATATGGGAATTGACTTTTAACAGTTTTAATAATACACACTTCAGTGCTACCTTCCCGAATATTTTACGAAGGAAGCTAAAACTACATCTTACGATAGCTTTTGCTTTAAAGTTTCGCCACCGGTTCCATTCATACGATCATTAAAATGAATTTTTTCTAACAATATCAGCAAGCATCAGTTCGCAGGATAAACGTATAAATGCTATAAGTTCGTGCTTAAGTGAAATACCTAGGAAGAAAACTTGTAGTTTTACAAAATGAATGATAATTACACTTTCCATTTCCCTACGCAAGCTGATTGGGTGTAAACAGTATCAATATTGAACCGTTTTATTGTGTCGTCAAATTGTGTCGGAGGAAATATTCTGTACTCTTTTCAATCCATTAAGTATCCGAAGAATGACCTGGTACTTTCCCGGCAAATAATTTTTTCCAAGATTATTCGGGTCTCCCACCGGGTCCACGTTCGTAGGTTTGCCGACGTTTCGATGGCCGAGTCGTCCATCGTCCTCAGGGCATGTCGTAATTCAGTTCAGTTTCAGTTTTAAATGTTTTTATTTCCGTAAAGATATAGACGTACAAGAGAAAAATAAAATATTATAAAGCGTAACAATATTATTCAATTTTTGGCCATCTTATACAGTTTGGCGAAGAGGTCACGTCACGTCTGATTGGTCGGACGCCTCTTGTTTTCCGTAATATTCCTCAAAATGGGTTTCCAAGCGTTACTGAGGGAGTATCCGCTGTCTCGGTTGATGGATTTATTTTCGAGTCGGATCGCTATTGCTTCCTTTGTCAATCTTTCCCAAAATGTATCCTCTCGGCAGAGGATTCTTGTCTCCTCCCACCGAATGCTGTGGTCGGAGATGATGCTGTGCTCTGCAATGGCCGACCTTTCAGGCTGGCACAGTCTGAGATGTCTTCGATGTTCTTTTAGCCTTGTAGCAATGGTCCTTCCGGTCTCTCCCACGTAGACTTGGCCGCACTCGCAGGGTATCCGGTAGACTCCAGGGGTCATGAGTCCACAGGAATCCTTTGCCCTTACTAATTCGTTCCTGAGTTTGTTACAGGGACGGAAGTAGGTGTCGATGTTGTGCCTCTTCAGTATTCTCGTGACCTTGCCCGAGATCGTGGAGACAAAGGGTAGACCCGCCCTGGCCAGTGGTTTTGGTTCGTCTTCCTTCGGTGTGGAGGCCCGAGGCTTGACGGTCCTTTTTAGCGCCAACGCGATCTCTCTCTCGCTGTAGCCATTTTGTCTGAAAGTCTTCTTGAGGTGCAGCAGTTCCTTGTGAAGACTTTCTGTGTCAGATATTGCACTGGCTCGGTGTATAAGCGTTGATAGAACCATTCTCTGGGAGGGGTGATGGTGACTTCTTCCGTTGAGGTAAAGATCCGTGTGCGTCGGTTTGCGGTAGACGCTGTGTCCCAGTGACCCGTCTCCTTTCCGGTGGACGAGTATATCGAGAAATGGAAGGCTATTGTTGACCTCCACCTCCATGGTGAACTGTATATTTGGGTGCCGGCTGTTCATTTGGTCAAGAAACTGCTTGAGGGTCTCCGATCCATGCGGGCAGTTTATAAATGTGTCATCCACGTACCGGAAGAAACATTTAGGTTTAAGAGGGGCCTTTGATATTAGGGCCTTTTCTTCAAAATCTTCCATGTAGAAGTTGGCAATCACAGGAGAAAGGGGAGATCCCATTGCCACCCCGTCGGTCTGCTCGAAGAACTCGCCATCGTATTTGAAGTACGTGGAAGTCAGTGCGTGGTGAAAGAGATTTACCGTGTCACACGGTCTGGACTTCCAAGACAGAGGTCAATGCGACCTGGACGTCTTTGAGATTGATCAATGTATGCATCCAAAACATATTCATAAAAAAATATTTTTATAGACAATGTATAAATGTCTATACTTACAATTATTCCTATTCGCAGGATTCTCTGAAGTTCCATTCCCTAGGGATCCTTATTTCAGTCCTGCACTTCCATTCATTTTCCTCTCTCTATCTCTCATAACACTGACATTTTTCCTTTTCCAAGGAATCCTTAATCACACACACACACCGATCGCATCACTGAAAAACATTAAAAAACAAATTAGGCAAGAGTCATAAACTCTAGTGTGCATGAAAACATTTTCCATTTTCAATCTTATACGCATTCAAAATAATACCCAACCCCTCATAATTACGACAATAAACGTTAAAACACATTGCTTTTTGCAATAAGAAGTTAATTCAGCTAAGTTTTCAATTGAAATACTTGCAAGTCATTGAGCATCGGAAGGTGAAAATATGTAATGTATCGTTTGACCCAACAGTGGTTATTTATGGTGAAGCTATGAATTTTCGGGATATGGAATTCATTGTCACTAAAAATCCAATTTCCCCCAGCCTTAGTCGAAGACAGCCTCGTAGTAAAATAGGGCGAAATGCACTGGAGGACTCTTAGCACCTAGTGAACTTAACCCCTTTTACTTGGACCGCGTTGGCTCAAGCAATTTAAATCGCCTTCGTTCTCTTGCGACAAACGCCTTGGATTCCGGTTCGTCAAAGTTAAATTAGTGTACAAGATTACCATTTCAACAAGTATGGAAGCAAGATAAAAAACGTAAAAGCAGTGCACTGCAGATGGCGAAATCACTTAACATACCTAGTTTATTTGCATTTGGAGTTGAAAATTGTTTAAGATTTTGGTTCCCTGGCATGAAGAGTAAATTAGCAATCTTAGCGAAGGAAATTTGCAGCGACTTATATCGTCGCTTATCACTCCACTCCATTTTCTCGGCATTGATTATATTTGAAACCAATCGAAATGACACTACCCCGTTTAATTTTATATGTTGATGTAATTTAACCCTTCCCTAGCAAACTTCTAACAGATAAGTTACTAGCAATCGCACGAAAAATCAGTCGATACACTTGCCCTATAAGAACATGGGAATTGACTTATCAATCGCTTACGCAATAATAATTATAACATTTCCTCGCACTAAAAGAATTACACCCTTTTTCACAATTGCAGCCTAGAACACAAGGCGACCGACATGATTCATAGAATGTGCGAAAATTGTACTAGAAAGTATGGACTCACCTCCTTCCAACCCGGCGACCCACGACCATCTATTCTCTTGAATATATCTCGGTTACTTAATCATTGTCGAAGTAGATACACGCTCACTGAGATGATCTGCAGTGGTTCACAACATACTATATTTACCCATCACACGAAATTAGGTAGTAATCCTTGGCGGTGCGAGACGTCGTTCTGTTGATACTATGAAACGTTTTGATGGACCATCACACGACAGATTTGAGAGTACTTGATGAACATCCACAGGAGAAATTAGAATCGTACTCCGGGCATGGGTTTCGTGTAAACCAGGAGAAGGAGGTGCACCAATGCGATCCCAGGGAAACCAGGAATATCCGGAATGAAATCGAAAACATCTATCACTCTTTCCCGGGATTAAACCAATCGCCACCAAGTAATAATATGATTGCATCTCATGTCTCATTCACTGCCAATTCACGATTCGCATCTGCACCAAACACTGCTATATTTAACTATACATTGGAATATGTACTGTTAATCCGTTGAGAAATCGCACTTCTTGACAAAGCACTGCGTGACAGACGTTCTATCGAAAAACAAAAGGACGACCCTAGAGACCCTTCCAGCTACTATTCGTGGAAGTGACTCTTTACAAAAACGGGCACTTCTCATTGAACAAAGCGGGACGAAACTCCTTCATGTCAGCACATACCTTGAGAATTTAATGGCCGAGTTTCGGCATTATACTCACGTGATTGAAAGGAAAACTGGGGCGCAGTAGAATTTCATTATTGGTGAAGTTTTCCTTTGCCAGCCTGATATGTGTTCCACTGGTTCCTTGCGGTGACTGCGAAAACCTGTCATTGTTTTTTTCTGGTATTTTCCGCTTATCTTCTCGTGCCTCCAAATGTTTGCTCGCTTGAGTTTCCCTAGTGTGCCCCATTTTTTCAATGCGAGAATTCCTTTGAGTAGTGCGTGTCTTAAGTGGGGAGAATAAATCTATAACGCCAATTTCTTAGAGCACAAAGCTGAGTTGGTCACAGCAAAACCTGACCTCTTGTTATGTCATAGATCTTGTATTATCTTTGAAGGAAATAAGACCTTAGATTACCCTTAATTTTGTATTTGGATGTTCTTCTCACTTGTATTTTTAACTATTTCAGTGGCCTGTGTGATGCGAGTTGAATTATATTGTTGAAGAAGGTTCAAGGTGCTCCTTTGGCTAAGAAGAAGGAACATCGCCGAAAGTGCGGTGCGAAAAAGAGGAATTGAATTGGCTGTGCCTTTCGAGAATACAACCATGGGAGTGACTATAAATAGCATGCATTCACCATGTTCCTCTATGTTTTGTGAAGTAGTGCTCCACACACACCCTTTTCCATGTTCCCCTATAAGGGTTCCGCTCTGTCGACAATAGGTTAGTGTAATTTTGTGAAAGAAAACCTACCCTCATCCCTTCATTTAATTCAGTAGAGCCTTGGCCTTGCATAATGATTGGACTCCGTTCAAACACTTTCCAGGTCGTAATTATGTGTCGTATACATTGTTGTTATTTCTTGAGAGTAAACCCATTCCCCGCTGTCCAGGCGTCTTTCCTTATTGGAGACGGTCCTTGCGCATTTTTCACCATCTCGTCCATTGCCCTTTCATTTCACTCTGCCCCTCCTACCTAAATTATTTCACGTCCTCATTTCATCATTCGAACTCGATCCGCTGCTTCCTCGCACTGTTTATCTCTAACTTACAAATAAAAAATTCATAACTGAACGAAATCGCTAAATTTCTTTTATATGCTTAATGTCCATCCTCTCACTTCTCCCATAAGATACCTTCATATTGCTACGTATTTGGAAAAGAAAAACACTAAAATTTAACAATACATTCAGCATGACAAAAGGGTTTTTTCGGGGTTAGAAGAGAATAATTCGAGTAGATTTTACGAGGGTAAGCTGAAAACTACTGCACACATTCTTGCACACCACAAAAAAATAACCTTCAGAAACTCTCCTGGTAGCATGTGGAAGTAAGATTCCCCTCAACATGCATGTGCAGGTTTGAGGTCATGTGCAGTTTAAGAATATCATGAACAAAAACCGCAAGTTGTCTCACATGCGCAGGTATGAGGTCGTTTCGTTCATCCAGTGTATTTTGAGAAGCGGAAGTATGGAGACTTGTTCTAGTGCTATGTCAACGCAAGTTAAACAGTTCTCTGTTGTTGAATTTTTAACTGCTGGAAAAGTGACTCCTACAGAGACTCATAGGCAACATATGAAACCTCATAATCACATACATATCTTCATTTCAGGATAACACCTTCTCCAAGCAAGCAGGGGGAAATTAATTTTAAATGGCTGCAATGTTTGATATATAAAAGTACAAATTGTATAATAACTTTTTCAAAATAAATTGCTATACATATCCATAAGGTTAAAAAATTGAAGATTTATTAGTGTCATAATTTTAAAGGAGAAAATAATAATTGGCATTTTGTAACCTCTATTACAAAACTGCAGTGAATGTTAAAACTCAGATTGCATGACGATATTTGAATGTCACAATTATGTATTATAGATAAAAATCAATAAAATAGACATTCATGGCATAATGCATGCAAATGGCATAATGATCCATACACAATACTGGAGTTAAGTACTGGCACTTAATTGCAACAATTAGTGACTTCTATACTCCCTGAGATATCTACAAAAAGTACCTACATATGATTAACAACTATCAACGCTTCTGGGTCAGTTAAATTGCATTGCTGAGTGGAATGGAGGTTCAGTGCGATAGATATGGAATGAGAATCAATATTAATATAACAAAGGTTGTGCGATTTTCCATAAAGAAAAAGGCTAAGCTAAACATTAAAATAGGAGGGGAAAAAATAGAGCAGGTAGAACAGTTTACGTATCTCGGATGTGTTTTGGACCAATACGGTCAAAGCACTAGGGACGTAAGGAGAAGAATTGCGCTAGGCAAGGAGGCTTTCTCAAGGAGGAGGGAGTTGATAATGGGGAAGTTGAGAAGGGAGGTAAAGAAAAGACTCATAAAAACTCTGATATGGAGCGTAGCTATGTATGGCGCGGAAACGTGGTCGCTGAAGCAGGAGGATAGACGTAGATTGGAGGTTTTTGAAATGTGGGTGTGGAGAACAATGGAGAAGGTGAAATGGACCGAAAGGAAAACAAATGAAGTACTAGGGACGGTGGGTGAGCAGAGGGTTTTGTTGGGAGAATTCCTATGGAGGCAGGAAAAATGGATGAAAGGCGTGTTGAGCGGTAGTGGAATGTTGAAGAGGGTAATAGAGCGGAGAATGTTGGGCAAGCGAGGTAAGGGTAGGAACAGGATAGGGATGTTGGACGGGATGAAGGGAGGAAAGAAGTACACAGAGATGAAGACCTGGTGTAGAGTAGGTTACTGGATTGTGTTTTGTTAGGAGTCACAAAATATTTATTTGGTAGTTGTGTCCATCAATCAACCTACCTAAACCGGTAGATTACCTGAAAATAATAATATCATTTACTACGTAATTAATCCCGTTATTACAATAGCTAGTGATTTCCAGGAGTATTACTATGAATATTTTGTCCAATGTGGTGAGATTTACGTATAAATACGTACGCTCGTGTGACTGAAAAATCCTGATCCTCAAAGGCCAGTAGATGGTCGTTTCTCTCACTTTCCGTGAGCCAAGTTCGGGTAGCAGTACAAGTCATGGTATAGTGCGATAAAAAAGACAACTGAAAGGCGCATCACATGACGTAGAAGTTCCGTTTCGATGGAGACTTGTTACGCGATCGTTTACGAGCAAGAAAAAAATGGTTTGTTTCCATATACATTAATTCGAAATTTTAACAGTAATGATCGTTATGCCAATGTAGCATTCAAGGGGAATGAGAAGGAAGAAATGAAGAGAAGAAAGGAGAGAAAGATTGTACGAGTTTCCTTTCGCTGACCCAAAGAGGTATCGCGCACAGCTCGTTGGAACCCATTTTCCGGCATTTGTCAAAAGTTGACTACGAAGGCTGATGGCCGGTCCATCACTTATCTCCTGTAGGAATTATGGAGAGGTACGTCCTAATGATGCCATGTTGCAGCGGTCCATGAAAACAGGAATCCGCTACCTTCGCAAAAAGTCTGTGGAAGGAACGTGAAGAAGGATGATCAAAATGGAACAGGAGGAAAGAGAGCGATGGGATGATGCAAAATTTCAAAATATTAAGCACAATCTTCCTTTACTTAATACTTTCTTATATAAATACAATTATAGAATTAATTTCATTTTAATAAGTTATTTCACACCTGCATAAAATGTTACACGAGGATAAGTGTGCCGGACAAAGTGTATGATATCTATAAATTGATGTTATACCCCAGTCACTTAAAATGTCCTGCCTAATTTGTTCACTTCGAGTCACTTTAATTCACCCCCCATTTCTCTAAGTGCTTAGGTTGCGTCCCTTAAGCCCCATCGGGGCCCTACCGCGCGGATGGAGGCCTTGTCTCGAGCTAAGGGGGCTTCTACACACTGAACCTGGAACTTGGGGGGGTGGATGGGAAGGAGAGGAGACGACTCCTTACCTTCTACATCTACATCTACATAAGTACCCTGCGAGCCACCAAAAAGGTGTGTGGCAGGGGGTGTAGCACCATGAGGGAAGGGTAAGGGTTGAGGGGGTTGGGAGTTAGGTGAGGAAAGGTGGGGGGAACCTGTAGGAAAAAAAATATATATATACATATATATATGTATATATACACACATACATATACATACATACATACACACATGTATACACATCCTCGCGAAGTCCCTAACCTGTACGTTAATACTTATTGTAATGAACTAAGTCCTGGGGAATTTCGACTACGAGCATTCTGTTCCCTTATCGTTCTTGGAAAAAATGACATTTTAAACCTGTCAGTCTTGCAGTCTATTTCTCTAGTCTTATATTCGTGATCCCTTCGACCGTAATACGTTGGGGTTCGTATTATATCCTTGATGTCATCGGAAAAGGGCCCATCTTTAAATGTTTTTAATAAGTTTAATCTATATTGGAAACGCCGCTGTGTAAGAGAATCCCAACCTAAACTGTCTAACAAAGTGGATACGCTGCTGAGTTGGTCATAACAATGTTTGACGAATCTAGCCCCCCTCCGCTGAACTCGATCTAATTCCGAAACCAAATTTATGTTGTGAGGATCCCATATACTGGCAGCATACTCTAGGTGGGGCCTGACCAAGGCAAGGAAACATCGTTCTTTCACCTTTTCGTCGCATTTACCTAGCACTCTTTTCACAAATCCCAATTTTTTATTAGCACGACCGCATATTTCTCGTATGTGTTTTCCCCAGGACAGATCGTGAGTAATTGTTACACCCAAGTATTTAAAGGAATCTACCCTCGCGATTTTGGTTTGTTTCACTTTGTAACTATAAGGGAGGGAATTACTCTTTTCCCAAAAATGTATTACTACGTATTTTTTAAAATTCAATTCCAATTGCCATGTATCGCACCAATTTTGAATTGCATCTAGGTCGTTGGCTAACACGACTCTGTCTTCGTGACTTCGGATGTCCCCATAAATTACTGCATCATCGGCGAAAAGACGGAGCTTGCTATTAACTACGGTACTGAGGTCATTTATGTAAATAAGGAAAAGGAGGGGGCCTATGACACTTCCTTGTGGTACCCCCGACGTGACCTTGACAGTATCGGATGATACACCGTCCAGGACGACTGTTTGGACACGATCACTTAAAAATTGTTTAATCCAGTTAATAATACTTTCGTGTATTCCATAGGTTTCCAATTTCGCCAGTAATTTGCAATGAGGGACTTTATCGAAAGCTTTCTTAAAATCTAGGAATATCGCATCAACTGGAATATTACTTTCACCGGAGTTTAATACATCATGTACAAAAAGTGCGAGTTGAGTTTCGCAGGATCTACCCTTACGGAAGCCGTGTTGGTTATTAATTAATAAATCTTGGCTATCGAGGTGCCTCATCATGGAACTAACAATGATGTGTTCAAGAATCTTACAGGAAATGGAAGTCAGCGATATTGGCCTATAATTACTGGGGTCCTCCCTGTCTCCGTTTTTAAATATGGGTGTTACCGAAGCTACCTTCCAGCCGTTTGGCACGCTTTCTTCTGCTAATGATTTCTTAAATATTATATCTAGATATGGGGCAATTTCAGCCGACAGTTCTTTATACACACGTGCCGGTATCTCATCAGGTCCCGGAGATTTGTTGGGGTCTATGTTTTTAAGGAGTAATTCTATTCCGCGGGTGGAAATATTGATTGCTTCCATTGAATGCTGAAATATTTTCGGAAGGTTCTCGGGTGTATTTTGTGAGGATATGTTGAAAACACTCTGGAAAAATGAGTTTAATATGTTGGCTTTATCTAAACTACTCGTTACTTTATTCCCCTTTTCGATATTCAATGAGTTTACGGTGGACTTGTTTCCCTGCACTTCCCTGACGTAGGTTACATATGCAAGGTCCAACGGCGGCAGATCGTTTTCCGTCGGGGATTCCTCGTTGCACATGCACACACTAGCACTGTCCACTAAAAGAAAGCACCATAGTGACCATGCACCACATCACCCGCACTAACACCAACACAATTGCCTCTCACCAACAATCGCTGGGGTCATCGTGGGCGATGCCCTCTTCACAGGAACTGGTGGACTCCGTGTAGGTAGATGTGGCGATTACATGTTCGGTGTATTGTATTATTAAATGCTTTGCATTTTGAGGGGAGATGGTGATGTCTGTTGCGAGTAGTAGTTTATCGGAATAGACATATGGAGTAAGAGGTAGGCGCTGAATTTAGGTGAGAGTTCGTCACGTCCCATTGGGAAATAATTAGGAGAATTTCGTGATTTAATGAAAAATGACAGCCAACAATGCCGCAGTCGAATTACGGCAGGTAAGAAATGAAAGAAGTCGGCTGAATACTGAGCAGCAATGAGGCGAACGGTTGAAATTTTACAGCTACCATTAAAATCGTAAGTTTGATAAAATTCGAGCAGCACTATGCTAGCTATGAAAATTGAGGAAGAGGGTTATGGTGCAACAACATCATATTAAAGGTCATTCTGCAAGTACAATGTTCGCAAAAATCGGAAAAAAATGCAATAATGGAAAGAATTTGAACGGCTTGAGAGAGAGGAAAACAATGAAAGGAGTTGCACCACGATTTGAAGGAAATTTTGAACATTGCTTCCGTGTCAATGACTTGCTATGAACTTTTAGACGGCCATAGGCCAAGAAATCCTGCTTCATTATCAAGGAGAAGTCGTTGGCTGGAAGGGGACTCCTCGAAAGAAATCAAATGCTTCAGTATTCAGCAACATATTTCCCGTCAACAGAATCTGGCCGCGTTTGCATGTCGTTATGGCAAACTGATCAAGGGACGGTACGTGGTTCGGCCACGACCACATTTGAGTCATGAAATCCTGTTCATTCAAGAAAGAATACTAGAATGCTTCAAACTGGAGTAGATATTATTTCTTGAAGTAAATGAGAATCGACGACATGTTTCCTTTTAACATTATCTCGAGTTAACAGTTTTATGCTGCTATAGCAAACAGCAAGCCAGAGGATTGATCATACGCCTTTCTTTGTATGAGTTAGGAAAATTGAGAGAGAGTGACAGGTGACATTTAAGACTATCAATGATGAGGAATATTCAGGGTATCATTACGAATCTTAGCGGAACACTACCTTTACGGAAGGGGTGTATAACCAAGGAATAACAGATGCAGTTTCGAGAATACCCGAGGAAGATTGAATTGAAGTATGAAGGTAATTCATTTGTTAACTGTTCGGAAACTTATTAAGTTCTATGTGGAATGTGAAATAATTATGAAGAGGGTTTTAAATCTGAAAAAGGTATCATAGAAGTCCTCAGCAGAATCTGGAGAAAAAATCCACAAGAACGTTTTATTAAATATGTCAAGCAACGCAGCAAGACATAAAATACGTTTAGCCTGATGGTGTAATGAATTTAACCAGAGCACAGTTTTGGAAAACTACAACTTTTCGAACGCATGTGATGAAAATATCCACTTGCAGTTATCCCAGTCATCTCATTAGGAAAAACAGTGATTTCGGGGGATGAAGAGGGAGAGATGAGCGCAGGTCGAGCGAAACAAGAAAAGGTCTAAAAAAATGAGAAAGGAAGAAGTACACGAAATATTTCAAGGCGCGGACGAAATGCATACCTGCTCCTCTCAACAATGACGATGTTTGAACGGAAACTTGCGGAGATGTTTGATTGAGAAACGATTGCACAATACGGAAGACAGTGATGCACCAAGCAAAACAAATTTTTGAAATTGAAGGAAGTACACATCTCACCTAGCTAAACCCGATTATATACAGAACTGGATTCCGGAAGAGGGTCTGGTAATTATCCAAATAGAGCCACGCCTGGGACAGCTGGAAGTAGTTCCAATGGAAACATTCCACAAAATATGATTCCGTAAGGATTAATCTGAGAAAATTATCAAGAGAATAAACTATTTTTGAAAATGGTATTGATTAAATGGAAAAGTCCAATTTAAACGGTACATTTCCAGTCATTAGTAAAACAAATTTAAAAAGAATGGAGATTGGAAGCCGGCAACATTGAGAAAAAAAGCGACTATATTTTACGGGGAGCTGTGTTCGTAAAATTTTAAGAGCACTGGAGGAACGTCGTTGAGAAATTGAGTTAAATGTCACGTAAAATACCCGGTTAACCGGATTAAGTATGTCGTAACTTGCGAAATCACCTCGTTCAGTGGTGCAGCAAATTATACCGTAAGCCAAATATGAATTGTCAACGTACAACCATCTGCAAGGCGCGCTGACGGAAAAGAAATTATTCAGATGAAGACATATATGAGGAAAGTAAAATGATGATCGATTTTATCACTCTAATGTTAAATGATGTGATCCCACATCAGGATGAAGGATTAACGACCCCTGCATCGGAAGGTTGAAGAATGGTCGGTGTCGCTGAGAATGAAGAGCTGTAATGGAAAATTTTCCTTTCTCGAACTTTGCAGCATCAGAAAAATATCAAAGGGAAAAATGCTCCAATGATCAAGTAAAAATTTATTCAGATCAGAAATAATGGGCAGATTTTCACAATGGTCAAGCTGGTAGCTTATTTCAACTCCCTTCGAGTCTTCTCATGACGCCCCACTGCCGAAAAGAGTCAAGAAACCTATTTCAAGGAAGCCGAAGGGAAATTGAGCTTCCCGAAGGTGGGAATGCGATACGATATCTCGGTGGACATTCGGTTGTTCACAGTGCCTGGAAGGAAGCAGAATGTGAGGCTGTCTGTTGAGAAACTATGTTGAAGAGTAACAGGTGATGATAGAATTTAGCCATAGAATAAGCCAAGTTTAGATACATAATTAGCGCTGAATATTTAGCATAGGGCAGGTTCTCACAGTTATAACTAAAGGGAGACTGAGGTCATTCAAAATATGGAATTCCGTCAAGTAGACCAGCAGGAATCATACCCTCACGACGCATCCATATGTTAGAAGACTTCAACGAAGGCTTAAAAATATTTAATCTAGGAAATGGCGACAAGGTATGAAAAAATCGATTGCCAAAATTTCTTACGAAGAAACAATGGAACTTATCACGAGATTTGTTATACGCTGCCCCAAAACAGTTACGGAGGACAATGTAACCCAAAGGTTAGGCAATTCAATGCCAGAAACAATACGTTCAATTAACGTCATGGGTGCGACGGAGAAATTGATGCGAAGACCGCCATTCACATCCAAAATTTGGTGTTAATTATTTCGGATTCCATTATGCTTTACGCCATATCTGAATCATACTACGAAGATTTTCCCGTTAAGGAATGAGGGTGATTTACCGGAGAAACAACATTTAAGTGACTTCATGAGAGGATATTTTTATATGAAGATGAGAGATTTTTAGAAATTAACTATCCTTTCAAGAAACTGCGGGAGATGCCGCAACAGTAACTTTTAACGGAGTCATCCGCTATGTGTATTATAATGCAACAATTTCAGAGAGTAAAAAATCATTCGCCTTGACCGGGATTCGACCCCGGATCCCTCGATATCCGGCCGAGTGCTTTAACCAATTAAGCTACCGAGACGTCCTCTTACACTATGAAATTTTGGGGGCTTTAAAGGAACAAGATGTTGTGACGAAATACCGTACATACAAAGCACTCGGTCAAGGCGAATGATTACTTTCTGAAATTGTTGCATTATAATACACATAGCGGATGACTCCGATAAAAGTTACTGTTGCGGCATCTCCCGCAGTTTCTTGAAAGAACAGCCTAAGTGTTTGAAATTGGCTTTAACCTCGTGGACTGTGGCGCCTCGCGCACGACTACGAATGCCTGTGACATTGTATGTACGGTATTTCGTCACAACATCTTGTTCCTTTAAAGCCCCCAAAATTTCAGAGTGTAAGAGGACGTCTCGGTAGCTTAATTGGTTAAAGCACTCGGCCGGATATCGAGGGATCCGGGTTCGAATCCCGGTCAAGGCGAATGATTTTTACTCTCTGCAATTGTTGCATTAACTATCCTTTGTTTTTCGCAGCCGTATAAATATACACATACGAATAAGCGACATTGAATGCACTTTACGGCTCAATGCAAAAAGAAAAAGTCGAAAGAAGAAATCATTTCGGCGAGAATTTCCAGTCAATTCAAACAGGGTCAAGTTGGGTCTTCCAGCGTTCACCCCAGCAAGAGCGAGCGAAGCGGACATAGCTGGGAAGGGACGGGCGATACGCGAGGGAAGACTCGGGGGTGGGGGAAGAAGGATCGAGGGGAAGAAGGATCGAGGGGAATAAGGTACGCTCTAGGCAAGAGAGAGAGAGACTGCATGCAGGGGGAGAGGAAGTCTCACCACCACAACCATAGCGAATCGCTAGAGTTATCAAAAAGGGAGATTACCCGGACATAATTATGCATTTGGCACAGGTCATGTCCCGTCATAATGCTATTCCGAAAAAAAGGAGTGAATTATTGATTTGAAGGATGAAATGGGCGAAAACAGTGAAAGCATATTATCACCATATAGGAGAATCAAGACCAATAATTCAGAATTAATGCAACACTGGCCCTTGAAATGGTGCTGAAATAACTAATAGAAAAGCAATGCACTAATTCAAACGAGATAGGGAGGGAAACGGATGGTTAATCTTATGAGAAATTACTTTCGAAGAAAGGTTTGTCTATTGATATGTAGAATTCACAAACTGCTTCATCCGCGACAAGAGATTAAATTACGGACGGAACACCGCGTCCAGTCCAATGTATGGGCCGACTCGTGCCGCAGAGTGTTTGGTCGACTAAACAAGTGGGTCAAATTGCGAAGAATTCGACATACGCCGGCCACGTTCGGAGACGTACAGACGCCTCAACTTAAGAATCGTTAACCATACAAAGTACCAGCCACAAAAGCTTTGGCACAGAATTGACAAGTGGCAATCTGGTTATTCTGAGCATGGAATGCAATACAGTAATCGCACGCGATGTCCTGTTAACGAGGCCATATCTGTCTGAATCCACAGGAGTTAGGTAAAATTTAAACGGACACTTTGTATTTGAAATATAAGACATCACAACCACTGGTTGATGGAAAGTAACGCTATAGAAGAGTACTAAGTAACGTGCAACATAAGAATGAATTTCATAATTCTGAAAGAAAGATACCCTAGGTTGTCATGAATGTAAAATAGAGTAGTAGTGTGCCAGTGATTTTTTACTCCTGAAACAGAACAAATCGCATTTGAAATAACAAAATATACAGATTTTTTTAAATATGCTACTAATTTCAATTGGTTTAGCGAGAACATAATGTCATTAGTTCCGTCCGACAACGAAACTTTTCGGCGTCTTAGAATGAGTGACGTTTAACGCGGCAAGCAATTAGATGAAGTTAATTCGAAAAATACATTCAGTTGGAGCAAAGATTTAAGGCATAGAATAAAGAAATTGTTAGTTTTCTTCAGACTCTGAAAATACATCTACCGCCGTGAAGCGTTGTTTGTCATGAACACGTGGTTGGACGAACATCGCTCTACTACTTGGCGATAATCATGATTCGGGAATAAAATACGTGAAAATGAATGACTTACATCTTCCTCGATGGATGAAGTGCACCTCGTGCTCGGATGCTAGGTACACGACGACCATGGACTTCAAATCCTGCGAACTGACACGGACGAGTTCCTGCACCGATCAAAATGAAGGAGTATTCCCGCTCGCTCATAAATAAAGAAGAGCTAGGAAAAGAGGGTCGGCGGTAGGGGATGAAGGAGAAGGGAGGACGGGTGAAAAACTAAATGGGTGGGTGGTTTGGGAGGGAGAACATTTGGGGGAGGAGGAGGCCAACCAGGATCGAAAGGTTAGCCACACATGGGAGGAGGTGGAGGGTGGGTAACCGAACGCAAAGAGGGCGGAGGTGAAGTAAGGATGAGGGAGGAGGAGGGAGGCACTCGTGAGGAGGAAGGTCAACCAAATGCACCGAAGTTACGAAGCGAGTCGGCCGGTCGCGTTGAGGGTAGGAATGGCCAGGAGGGAGGGGATGAAGGCGATGACTGTTGATTCCTCCGAAATGGCCGTCACGGGGGTCGAATAGGCGCCACGTAAGAAGAGAACGCCTCGTACACTCCTTACGACCCCTCCCACAGGCCAGACGACACCTTCCCAGTCACCCCACGAGGGTACGGCTTGCGGTGACTCCCAACTCGCCGCCGCGCCGGTTCGTGTACCCTCGGCCCGTCCCCTTTTTGAAGTGGCTAACATTCCTAATAATCTTCATTAGTTTCATGTCGTTCCTTGTAAGGCCTAGGCGTGAATTTTGCATAGTTTATGAGAATTAGAAGCTCTTAAATACAGGTAATACACAAACTTACAGGTAATCCGATGAGCTAATTCCCAACAATAACAAACCAAGTCGGGAAAAAGGCCAGAAGTTAAAGAATTCGGAAATTATTTTCTAGTCTTTCAATGGGGAATATCTAGGGGAAGGGGTTGGTGGGAGGGGGTGAAAGAGAACGGAGGGTGAGTGAATGAAAAAAGAGGAAGTTCGGTTGGGAGAAGGACGAAGGTAGTAGAAAGTAGGTGGGCGTTGGGTGGGAGGTGGCCTTGGACGAGGATGAGGGGAGGGGACTGGGGTGAGAGCTCATAAGGGGAATCGCAATATCCATAAGCATCTACACCTACTCAATACCCCGCAAGCCGACGTGTGGCGGTGGTTGTTAGGGTACCACCCGTAATTAAGAAAGAAAGCATGCAAAACCCACAAGTTTATACAAGCCACAAACAAAATATTGTGTATTCATGAAAAACCATTACAACCCACACACATGCAAACAACAAACTACCAACTCACATACACATGCACCTAAGAGTGAAGAAGTGAGTGAGTGAGTGAAGAATTGTGATAGTCTTCGTCTCTGTTATTCAGTCATTATTTGATTCTTCTTCTTACCAGAAAATCCCTCGCATGCATTATATTTATTTCATCCTCAAAATGCTAGATAGATTACGATTATTTTTTAAATGTTATGTTAGAATGAAGAAGTTCTACGTGGGGCTTAAGTGGCAGCTTGAGTTCTCTCACTACCCTTCCTGCTTATCAGATTATATATATATATATATAAACCATAAACACAGTAATCAACCCGAAGGTCGGTTTAGTAGGTGATGGTAGAGCTCACCCATGTACCAAGCCCGACGGCGTGTGAATATTCACACATCAGGGTAGGGGGGCCAGTTCCTTTCCCTGTGCCGGTTATGGTTTCCCAGGAAGATCTGGTACCCGAAAAATCAACTAGCTTGGGTGGAGCTGCAGGTGCCCAAAGTACCTTGCCCGGAAATCGAACCCGGGACCCTCCGGTCAGTAGTCCAACGCTCTACCCACTAGACCACAACGACCCGCATATATATATATATATATATATTTTTTTTAATTCCAGCTCTAGAATACATTTATGTTAATATTGATTAAAATGAATTAATTGCTCTATGTACGAAGTTAAAATCAATAATATGTTTCCCGTATTGTTTGATACAGTTCGTGCCTCAAATTTCAGTCTTCGTCAATTTATCAAGGTGGCTTTACAAGACTTAACATTGTGCTTCAAATTAAACCTATATCTCCAAACATTTTTAATAAGATCTAGATAGAAATTTTAAGAGGAAATTATTCTAAGCATTCCATTTTTTCAATGATATTGCTTGCTTCAAAATATCTGCCATAGCTTTTTCCTTAGCGTCGCCCAGCACTTATTCCAAAAAATTGCAGCTACGTCATATTAACTGAGAGAGTAGGTGCATGTAAGTTATTATAATACATGCAAATAAAACTGGAAGTGCAGCTACGCAAAACAGTTCATTTTGCCTTTTATAAGACTAGGGAAGGGTATATCAAGTATGTGTGTATGAATGTGCATGCCAAGTTATAAAATTTCATTTTTTCCCCCCAGGGATACACTGAATTTTTTTTGTATTTCTTTTAAGGTACCATATTTAACATATCTACTGTGAGGCAATCCCTAGGGATGGCACAACTTAATAGGGGAACTATGGGGAATATTGTTATATTATTATTATCTAAACCACGTTGCAATTAGGCATTTGTCCCGGTGGCAACGGTCCAATCTGAATACTGGTCACTCCTACAATGCACATACTTGCATACACACACAAGGGGAACAGATATGAGACAAAATGTTGTTATATATAATGACACTTTTAAATTACCGACCTCTCCTTTACCATCACACAAGGATTAGGTTCACACCATACGAGTACATACTACGCACCGTCCACCGCCCAACTCCGTCCATAATCACGCACTCTTCAATTTCATATGCCGTTCAAAATTTCACACCGTTAACACATCGTTCACTTTTGCAATACAATTCCTCACTCCGTCCACATCACATACATACAATTTTTAATAAGTACAATAGTATAATAATCACTGATCAATGACGTTTACCTCCCAGTCACTGCTTTACACATATTTTTAAACTCCTAAAATTGGATGGAAAGGGCTCAAACAAACCTCCAGGCAGCTGATTCCAGCCAATAATAGACCTGTTTAAAAAAAGAGTATTTTTTCTTATTTGTATTTTGCATTCTTTCTTCAATTTTAAAACTGTGGTCGTTTTTTCCCTTAAAGTTTGGTTTTTCTATCTCTTTCCATAAATTTTCACGCTCTTCGTCATTTTTAACAGTTCTGAACATCGCGCCTACTCCTTTTTCTTCTATTTTTCAAACTCTCCTATTTCAGTATATCCAACATTTCAAACAAAATAACAGAGAGCGTGACGCTCTCTGTTATTTTTTACCTTCCTAGTACATATCTTGCTGCCTTTCTTTGAACTTTTTCTTTCTTTTCAATATGTCCCACCTCATATGGAGCCCATACTATGGACGAGTATTCTAGGATAGGGCTAACCAGTATCTTATACAGGTATGCTTTTTCTTTCGTGGCTACGCTACATCCTTTTAAATTTCTCATTACCTAATGAAGTACTTTAAATGCATTCCGAGTCACATTATCTGCTTGGAAACCCTTGGAAACCCCATCCAAGAACCCTAGCGATCCTAATGTGATGATGGTGATCAAAAAGATGATTTATATGATCCTATAAATAGTGAATTCATTTTCGATAATTGAATTTCGTACACCTATTAACGAAATTGCAATAAGGGCCCCATGCGTCGTCCTTATTCGTCATTATTTTTTCGTCACCCACGTGAGCTAAGGCTCTTGTTTCCATTCGGAAAAAATCATCTTCATTTGGCTTTAATTCAATCGAAATTTCTAATTTAAAAAACCTGATCGGATAAGATTCGCAAATTACGTAGTCTGAGATCGTGTGAACCGTCATTTTGTTTTACGACACCATAGTTCAGGATCTATTGCGTTTACGTTTAATTGTTGATAAGGTACATCTCTTGTTAACTACACTGTATTTGAAATAAATATCACAGGGAACAATTTTTACAGTTTAATTATAAAATAAACATTAATCTCCATATAGTATTATTTCACAATTAAATCAACAGGCATCCATACATAGTTTTCATTACAATCAGCTTTTCTTAGCCATACGAAAAAACTATGAGCTCATTGCATATGATGTGAGCAGGACACTAAAATACGAGCAATTGCTAAGTATTTCTCTCTCTTCATATGTATTATTTCGGCAATGCCTTGCTTTAGGAAATGATGCCTTAGAAAATTGATGGACGTAGAATGTTTCCAATATTTATAAACACCCACTTAAAGAAGAGCTTCACGTTCTATCTGAAACCATCCGTTTGCTTTATTTCTCCATTATACGGAGCTGGAATCATCCGGAATGGCCATCATCCATTTCTCCACCGGAAACTTCGAAAGAGCCCCTCCAAAAACCTGAAATAGTGTCAAATGTTCATTACGTCGCAAAAATCGTAATTTAAATTGAAAACAAATTTTAAACATAAAGAAAACACCATCTTTTTTTGCAAATCCATTGAGATAAATCATTTCACTATAATTTTCTTAACGTAATGTGAGTGTTTAAAAATTAGGATTTTATAAACACAAGGGCTATACACATGTGTTAAAATACATTAACTAAGATATTGATCCGTGCCAAGGGATTGAACTGAGATTTAACTTCAAAAGATTAACTTCAACATTCCTTCTAAGCTGAAAATATAGAGCAATGGACACAGGGAAATACAAAGTAGTACAAAAACAGAATAATAACATAAATAAAGAGGACGGCTGGAATTGGAATGAGTGAGAGGGTAAAAATAGCAGGAAGTTGCATACAAAATGAAGCAAGAAAATGGAACTTCGTATGCAAAATTCATGCACATATTCAATTATTACTAACACTGAAAGATTTATTCCTCAATCCCTATGGAGCTTGATATTATGTCAGTTAGCATAACTTTGTTTGTGTTTTAATCTAAAGTAATATTTGAAAAGTTAATAGATCTGAGATTCAATCTATTCTTTTTTTAAAAATAACATCTGAGACGATTCGAGTCGCTTGAGGAAAATAAATTGTTATATTTACTATTCTTTAAATATACTTGCAATATTAGATTTAGCCAGGTTATAATATTATTACATATTATTAGTTGGTTAGTCAGTTGTACATAGATTATGTTTGAGAATTCTATGGTCATTTGGTAAATCTTCTGCGCTAATCCGAAAGTCAAAGATTCGAGTGTCGGTTATTGGTGTAGTGTTGTTTCATAACTTAAGAAACCCAGTGACAAACCAAGAGTGGCCCATCGGAGTCCCCGAGGCACATGGCAACGCCACAATAGGTGACCGCAGAGAATAAAAAAATCACCACTAATGTTTGTCTTTTACTCTTATGGCTTAAATGCGTCACAAGACAGGACACATACCCTTCCTACACTCTCCCCGCCTCACATGATGGGACTATGCTTCTTCTTGCAATCTCCCTTTCCTTATCCCGCTTCATTATCCCATAGCCTTTAAGCCATTACCCTGTCCTCAATCTATTCTTTTCCCACACATATTTCATTGTTCATGACAATCAATATCACCTTCAAACGTAATCCAGGTCCCATTTCATAAACGTCTTTCCTCACCTTCACAATCGCCCCCTCTAATCCTACCCTCTCCCTTCTGTCCCTCTTGCTTTGATCATTACTACTCCTACCTATTCCTTTCTCAATTCCCTCTTTTTCACCAAATTATATACCAGATCAGGTTAGTTGTCTCACGGACTTTACTCTTCGAAGTATCACAAACATGTTAAATTCAGGAAATATTACAAGGTTTACATTAATTTCTTCCAGTTTTTGAGCAATGCAACGTATAAATCGTTTAGAATAACGTATCAATAGAGCAGAATGTCAAAATCCCATCGTTTGCCCTGCTTTATCTCCTCTTTCATTTATTCTTACTCCTACCTGTCCTCATACAGTATAAAAACCTATTCTCTTCCTCCCCCTTTCCCGCTTACCCGACATTCTCCCTTCTATCACGACCTTTGACAGCCCACTGCCTTTCAACATTTCCTTCGTCCACATTCTCTCTTTTCGGGATTGACACAAAGCAACTGTCTCCCTTCGTCCACCCTATTCAAAACCTCAACGTTTTGCTTCCTCTATGTTCAACGAAGATACTCAGGGACTCAATATTGATAAACAAGGAAACCAAAAAACAAAGAAATATAATTATTGTACGTACACAATAAAACAGTTCATAATGCTTAATCAGATTATAATCGTTCTTACATTCCCAAGCATAATCCACTGTGAAGTGAACAATGGAGAAAATAGGGAGAGTAATGAAATGAAAATTTAATTTAACGCCAATATTTGAACTTACCGTCAAAATGATTGCGTCGATCTCTTTCGAGAAACGAGGTTTTATTTCTCTTATTAATTCCTGCGACTGCTCGTTAAGGACTCCATTCACAGTGTCCCCTGATTTAGAAAAGGAAAATAAATGTGTTTAAGGACCGACATCACATGGGTAGTGTGTGCACTTTGACCGACATACTCTCAGCCAAGTGTAGCTGGGTCAGTGCAATCCATAATGCTTCAAAAATACTTTAATTAAAATTCTTGTACATACCCAAGAGCTTGTCACCATCGAACAGATTGTCCAGTCGAACTCGCATTCTACCAATGTCAAAATCGGTTTGTGTCTTTGTTAGCCGCAGTCCTTTATCCTTCACCTCCAGCAAGTTATAAGAATCTGCAGTGACTCCATCTTATTGGAGTCAAACAGATAAGAAAAACGATTAAATTTGTATTATTTTCAGAATATGACTTCTTTTTAAAACATATTATCCATGGTCTTATGGCATCGCTTACTGGAGGCATAAAATACGTTAACAGATCTGGTGGCTAAATAAAACAGTTTCTGGCGTAGCTTGGTGGAAACTCTTCATACTGACTTTTAATAATCAAACCACTTCACTTTTACTAAAGTTTATGTGGAAAAGTAAAGTGGTTTGATTATTAAAAGTCAGATCTGGTGGCGTTTCCCAAAAACAGATACTTTACAGAGTACATAATTCATACAAGATAAGGATGAAATCACCCAACTAATAACGAATTTGTAAATTTAAAATGATCGTACCTACGAGTACAACGGGTCCCTGGAAAAGGAGATAACCTAGCAAACCCTGAGTGTGTGTGTGTGGCGAGGTACGGGGCGATGTTAGGAGGTTATGCTAACGTTGTTCGTAACAACGTTTTGGAAGAATGTATTTAGAATGTTAGCTTTTCCCTCACTGTCAGTATGAATGATATTGCTACAATCCCTTAAGCAAGCCACGGTTTGCTTACCCCCTTTTACTTCTCTAGCATATGACCAGAAAGCTTTAGTGTCAGTGTCCAAATATTCGCAGAGTACTTCACGTTTTAAGTCTTGTAAGACGTTACGTAATTGTGTTATGGTTTCAAGTTTAGAGGATATATACTTGTCCGATTATTGTTTATTCTCCGAGGAGGATGTGTTCACGCCTGCTTTCTTTACCCTAGACTGTAACATTCTCTACTTTCGAAGGGCTTTTCCTTTATTGTACCACTTGGGGTCGCGATTTGCTTTAACGTAATTTTTAGGGACAAAATCTGTGGTTTCTTTTTGCATAATATTGACAAATTGTGTCCAAGTTTCTTCCACATTGGCATGACTTAAGGTCCATAGAAAGAACATAAGTTAATGTTGGGTTTACTATATTAGAGCGCAGCAAGATGCACCAAACACTTTCTATGTTATTATTATCAAATACACAATGTCTGCTTTCAAAAATATTTTTCACTGCCACGAAAACTCCTCCAGGTCTTGTACATCTATCGTGTCGGTAAACTGTGAAATTTCTTGGTCGTTTATACCATTATACAGCTCTGTGCCGAATACTATACTCGTATCAGCGGAAGAACTTTGGATAATGTGCTTGAGATCCACTGTTTCATTTTTGAGGCTTCGAAAATTTATTACAACGATAGAGAGATTATTTTTATTTTGAATGACGCCCGTATTTATCATTGACTGTAGTTTAGAACGCGTTTGTTGAGAATTGTGCGTAAAATGTCTTTCTACATCAATACCAGTGTTGCCCATTACTTTTATATGTTTATTAATGACTTTATCTACGCCAGCCTCAGATATTATCGAACCACTAAATTACCTCGTATCTATCCTAAAAAAAGCATACAGTGGTCGAGTATCCTATCCGCTACCTTACTCGCCGCTTCCGCCGTGTAGTGGATCCCAGATCGGTTCAGGGGAGTCCTGCACAGGGTTGGCCTTAGGTCGCCAAAGGAGGCTCCTATGTCCGAGCAGAATCGCCCAAGTCCATAGTTTATGCCTTGCACTCGGCTCTAAATCATAGGCCCGAGATCCTCCCTTGGAACAATGCCGCAGACCGTTAAACCCAGCTGTACACCCTCGGTGCCCTGAACACAATTCACCTCGGAGTTCAGCTCCTTAAAGAAACGGAGGACCTCCTCGGATCCACGGCCTGTGGCGTCGTTGGTGCCCACATGGGCCAAGACTTGTAGCCTAGAGCACTTCGTGGACTGACCGTCGCATCGATCGCCTTCGTCACCTGAGGAACTCCTCCACCTGATATACACCAGGAGGTCACCCGTTGATCAACGCCTACGTAGTGGGCCCTTTCTTTCAATGAGATCATTGGAGCTACCTATCACTACCATTCCCTCCCTTCCCGTCTGCTGAGGCCTTACCGTAGGCAGCGCCCTCGGAGTACGGGTAGGGGCTGCAGATACGGTAGTTCTCTCATCCGACAGCACCTAGTACCTATTGGAGACGGGGATATGAACTGCCGCTGCAGTGTTCGATTCCCGCCGCACCGTTACCTTACCTTTACCCAGAGAGACAACGTTCAAATCGTCCGATTTACGGAGGGGCAACACTCCTTCATTGTGAGAGGGGGCATGAGGTAGGTACTTGATCGCCCAACCACTTTTAGCATTCGCGGGAACCCATGCTGCCCAATTGTCTTGGTGGACTTTCCAATTCCCACTCTCAGTTCCATCTGCCTTGAAAGAAGCGACCCGGCTGTCGATCTTTGATTGAAGCTTCTGCACCATTTTCCCCAATGTGGCGATATGAGCCCTTTAACTAAAAAACTTAATTAATTAAATTTAAACTTAATTTAACTTAACTATTTCACTAATTAAAGATAACGCCAGACTACACTTTACTAGGGAAGAACCGGCACAGAAGCACGTAAGTAACAGCAGGAACGCAGGTAGGCTCTACGGTCAAACCGGTTCTCAGGCGCGAACTCGAGCACGTCCTCTCTCGCCAAGACCCAGGTAGTGAGTGACCATTTACTATTAGGTAATCTACCGGTTAGGGTAGGTTTTTGGATGGACAAAACTATCAAATAAATATTTTGTAACTCCAAACAAACCCCAATCCAGCTACCTACTCTACATCAGGTCCCTCTTCATCCCTGTGTACTTCTTTCCTCCCTTCATCCTGTCCAACATCCCTATCCTGTTCCTGCCCTTTCCTCGTTGGCCTAACATTCTCCCCTCTATTACCTTCTTCAACATCCCACTACCGCTCATCTTTCATCCATCTTTCCTGCCACCATAGGATTTCTCTCAACAAACCCCTCTCCTCACCCACCATTTCCAGTACTTCCTCATTTGTTTTCCTTTCGGTCCATTTCACCTTCTCCATTGTTCTCCACACCCACATTTCAAAAGCCTCCAATATACGTCTATCCTCCTGCTTCAGCGACCACATTTCCACGCCGTCCGCTACGCTCCATATCAGAGTTTTTACGAGTCTCTTCTTTACATCCCTACTCAACGTCCCCGACATCAACTCCCTCCTCCTTGAGAAAGCCTCCTTGCCTAGCGCAATTCTTCTCCTTACGTCACTACTACTTTGACCGTGTTGGTTCAAAACACTTCCGAGGTACGTAAACTGTTCTACCAGCCCAATTTTTTCCCCTCCTATTTTAATGTTTAGCTTAGCCTTTTTCTTTCTGGAAAATCGCATAACCTTCGTTTTATTAATATTGATTCTCATCCCATATCTATCTACTGAACCTCCAATTCACTCAGCAATGCTTGCAACCCCTTGGCTGACTGAGCAACTAATGCTTGGTCATCAGCAAACCTAACCGATTTTACGAATTCCCCTCCGACTTTCATTCCTACCTCCAGTTCTTCCCATGCCTCTTTAATCATTTCCTCCGCATATACGTTGAACAGCACCGGTGACAATGGGCAACCCTGACTTACCCCTCTTCCTAACACTACCCATCCGGACTCTCCGTTCCCCACTCGCACCTGAGCAGCCTGAGACATGTACAGGTAGCGGATCACTCTCTTGTCCCTCCAATCTATTCCTATTTTCTGCAATACATGCATTAATTTTTCCCAATTCACTCTATCAAATGCTTTTTCGAAATCTATGAAACAGGAAAAAACATCCTGATTGTATTCTATATTCCTCTCGATTAGTGATCTCATTACTGCAATGGCATCGTGTGTACCTCTTCCCTTCCTAAACCCAAACTGATCATCCCCTAAGTAATCATTTGCATTACTCTCTATCCTTTTGTTGATGATACTGAGAATAACTTTAGCTGCGTGGGATATCAAACTTATTGTTCTGTAATTGTCACATGATGTAGCCTTTACCTTTTTCGGAATAGGAACCCAACACTGATTTCACAAAATCTTCCGGCCAGATGTCTTCCTCATAGATACTACGAATCAGTCCATATTGAGTCTTCTTCCCACATTTTCTTAAACATTTCAACAGTTCCACAGGAATGTTGTCTCCCCCCATGGCCTTATTTGCTTTCTTCTCCTTTAATGCCCTTTCTATTTCATCGTCGAGTATGCCTGGACCTAAGCTATCTTTATCTACGTCATGTTCTTTTTCTATGTCTAACCTTGTCGGCCTAAGTTCTCAACCATACAGTGTTTCTATATATTCCTTCCATTTCTCTTGGATTTTTTCTGGTTCAATTATTATCTTACCTCACTTCCCTTCAACTGTTAGTACAGATCTTGCCTTCTTACTTCCCGATAATAACTTAACCTTGCTGTATAGTGCACCAATTTCACCCTTCCTCTGCAAACTTTCCATATCCTCGCATTGCGTTTTCCACGATTCTTCTTTTGCTTTATTTGTGGTCCTTCTCAATTTATTGTTTGACTCTTTGTACTTCATTTTGCCTAACTCTGTGCTTACATTTTTTCATCTTCTCCTCTCATCCATCTATGCAATCATCTCATCCGTTACCCATGGTTTCCTTATCCTTTCCCCGTTAACGGTTCCTATAGTGTCTTCTGCGGCTTTCGATGTGACTTTCTTGATACATTCCCATTTTTCTTCAATAGTATTCAGCTCTTTACCGTCATCCATCATTTTCTCTACAGCCTGCTGATAATCTGTTGGCTGATACTCTCTCGACAAGACCCAGGTAGTGAGTGACCGTACTGAATATAGTATTCCTCTAAATTTGAACCAACAAACCACAATAAATTTAAAGGAGAAACACCAAAAACCTTTACATACAAAGGCAAAAAGTTCTTTAAGGTCAAAATTCAATATGTTTTTTTCGAATCCAATATTACGCAATGGTAGGTCAAGGAATGCATACAATTTGAGGAAAATCTGCAAAATATCCTTAGGTTGTCTTAGTATTGTGTGCATTACAAAAACTATCTGCGTAAGTGCCCATATTCATCCCACTTTACAGAAATCAGATTAATATTGCCGAGTGCTTAGATTTAAGGCAAATCCCAGCTTCCATTACAAGGATACTCTTAACCAGATTGCACAAAGTGACTATAGCGTGAGTACCAAATAGGTTATTCCATTGGATATAAATAGTGTAGTATACACTAAAAAGATCAAAATTATATTTGTTACACCCATAAAAATGGAATCACCTCTTCTTACATTTTTCCAAAGCCGACAGCCATCTAAACACATGCTGATGTAAAATGTGAATGATCCAATAATACTGCGGGGAAGTCCACAAATACGGTAACACTCGGGTGCTGATCACTGTTTATACGTTTTAACTAACTCAGGTTTTCCATAAGAATGGTCCATGGTTTAGAGACGCCACTAATGTTTGGAGTCATTAAGTTCTGAATATGCCAGATAATCCGAAAATATTATTAATTTATACCTGATTGATTTAATATTCATGAGAATACGGTTGCCCATTAACAAAAGCTAAAGTTAAACATTGCAAAGACTTACTCAAGAGGGACCAAAATGTTCCATGGCCGGATATAGGAATCAGCAATAAGTTTCCTGATATATCATAGTCACCGCTAATTTTCAGCTCCCGAAACTTGAGTCCCAAGGTGAAGCGGTAATTCTCTGGATCTGACCTGATGACGTAATACCACTTAATTATAATTCATATGATATTGGTCAAATAAAAAAATGCCCAATCTTAGAAGAAATTTAACTGGGGGCTCAAGTGCCAGCAATGTACAATATTCGTTATAAAATTGGCTCAATCAAATGTTGATAAATAGAGAAAAGCGACAAAATTTGGCCTCCGTTCTATCCTTTCCTCCACTCATTCCTATCTCAACACAAATTAATGAAATAGTCACAATTCAGTACCTTGCGTAGGTTGTGGTGTAATTACTGAGGCCGTATACTTCTAAGTTCTTGAATTCGGCTTTGATTTTGGCAACTCCCGCACCTTGATTTATTACGATTGAACTAATTTTCAAGGGCTCCATGCATGGTATATCCAAGTCTGGCAAACCTGAAAAAAATTGAAGCGTAATAAGAGTTTGTTTGATGCGTAATTAAAAACAGATATTGAAACCAAAAATGTATTCGCATATGATAACAATTCCCTCCCCATGGATTACAACGTGGTACATGGGTTTGTGCGCTCTGATGACCCTTTGAGCTGTGCCTGAGGGAGCAATGATAATTTCTTTTGGTAGGATCACCCTTCCCAGTGCGCATTGGTCGAAGGGTAGGAGCCAGAAGAAAGGTAGTTCGGTAGTCCTTATACGGTAGATTACCAACATTACGGTCACAATGTTGGCATTTATACATGAATAATGACCAAGTTCTTTGGTTCACTTTTTACTTCTACGACTGACATTTTATCAGTCGCTTGCTCTATGCTTACTACGCTTTTCCACATATTTTCGTTCAATATTATTGCCATCCCTCCCTGACTCTCTTCCCCTCCATTGTACACGTATTACAGTATTCTAGTATTACTATCGCTCTATTAATACCCACTAATCTTCCATCACATCCCGTACAACCCTAAAATAATTATATTTCCTCTCTCCATCCCTCGCTTTATATTTCCTAATTCCTCTGCCCTCAATATCTTCTTAATATTACAATCCCCTGTTATAACTGGTTCGATATTCTTCTGCGTCGTCTGTGCAGCTGCTGTCGCTTTCGCTCTACATGAGTTTTGTGCGATGACGACCGTGGAAGTCTTGCCTCTTCACCTGCCGGGCACGATACTTGGCCCAGCCGGTCGGGTCCTGCAGTTGCCAGGACTCATTCAAATAAATATGGCCATCAAATTTCTTGGCATAAATAATTGAGGTGTGTCACTTCCTCAATAGGTTTTTAATGTGAGAACATCAGTCAAATGGCCTGGGGTCAGATGCCTTTGCAGCCGGCTCACTGAGGAATTGACTCCGCGCGGACTACCTTTCTTCTGGCTCCTACCTTTCGACCTATCTGGGTGACCCAACCAGGAACAAATATTATTGCTTTCGCCAGCGCAGCTCTAGGGGTCATCAGAAAGTATAAGCCCTCCCAACATTTTAAGGCATTAGCCCATGGGGATGGGTTCTAATGAAGGATTTCCTTCTTTATTATCAATTGATCTTTGCTTTTATTTGAATTGCTATTCATTTAATCATTTTCTAAAATAACTATGTTTAAGAATAGTATAGGCTTATCTTTAGCTGTATAGTTGACGCATTCATGAAACGAACAAAGCATCTATATTGTAGACCAAAATAGGAAGAAATAAAACGATACGAAAATGAAATATGCACGTAAAGTCATTTTTTTACAAAAACGATAGTGTTCACTTACCACTGTGCATATGATATCGCAGTCCTTCTATCAGTTCATATAGGTATTCATCCAGTGTTTCCCGATCGTGGACATCAATGTCTTTTACATAGTCCACTAAAGGAAAAAAATATTTGACTAAAACAAATGAAAGCTAAAATAAATGGCAATAAGTATATAATTACCTTAAACGAGATTAATATAAACATGTTTTGGTTAATTCCTATGCGTTGCTATGTATCCATTTTCATTTATTTTATGTATTTTATTTCTATTTCTCTCACCTCCCCTTAATGCCGATTCTGACGAAATTTAAATATACCCTATATTCTTCAGTTGGTCTGGAATGACTAACATAAGGAATCAAAGAAGAAAAACATTCTAAAATTTTCCAAATGTAAAGGAAATTTTCGTTATCTATTATGAGGGATACATTAGTAATGGTTTACCGATTGGAAATCTCCCTTGAAAACTGTCACAATTTGTCCTTGCATGCTAACTTTAGATATATTAGAATCTGCGTCCAAGTTTTTACTATGTATTCTTCATGCCTCATGTAAAACTTATTCTCAATAATTCCTTCCGCTATAAAAAAAACCTTCAGTAATCAACCCCATGGTTAATTTGATACGTGAGGATAAACCTGTTATTATTGTAAGACTTACAGCATATGAAATATACACATTCAAGGTATGGGGCTAATTTCCTTTACTTATGATGGTTGCTGTTGCTAGGAAGATCTGGTATTCAAAAATCAAATGAGCTTGGGTAAAGCTGGAGATTCCAACAAATCCACAGCCACTGAAAATCGAAACTGATTCCCCTAAGTAGCCCATCGCTGTACCCACTAAGCTACCACAACCTCTTCTTCCTCTTTCTGACTGCTTAAGTCAGAAAATTAATTCCTCTTCGTGCCAATATGCCCATTTTTTTCAAAAATACTGCCAGGTACATTAAGCCATTCATTCTCCTTTTTACGCCCTCTCACTTAAAATTTCAGCTTATCCTCCCTCTTTACGTGAAAAGGTTGAAAATGTTTTCGTTTTCTTATGATATATCTTCATTTCATACATCCACTGAACTCTTCCAACAATGAATTCAATTTCTTGTCTGACCTAACTAAAGCTGGTACCTTAGCAAATCTAACTCACCTGATGAGTCCCAATTTTTTTTCAATGCTACTCCCAGCCCTTCCCTCATTTCATGCTTCCCTCTGCTATCATTCCCCCGCTACAGAATTTAAAAAGTAGGGGCAACAAATAACAATCCTGCCGCACTCTCTTGCACATCCAGCGTCCAATACCCTAAATTTAGCAGCGTGATTCATGGACTGTTTTCGAATAAAACGCCTATACGTTTGACTGAAGAGTCAATCACTCACTTTATCATTCACCAACACTATCATAAAACTTTGCTCACTCTATACCGCTAAGGTATAATAAAGAAACTACTCTAAAATTATTGACTGCCAGACCAGAAATTTTCCCGTTCCTGGGTTAAACTTTCAATAACATAAACAACAGAACAAGAAATCGGAAAAATGGTTATTTTCAACAGGTTCCTACCATGTTCTAATTTAATATTAACAAATAAAACAGTTTCGATTATTAAAAGTCAGCATTAACAAATATAAATGTGATTCTTACACAGATACTGCTTTTCTGTACTTCTGGCAGAGGCAGCTCCACAGCAAATAATTGCGACGACGATGCACTTTAAAATGGACATCATGGTTCTACAGTCTGATCGAATCTCAGCAGTGTCTTCCAGTTAATGTCTCATGTAAATAATGAGAGATCTACAGCCTTGATCGTCGCTCTCATAAGCTACCGAATGATAAGCGATTGCTCAGAGATCGATGACCGAAGAGGGGACTGAGGGACTGATGAACAAACGGGTAATTTTTTCAACACATGCCAGTCATCAGAGCCCAACTTCACTTCTTGAAATCAAGAAGGGACGAATGGAATGTTCTTTGACGCAAGGGGACTTGTGGCAACACGCGCTCCAGAAGTGAACGGCGGAATGTAGGAAGAATTCATCGTTGGGTAAAATTATATTTGTCGTGCGTTTACGAATCACTTGTGAGATTAATTACGCCACTTCGATTTCAGTATAGTCTGTGTTCCGATTGTAACACTAAAGTTACAAATTTAAAACAAAATAGCTTGCGCAAGGTAACGTGTCCAACAGAGCTTTTGCAAATACGCAGACGTAAGCTGGTGTAAATCAAAGAATTATACGGCACTACCATTAATATTCCCTGTAACTTAGTCCTTAAAATGCAACCACTTTATTTTTAATGAGCATTCTAAAATTAAATAGCAAAATCTTATTACTAATAATTAAAAAGCAACAGTATTAGGTTCCACAGGTTTTCCCAACAGAATTTTGGTTTCTTCGTGAAGAGCGCTCACAACGAGCGGTCTTTAATAAAATTAATATTCACTGACAATGCAATTGAAAATATATTGACCAAAAAATTATAATTTCAGTAAAAGACACATTTCCTAACATCTCTCTCAATCATAATGTTTCTATTATTAATCTACATCTGAAGAGGTACACACAATGAGATAATATGCAAAATTTCTAAGGAAATTTAGGGGCAAATCGCCTCATGATACGTGAACTCTGCTAGTGGACGCCAACAATGTAGCGAATTTAACTAAATTGACTGTAAATTTGACGAATGGTACGAACGTCGAGTCGCGACGACAAAAAATATTTTTCATTCGTATTACGGAAATAGAAGTCATTTTGAAGAAGTTTTAAAAATATTAATTTGCGAAGAAAACACCATACTTACTGCCCTTTCACGGAAGAATAGTAACATCTTCATTTGTACCATTGAAGAATTCATTGTTTTCCTTCAAGAATTAATAAATATTGTAAGAATATTAGATTTTTCTAGATCGATTTTATCTAGTGCGAAAAAAAATAGCAAATTCATTTGTCATTGAGGATGCACTTGCAAATCTCGATTTTTTCATCATATGTCTTAAAAACTTTACTACCTGCAGACAAGCTGAGTTAAGTATTATTTCATTTGGATTATAGGCACTAGACACTTGGTATTAATTACATATTCTTTCTGCTATGCAATAGGAATGACCATCATAGAATCGTGGAAGCCCCCTTTGCAAAATATCCAAACGATGGTATCCACCGTACATGTATGTACTACATGTGTAACAAGCCACAGAAATACGGATGCTGGAAAAAATCTTAAATGGACGAAAACTTTACGCTACCCACGGAATCTAACCCCGAGACATTTTCAAGTATGGGTAGCGAGTAAAATAGAAACGAACGCATATGAAAAAGTTTTTAATCTGCCAATCGGGAAAACTCGGTGAATGGTGAATCATGACTACTTGAAAAGAAGAATATTAGACCTGGTAGTGGGCGGGACTAGAGGAAGGCCAGAGAGCGATGCATGGTGTCAAGAGGTCACACATCTGGTCATGTGAAATGTAGATCGGAAAAGACTCCATGCGACAAATCGCAATACAACTAACATTAACTAACAAATAATTGTTTTACGAATCTGATATCAAGAAAAAATAATAGCCTTCTTTGGTTTTGAAATATAAATAGTTGAAGGAAAATTGAAGCTAGTGTTGACATTTAGATTTTAAGTTTTATGATTAATATATTATAATTGGTAATTAAATTCAATTCATGATTAATGCATTGCATTTGAATTAAAATGATAGAAATGATGTCTTTTGCTTTTTACACAACGAATTTATTTTTATTAAGAAACATATTCACACAAGAATCACGTTTGCCCCCTTCTACTTAAGTTTCAATTGATTTCCGGTATAATTGCTCGATGTCTTGCCAACTATGCTGTCACACAGGATAGTGGTTTATAATGGGAGCCAACGAAATGATGAAGTAACACACAAATTCCGCTTACCTGTTATTTTGGGAAAGGTGAACTTTCGTCACCGGACTGGAACGTGCCAACGAAAGCAATAAATAATATAGCTGGCTAGAGCGGTTCGCATTATGCCGCCTACAAAGTTCCGATTTCGTACGCCAAGGCTAAGTTCTGAAATAAGATGTATGTTTTTAATTCCACGCGGTTTGTGTCAGAAAAAATAACTATCGAGTGTCTATGCGCTCCCGCAAAGATGTTGGAACTTCTATCCTACAGAGATGCACCTGTGTATTTAACGCACAAATTCCTTCCATTATCATAGGCTTGACGGGTAATATAAGAGAGCCTTTGGTGCATTTATTAGATAATTGCTTGTTCTTGAGGACTCATAAAGGTAAGTTCACGCACATCACGTATTATTTTTCAGCAGGTTTCGTGGTGACATATAATGCATTCGTAGGATGTAAGGTTCAGTGTATTCCGGCGATGTTGCTGATAGACCAACAACGTCTTTCTGTTTTTATATAAGTTATATGGAATTTATTTTCGACCTTCAAAATGATAAAACGTACTGAACTTAGTTTTCATGCTTCATTCCGTACCAACATTTTTAGTTGTTAGAAATATAAACTCAGAAACAATATGGAGAGGTAATAATGATCTCATAAGGTAATAATGTCTCATCAGGTGCATAATTTAATGTGCCACTTGAAACTTTCTGTCCCATTAATGTGCTATTCTAGAGATATGAGCTATAGGGTTCACATATTGATCAACCGTTGCGGTATTCTTGGTAAAATCATTTTATATTTGTAAAAATATGGATATTGAGATAACGCTTCCTATATTATAAGCAAATTGAGGGCAGACCTGGAGATGAACCACGGGCATAGTTACAGTTTTCATTCGAAACACTAACTTCAAAAACATTTGACTTTCCCATTTTCCTAAATCATAAAGTATGCATCAAAAATAACAACAGGCAGAAAGTGGCAATATAACATTGAATAATCAAAATGTCGGTCTAAATTCACCCGAGGGTAACCGTTGATAACCACCATAGCCATGAATTGTTTCCTTTTATCGGTGATCAGAAATTCCATCACAATTTCGATACAACAATTACAATAGGATTGATAAAATGTACTACTTGTTTAAAATAGTATGGAGTCAAAGTTCTCGTGATATAAGTAAAATAAAAAAATAACGAGTGAACATTATCGTTATCCATTCCTTTAAACCCGATTGTTGGAGTTGTCATTTTTTACATAAGTAACACTATTGTACTTCTTTTGCGTGACTATTCGGATTTAAATTTTTATGAAAACATACATCATCAGAACAAGATTAGAGTTTATTTGAGCCCCTAGCTGTATCTCCAAAGAAAAACTGTGCAGTTCATTTTGTACTTTAACACACAGTGATAACAGCATATTTGGGTAGACCCACAATGCTAGTAGATCATTTCGGTCTGGGAACATGAGTTGGGAACTTTGAGGAAAAAAATGAAGGAATTATTTCTATTATGGAGAGATATGCCCAAGAGTCCAGGGTATAACGTTCCATGCGATTCGTTATGTAACAAATTCTGATGCTGTCCAAAGTAAAATCCAAATATGTACGGGAATACCTTCCTAAAAAATCCATCAAGTTCAGAAATCCAACCCAGGACTTCAAAATGCACCCACTAAACACACTTTACATAATGCCAAAATGACATCCTAGAATATGGCAGAGAATTTTAAGAAAATAATTTCGGTATTTCAGACCAAGTGATGAACATTTCTAAAATGATACACACAAAAATTAGTGCCAATTTAAAAAATGGCAGGCCAAAGTTCAAATGCTGAAAGTACTGCCCATCAATAGATGCAATTGCAGCTCATGGACATCATAAAATACAATATATTTATGATTAAATCGACAGTAGTCAGGATGTAGACTTCATGAAAACGACTACATAGTTCCCCTTAGGTGATTACGAACACCCGTACATATTTAAACGTCCAGCTTTCATTCGTGCCCAATTCGCTAATATTTTCTATTACGTCCAAAACGTTCACTTTCACTTCCCCTATTTTATGCCCAGTACTCTCCCATTAAAAATATTTCCGAAGATTTCCACTTGAAATTTTCAAACTTGGAGGCCATTATTACGTCCAATTTTAAAAATTTAAGCTCATTTGATTGATTTACAGAAAGAAATGGCAGCAATACGAGTTCTCGGCGTGTTCTTCATTGTGTCTACTTATATTAGGTGAGTAAATGTGTCTTTAGAATGTGTTGATAAATATAATAATACATTGAAATCTATCAAGAACGGATAAAAACTTTATTGATTTCGATCGGTATATCGAGGTTTAAAGTCCCAAGGATGTGAGATTCTTCAATGGTATAGCGGAAGAAAGAAACCTTCGTGAAAATAAGGGCATTCGTCACGGAAATCCAGAGCGATCTTTTTCTAATTTATTTTTCAAGTCTTTTTTTCTATAAAATCTCCCCAAAACATACAATTTTACCTATTTAATATATTTCCTTCTGGTTCCAATTTGAAGGAACGTTGCGGGTAAGGGCTATGTTATGGAAGAACGTTTATTATTACTGATACGTATGAGTAATTATTAAAGCGACCCTCCTAACAGAATTTATCAGATGAGATATTTACTGAGACCGATCCCTTAAGAGATAACTAACGATAAATATAAAAAGTAACCTCGGGAAATATTGGCATACCAAGTTCCTATAATGTGATTTTCTGCCATCCCTAAAATTGCCTTCGGTTTAAAAAAATCTCTTTTCGATTGCACTTGATTCCTCAGTTTGTCAAACTAACTTCCTCAAGTGTTAAAATTACGTTTAATTTGCTCTTCTGAAAGAGTGCAATACGTGTCATCAGGTTTGCAGTTTTTCTAATGTTGTATAATCGTTATTTGTTACAGCTCATCAATTTTAGCAGACAATGCAGATTCTGCGAGCAATAAGAAAATTCCAACGGCTTTAAAACCCTACGTATCGCCATCTAAAAACAACGCAATTAAAGAAGGGGAGTTACATCCGTGCGTTTGCGCGATTTTTCTGGGAAGCCAACTGGATAAGAATGGTGGACCTCCGAAAGGTGATCCCGTTCTGCAGCACACGTACGAAGGGCCTTGTCTTCCCAGAGGACCGGTCGGCATTAAGATGTGCACGAATAAGTGCATTGAAATGGTGAGTGGACTACAACAGGATGTAAATGTTAAGATTTTGGGATGATGAGAAATACAGGATTATAGTATATTAGTTGAAATAGGATATAATTACACTATAATTGTGTCTACTTATAAGTGTGCCCCTCCCCCGAGGGTAGAAAAGCGACAAATTATCCCCAAATAAACATCGAAATAGTCCTCGTTTCGAAACACGAAATGGCATTGTAATTCGTAAACAATGTTTTCAGTTGACAACCTAATAGATTTTCTCTTAACAAACAACTTTTATTCCTTCTTTATTTCTCGGTTTTAGATGCTGATTCTTAACAAGCTGGGAATTCATTACAATCGAGTGGCATGAGAAAAGAGTATACAGGCCTTAGTAACGTTGATGAACATATATTTGACGCAAAAAAACCTATGTACGAACTTTCCCTTATCACAGTATTTAGACACACAAGCAAACAAGTCTATCCCCCCCCCCCTTGATTATGCCTTGAAACCATCTTGGATTTGGACCGTTATTAAAGTGGCAAAAGATGAGAGCATTAAACGGTTTCTCAATAATTTAATAGAATGGTAAAATACAAAACTTAAATAATTATACACACCTTATATTTTTTCTATAGGCTGTAACAGCACTTCACCTTCATACAATGATAATTTCTATGACACTTTCAAACTAATTTCTAATTAGGACAGCCCTCATAATTGTGCACCAATGTTATTTATTATGTGAATGTTTGAATAGCTATCAATTTGATACCTCTGCAAAATGCCTAAAGACACTTAATTACTTGGTGTCCTTAATTTTTTGTCCTTGGTATCTTTTACGTTGACATGAATTATGGGCAATGAATTACGGTATGTGTAGGTCTCTGGTCAAAGTCTCTTTGGTACACTTGACGAAAGTTAGATGCGTGTGATGGCTGGTTCTGGGAAATAGAAGTAATGATTACAATTTCAATGTGTACTGATCTTTACAAAATGTTGCGATGGATCATTCCAATTCTTGGTATTAAAAAACACCCTCACAGCAATCATGATGATTCATTGAAATGTCAAATTATACATTTTCGAGTTGAATTGTTACGAATACAGATTCATCACACTCTACTGCCATCTTGAATAACTTTTTAAGATATTGATAAATAGTTATAAAACGAGATAAATGTAATGAATAACGTTTTTCAGGCCACGAAGCATCTACACAACAGTAAAGAAATATTGTGTGCAGTCGTGGACAAAGATATTGACCGCGAAAAGGTAATTTCTATATTTTTATAGCATATGAATAATAATTATTCTACATGGAATATAAAATGCATTTCTGAAAATCTCTCAATATACTTTTAGGCTCATCTGTTTGTGAAAAACTGTGACGACAAATGGGTGAATACAAACTTGTCATCCGGACGGGAATATTGTTGTAAAAGTGGCTTGCCAGTTCCTTGTCCAGTGAAACCAGCATCTCTTTTGTTAAAAAGAAATATTCTATAGTTCGAGTACACTAAACGGTGAACCGGGCTGAAAACCTCATATGAATCTGACGTTAGGCTCCTGCACATTAATAAGGAGTCAACATTGTTACAATCTCTACTTACTTATATTTTATTGAGGCAGTTACGAAAATAAAAAAGTAAAACTCCAATCTTGCAGTGGAATCAAGATAAAATAAACTAAATGAATGAAGTGGCATGTTCCGTCAGTGGGTTATTTTAAAAACTAGATTGAATGGGCTTTTCCTTCCCGCCCCAATCCCTCTATCGGAATAGGTAGCTACTATACCTTCAGCTGAACGAAGGATGGCGAAGAATCATAGCACCATAATTTCAGTGGTGACGTTGAGATGGCGTTATACTGCATGTATCTGCGTGTGTACTAGTGAAGTCGTGTAATCAGTGTTATCACGTCAACTATAATTTTACGACGAAGTTTTCCAAATTTTTTCATATGTGACTGGTATGTAATATTATGGCTGTAAGTAGTCAGTTGCGCCTGCAAATTTCGGCTGTTTTCTACGCAACCGCAAATTGCACAATACGCGACACTAGCTGCTGCTGAATTAACGTAAAGGCTTGTGTGCGGTGATTAACTGTGTGTATCTCTGTCATAAAACGTATTTTTGAAAATGCATGATATTTTGTGTAATAGTTTTACAATAAAAATATGGCATTCACGTGGCATTGTTTCAATTAGATGTGACCTTGATGTACCTACTTACTATAACACCACCTTTATTCTATTTCTGGGGCAAGTCTTGAAAGAGTGGTATCGTTCAATACGGTACGATGATAGCTCTTGTCATATCTAGAGTGACATGGGTCGACTGAAAATAATAAGATTAATGTTCTAATACACAACGTATCGCAATTGCGGAGTTGCTGTCATGTATTTACGCTGAGGTTGGGGTGGATCGTGTCAAATTATAGTTGTGGGAAAAATCTCAATAAGATGGGAGTCCCCATGATATTCAGATTATTTCTTGGATCATTACTGATAGCTTCAAAGCTAAATGTGAATATTTTTGTGTTGCGCGTTTGTTACATATTCGTGACAAAATGTCCAATTTTTAATTTCACGCCAATCAATGAAAACCCTACAATTGCATTGTTAGGAATGTCGATAAGAGAGAGAAGAAACTGGAATCCTTTTTGTCAGCGCAATCTCAGAAGAACCAATTAAGCATGTACATATGAGATCTAGTTTCTAAAGAGGTTTAAATAATTCCTTCCACACCCACAGAGAGTAAATAAAGAGTTCCATAGTTCACAATTACATCATGAGTTAGCGAATTCATGCATGACACTGGGTGGGTGAAGAATCCATTCAGTAGTAATTCTGTATGAGTTAATTCATTACGCAGGTATCATTCTTGCTCATTAGCTCTTGACAAGTGATGGAAAACATACCACATGGTATTGTTAATGTTATGAAAGTATCCCATCACCATAATGTAGCAGTTGTTACGAAAGGTGTCTTACATCTGAGGTCATTACACTACATTAGTGTAGATGCTATCTTATATTTAACCCAATGTTTTTTTTCTTTATAAGGGGGAACGAAACACAATGTTGATAATCTTGTGAATTCATTATCTATACAATGCATACTTCCTGAATACCAATTTATGATTTCTCCGAATAAATGGTATCAACGGATCAGCTGTAAGTTGAGTGGTTTCCGGGGACAGATAATCATCACGGAGCACAATGTACGAAACACAACTAAATAATAATGGTCTACTGTTTAACATATTTCCACATTAATATTAAGGTAGTACCAAAATTCACTTTCCTTTGAGTTGATTTCTTTTCCGTAATCTGAGTAACTCCAGGGAAGAAATCATTGCATTGAGAGACAACTATCACCTACCAATTAGGATGGCAATGAGATTTTTTAGGGATTCAAATAATACTTAATCACGTTTAGTGCCCACAGAGTACTTAGGGCTCCAGCTAAAAAATTAACAAAACGGGTCATAAGCGGTTATCTTTTAATTATATTTACCTGTTGATTATGCAGCAATTGGCCGCTTTCCAGCTCTTCTTGAATGGATGGTGTTCTTATTCCATGAATGAGGTTCAATCTCTGCCTACTGCGTGAATACTTTGCCAAGTGATGTTTCCCAATTTTCGAGAAATCAGAGGGGTAATTTCTCACCGGTCGGTAATAATCAAATTAAATAATTCTATAAGAAATATTATGTGATAAAGTTTCGATGCCTTAAATAAAATCATGTAAACAAACCGCACACTCAAACAATCTATTGAAAATGAATAGCTTATTATTTCTGTAAAACTTGGCTATAGTGCCAGTAACTAGCGATGCTTTCCCCAGTGCAGTAAATAAAACAGTCCTTGAGCATGTCTAACAATTTGAGGTTGATGTTTCCCCGGTGTAAAAAGTCGTTCTTTTCAATAAATGGTAAGATAATCGATTAGGAAAATAAACTATCGATGATTGCATAAGAAATTAAAATTTCCCACAGCAAATTCATAAAATATAGGAATTAATCATGAAATAAATAAAGACAAATCTGACTTAATTGCCATACTAAATTAACTAGTTTTTTCCCTTGTTGAAATGAAGGACTACCAAGTCCCACTATCACAATGTAGGGGTTCTTCTATTGACCAAAGATATCTTTATTGAAATCCCTATTTATCAGTACTAATACAAGTAACCCACTTACAGTTATTTCCACATTTTAAAACACTTCCCTCTGGAACTGCGAGCACAGTAACAATTTTTCAACAAACTTGAACTTCATTTTCAACAAGTATTCCACATACCCATAATGTTGACAAAGGTAGGTATTACTTTAATTAGAGTGAGAGCAGAAGATGCATATCAACACTTTGTTGCTTCCTGCAGATATCCCAACCAAATAGGGAGTGAAAATATCTTTCGATCAACATTTAGTGTGCTGAAAATGTTACTGGAAGACCAGAAGTCCATAATTTTTATAACTAAAACTATTGTTCAGGCAGGACACTCAAAGCTATAAAAATCCAGGATCGAAAATTATTTGTCCAAATCCAAGCAAAAATAAGAGTGCAAGTAGTGTATCTTCCACAATGGAAGATACCCTTTTAAGTGGTTTAGGAAGGTGCAGTGGCTAAAATACTGGCTTTCCACCCCAAGGGCCTGGGTTCAAATCCTCAAGGTGGCAAGGTTTTTCAATGGTACTCCCTATTTGAGGTGCTTTATAGAGAGTACTTTAAGTGAGTATGTCATCCAACATTTGTGACATTAAATTGTAGATCCCTTTACATCTTTTGTGAAAAGTAGGTTAATGGCAACGCCAGGTTTCCCTCCACCCTTCCTCAATTTTCAAAGCATCCTATCAATACCAAATTACCCACTTACCCCTAATGGTGCAAATGACCTCGGCTGCCAGACTCCTCTGTTAGTGACCATTACTACCCTTATTGAAACAAAAAAAATGCTCTGTTGGAGTTTGCTTTTATATGAAATGCCACAGAAGTTAACATTACCCTGATAAAACCTGGAGAAACTGATCTAATCCTGTCTCCATCATGGAAATTGATGACATGAAGAGTTAAAAGAAACTAATGTGATCCTCTTTCTTGGACTTCACAAGTTAGTTAGCAGGAGCAGGGTCAAAAGGTATCAGATGTGTGATAAGATAAGGAGGTCAAAATTGAAAATCATTAAACAAACAATGATTATGACTCTTGCTTAAGGAAGAACTGTTTTTGGAACATGGTTCTTCCATATCGTATTCCTAATATATCAAACATACTGGAAAATGTTTAATGCTCATTTTTCAATTTCTCAAATACAGATTAATAACAATAGCCAATAATTCTTGTGATTACCTAATGCATAACTTAACCTAACCTTCATATATGCAGAAAACATAAAGACTTGTACTTTTTCTGTTTAATTATTCATTATATTAAATCATCTGGCCTGATATAATTTAAAGTTCTCAATGATAATACCAGAAAGACCATTTAATACCACTTTAACTCCAAATAATTATTTAAATCAATATAAATTTCAACTCTATGAACATGATTGTATGCAAATTGTAACAGTATTGACTTATTCAATTCATCCCCATATTCTTTCAAGCAGTATTTGTAAAAAAACATTCTCTGTCGACTTGGAGTGAATATTATTAGCATTACTGTTAGACATGTTCAAATGAAACCTGCTCAAAGCCTGTCATGAGTTAATAGTTAAGCTGGAGTGTGGCTGCCAGAGGAGAGTTCTGTGCTCATGCCCATTGGTGCTTCCATGGGGTTCATCTTTTTATCCATAGTTTATGTTTAAAATTCTAAGCAGAATCAGTGAGTGGCAGTTCAGTTTTTAATTGCTGAAAGTTACAAACAAGTGGATATTCACTGGAGAATGGCTGCTGTGAGAATAGAAAAATGCTTAAAGAAGACGATCATTGCTGATTGGTAGCAAATGTTTTGTGAGGGTCTGGTTTACTTGCCTTTGCAATCCTCAACAGATGCACATTGTGCTTATTGTGAGGCAATTCAAAGTGTCATTGACTCAGATAATTATTCTGAGGTTTTAAAAATGGGTGATTTTAATAATACATCTACAGAACAGTCATCATGTTTAACCTCCTCTCTGCCTGTGCCTGCTCTTGTGCTAATAGGCTCTATGTGCTACTAGCTATTTCTACAAGTTAATAACACCTGTAATTATGTGTATAATGGAAAAATACTTGCACTAATTTTCACAAATTCAGACTTTACTTCCATTTCCCAGGATTAACAATCCTCTTATATCATGTGATCCCCATCCTCCTCCCATAAATGTTTCCTTTTACCTGCAATGTCCTATGTAGGTAATTAATTTTAGTTGTGCAAATAATTATTTAAGAAATGCAAATCTTTTGCTACGAAAAATTACTTGTTAAATATTAACTGGTGCTATGTATTCAGTTATCTAGATACAAATGAGGCTTTTAATAACTTTTAAGGTATTCTATGTCGTAGCATCCAGTTGTTTACTTCAAGTAACACTCATAAAACTATTAGTTTTCCTAGGTGGTTTAGCTTTGAACTGAAAAATTGAATTGTTAAGCAGAAATTGCAGCTCAAATTACTTAAAAAACTGGATTGCAATTTGAGTCTGCTAAATTTTCACAAGAAAGGTAAGAATGTGCTAAACTGACAAGAAATTGTCACAGCAGATATATAACACAACTTGCATCAGATATCCAACATAATAGCACACTTGTTGGAATCATGTCAGCAGTATGAGGAATAGAGACAAACTACCAATGTAACGTTTTTTAATGATCTTTCTGCTTGTTTATATGTTGACATAGCAAACAGTTGCAAAATATTTCTCATCAGTGTATGTAAAACATTATAGTACTCCTCTGCACAGTTTTCATACTCCACCTCTATTTCTATCTCACCTATAACAATCTCCCTGAAAGAGATAAAAAATAAACAATGCCAACTTGGCCTCCAAAATAGTTGTGATCCTGGTGAACTCCCAGCCCTACTTCTGAGTATGTATCTTGAGTCATTACTTTACCCTTTGTATATACTGTTTAATAAATTCCTCACTACTGGATTTTTTCCTGTCACATATAGTACCAATACGTAAGCATAATAACAGAAATAATATAACTTTTTACTGTCTGATTGCCAAGCTCTCAATAATAGCAATAATCTTAGAATCATTAGTTATAGATAGTTAACTCCTATCTCTAATAGTATCATTATCCCTGAGCGGCATGATTTTACTAAAAGAAGATCAACACTCATTAATCTTTTGTTTTTCAAAAGTATCTTATAGAAGGTCTGAAAAAAAGCTTACAAACATATGTCATTTTTATTGACTTCAACAAGGCATTTGATACTGTTAGTCATGAGCTTCTTTTTGGAAAGTTGGATGTATTGTGAATAAATGTACCTCTTAACTGGATGAATAGTTATTTGACTAACAGAGAATCTGTAGGAAAAATAAATGCATCTAAAATTAAATGTTTCTATCCATCATCAGGCGTACCTGAAGGATCCCATATAGGTCCACTATTATTTAACTTATTTATAAATGAGATTAAAATGCCATTAGACCCAAATCCTTTTCTTTTGTATGTCAATGACTTAATTTTTTTTTAGTTTAATCATTTGATGATCACTTAACTCTGTAAAACTGCCTTAAAACCTGGTGTGTGTCAATTTTAAAAAATGCTATTCTGTAACATTCAGCCGGAAGAGTCCACAGTATTATGAGAATAGACGATGCAATTATCCTATGACCTAATTAATAAAACAAAAGACCTGAGAGTTATATTTTACTCACAGTTAACATTTCATCAACATCATAACTTTGTTCAAGCTAAAGCATACAAATCGATTGGATTTATCTTCTGATACTCTCCAAACTTTAATCATATAGAGCAATTTAAAGTTTTATTAATCCCATTACTTGGGTCACACTGTGAATACTCAACTACAAACTCCATATTCATACTATGGAACATATTCAAAGAAAATGAATGAACAAAATTGCTTTCAAATTCACGTTGTACAAAGATCTTTATAGTTGTCATGAAATGTTACATATACTAGATCTTCCCTCCTTGCATAAGTATAGAAAAATTAATAACCTACTTTTCTTTATGAATTACTGCATGCAAGATTTATTCCTTGGAACTCCTAAGTGCAATACCTTTCAGAGTACCTCCAGACAACATAAGGTATAAAATCACTCTTTGAAATTAGATATCAAGCACAAAATTACAATTACTACTAGCCCTTAAGCCAGATTATGAGAGATGTCAACAGTTGTGATTATAATGACCTATTTTCTATCTCACCAGGATCCCTTAAAAAATGTCATTAAAAACACTTGAAGAATTTTAGAATGCTAACTACTGGTGTGGATATCTGTGCATGTCAATCATTTGTTCCTAATGACCATTGGGTAAATTTTTTTAACCAACGCCACAAGGTCTATTTAATGACTAGTGCTAACAATATCATTTTTTACCATCATCTGGCCCATAAAAAATACTATATTTCTAAAATTTTTTAATTTGGAATATTATTTAATATTGATATTTTGTTTACTAGGAATTAATATTGGTACAAAACTTAACTGGGAGAATGTAAACAAAAAAAGGCTGAGACCGTAAACTTGATTGGCACAAAGTGATAAGAAAAAAAAAGTTTAAAGAAAAAAACAAGTAAGGGGAGAAATAGGGAACACACACTAGGTCACTTGGGTGTGTTTGAGAAACAGTGACCCATGTATACCTCAATCACACACAAAAGGCAAAATAAATAATAAAACAACCACTCAATTAATAGGGTGTGTTAATAAAAAATAACAGTCACACTCGTGAATCACATTCACACACACACTCAGGGTTTACAAGGATCCCTCCTATGTCAGTGACCCATCAATCACACAAATAAATGAAAAATTATAAAACGATGTAGTGAAACAGAAACGACTTACATAAATACACAGTCACTCGGGTGTGTTAGACCTTTGTGAATTTCACACACTCACTCAGTCAGGGTTTACAAGGATCCCTCCTATGCCATTGACCCATCAATCACACAGATGAATACAAAATTATAACACGGATGTACGCTTGCTGGTTCACTCAATTACCTAGGTGCATTTGAAAACAAGGACCTTTGCAACTCACAAGTACTCACACGTTCAGGGTTTACCAGGATTTATTGTACCTTTATATTTAACTTGGAGGCTCACATCAGTCAGATCTGTAGTAAACTGAGTAAAGCTGTTTATATGTTAAGAAAGCTCAACTTTCTCATTTCAAATGAGTATCGTTTAACATTTCTTTCTCATTTCAAGTGAGTATCGTGCCTTATTTCAATGTCATTTGAATTATGGTGTTGAGTTATGGGGTCATTCCCCACATGTTAAACAAATTTTGCTACTAAAAAGAGGGCTATTTGCTCCCTCACTAATATACCACCACGTGATTCCTGCAAACCTTTTTTTATTAGGTACGGAATCATGACTGTATTTAATTTACTTTTCTTTAAGGCTCTGATTCATTTAAAAGTTAATCTAGAAACTTATCAATTAGATCTAATATCCATAACTACTCCACAAGAGGTAAATCAAATATAAACACCATTTACTGTAGATTGTCAACAACCTACAATACCTTTCATAATATGAACATACGGCTGTATAACTATCTGCCTACTCAGTTGAAATCAGACTGTGTCCAGAGTTTCAAGAATAGGGTATATACCTGACTACTTGCTCACCCACTTTATTCATTGTATGAATTCTTCTGTGACAATCATCCTTACATTTAAGAACTAATTTATATTGATTTTAATTTGGTTGTGTCATTTTTCAAATGAATAAAGTATTATTATTACATTAATCAATGTAACTAGTTATGTATGCATACCTGTATACCATCTGAAAATGTCTTTCATGCATTATAAGTCAAAATTCTTCTTAAATTATTACTTATAATTGAATTCTCAATAACGAGTATGTATCTTTATGTATCTCATTTTGGGATGTAAATGTTTTTTTATAATTGTAGAACTAATTCATGTTTTTGTATTTCTTTTTGTAAAAGGGTTATTTCATCAATAAATATCCAAATAACTGTCAGTACTGTTTAGTTAGTAGGGGTAAAAAATTCACCGTAATTCCACAAAATAATTTGTCATGCATAATATGGTTGTGATGTTTTGATCATTAGATGATAGTGCATTGAGACAGGGAATAGTATGAGTCCAATTAATTATTTGTTATGGAAGAATAATTACCTTTTACAAATTACAATACCAGTTAGTTATAATTGCCTACAAAAAAGACTAAAATTGACCACTAGAAATATATGAGTATTATAATGTAGAGCCAAATCTCATGATTATTAATGCTCAACATAAGAGTTAGTATATATCAAATCAAAAACTTCCATGTAAGGGTTCTTGGGAAGGGTTTAATCGATACCACTATGAGAATATAATAATCACAATAATATCTAACATATTCCAAAAACTTATTTTATGCATACCACAATGTGTTGAAATATAATGTATAAAATGTGGTAATTTTCTTGGTATAACCTAAATTGGTTTTTTTGTTTCCTTGCTCTGAAGTGGAATGGCATGAAGGGTATGTATGTTCACATCTGATTTGAAAAATTATGCAAGTTTCTAATTTCAATTAGCACAGTAATGAAATTAATTTTCAGAAAATTGTCTAGCATTCCTCTCAAGGGCTGCAAAAATCCTTGTTGTCTTGGGAAATCTAGAGATAAATTCATCACTTTCTTCTGCCTGCAATTCTTCCATCTAACATAAATGGCAAGAGTGAGATTAACATTTGCAGTTGTAACATAACAATTTTAACAAAATTGATACTAAAACTAGTGAAAATGTATTCTAATATAAGTTTGTCATGCTCTGTTTGCAATCCACTGCTCAATATCAAATTGCTGTGTATTCTAAAATTAATATGTGGTATTTACTTGCAGATCACTTGTGACCTTTCACCATGTGCCCTCCTCCACTTGTATGTCCATTGTGTGCAAGTGCAGGGGGATTTACATCTCCAGGAGCTCTTTGGTTGGGACTTATTGGTGTTGCTAACAGACTCTTAAGCTGTCCTGTTTGTCATGAGCTTCTCCTCGGCTTGGACAAACTCACAATTCATCTAGTTTCCCATGTGCCTGATCTTAATTTGCTAGCATCAAGCATAGGGAATCACATTAACATAAATCAGAAAATTAATGATGAATCTATGATTACACAGACTAGTGGTGTCAAGGATCATGGTTCCAACTTTATCACAAGAAATGTGACATCAACCAGAAAAAAACAGAGCATATCTAGAGTGAATGCTAAAACATTAGCTTTAACCCAGACTAGTTGCCACAGCAGTAATTTTACCGAAATCCCAAGATCAAATAACAAAGATTCAATTACTCTGGAAGATAATTTTTTCAAACATAAAATTGTTTTGAACAGACAATGTCCAGATCAGGCAGATGGCAATGAAAGTCCAGATACAATTTCCTCATTATCAAATAAAGCTGCTGAGGAACCTGAAACAATTACAGTTGCTAAAAAAGAAGAAATAGCTTCTAAAAGAGTCAATTGCAAATCTATCCATGAAAGCTCTAGAGATAAGACACAGATGGACATTTCTTCTGTTCAATTGGCCAAAATACTAAGTGGCAAGGATACTATTGAGCCATCAAGTGTTTTACAGAGTCTACCAGAAAATAAAGATACTTTTTTTATGGAATTTAAAAGTAATTCTGATTGCCCAACACAATCTTTCCCGGTACCATCTAAAAAAAACATTTCAGCTGCTGAAACTGTTTACAGGCAGGCAGCTTCAGTAATGAATGAGAGTGGAAATGACTGGGTGAATTTTGATAATGCATATTTGGATATGACAAGTGATGCTAAATTACAAAACCCAGCATCACACAGTAAGTCCAAAAGTTTCATTCATATTATAAATAAATAAATAAATATATATATACATATATATATATATATATATATATATATATATATATATATATATATATATATATATATATATATATATATATATTGATGTGTAATATACAGAATTAGTTATGACCTTTTCAATTTCATTTCCAGGTGATAATAGAAGTATTAAAATAAGATGTGGAATGTGCAGTATGATTTTTGATGATCCCAAATGTCTACAGTTACATAGCATCATGGTTCATCCATCAGAAGATTTGTTAAGCTCTTCCTTTAACCAAACCACCACAAAGCCTATTCACAATTTCCCTTGCCATTTATGCAACCGAAAATTTAGTTCAAATAGTGATTTGCTTGTACACATGAGATATGCTCATAGTGCATTTCCAGGAAACTTACCAAATGATGATTTAGAAGGGAAACTCTTGGCTGCTGAATCAGAAGAAAAAATTGAAAAACTAATTAGTTTTAAAAATCATGAGAGTCAAATCCATATTATTGTACCAGATAAATTGCGGTCAAAAACTAACCATATAAAAGAAGACCATAGCATAACAGAGAAACTTCAGGAAGAGACTTATCCCAGGAAAAATGATCAAAGGGAGAATATTCCCAATGTTGACGACATTCAAAATAGCCCGATTGATGGTCTACGGACTACTGATAATGAAAACTCACAGGACACCAATAAGGAAGAGTATAGTAATGGAAGTCCATCTCATTGTGCAGTGGAAGAAGAAACAAAACACCCTTGCAAGGTATTGAGTAGGCACTGAAATATGAACTACATATTTTAATAATTGATCATTATTTTAAACACGAGGAACACAAATATTCCAAAAAAATTCCATCATTAAAGAAAGCATTGACTGTAAATATTAATTCAAATTGTTCTTGGCTAACAATTCATTGATAAAAGTTAGCATTAAGAAAAAAGAGAATCATAAAAGTAATGAAATGTTTGCAAAACAGCTGTTAATACACTGATAAACCAATTTTTAGTTGGTAGGTCTAACATTAAAGGCCTATTAAATACAGACACTACATACAGGAACACAGAAAAGTATCCAAGTGCTTCAAAAGATAAACTTTATATTTAATTTAATTTCAAAATTGATTTCCTACACCATCTTTGAATTTTTTTAGGTATGCCATGCTCAGTTTGGCAGTATTGCTGAACTGATTGCTCACAGGCCAGCACATGTAGAAGAAAATGGCTGCATTTGTGTTGTTTGTGGAAAGTCATTTAAGAAGGTAAGTCATCATAATTATATAGCCTACTGAGGAAGGAAAATTCTCTAATATAATCCCTAACAACTGGTACACATTTTAGTGGACTTCTTAAGTATTTTCTCCCTTCTTAAGCTCTTGTTTGCCTGACATGAACTTCTTCTTTAATTCTTCCTACAATCACCCACCCTGCATGCTATCCAAAACCCTTTTCTCTTCCTATTCGATGCTTAATTAACATCCTCCTTCTATCATGGCTTTTGGCTTCACATTATCTTTAAATATCTACTCCCATCTTCTCTTTCTTCCTTCTATTGGAAAAAACAGAACTAAAGCTGGTACCAGAACAGATCCATCACTATAAAATAATTACACCAAAATATTACATCAGTTTTTAAAACTTGAAAAGCCAGATATTTACACTCTGATCGGTCGCAAAGACATATTTACAACCTTTTTCCTATTTTCCTCTCCTCCCCCAGTCACCAGAAACTAAGCTCGGACCCTCTGCCCCTACATCTTGCCCTGATGACTTGCCATTGCCATTTCCCGCAGTATAAGACAGCATACTGCACTACCAATTGCATTTCCTTTCAGAAACATTGTTTGTATACCACAATAAAATAGCCACAATTCATCAATCTGGATGCTAAGCAAATTATAATCCAAAGACGATAAGATAAAGTCGTCTTCAACGTTCAGTTTAATCATTTAATCCAGAAAAGTTGAAATCCAGGTAAAATAAGGGACTATTTTCACTATACTTATGGAAAAGTTGCTTATGAATTCGATAATTACTTGTAACTTAACATATTGTTGAATGCATGTAAGCAAAATTATTTATAATGGTTTCAGACTCACAATGATAAATCGTCACTAGCTTCATTAAAGGTTCTTGATAGCTCTTAGGAGATCTTAATCACTCTTTGCAAATTAAATTTTCTTATTCATCTTCATTAGCCTCCTTCACCTTCATTAGTGCCTCCTGAAATTCAAACCAAAGTGGATTTTATTCTTTGGGAAACCTCCAATCCAAAGCTTAATATGGGGCTATTAGGATTCCTCTTGAACACATTCTGATATGGATATCTTCCCCAAACTCTTGCCCTTTCCACCACCTTAATCCCACCATTTCAATTTCTGTGCTCCTTACCATTTAACAATTGTAAAGGAAATCCATTACTGCATAGTAAAAAATTATAGGCTACAACATGCAGTTTTTTGTAGATCTCTCTTGGTTGACTGTTTCTAGTTCCTAGGACAATGCTAAACATTCTTCACATCTCTTAGAGTCACAATTACATTTTCAGACATTGACAGTGAAACCTTTCTTCCCTTAATTTCTCTTTAAATATTTTGTTTCTTCTAAGAACTGAGAAAATCACTGTTCTTGCATTTCACCTTTAACTACGTTAAAGACCCATGACCCCCTCCACCTGTGATCCATACTCAACTCTGTGCTCATACCACTGCTCCCAAAAACAATACTATGCATGTTAATTTGACATAAAAATATCATCAACCAAGTGCATCATATATTAATTTAAGGATACAATGTTATAACATTTGCAGGAACAACACCTGCAGCAACATCTCAGGACGCATGAAGGTAAACAATGGGAATGTGATGTCTGCTGCAAGTTCTTCACAACCAAATATTTCCTTAAAAAGCATAAGCGCCTACACACAGGTAAATTCTCTTCAGATTTTCCATTTCTGATCACAAGCATTTTGTATATTTCCTTGTGAAAGCTTGTAGAGTGTGCAGCTATTGAAGATCCAAGGCTTCTGGGTTTTACTCCACATCAGTCCAGATTGATGGGAGTTTCACATTGTTGGAATCAATGTGAATTAATAAAACACCACAGTTTCACCATTGTTGGAATCAGCATCTTCAGGACAGAATTGCTTGATGCTGATTCAATTTTGATTTAACTGTTTTATGTTAGTTTTTGCCTGTCTTATGTACCTCCCTCCTATTCTCACTGACCAATTGAGTACTCATCTGCTTGGTTACTCTCTGGTTGAAAACATGTTTTGCTGCAAAGCATGCAACTGTCTTCTCCATTGAATTTGCTTAATTTTTGTGGATTCCACAGGCTTCCCAAATGAGCTGCAGGAAGTAATGGCTTTCTTTTATGATAATTTCAGTATTATTGAAGGTTATGTTGTGGGTTGCTCCAAAGGATGCGTGATCTGCATTACTGGAGAGTTGTCTATTCTCATTGCATTCTGATGTTCCTGTAAACAGCATTTTAATGCCCTGGATACTTGTTCAATATAGAAATTTCCACAGCTACATTTCACCTCATAAACACTGCTTCGATTTGCTAATGGGAGATAGTCTTTAGCCTTGGATAGGAGGTCAGATTTCTTTGTGAAACAGTCATGCTATATAACTACGTTGTGCTTGGCGTCTGGAAACACGTTCTTAACCAAGAAGAAACCAAGCAGATGGGTATTCAATTGGCCAATTAGAGAACATCCAGGCAGTTGGGCACTCAATTGGTCAATCAGAGTGCACCTGAACAGAAGATGGGAAAAAACCTTGCCAAGCACTTCTGACCTGAAGACATCGGCTGCAATGCTTGCTAAACTGCTATTGTCACAGCAATATGGACCAATGAGGAAGATCCTTTCAGACTTCCTGACTTGGGCCTTCAATTTAGTATATTTCTTAATGAGCTGTACACAGAGTAATTTTATCAGTGAGCTTTACATGTATATTTTTCTTACTCTTTCTCTTCCCTATTCTACAGTAAGGTTTAAAACCCACTGAGTCTGTCATACCTAATATCTTGTTTCCTTTACACATGCACACTAACCTTACAATGTTTTGGAAAAGGAGGAATTGGAGCTAAGTATCCACTTACTGTAAAAATATCTATTTTTGTGTTTAGTAATGAGAAAATATATAATGCAATAGAGAATCTGAAAAATAAGAATTGTTATTGTTTTTATTGAGTATTTTTAATTAATAATTTTAGGCAGTTAACATTATCCATAACTCTAGTTACAAACTGACAACTCAATGACACAAATTTCTGGGAACTTGATTCTACTTAGTGGATAACTGTGAGAATAAATTGAAAATTCCAAGTAGTTAATAAGGGTTCAAACCCAGATACCATTATATTTTTTTCAATATGAATCATTGGAAAACAAAAAATTCTTTACATTATGATTTTTTTGCCCATTAAAATATGAAATAATTTAGCCATGGGTATGAGAAATTAACTCAAATGCAGACAAAGAATTAAACTCCCTTCTTTTTTTTCATTTTTTAGTGTATTTCAATCAATTAATTAAGAAATCCATTTCTAAAATTGCATTTTAATGAATTTATTGTGTTTGTGATTTGTAGCCATGACTAAACTTAATTGGGAGACTCACATCAGTCAGACCTGTAATAAACTTAGTAAAGCTGTTTATATGTTAAGAAAGCTCAACTTTCTCATTTCAAATGAGTATCGTTTAACACTTTACCATGCCTTCTTTCAATGTCATTTGAATTATGGTGTTGAGTTATGGGGTCATTCCCCTCATGTTAAACAAATTTTGCTACTGCAAAAGAGAGCTATTCGCTCTCTTGCTAATATACCACCACGTGATTCCTGCAAACCTTTTTTTATTAGGTATGGAATCATGACTGTATTCTGTTTGTATATCTTTAAGGCTCTGATTCATGTGAAAGTTAATCTAGAAACTTATCAATTAAGATCCAACCTCCATAACTACTCCACAAGAGGTAAATCGAATCTAAATACTACTTATTGTAGATTGTCATCAACATACAACACATTTCACAATATGAACATAAGAGTGTATAACTATCTCCCTACTCAGTTGAAATCAGATGGTATCCAGAGTTTCAAGAATAGGGTATATACCTGGTTACTTGCTCACCCACTATACTCATTGGATGAATTCTTTTGTGACAATGTTCATCACATTTAAGAAAGTATGTTTATATGTTAAATAATACTTATATTGACGACATTTAATATGGTTGTACCATTTTTAAAATGAATAAATTATTATTATTATTATTATTACATTGCCCGTGGCATGTTTTCCAATAATTTATTGGTAAAGGTGAAATTAAAATTGCTGCAAATAAATATTATTGTTCATACACCGGTTTATAAGAGATACTATAATTTGCAGTTAACTGTAAATAGTTTTAACCCATTGAGTATTTAATTAAGTGTGAATAATATAAACTTAAAAGCATGTTGCATTTCACCTAAATATGTTTGGAATTCATACAGCTTTTTTGGTTACTTATTAAGAATCATATTAAAAATATACAAGCATTTTCATTAAAAAAAGGTTTAAGGCAATAAATTCAATAACATTTATATGTCAAAAGGAGTGAGACATATAACCAAAATGCTTGTCTTGAAACCAAGACTCCAACATAGGACATAGTCATAAAGCACTCTTCCTTAAATATAAAACTCTGATCACCATCATTCATCAAAATGATTCAATGCAGGTAATCATCATCTCAACTAAAGCCGTCCAACTGCACATTTGTCTGCACTCTACACTCACAATTTTCTTCAAAAGTGTTATTTATTTTTAATATTCAGAATAGTTTTCATATAAACTGGCCTCACATTAGTCCATCTACCCTTTCATCTTCTCCCTCTCTTCATCTCTCAATGCTGAATATACTTCAGCATTATGTAATTTAAATGTGAGGTAATCTGTATGGAAATTTCAGGAATTAAAATAATTATTTGCAGAGAATTTCGTGCACTAACATCTATGAGTATAGTCCTTAACTATGTGAATTTTTACATCACTGCAGTAGCATTTATAATGCATGCTAATCCCCTATAGCATACAATTATTTTCTTTTCTTTAATCCTGCTTGTAAACTGCAGACATATTTACTCACAAAGAGAAAAATCACCAGTAATATAGGCCCAGCATAAGCCACATATAGAAATGTTATGAAAAAATTTAACTCAAACCTCATTTTTACTTCCAGGAGAGATGCCATATTGTTGCGAAACCTGTGGTAAAACATTCACATTTCAGCAGTCATACCACAAGCATTTGCTCTATCACAGTGATGAGAAACCTCATGCATGTAGTGAGTGTGGGAAGAGATTCAAGGAGCTGTCAACTCTACACAACCATGAAAGAATTCATACGGGGGAAAAGCCATTTACTTGTGAATCATGTGGTGAGGATATTTATATTGTCTTAGTTATTTCATCACTAAAAATTATAGGTTTATCAACTTCCCATTGATTAACTTCAACTTTGAACCAAAATCATCAGTGTATATAATATTAGATGCATTTCTATATTGTTACCATCTACCTTTCTTGTTGTGGTTGGTTTTGTGGTGCTTTAATGAATTTAATTAGTTTTTAGGCACTGTAAATTTTTTAATGCATGAAGACAAAAATCATTAGTAATATTAGCTATGATGAAGAAGCTAGCTAGTTTCTACCAATAACCTCCACCAAGTCAACCAATTGTGGGTATTTGTGTGCTGTGGTAACCCTATCAAAATATTATGAAATTTATGTAAAACTTTTTGGGATTTAATTCAAAAGATATAGGGAAAATTTACTTCATAAACATGCACTCAAATAATAGACATTTTTAATCCCCAAAAAGTTCTCAAAATCGACCAAAAGTATTCACAGTTTTGATTCACTAGATATTTAGTATGACAGATTGATTGATCCTGGATGCATATGTGCATTAACATCAATTATTGCCTGCTGCTGTTGTAGCTAGACTCCTTGAAATAAAACAAGCTCACTATCCATTAATCTATCATTGAAATCAGAACCAGAAATTGTTGTTCATTTTTATTCTTAGGGGAATACATTCACTAACAATAGAGAGGCCAGCACTAAAAATACCTGTAATGATGGATGAGATCTTCCTTAGAGCTAATAAAGGCTTGTGAGTAGATATGCTTGGGAGTATACAAAGTCTACTAGAATGTGCTCCTCACATAAAGACAGCACACTCTACACTGAAATATATGCCCCATGGGATGCATATATATATTTTGTACATTTTTATCAGGAAAACTGCATGAGGCACAAAAAAAGGAGCTGCCTACTTGGAAACATACCTAAGGTCACCAACAATGCATAAGGTGTGCCCTATCCTCTCCCCTATTTTATCAATAACTATTTGCTGATTTCAGATTTTTTTAAAATGATAATTACATAAGTATGGTATAATCCTACACCTACCAGGCAATACTTAGTTTGTGCAACTATTCATGAAATTGACGTAATATTACACTATGATGAATCTGAATCTACAAATAATATGCATACATTTACTTGAGTGACTGAATATTCTAGTGATTATTTCAAAAACTCTACAATTATAATACAAAATTTTAATATACTACCTTTCTGTTTCCTTGAAAATATTTATATGTAGGGAAAGCATTTAGACAAAGGGTGTCCTACTTGGTCCACCGAAGAATTCATACTGGTGTGATGCCATATAAATGTACAGCATGTGACAAAAGTTTCCGCTACAAGGTAAGTAAGCAATTTTAAATCCAACCTGGAGATAATCATTTCCATAAATTTTAAACATGTAATTATGGACCTCTGTGAGAATTATAGAATATCATAAATAAATAGGTTTAAACAATAACTACATTCAGAGCCCCTAGGGTTTGTCATCTGAGGCAAAAAAGGATTCTGGTTCCCCATACAAATTAACTATTATTTTTCTGTGGGAATTGTTACAAGAGCCAAGATGCAGTATAAAACAACTATTTAGTGGGCAGAAACATACAGTATGCATACAAGAAACTATTTTGACAACGCCACCTCCAAAGTTGCCTATCACAGCAACAATATGAAAACATCATTGCCACTTTTCCCTTCCATGATGTTCAAAGGTGGGGACTGTATGTTGTTTGTTCCTGCCAAATGCATTTTATATAACTTTGATAATTAATGGGAGGCATGGGAGATTAAAGGGAAATAGTAAAAGGAGAAAGTCTATTTAAGCTATACCAAAGCATTATATTATTGAAAAATCATCCTAAGCACGTGAAAAGCTAAAGATGCTGGCACCTTCACATGCCAGCATCAAAGACTCAGAATAAATGATTTGTATTTTGAATTTATTCCCAAGACTATAATTACTCAAAAAGTAAATTAGATGAAACATTTAGCTGCACTATCAAAGGGAAGGTAAATTATTAATTTACAGTAATCTCATTTGCCACTTGAATGCTCACTAATATTTCAAAAATTAGGTTTTTCTAATTAGATAAGTCAGTTGTATTGTTGAGGAATAGTTTTTTGTTCCCATTTTATGAAGTATATAAAATCCTATCTCTCTCCATTTCAGGTCAGCCAGCGTACTCATAAATGTTCATCTCAGCAGACCGGCACTGTGGTTCGCCAATCCAGTGACTTAGTTGAACGTCTATTATCACATCAGAAAGACAAGTCAACTACTAACGATTGTTCTGATAAACAAAGTGAAGTTAACTTTACACTTGGCATCAATGACCAATCACTAAAGAGAAATCAGGAGGATGAGAAGCTACAAAATCTGGCAGAATATTCTCCGAAAAGAGCTGTTGGTGATCGCAAACTTAATTCATATAACTTGGATTCCAACTCCTTACATTCGGACACTGTTGTTATAAATGATTCCCAAAATGCTAACAGCTCTTTCATAGATGGAATATCAGGTAGTGTGAACACAAACCATAGCTCTCAGGGAAAAAATCATTGCAATTTTGATTCAGCACTTACATGTGACATAGGTGAAATGCAAGAAAATGCTTTCAACTTCAGACAAGCAGTAGAAAAGGGTGACAAAGAAGGAAAACATTCAAGATCATGCCCTGCTGATTCAGGAAATGGAGCAGCCCGCACACCAGTACCTGAGCTTACAACAAGAGGAAATTCAGAGTGCGGCTCAAATTTCGTTTTCACTTGTGAATCAGAATGTAAACTCCATATTCCAATATTAAATGATAAAGAGAATGAAGGAAAAGGAGTCATGATACAGGGAAATGATAATGCAGTAGGAGAAGAATTTGGCTCGCCAATGTTTTCAAGTACATCACATCCACTTACTCACTCAGAACCAGACTTCTTCACACTTGTCATGCCACCAGCTGACCCAGCTCTTGAAAAGTTAGGAAAGCTCTCTATATCTTCAGTGCATGGTTCTGAAAAGTCAAATTCTGGGTCAAACTTTCCAGAGAACCATTATCATGACATTAGCTTTGCACAAAAAATGGACTCCACCTCCAAACAAGTTATTTCATCACAAGCCATTCAAAAGGATTTTGATGGCCATAGTGCAAGTTCAAAAAACAACTTTATAGATATTGATCATACTGAATTGTCAAGAGATCAAGATGGTACAGCAAATGCAGCAGATTTAAGCTCATTTTTGCAATCTTGTTTGGAACAATGGCATCCTTCCAATTTTGCAGGAAGCGAAAAGGATAAAGAGGGAATATCAACTCAAGCAACACTGCAACCTATTGTAGACAAAAAAATCTCTACTCCCATTGATGCCGAAGATAACCGACTTCACACCATTAATGAGGAATCTTTGAGAAGGCTTTTGTATGGAGATATTGTTCCATGATGTTTCTCCTTTAATTCTTCATTCACATCTGCAGCAAATTGATTGGAGATGATGCCGTCAATCATTATTTAGGGAAGGGCCCAAGAAATTTTATTTAGGCTCTCAGAAACAAATTTATGATTGCTTAATTAATTCATCTCACAAATTTTTAGGTGTGGTGGATAGGTATTTTCATTACCCAAGTTCATTGAATGGAACTATCATGATGCAATGATGGAGTTGACAACACACACCATCACCTTTCATTGATTGATTCAAATTGGGATTTTACATTGTTTTTACCTGTTATTTATTGACATTATTAAGTAACCAGATTTTATTACTAATAACAAGATAGTGAAATATTTGTTTTTATTACGAAGTACCCATGACTAGGAGGCATGGAGTTGTGAACATCTGTAAAATAGAAGAAAGAGTGAACACGTTTGCCAATCCCAGTGTTTTACAATGTTAAATATTTTGTAAACTTGATGCACATTGAAAACTTACTCGTGGTCTTATGCTAAGAAAATAGTTCATGTTATTATCTCTCTCGGCCTACAGTCCATATGTTCCCTGGTAATTAACTGGGAAATAAATATAGGAAAATAAAGTAACCTTGTAACCTCAAGGGCCAAAATGTAACCTCAAAAAACCTTGTACCTCAGGATATAGCTTAGATTCATTTAATCAATGGAGGTCACAAATGAACTATTATTTATTCTCTCAGCCTCTATCTGTAATAATACATATGAAAAAGTTTGGGCCTACAGTAGCATGACAAAATAGAAATGGAAGAAATTTAAAAGTAAAGAAACTCAAATAGTGATGAGAAATCGTCAAATGCTCAGGGTTGCTAAGATTATGGTAAAAAATAATTATCTATGGATTACCTAAAAAGAGAAGTGCCTAACTACGCATCATAATTGTTACTTTACTTGTGCTACAATTAATTACTTTTCGATTATATTTTAAGGAGAAATCTTGAGAGGGAAATTATAGGAAAAATAAATTACATGAAATATTTTATTAAAAAAGAAATGTGATTCCCAAATGGAAATAATCCTGATAGTCTCTAAAAGAAAAATAAATGTTATTAGATTGTACCGAGAAGATTATTGTTTCTGCTCAAAAGAATTTTTACATAATATATTACAGACAAATTACCACACAAACTGCCTATGTGGTGTTAAAATCATTCATGAAAGTTAAAATAGGTGATCGATCAACTGGAACTGAATGAGGCAAAACTGTGCTGTACTTCAAGAAGACCCTAAAAACATTTCAATGATTTAAGAGCAAAGAATGAGCTTATATGAATGAATACCAAATATGTACAAGCATTCAAAAATATTAGGATGGATATTAATCCCCTATAGACATTCACATTTTAAATGACCGAGTAGTTCTCCAATACAGAGCAGAGCTCTCCGGCATTAAAGAAAACAATTCAACTTTATGTGGTAATCATGTTTGGAACCTGCATGTACATTCATTTAATGCATTCAAAAAGATACTCCAAGAACTTCAGTAATCACCCAAGTTCTTAAGGTACCTGATTACTGAGGAAAGTACTCATAGGTACTTAAGTATAATAATCACAAAACAATATTGGGTACCTACCTGAATATTCCTCGGGTATTTATGTATACATTGACTTAGGCAGTCACCAATGTATCTATATAAGTATTCTTGTATTAATCTGGGTACTCATGTATTCAACCAGGTACCTATGTGCATTCATCTGGGTAGTCAAATATATGCTATGCATTAATCCAGGTCCTCAAATAGAATATAATGAATGCATATGGCACACTCCTAGTCACATTCAAATATAGTAATTATAGCAGATAACTTAAAATAATAATTTTAGGTTGATTAATTGATGATTACTGCAAAATTGTATTAAGCAGATCAATTTACAGCTCTTCAACTGCTGTATAGCCCAAAATTTCAAGAAAACTAATATTTTTCAAAAGAGAAGACTATTTCAAATATGCAAAATAAAACCTGCACCTGCATAAAGTTCCATGCACTATTTTCTAACAAAACTTGCTTCAAGTTTGCATGAACATTTTCTCCATGCTGGAAATGAGAAAATTATCTAATATGCCACATGAATATGATAGAATATGAAATGAAAACTTATTTGACCAGCGCACATGTCAGACAACATTCTGTTTTCATACTATAACAATCAGCACAAGAACTGCAAGTGAAAAAGTATTTAATACTTCTATGCCTTCCAAATTGATTAGACATTTCATTCATTCCAGTTTTGGAGACTTATCAGTACTCATGGAAATGCCAAATACTCTTGTTTTCCAAAAGATAAAATAAAATACAGCATTTCTGATTATGGTTAGATATATTCCCATGTGGTGTCAAGGTGCGAACTTCTCATGTACAAACTGATCAACCTGAAAGATGATAGTAATAACAGGATGACAGCTTGATTAGTGACAAAAAAATTAAGTAATTCATGAGCATTACAGTTCATTTCAGTGTTGCCAGATACTATGCTCTCATTAAACAATGGAATTTAGTTGAAGTAAATTCATTTGAACTCCCACCCTATACTAGTTAGCCTTAATTATTTGTAGATCATTCGACTGTTCTAAACATTGTATATAGGCCTTTTAATTAAATCTGTTGTCCACTAAAGTGTATCAACAAAATTATCCTTATACTGCGGGCCAATCATGCTCGCTTGAACCAAAATCAGTTCAGCAGGATGAGCACATTAGATGCAGTATCACAAAATAAATATTAGTGAAACCTTGAAATTTACTTCATTTTATATAAAACAAAATACATTTCAAGTAATAAACAGTAAAATTTCTACAATTTGAGAAAAGTAAACATTTTCAAACTAATAAATAGATGTGTGGAGTAGGATTATGCTGTGGATACATTTAAGTCTTGAAATGTCTAAAAAAAACCTGGGTCTGTCACAACATTGAACATAAATCAACTACCTTCACAAATGTCAATGTTCAGGTTTCATTGGACCCCACTGTAGATGGATGGACCCATTTGCAGGAATGGTGGAGAGCCACAAATTACTCTTTTTGGGCATCATTTACGATAAGATAATTGTAAATTAATATTGCTCCAGGCAGCACTATTTTTGGTCTTTATTGCCCCTTTTATGGGATAGAGATGATGAATTTTTACCTTTATAAAACTAATATTTACAGCATGGGAAATCTCATGATAAAGTAGTTGAGAGATGATAGAGCTGAGAAGTAAGCTCCAAGACATCCAAATTGTAACATTAGGCCATAGAATAGTCATGATTTGCGTTCCTTCTGATGTTACGGGGAAATACAACTTCCATAGTGTGAAGCCTGAACATCAAATTTATGAATTGGGTAGTTGGCATATTATGGATCATTTTTTCATTGATGTAGCCTTGTATTCAACTTGTTAAATACATGGAGATGAGGGAAGAGCACCTAAATATGTAAACAAAGCTTGACTGTTCTACCCAGGTAAAAAATTACCACATTAACGAGTCTAAATTATAAATGAATAAAAATTATAACATGAGTATAAATTATAATACCATATAAGACAGCCAGGATTGTTCTATTTACTAAAGAATTAGCTCCCATTTTCTATCTACACTATTTCAACAAGAAGAAAGTGATGAAATAATATACATCTTTCCACTGTAATCCTTACAATTACTCCAGGGAAAGTATGGACGGATATGGCCAGTGAAACACTTCTTTGTGTAATTTTTATTGCCAAAATTGAAATTATAGAGTAAATTAATAATAATTTAGATATATCTGTTTATACTGCATGCAAAGGATTTACACTGCCATGTTCATTCATTTTAAAATAGATCAACTGCATAATAATTATTGATTGGAGAGAGAGAGGGAAATTAGTTGTATGAAAAATGAGGGAAAATAATGACAACAGAAATTTCAAACATTATCTCAACCATGACTATGTAAATATTAATTTTCCCAATGTTTTATTTTAAATATATGGTATCCATATTTTAAGTTCTACCTATAACGTGAGTTAAACTTACACAATGATATTATGAAATAATAGATTGAGATAGAGATAAGTGGTAAGAATAGTGATTTAAGCACATCGATATATACTTTATTATTTGAGATTGCAAAAGAAACATTATCATTTTCCACATATACATCTGAATTCTTTACACTTATAGGTGACACATGCCACTTTAACTGGTAATTAGAAAACTGGTAAAAAAAATCTGCACTGGAGGACTATAATATGATTAGAAAGAATTGTGTTAAATAAAAATAAATCAAATAAAACATTAATATACTTTCAATAATTATCTTCCTAGGCTTAAAGAAATGTGACTTTATAACATAACAAGATTACAATGGTTTTATGCTACTTTTCACATTTTTGCAATATGTTTTCCTAAGTGAAATAGTTTAATAGAAGCCTTTAAAAATAAAAATACAACAATACAAATAAGTTCTCTGAAAAAGCGACATTTAATACAACAAATATAAAATGCCAAAACACACAAGCTGCAATCACAAGAGCAAACTTATCTTTTACTTCTGACTTTTCAAAATTGAACTGTAAACATGTTTCAATGTTGTCCAGAGGGATATTTATTCCCAAAAAAATTAAAGTCTACACTAATAAGTATAATAATTCTTTATGAACAAACACATTTTAATGGGTGAAAGATATTGCGGAAATACATCTTAGCATTATATGTACAACTAAACTTGCACATATAACATCATTATAACAAGGCAAAACAATCAGAACACATCTATTGTTTTCTAAATAAGCACCTAATTTGCACATTGTAAGCTAGTCACAGTCACTACATAAGCAACTGGTTACACGTTAGTAAGGCTAAATTCCTTTATACTCTGAAAACTAAATGAAAGCTTACTGGATGTAAAATACCCCATCAATCAATCACACCATATGCAATAGCTAAATAGGACACAAAAACGCATTGCAAATGGAATCAAAAGTAAAAAGTAATTCATCAGGACATAGATTACACCATTCTATTGCTTTTCTCTTACATACAACTGGAAAACTTTTGAATGGAAGAATATTAAATTAAATTTTTTTTCAAATAATATCACCAATTCCTACATTTTTTGGCAATTCTCGCAGAATTAAAAAAAACTAGAAAAACATAAATAAGAGAAGATGCCAAATTTATTTAACTGAAATCCCTGTTGGGTAGCAATATAGGAGCAACCAGAGTCCAAACATAAAGTCCCAGACACATCCAGCTAGAAACTGCTTTCACCCACATGGATGCCTCATTAGAGTTGAGAGTCTCCAAAGTTGAATTTGGCCTAAATACATAATAAAAAAATTAGAAACAAATATGAACCATAAAAAATAAGACTATATTCTATTAAAATATTACACAATGGGCCAGTACTTGTGCTATGCATGGGACTGTGAAGTTTCAGTGCCTTGCAACTTTCCTACAATTAACATGAAGACTCAAATTAAAATGCATATAATTTGTTTTGATAGAACTTTTAATACTTACTTGTACCAGTTTGTTAAAGTCATCATGACGTAGAGTGTTGCCAATCCAAACATAACATGGAAGAAAGACCAAGAATAAGCTGTGCCATCCTCTTCATTGTCCCAAACATTCTGCCTACCATGTTCTACATTATCAGCTTGAAGACTTCCCGTTTCTATAAGTATGAAAGAAAATTAATTTGGTAATTTCAAAAAGTCAAAAAAATGTTTTATAAATATGTAAAAAAACAAATTAAACCTATTTTAATTCAATGTTGGTACTACAACCTTAGGCATTCTTCCTGGAGACAGAAACACACTTGGAGAAACCAACATGGGCATAGATTTGAATCAATTATTGCATAATGATAATTATAATATAAATACCTCGAATAGAAAATAATATTTAAAAACATTTTATATTTATTACTATTAGTTCTTAGTGTATTCACACCAAAAATAAGAGGGGGGAAAACTCCAATGGCCGTAATAAACAGTCGCAACTCTTGTCAGACCAATATGTTGTGTTGGTTTTCACGGGAACCACGTCAGGAACCAACCACAACCTCTCGACCAGAATACCCTCTGTGGTGGTTTATGAGAAATTAATCCACGCCAGGGACCTTACACAGCCACACACACACTATCCTGACTGGAATCCTTCATGAGGCTGTGAGACCCCATTAAAAATTCCAGGTGGAAATGTAATCCTTCATGAGGCTGTAGAGAAGACCCCATTAAAGATTCCAGGATATTCTACAAGCACACACAGTGTGACTATCCACGAAGGACGAGCACAGACCAATCACACACACTAGCACTCAAGAAACACACACTCACAGGATCTAACTTCTGGGAGAATCTGAATACAGGTAGAGTGCAGACGAGGATATGCGTCAAACACACGTGTTTTGGCCACAAAGTGGCCCTCTTCAGCGAACTGAAGGGAAAGCACCTCCAACACAAGGTTGGAAGTTTTTCAGAAATACCAAGTTTACTAATTCAAAATCATTTTCATCTGTACTCTAAATATTGGGCAAACTGATCTGGCAAGTTTGTAATTATGTAGTTTTCTCTCTGAAATTAGGAAGGAAGCATTTACTCCTGCTTGCTAACAGTATAATTCAAATGAAAAATAAGCCTGTGAAAAGCAAATTTTTTCACCACAGCCATGTGAAGCTCGTAACACATATTTGTTGATTAGAACTATAATGTTTCCACATATTCCACTGAAAACTGTTAATCTATGGGATTTCACCAATGCCAAAGTTTTGCTGAAGTCATACATGTATGAATCTTTTCGGAATACATTTATAAAGAAATAAGACTGTAATCTTCAAGTACCATACAAACCAAACCATGACTATCATGCTGTTAAAATTATATGGAGCATTTGATTTCTGGAATATGCACAACAAGTTTCTCCTTCTGCCTAGAGTCATGTTTTTATCATTCAATATAAATCATCATATCATCAGATATGAGAGAATGATACACATTAATCTTCAGACATTTACTATCCAATATTATTTCAAACGACTACTGGCCAAGCAAAAATAAGTAAGGTGTTTTGGTGATGGGAGTTCATAGGCAAAAAATGAATAATATAAAGGCCAAACCACAGTTGTCAACCCAAAACTCAGTTAAAAAAGTGAGGGTAGAGCTTCACCTATTACTAAGCCCGATGGCATGTGAAATTCATACATCAGGGTAGTTGGGCCAGTTCCTTTCCTGTTGCCACATATGGTTTCCCAGGATGGTCAGGCATCCAAAAAATTACACAGTTGGAGTGCCTAAGGGTGCCCAGAGGTGTGCCTAGGAGTTGAACCCAGACCCTCCAGTCAGCAGTCAAATGCTCTACCCACTGGACTACCACACCCCATAATAGAAAGGCAATCCCTCTCAAATGAATGCATATAATTATTGCGATATGCAAATTTTTTATGATGTGGAATGTCTGAGAGAAAATTTTTAAATAAAAGATGTTTACAAACCACAAGACCAAACAATAGCTTTGAATTTCATTGTAGACATGATGGGATTTATTTCCACCAAAAAGCACACCAAGTCCAATGTTTTGGGCTGGGAACTGCTCCTAGTGTCAAATTACGTAATATACTGAATTAGGTGGGATCAAAATAATGAGGTTTCAACATATGGAACAGACGAAAAACCACAGCGGCACATAGAAAATGGAGTAAAATGACCTGAACTAGGATAGCTCTGTTGGTCTTAAGCAGAAAAAATTATTCAACATTGAGTCCCATTATGCCTCATTAGGTTTTTTCCCCATTCTCAACACAGTATGCAACTGCAATACGTAGTCAGCCCAATAAATATGCAAACTGGTGCAATCTGGTGGCCATGACGCAGACTATAGTTGTGTTGTCCCCGCCCACTAGTTGTGCCAGTTGCCTGAGACCCAATGAGCCATCCGTGCTTAGTGGATTGTCGAGCCGTGCGTATGGTACCAGTTATGTCAACTTCTGTTGCTCTTGTTTTTACTATTTGTTGAAAATGGAAGTTAACGAAATCATGGAGCAATGAATCAACATCAAGTTTTTTGGTGAAGTGCAGTAAAATGAATCAAGAAATTATTGAAATGTTGACAACTGTTTACGGTGATAATGCTCTGAAGAAAACATCCGTTTCCAAGTGAATTAAGCATTTTAAAGATGACCGACAAGACGCCATGGATGATGCAAAGCTGGAATGACCGTCAACCACATATGTTGACGATAAAATTGATTGTGTGCGGTCCCTTGTCCTTACCGATCGTAAAAAAACTGTCTGAATGATAGCTGATGAACTGAATTTAGGAAAATCAACAGTGCACACTATTTTAACTGAACATTTGGGTTTAAAAAAAAATCATGCCCAAGCTGCATTGACTGTGTGCCAGTTTCAAGCAAAAAATTCAATCACCACCCTTGATCATCCTCCTTATTCACCAGATCTCACCCCCTGTGACTTTTTGCTATTCCCAAAATGCAAGAATGTGATGAGGGGACATCATTGGGAAAATGTGGACAAAATAAAGCAAGAAACAATGATAAAACTAAAAAGCCTAACTGCCTAAGACTACCAAGGTTGCTTTAAACAGTGGAAAAGAAGATGGAATAAATGCATAGCAACATATGGAGAGTACTTTGAAGGGAACAAAGTCAATGTAGACTAAAATTTGCAAAATAGTTTTTATGGTCTCAGTTCGAGTATTTATTGGACAGAGCTCGTGCATGCAAAGAATTCAAAGAACAGCAAGAAAATCTAATCCTATTCTATTAGTCAAACAACCTATACTGCTAGAAGGGTATAACATGAATAAAAGATGTTTTATTAATTTTTGTCATCGGAAATTACAGAGCAGCATGATAGAATAATGCATGCACAGAATGAGTGCATCCTGAAAAATGAATTACCAAATAAAAAAAGAAACTTTCCCTTGTCTTTGTCATGCCAATTCATTCAAAGAACTGCAGGAGATGTCAATATGTGATAGTAACTTTTAAAAACATCCACTAATCTGCATTAAAATGCAGAAATTTCCTAGTGTAAAAATCATTCGCCTTGACTGGGATCCTGGTCAAGGCGAATGATTTTTCACTGAAATTTCTACATTTTAAGCCAATTCATTCTTTCAAGATGAATCTCATAAGTACAATAAACATTGATATATTTTTAAAGATGGTGGAATGCCTTTTTCCAGTACTGCAAAATGATGGCATAGGGGTAGTAAGTTATTAACTCTTTGGATCTCAAGTGATGATACAAAAGAGTTCTAATTATGGAATTGACTTGAAATTAAACTCAAACAAAAAAGGATTGTGAATATTTAAATTATCTTGAAAAACTGACATTGTGAAAAGATTCATGACTAGCCTAGTGAGGTATATCAAGAGACATATCAACTTATTAATACAGTTTAACTTGAAAAACTTTCTAATTTTATTTCTTCCTTCATTAACATAAGATCTGCAAATAATGATGCCACAAATTACAAAATATACTGCCCCTGATTATCTTAGCATCATATAAATTTGGATGGTTCTGTGCATGTGACAGAAATTGGCACCATGTTCTTTGACAAAAATAGCTGACTTGGAGAAAAACCTGAAAGGAATATGGTCGACTGCTAATAAGAGTTTTAGATATCACATTTTAATTTTGGCATTGCTTCAAAAACATCTTTTTGTAACACAAAGTCATAAATTAATAAATCTTTTTCATGAAAATACAAAAAAACTGCTAACGTTAACTTTTCAGCTGACGTCAAGTGCTCAACTATTATACAACATTTAGGTTCAACAGCATTTTTCCAACAGATTAACCAAATTCCTTGGATAGTAAAGTCATACATACCTGTATACTGAGATAGTCACATGTAAATAAATGTTAGGACTGTAAAAATTATAAATAAAAACCTAAATGTATCTAGAAATGTCATGAGTCAAGCATAAAAATATGCATTTGAGCAATTCATTGAAGGCTATGGTGACATAAGCTACACATATCATTAGTTTGCCCTGAAAATCCAAAAAAATAACATTTTGGTACATAATTCAAAATATAATATTGTCCATAATCCAGGATTTGTGAATACATTAATTTATTTTGTAATATACAACTTAGTATTTCCCTAAGCAGACTACTCAGAAACAGTTAACCAATATGTTTTCATACATAAACCTTATTTCTATATCTTTATACTGAACCTATGATGGATTATTTTTTAATGCCAGTCCATAGTTGAAAATATTTAGAGGTAACAAAATATTAATAATAATGCTTAATGTTATCCAATCATAAAAATCTTCCTTCAGCCTAATCTATATGATCATACATATTACCCTTACAATCAATTCCTTTTTGGTGAGCAAAATAAAAACAGGAATCTACCCTGTTTATCTATTATATAGCATTGATAAATTTCTTTATAAAAGAATTTAGGCCTGTCTAACTTGATGAAATCTAACAGTAAGGTTTAGAAACTAAGTTCTCGAATCTTCCTTCACATATACACCCCGCTTTTTAGTTGGTTATGTTTACTCTTGCAACAAACTTGAGTATTATTGCAAAACTACTAGTATGTAATGCAACTTACTTTTCAGTCATAGTTTATACATACGCTCTACATGTATGAAAATATGAAATGTAATAAACTAAAACACCAATTTATTTACAAATTGGCACACAACTATTACTTTTCGGCTTATATTTTATATGACTATAGATAGAATGTTTCAACAGAGTGTGAAACCTTATGTGGCAGTCCTTATGAAGAACAATTATTACTATGCAGATAAAAATTACCTAAACTGAAATTTTTCTAAAGATGTTAAATGAGTTTGTAATTTTCCAGACTTTATTTTAAGGTACAATGTGTTTCACCGACTTGCAGCATCATCAGGTATACCTGGTGATGGTCCCGTGGAAAATTTCAAACTTATTTAATATGAACACCAAACAATTCCATGAAGTGAAGCCTGAAAGAGTTTAGTATATTTTAGATGTTAAATTGTGAATTTTATGCTTATTATTATCACCAAAATTTATGTAATTGTAATTACTAGAGAGTGCAAAAATGTCTAGAATTAAAAAAATCCTGTTTTAACCAACAAATGTTACTAAAATTCTTCCATTCTATGTGCTCTCCATCTAATACCTGAACAGATTCTTACATAAGGGTGAGACCTGAGTCATTGCTTCACATAAATGAAATTTTATTTTCCACTGTTTGCATGCAAGGTCCGACTGCATTATTGAAGCTTACTTTCAACATCATCTAAAATATAAGAGACTGTTTTAGCCGTTACTTTGTGGAATTTTTCCATGGTAAAGAAAGAAAGAAAACACGGCAATTCCACATTTACACTTTTATTAGACGACCATGGTTTCACCACTATGCCACGCAGTGGTGAAACCATGGTCGTCTAATAAAAGTGTAAATGTGGAATTGCCATGTTTTCTTTCTTTCTTTATCATCTAAAATGGTGAGAGGCTATTTGGGGCTGAGTTATGGGTTTTTCAAATGCATTGATTGATAGGTCAAGAATTGATAAATACTGTAGGCGATGCACACCAGGTTTATCGGTAAGTTTCATTGCACAAGAGCTCCCTGACATCTTCATGGATTACAAACCATCAATCTGATCAATGATCTCTCTCAATTCAATTAAACATACTTTGATACTTTTTCTATAAAACTTGTGAATATAGCTGCAAAAACTGGGAGTATTATATTCCAATGAGTCATATGCATTTATAAAATTGAATATGAAACTTGTTAACCAAATTATTATTTGGAAAAAATTCTGTTATTTCTTGGATTTCTGTCATCATCATGTAAAACCTTTCCTAACATCCCATTTACTCAAAGAAGTCACTGAAGACCAAGGATGTTGCAAAATGTCTTTCAATTTTCATCTGTGGGCTTTCATTGAACTAATTTATAGATTTATAAATACTTGCTAAGATACCTTAAAAAGTTTCTCTAAAAATAAAATGTCAACAGACTTCTTTTGCACTCTCTAGTAATAACTTACTACATCATTTTTTAAGCAATCCAAAAGAAAACAAATTAATTTATGACAACATTAAATTACACAATGCACAACAAGACTCATCATTCCTGCCTAAGGTATGCAAACCAATAATATACAAACCTTGTTTCCCAAAATGTGTTTAAAATCTCACTGATTGTTGATGCCAATGCTATGACATGTATCTAGGATATGACTCTGATTATCATTGAGTTCATACAGAGTCACATACATCTAAATAAAGTGGATCATGAATTATTTGCACTACAAAGTATTTTTTCCTATTTTGGATAGAGTAAAACCTAATTCTTAAAAAAAACACAAGCAAATTAATTGAAATTGCTTTGAAAGTAATAAAAAGCACTAAAATAATGTGATAGGCAATTATTCACCTTTAAACGAGTTATCATTAAATCACATACTCCTACACTTTAAAGACAAGAGGGAGAAAACTCAACACTCATCGTCATACCTTCATTATCAACCAAAGGACGATCACCTCCAGGATTGACTTGAGTGGGAAGGTGAATGTAAATAAAGAGAGAGACTTTGGTTAAGATGGATACACAACCATTGGAGGAGAAAATAAGTCATTAAAACATGGCCATGGGTAAATAGTCTGTCATGCTCATGGGCAAATACATTTAATTTTACTTCAGTAATAATGAATTACATTTATCTTCTTCATAAAAGGATTTTAGTGGAAATGAATACAAAGTTATTTTACCCAACATTTGTAATCTCCACTAAGTGATGGCCATGTCCATTGATCTTAATGACACACATTTCAACTTTGGGTGCACAGCATTACAGCAGGGCAAGTGTCAAACAAAATTTAGATCATTCAACTTAACTTAAAACTGATACAATATCAGAAGGACATAATTACAGTGCATCCCAAACACTCTCGTGGGCTACGTCTCTGACAAAGCTGAGATTTTACCATGCACAAAATGGAGCCAGAAACTTGCTGGAAAAATAAGTGTTATGTTTAAAATATTTTTGGAGATGTATTTCTTAATATGTGCCTCTAATGCAGTGGCAGCTCTGCCCTGAATGCACCCTTCTTGGTGCTATATGACACTTGATGATAATCAATACAAATAATAGTTCGAGTATGCTTAGTTCAATAGTTATAGTTTTTATTTTAATCATTCCATTAACTAATTTAGTTCATGCAAAATAATTTAGTTACATCTATCTTATTTCCCTATCTGCTCCATTAAAATAACTATTTGTAGCAAAGGGGTATTAAGTTATATTTTGAGAAAATATTTCAATAAAAAACCAAAATGTGAGGTTACAAGATGACTAAAATTCAATTCCAGGCTCAAGAAAGAAATCAGTGTTGTGGTTCCCGTTTGGTATATGCAGAATACCTTGAAATTTTTCATGTATACTTATATTGTATTAGAAAGGTAAATAGTAGTGAACTAGAAGATTCTTTATTTGATTTTAAATTTTAGATTTTTTAATGAAGTGTTTCAGTCACTTAAATAAAGGATGAAATTAAAAAATAGAACACATTTCCAACTGAAATGAAGAATACAAAACCATGAAAAATGTGATAAATATTTTGGTACTCTCCAAACGTAAATTATAATTCTTTTATTAAACCTAACATAGTCATCACATATATGTGACATATTATTATGCTGTCCACACCATGCCTCTTTTTAACTGGCTTTTTTATTGCCTAAAATAAAAACTTATGAAATAATTTCTTCCTAGATTATGTGAGATTTCATTAAAATACACTCTCAATTTACTTTTATCCTTCAAATTATCAGTGCTCTGTCAAATCATAAATGATATCATGATCAATCTTCGTATTTCATTTTTATCCCTGATTTGGATTAGGATATGCAAAAGGTAAGTCAAGTTATGCATGGAGTTTCAGAGGGCAAAGTACTGGTCTATGGCTTTAGAGCTCTGGTTTGATTTTGAGAGTCACCTCCAGCTACTTTCAGCTTCATCTAATCTGAGTGATTTTTGTGTACAAAATTTCATTGGGAAACTACAGGAAAAGAAACTGGCCTCTTGACCCTCATGTATAAATTTCACATGTCAAATAGGGCTTAGTATCAGGTAAGCTCCACCCTTAGCTATGAAATCAACCTTCATGGGGTTGATTAATGGGGTCGGTTTAAGACAAATTAGTCTTTCCCATAGAGAACATAACCAGAATAAAAATTATACAGTCAATTTCATTGACCTAGCTAGATAACCACTAAGCAACTCCCGTCTAGAATCTAGATTCTGAAAGACAGATGGTCAATATTAGTGTATGATACCAGAAAGATGTAGTGAATCACCAAAAAAATGCATTTAACAGCACCACTTATGTTTTTGGCTTTGCAGGATTTACGGTATTAGTTTAATATTCAGACAACAAGTCACTATGCATGCTCTACCTTACCTTGCAAATCTCCACCCAAGAAAAGTTATTCCTGTTACACATACCTCTTGTTTTCCCTGTCAAGCCATTCCACCCAATTCTCATCAGATATGATATTTTTCCTATTGAATTTGATTTGAACTTGCAGGCATCATGGGTAACGTTATGGACCAAAGTTATAGCCCACTCTCCTAGTTTCTGATGAAATATACTGTTACTTAGACTTTGTTCAAGTGTTCATAATTTGAAACTAATCAATAATCTAGAAATAAAAACCCACGAAAGGTCCAAAACCTATATTTGTATTTAACCAGGTTTGGAATGTAATGACAAATGTAAAATAACCAAAACTTGAAAATATCTTATGGTTAAAGTTATTAGTCATACTTTATCACTTTGGAGATGGTCCCAGGGGCTACTATCGATGAAAGACAAATAAAACGCCAAACCTATGAATTTAAGGGAACTACTGTAGTCTCAAAGTAAGGACTAGAAAATGATAAAAATATTTTCAAATTTTGTTAAACCATCACAAAATATTGACAATGTATAGTAAATTTAGGGATAAGCCATACTATCAAGGGTGGGATGATACAATTATCTAAAAATTTCCATTAATTTTTTAGTGTTTACTGAAACAGTGGAAGAAATAATAACCACATGTATCTGTCCTGCCAGTTTATATCTTAATATACTGAAATTAATATGCTGCAAAAAAATAATAGATCGACACCACGCTTAGAGAAATTGTACAATATGCTATTAGGGTGCAGATTATTCAATGTACAGTTAACCAATCGGTGTGTGATTGCATAATAACATTGCAATTTCCACAAATAATTTCATCCTACATTACTATGGTTTTATTGGGAAGCTACATCATCAAACCATTGTCACAGAGCTACTATGGCTGTATGGAGTAAAATTATTTGTGAAAACTGTAATCTGGTGGTTTTTATAAACTTTCTAAATATGAAAGATTGATATCTATAAAGTTATGTCAGAGACAGTTTATTTTACATTCACATTGTTTACATAGTCTCATCTACGTTTTACTTCCATACCGTACAATCATGCCTGCAAGCACTCCCTGACTAGCAACTATGTTTCCTCACAAACCACTACGTAACTATTTGTTTTTGAACGAGCAAATAATAAGTTGTCTCTTGTTAACACATAATAAAATTTATTTATAATAGACCAGATTGATTCCATAGGTGTTAGATATGTGTTATCCATGTTTCAAGATATCCTGAAATATAGTTTTTAAATTTAATCAGGAAGTAACAATTTTCAAGGAATTTAGCAACCATTTTATTAAATGATCATTCATTTAAGCAACAATTTTAATGCACATATGATTTGGGATTGAAAATAAAAGCCAAGTTAAAATGCACCATTGGGGAGCATGGACCATTTGGTAACAGGAGAATTTTTTCATAAATTAGGTTGTGTTCTCATTGATGTGACTGAATGTGTCAAGGCAACTGAATTGCAAAATAGAATCCATTTTATAGCCTCTAAGAAGTATCTACATATTACTTTTGAAAAGGTGTTGTCAGAGTTAGTCAAATTGCAAATGCAGTAAAACCCCACTTATCCGACCTAACTCAAACTGAAACATCTGATTTTTTACAAAAAAAAAACAATATGGCAAGAGTCAAAAAAGTAAGAAAACACCAAAAAATCACAAAAGCATAACTTACAAGGAGGCAGATTAAGTATGTATGAGTATACCATTAGTTAGAGAACAACAGAAGATAGTAGAAACCTGCTTCCTGGAAGTTATTTGATTAATCAATTAGACGTATTCTCTGACATTCTTGGAGCTTTGGTGTTTTAATTGACCTGAACACATTGTACATATATGTTGTAATGGGATGTACAGGGTCTGCCTAAAAAAGAGTAAAATGATTTTTTCCCCATCAACGTGGATGGCAGGAGTGGGATGATTTATAGTAGGAAGTGTGGTGGGAGGTCTTGGGAGAGCAACACAACCCGTACAAGTTGTCTGGGGGCTGTTACACAGTGTTCAGAGCACTGATAGACAGGACCTCTGCTCGAGGGTCCAGTTACAAATTCACAATGCCACATTCCATGGAGCAACAATACATGATAAAATTTTGTATTAAGCACCAAAAATTGGGTTTGGGAAATGAAGCAAGGTCCCAAGAAATGGTTTCCTGCAGGCACAAGATGTTCCAAGAGGATAGTGAGGAAGTTGATGATAAAGAATGCCATGGAGATCCATCAAGGACACAGTACAACAAAAATGTGCAAAAAGTGAGAGACATGCACAATTCCAATTGATACCGGTGTGTCAGAATGTAAGCAGAAGATTGCAATACTCCGAAAATCACAGTGCATCACATTCATACAGAACATTTAGCCATAAGAGGGTGGTTACCCAGATGTTCCCCAGGTGCTCTCTTAAGTTCAGAAAGCTGCTTAAGTCATAACCTCGCATCACCTCTTGGACTGCTGTGAACATGTTCTATAACCCCAATGTGACACCACCAGACTTTTTGTTCCCAAGAATAAAAAGGAGCTTAGAAGGCAACCAATTTGGAATGCTGAATAACATCAAAGAGGTTGTGATGAGGTGCCTGAATGAGGTTAGGTTCCCCTGGATGCATTCCAGGAAACACACTGCAACTGGCACTGGTGGGTCAATGCACAAGGGTAATATTTAGAAGAATTTTAGTAATTTGATCTGCAATAATTCTTTTCCCTAGATTTATTATACTTATTTTTGGAAAAAACTTGTAAGGGACAATGGATGAGATGGAAGCAGTTCCCTCATTGCCAAAATACTATGGACCTTTTCACTAGCTTAAAAAACATTCTGTCCTCCAGCATAACTCCCAGGAATCATTAGGTTGTTCACACTATAAGTTTTACAATGCAGTACTTTGTGTCTGCTCTCATGGAATTCTCTCAAATCTATTGGATTGTATGGAACTCTCTCACATAGTCTCAACTTCAGTGAACTTTTGTTAAGTGTAGATCAAAATGCTGTGTCTAGATGCATTTATTAACTCGTCCAACATTCTCAGAAAAAATATTTCAGTGTAGTTCTTGGTTTTTCCAAAAAGTATTTTCCTACCAACTTTACAGAATAATATTTTGATGCACCATGTTATTTCTCACGGTCTTTCACAAAACATGAACATCATAATAGTAATTCAATACAAACTATAGCCATTCGGTCAAACTATTTTTTTTAATAACCCAGGGACATGCCATTTTTTACCTCTTAAGGCTCAACTAACACATACCTTTACCACCCATAAGTGAAGCTCTTTATACACACACATACTTTCTTCTACTCTTCTTTCCATTCAACAGGCCTAATCTTTCCCTCACTCTCACTTGTTTAGCTGATATTCTCCCTATTCACAGTTTTTAACATTCATTTGCCATTTGATAATCCCAATATCTACTTTTCTTCTCTGAATTTCTCCTCAAAGTGTTACTCTTCACCTACTGCACTTAAATTCATATTTTTATTCCTTTCCAGTTATATTTTTAACATAGGTATCTGCCAATTTAAGCTACCTGAACAATTTTTATATTGAAAAACAAAAACATACTGCAACATCTATTGTTCATAGTTAGCATGAGGTCAGTATACTTCAGTTTACTCCTCGGGTGAGATAATGTACTTTAACAATAGATATTAATGTGAAAGGTAAAGTGTGTTAACAAAAAACAATGGGTGATGCAATTGAAAATATTTTTTATTTTGTAGATAATTCTCAAATTATTAGATGATAGGGAAGCTATTATTTTTTTTATTCTTTCAACAACGATGTTTGCAAATGTAGTATTATATCTAAAATGTGACATCAGATACCAACAATGAAATATGTTGTGTGTGTGTGTATATATATATATATCTGATTAAAAAAACATAAACACAATAATCAACCCAAAGGTCGGTTTGGTAAGTGATGACAGACTTCACCCAGTACTAAGCCCAATGGCATGTTAACTTCACACATCAGAGTAGGGGGACCAGTTCCTTTCGCTGTGCCGGTTATGGTTTCCCAGGTAGATCTAGTACTGGAAAAATCATATAGCTTTGGTGGAGCTGCAGGTGCTCAGAAAGGCTTGCCCAGGGATTAAACCTGGGCCCTCAGGTCAGTAGTCCAACACACTATCCCCTGGACTATCGCGACCAAACTTATATTTTGACAATGAAAATTGGCAATAGGGCAAGTAGTTAAATCGATTAAAATTTTATGGCTTACCAAAACGAACATAATGTAATTTGTCATTGTTTGTGCAACGCCTGAATATTCAACAAATGTTTATTTCACCCATACTAATTTTACCTATTACACAGTATTTATTACATTTACCTATTCTGAGCTAAATGATGATTTCTGATGGAGTCAAACAAATTCAACAAAAAGCTTGCCTAACAAAGGATGAAATGATACAGCCAGGATCTGATAAATAAACATTCTTGTTAAAATTTTGTAAAAAAATCTAACAAAATTACACAAAATCTATATATCTTCTGCTATACTCCCATAAAGTCAACATAACTCAGCATGTATGCATCGAACAATATGGAGACAGTTTCAATTGTTTTTAATTACTACTACTATTTCGACATCACAATACCAAAGCAGCAAAATTGACCCAAAGTAGATCTGGTGGATTCTCATCCTTTCAGATGTTAAAATAAATTGATATCCATAAATTAATTTCATGCACTCACAAATAATGAGGTCCTGCAATTTTTTGGGCAAGGGCATAAACATACAATGCATTTAAATTGGTTGTGTACACAGGAAACTTCACTATGAATTTAGGAAAATTCAAATTTCAAAAATGCAAGTACCAAGAATAAGAAATTGCTCCAGGTAAACTCACCTGCACCAGTGTCCTTCACTAGGACGTGCTCAGACATAGTGATTCTGGAGGATGAAGATGCTGTACGCAAACTTGAGTACAGAACACAGCAAACCCATATGGCCAGTCCAATCAGACCCTCTTTGTCAAAGGTCATTGATCGACTGTTGGGTGCTTCGCCACCATTGCCAATTATGCCCAACAGCCCTGGGTTACATCTTCTCTCTGTCAAAGACAAAAAGAACCCAGCCATAAGATGATTTGAATTTTGAAAATTAAATTAAAATTTCTAGCATAAAACTTAATGAAACAAATACAAAGTTTACTCTTAAACCCTGAAATTAAAATAGCTCTCAAGATACCAGGGCTATTGGGAGAACATTTCATCCTACTGTAGTAACAATACAAAAATTAGAGATACAACAATGAGAAAATTGGCATCTTACCAATCAATTTCTCACAAACTGTCGGATTACTAACATTTACATATTATTCTTCATTAGATTGTATTATTAATGCACTCAAATCCATCATAAAAGGTAATCAGTGTTACTATTTATTCTACTTTCCTCATGATACACAGTAGCAAATAGGACTAATCCCCATGACTTATAGTCAAGAATATACAGTGTAACTATTGTATACACAAGGGTATAAAGGAGAATAAATTGAAGAAATACAACCTATTTTAAGACACCCATACTTAACAGAGTCAAAATGATGCACAGATTAAGAATAAAATAATTAAATTTAAAAGATTTAAAGCAAAAAAATCCTTCTTTTTTTTAAAAGAAGTAGGATAGAAATAGGCAGTTTCTAGTCAGGGCCAGTCTGAAGATTAACCCAAACAGCAACTATCAACAGCAAAAAAAAATTAAGCACAAATTACTTACATGAAACCAACTGATGATTCTCTTGACAGAACAGAATGAGTAAAAATATTAGAAAAAATTCTTTGACATGGTAAACAATTAAATGTCCAAAGGTCCAATTTTTTACAAATCATCTACAATCTAAGACCGAGATCCACCCATTATCCTAACTGGTGCACCCATTTTTAAAATGTAAGAGGATTTTTGGCTTTCCTCACATCATGGCTGCAATGCAGACTGTGTGAAAACAGGCAATTTATAAGATAGCAGAATTTTATTTTGCATAACAGTAGGGGTTCACAACAGGCAATACTATTGGAATTCCAAGCTCAACCATAATGTTAAATTCATCTTTAAAATATTTAACTGAAATATCTGTTTATTGAACATTTGTTTTAACACAATTATTGAAATAAGGAAGAAAAATGAATACTGATAATAACAGCAATTAATTAATCTTGGTTACTTTCAATATATTGCAACATGAAATGTCTCGATAACCAAAACTGTGATTGGAGTAGCATCAAATACCACTCTACTGCTTCTGTGTTGGCTATTCTTAAAATGATGCTCCAATCAATGCTCTAGTGAACCATCCCATGGTGACACCAAATTTCAACATTCAAGAGTTCAACAGAGGTGGCAAGTATAGAACTGCACCACCACTCCTGGGAAAAATAAATAGATATAAAAAAACCATAAACATAGTAATCAAGCAGAAGGTTGGTTTAGTAGATGATGGCAGAGTTCACCCTGTACTAAGACTGACACCCTGTGAATATTCACACATCAGGGTAGGGGGCAAGTTCCTTTCCCTATGCTGGTTATGGTTTCCCAGGAAGATCTAGTACCTGAAAAATCACATAGCTTGGGTGGATCTGTAGGTGCCCAGAATGCCTTGCCCGGGAATCAAACCCGGGAGCCTCTAACCTGGGAGACTACCGCAACCTACAAATAGATATTGTCAGTCAATATATTGTGCTTTATTGTTCCCATTGTACAGGATATGCAATATGTTGGCTCACTAAAGAATCACTATCAAATTCTCTTTGACTCTTTACCAGTGATCTGAGGTTGGACCTCATAAAAAAATCTGCTGAGATTCAAGTATCCATGATCCTAAAAGAAGATTCCTAGAGCATTATCTTAGAAGAACAAGAAGCCTACATAGCTGTGATATGTGAAAGAGATACTAGCATGATGAGTCTATCCCAGCGGTGAAAGGCTATGTAGACAACAAAAAATTGGATCAATCTAAAAGTTATCTGCTCCCATGGGTAGATAACTGTAAAATGAACAGTAATAAATATTACGTTTTGGTTTTTCTGATCGAGTAGTTTTGAAAATAATCTAACAACAAAGCTCTACACTTCCTAAGTTGAATACATTATTTCATTTAAAATAAATGTGCATTATTTTGCAATACTAAATGGTTAAATGAAAATAAAGACACATTGCTAGTTATTTTCATGTTTAGTGCTCAGTCGTAAGTTGTCAGGATGATCGGTTCCATACAAGGTAATTTCAGACATACAGGGGGCAGCAACATAGCTTCCTTTTCTAAAAATAAAAAACCCTTTAAAAAAAGGAAGTTATGTTGCCAAATCATGTACATAAAATACATTTTCCATCAAAAGAGAAGATTAAAATCATTTACAAACCTGGCTGATTGCTCACCGCAGACCAAGTCAAATATATCACATAGAGGCCAACAACAGATGACTGTAGTAAACCAGAGCGAGGCTGAGACTCTTGAACTGATGGTAATACTGACACAATGCTGATAATGACGACTAATATGAGGTTGAAAGAGATGAAGAACTTATTGAGAGCACATCCATCAGGCTGAAATATAAATACCACTATATTTAATTCCTAAAAATAAAATTATAATGCCAAGATAATTTAGTAACACAATACTACAGTTAACAGTGCAACCAAGGAACAATGAAGGAATATATTCCACACTTATTGCTGGATATGTGCAACTAGTTCCTATGATTAAGACCGGTAAATCTTTTTAAGAGCCATACAGAACAAATTTTAATTCGTGTTCCTCAACTTCAAAATTTGTTTAAGCATAGTTCATTCTTGACAAAAAAATGGGGATGAAGAAATGAATGATTAAGCTTAACTAATATGGTAGTTACGAAAAAATGAAAAAATCAAAATAAATTTCCTTCATACTAATGCAATAGCTGTATTCTGAGTTATCAATTGAATTGAAATATATGACTGGATCACTAAGTACGATACATAGTTATTACATTAATTTAACACTTAAATGCTGAAACAGTAAAATGGCGATTGAATTTCATTAATTGTAAATGGCTCTCACAGATTCATCATAACCACATTAAAATGATCCCTATAATGTTTAAATTCAATGTCATCAAACAGATTTACTGCACAATGTTTACTCAACCAAAACAGCCAGTCTTACAACAATCAGCAAAGCCCACTGACAAAATATTTTTGATGAATATGAAACAAAATTGTAATTAAAATCTTAAATAGATATACATACCAGAGTAAAATAGACATACAGCAGTACAGTGCCCGTGATGGTAATGGCAAAGTTTAAGAATGTTGCAAATAGAAGAGCAACATACCTGAAAGAAGAATTAATATGTTAAATAATATACAAAAATACAATATTAGCCAATATGTTAATTTCATGTATTTAAATGGCAGATACTTCTTTTAAAATATCAACTGTAACTTATATTTAAAAAACTACCATTTGGTCTTTAAATTTCTGGTTGACCCTGTTTCAGGCTCAAAGAACTCGGGCCCCCAGACAAATGTTAAAGGGGGTTCCACTATATCTGCCAGGGCAGAAATTTGAAATGTGCTAAATTTTACAATTTTGTTTGTTTTTATAAATTATCTAAAATAACACCACAGTTGGTGACTGGTCTAAGTTTCATAAAATTTAACTTTTTTTGAAATTTAAGATGGCCATAAGTAGTTTACCGTAAAATAAAAATACTATTGAAAATGAAGCTGGAAATTCTGCAAGAAATATGTTGGATTATAGGAAAAATGATAGAATGTTGAATAATCATACTTAAAATCTTAGCAAAATAGAAGAGAACACCCCCTAAAGTTAGTATGACTGATTGCCATTTCTTCACACTTACAAAGTAGTTACCCATTACAAACTAATTGTGATGCTAGATGTGAAATAGCAAAGATGACAGAGATATATGGGGCATCAATGATGTGAGGGGGCATCAAATGAAAACCTAACGGACAAACACAGTAGAACAGTCTGCGCACGAACAAGGGCATAACTAAAAATGTGTGTATTATAATGCAACGATTTCGGAGAGTAAAAATCATTCGCCTTGACCGGGATTCGAACCCGGATTCCTCGATATCCGGCCGAGTGCTTTAACCAATTAAGCTACCGAGACGTCCTCTTACACTCTGAAATTTTGGGGGCTTTAAAGGAACAAGATGTTATGACGAAATACCGTACATACAATGTCACAGGCATTTGTAGTCGTGCGCAATGCGCCACAGTCCACAATGTTAATAAAGCCAATTTCAAACACTTAGGCTGTTCATACCTTAGACAAATTTCAAGAAACTGTAACAGTAACTTTAACGGAGTCACCCGCTATGTGCGCATTATAATGCAACCATTTCAGAGAGTAAAAATTTTTTATTCTCTGTATTTATTCTCTATTTTTATTTTATTTGTAAGATTTTTACACTCTGAAATGGTTGCATTATAATGCACACATAGTGGGTGACTCCGTTAAAGTTACCGTTACAGTTTCTTAAAACTGTGTGTGCCTGTCAGTTGTTACTCTACAGTTCTCTTACCACAGCAATGGCAGTCACCTTTCATGCAGACTGTGTTTTATGGTGGGTGTTCAGTTTTCATTTGACTGCCCTTATACAAGAACACATTTTACTTCTTTCCCTATATTTACTTTCTTATTTTTCTTATTCTTATTATATATATTTCTTATCTTCTTTTATTATTTATCTTATTACCATCTTTTCCTATAATTTTTCTCAATTTTACTTCTTTCCCTTCTATCCCTAGATAATGTGCACTTTCAGTGGTAAAGAACAATTAATGATTAGCTATTGACAACCTTTTCTCCAATCTGTGATATCACACGTTCATATTGGCATCACCCTGTTAATATTCTGCTGATGACTTAATGAAATATATATTTACAAAACTAGTTTAATGATTCTGAACATTTCAATTTCACATACATGAAATATTCATGAACTTGCTGCTGAGCAATGGCCTTAAAATGATGGCTGTACTGGCACCTATCTATGGAGTGGGAAGCACCAAAAAATATAAAGCTTTACTAAGAATTGTTGCAGTCATGTGTAAATGGAGAAGACCAATATTGGCATACAAATCCAAAGTAATGAACACCACTCAAACCCATTAAAAAGTGCACCGAGGTATTTGTACGACACAGGCCTTTCATTTTATTTGATACTGTACCCTGAGAGGAAGAAATATGATGAAATCCCTAGAATGCAGAAATATCTATCAGTGGGTTGGTTTCATGGCAGATAGACAGATGCTAAAATTACAGGACTTAATATTGCAGGGGACGAACTGAATTTATTCCTGATATATTTCAAAATTCTTGCATAATAAACATTGGGACTATGGCTTCATTCTATAGGCTGTGAATAATGAAACTTTATTTCCACAATAACTCACCACACTTTGGATCCAGACTCTTCATAATTGCCGACCCATCTCTCAGCCCAGCTATGGGCAAAGTCAACAATTAGTATGAGCTGAATTATAATGTACATAAATCCACCAATCATACCAAAGTACATCCAGGTTGGACCAAAAGAACCTTCTGGAATGAAGAAGGATCCAACAATCCCTCCAATCACAATAAGAAATTTGATGGCCCAAAATCTAGAAGAAAGAAAAAACATACATGAGAAGTACCCTCAGTACTTGGAGAAAAATGAAATAAAATGGGCTTTACTAAAAGTAATCCCACAAGATGGGAAGGTACAATTTTTCCACTGGGCAAACAAATAGATTACGGGGTATTATAATGAATGTCCATACTATGCAATAGAATGCTTAAATTTTACATGGGAATTTGGAATTTTAATATTTCCAACATGATACTAATTTTCCCACTTTCTCTCAATTAACAATCATATATTACACATTACATAAAATATTTGATGCCTTAAGATTCACAATAATGTTTTGCCATTATTTTATTCTAAATTTGCTTAATTTTGCTTAATAATAGGCAAAGCATCAAGAGTATTAGGAATTATTATTAGGTAATCTACTGGTTAAGGTAGGTTTTTGGATGGATGAAACTATCTAATAAACATTTTGTGACTCCAAACAAAACCCAATCCAGCAACCTACTCTACATCAGGTCCCTCTTCATCTCTGTATACTTCTTTCCTCCCTTCATCCCATCCAGCATCCCTATCCTGTTCCTGCCCTTTCCTCGGTTGCCTAATATTCTCCCCTCTATTACCTTCTTCAACAATCCACTACCCCTCAATACACCTTTCATATATTTCTCCTGCCTCCATAGAATTTCTCTCAACAAACCCCTCTCCTCCAACAGGCCTAGTACTTCCTCATTTGTTTTCCTTTCGGTCCATTTCACCTTCTCCACACTCACATTTCAAAAGCCTCCAATCTAAGTCTATCCTCCTGCTTCAGCAACCACTTTTCCACACCGTACATAGCTACGCTCCATATCCGAGTTTTAACAAGTCTTGTCTTAACCTCCCTACTCAACGTCCCCGTCATCAACTCCCTCCTCTTTGAGGAAGCCTCCTTGCTTAGTGCAATTCTTCTCCTTACGTCCCTACTACTTGGACTGTATTGGTCCAAAACACTTCCAAAATGAGATATGTAAACTGTCTACCTGTTCTATTTTTTCCCCTCCTATTTTAATGTTTAGCTTAGCCTTTTTCTTTCTGGAAAATTGCATAACCTTTGTTTTATTAATATTGATTCTCATCCCATATCTATCGCACTGAACCTCTAATTCACTCAGCAATGCTTGCAACCCCTTGGCTGACTGAGCAACTAATGCTTGGTCATTAGCAAACCTAACCGATTTTACCTATTCCCCTCCAACTTTCATTCCTACCGCCAGTTCTTCCCATGTCTCTTTAATCATTTCCTCTACATATACGTTGAACAGCACCGGTGACAATGGGCAACCCTGCCTTACCCCTCTTCCTAACACTGCCCATCCGGACTCACCATTCCCCACTCGCACCTGAGCAGTCTGAGACATGTACAAGTATTAGGAGTATTATTTGAAAACAAATATGCTCATGATCCATCTGTTTGCAGGCACTTGCAATTAAGTTTTTCATCCAGTACATCTTCAGGACCGTGCAAGCAAAATATGAGGTTTTGAAGCGAAATGCATTTAAAATGAGGAAGATTATATTTTTTTTATGACCTGAAAATAGAAACTATTTTCAACAAGATTTGTATAAAAAGTATCAAGAACAATTTTTCCTGGGATGACTACGTCGCAAAGCACTCGCATCATGCTAGCTCAGTGGTGGGAGTCTGACCTTCAACAAGCACCAATCGCCTGCGAACATTTGATTAGGCTAAATTTTGTTTTTAGTGGACCCCTGTCGAGTGACTTGGTGCAAGCACAAAAGCAGCAAACAATTGAACAGCTGTATGACATCAAATTTTGACATCAAATTTTGTCTTATACTGGGGATATCGGGTACGGAGGTGTTGCACATGATTTGCCAAGTATTCAGAATGAAGCATAAAATAAATTTAAAGCAATAAAATTCAAATCCACACATAAAGTAACTGTTACAGATGATGCATTTAATTTATTACACCACGATTTAATTTATAGTCATGACTGAAAACTATCTAAATACTTACCCATTTTGTATTCCAGCTCTAGGATCTTTTGATGACCTCACACCAATCATCATCAAAGCCATCAGGAAGAAAAAGCATGTCAAAATAAAGCATATTCGATACACTGCCAAATAGCCCACGGCTGAGGAGCAGTCAAAGTTGAGGCTGGGTGTTGCACCTATTATTGCCGATGATATTGTGGAATGGCTTGAATTACTGCAAAATGGAACCTGTTACAAATTAAATGACAAAATTAACACTTCATAGTTGACATTGTGTCATAAAACAATACTAAACCAACAAAAAATAAAGCAACTGCTAATCTACACTTCAATATCCTCTCTTTGGTCCCTTATTTTTCCTGCCCCTAGTTCTGGCTGAACTTCAAGCCCAGGCTTTTTAGTTAGCCTGACATTCATTTTCAGTTAATTTCAAAGTTTTCTTGGAGGAGAAATTTTTTAATCCAATCTTCTAGTTTCTTTTTTCACAGAAGAATAACCCATAACACACCCAAGAGCAAAACAAGATCCAACCATTCAATTCCAACTGTGGACAAAACAACTGGTTTACCTTCACTTGAACCAAAAACATGTATGTAATGTGAATCAAGGATCTAACCGAAGGGAAACCCCTGTCAAGTAGTCTTCCATGCTTCATGGTGGGCAATGTCAGAAACACCTTGCCTAGCAACATCTGTGGGCTTGCTTCCACTCTGCAAAAAATTGGGAGCTTGGACTCCTAGTTTTAGGAACATTGGCATTAAAATATGATTTGTAAGGCAAGATCCATAAGGCATGAAGATTAAAATCATTTGATATGTTTGTTTGGAGAAAACTGGAAAAATATCATGGGCAGAAAGAAAAACATAAATAGAAGTACTGGGCATATTGTGCGATAAGAGAAGGTTATCCAATAAATTGAAGGCAGGAATAGACTGGGCAAAGTATACTGAGAGAAAATGGAATTTTGAAGACTGATAGCAGAAGGGATGTCAGGTAAGTAAGGTAGTAAGAGGAAAAAATTAGGTATTTCAGTTGGAAAAAAAATGGTACTCAGTATTTGGAGATAAAAAATATTTGATTGCAATGTGTGGTTTTAGGGCATTTAGGGTTGTATTAACACAGGTCATAGAAGTGCAGCAGCATTTGGTTCCTGGATCCATCAAAAATCCTTCTTGACCAGAATGGTAATGAGAAATATTGGGCTATGAATAATCTACTCCCATCCAGCAGGTTAGATAGTTAGGATTTTGTGCACAATTAAATTTGTTGCGAGAACACACAGCTAATAATAATGTTGCGGTGATGAAAAAACTAACCCCATGCGAAGTTATCGAGGTGACTGCTGCTAAAGTTAATGTTATCTACAACATATTTCTGCATTTGGAGGTCATTCGGAGTGCATTGCCAGAAGTTGAACTACTATGTATCTTGTTGCGGCTTCCCATAGTATCCAGAAAGCTCTCTACAAAAATTTTGCTACCAGCATTGGCAGCAGAAATACTGTCACGCCCGGAGTCCCACGCCTGACATCTTATGTCGCTTCATGGGCCTTATGCTTACCACTAAGATCAACGTTACATTTCGGCGCAAGGCAAACGTGTGTGACTACGCCGTTTGGAAATCATGAATATCAAACACAAAAATGACGAAAACGAATATTTTAGTGGTGTATTCCAGACAAAACCCTGGATAACTTTCAATTTATTTCGGTCAATTGCATTTCATTCCTCAAAAAAAATATTTACCTCACGTTCAGATTCAGCATGAAATTCTATGCATTCAACCCCATGGTACATATTCTCTAGAGACGATTAAAATCTATTTTATAATTAAAAGAAGTTCATATGACCTACCTAATCATACATAATCTCTTTCAACAATGCAATTTCAATATGGACTCGACCATAAAGGGCAATATTCCAAAGGACAAGCATACTTTCCACAAAAACGGCGAAGGCCACAGTATGTAAGAATTAGACAAGTGATTCTCCTCGGAAGATCAATCAAGTACGCACAAGAGTTAATTATCGTAAACTATCTCCGTTATTACAAATCCCAACTGCCTAATACTCGATATATACGCTCTATAAACAACGTAACTTTTATTAAAGTAAAATTAAACATTTTCCTCTAAAATATTACTCTAAATTATCCTTGTGTAAGTGATAGTGTTACATAATATCATAATACCTTTTTAAGCGCATCTTCCAATCCTGGAGACAACGTAATGCATGCAGCAATAGTTCCCATTAAGAGCATTATTGCATACATTAGCCTTGAAGACGTCGAGTTTCGACATGATGGACAAGCTGAGCAGCACAAACTGCAGGCAGCACTTCCACAACAACAGGCCAGCTGAAAATATTATTTCATCGCAAATCATACCATCTTATAGTCCAATATATGCTATATGTTCTGATTTAGCTGGGGAGTATTACTAACTGTACTTTAATGTGCGCTACCAAGGTTTTCAATTATATCATACCTGTGTCGCAGTACAAAGGCCAAGCACTGCTCCCATTTTTTCAGTAATTTGGCAGTACTAGCAGAAGGAACACAGCACACCAAGCAGATATGATGACCTATTGACGAAATTACAATCGGTTTAAGAATTTGGCTTTTCCAAAAAAGAACAAGAATCATACAAAAACATCTGTCAAACCTTACACTGACTAACTATGCATCCGAACCCTCTAAATACACAAGAAACACTGACACACACACCCCGTACGTCACTTTACCAGTTATAATCGTTATAATCGAATCAATTCAAATGACTGTCAATATGCGCTCTCCTTATGAGCGCGAAGATTGACTAAAATTTCCTTATGTGGAAAATATATTCAGATTTTTTAACGAATACATTTCAAAGTTCAAATAAAAAGGTATTTGACATAAAATAAGATACTTTATTGTAAAATATTTGTTGTGGCAGCAAATTGAGCTACCCAAAGGAAACATGAAACAAGTCAGCAGATAAAGAATTACCGGTGTACCTAAAAAATGGTTGTAGTGTGGAAGATTGGAATTTATCAGCGAGGATTAGCACTGAAATATTTCTTTTATAGAGCTTGGCTTGCAGCCATGTCAAATATTCAAAAGACTCAAATCAAATTTTCTTAAGAGGCCCCTCCTCTGTACTACTTGTAGCCAGATTATATTAATTACATTAATGATATTTCTCTTGTGGCATCCTATATTAGCACTTAGTGGTACCACGATGTAGACCCTGAGATTATATCCCCAATGGAATTTCATTTCTAAAAAGCAAATTTTCATAAAATTATATATTGTTATGCTTTTATTTCCCCCTCTCATATGACATGATTGATGAGCTTGCACAGACAGATGACCCTAGAGCTCTACTAGAAACGGCAAAGACAGTTCGTCTGATGAACTTGAAGTGATGGGTAATTAAGATGTTGCGGAAGGTGAAGTGAGATGCAGGATAGTGCCTGCCTACACTTCATGAATAAAACACGTCCACAGGGAGAAAGTAAGTGAGCTTTCCATTAGAAAAAGTTTTAATGATAACAAAAACCTGGTTTTAACAGCATCACAGCCGTATAGAGAGAAAATTGTAGAAGATACAGTCGGCATTAGTTACACAACGTCGTGATTAGGCATTGATTTAAAAAGTATTATCAACCATATCATCCAGGAACATAAGATTAATGTAAGATGGGTATACAAATAAGATGAAAGAGCCAGGCTTAAGGGTCAAACCAGTCAAATATGTACCCATACTTATTGCTGTTAGACACATTGTACATAATAAAGAATGCAAATTTAGAATTTTTTAATTCACACTTTTTGTGGACATTGTTCTATTTTGTAATTGCCATGGTAAATTTCTTACTTTCCACAAGTGAAACAAGCAGAAGTATATAAACAAGTTTTTTGCTTTCCCCAGCATGGGCATCTTTTGGCGGCAGGATACCGAGGAGGAACCCATCTTAATTTACCTGAATGTCATGAAAACTTTCATCTGCAACTGAGGCATAGGAATGTTGAAATGCAGCAAGCCTAGCAAACCTACAAGTAATATCAAAAGGCAATGGCTTCACCATATTTTCAGGTTCTCTCAATCTGAAGACACTGATTGGAATATCAGTTAAACTGTTGTTTAATAAAGCCAAAATATGCAATGAAAACCCAGAAGAATGGAGGTATCTATGTATAATGTCAAAAGTCATTACCTGTGTACCTGAATGGTAAACATTATTTGAGGGGTTGGCTATTTTTTATTAATTGGAAACGAATATTCAATTAATCAGCAGTGAATTTCTACATAGTGACATCATACAGTACACGTTATACAGACATATTATTATATGGTAGTTGACTGTTTAAAGTATGTTTTGGACGGATATGAACCTAACATTCCTATATTTCTTACCTTTGCCCAACAGGACACAACCTGACACCCCACATTGCAATAATTCCTTCGTCAATTTCCAAACATTCCTCCTTCCTTCATTCCATCCAATATGCCAATTCTTTTTTCCCCCTACCTTTCTCATCCAACTTCCTCCTCTTTCATCAGAGTCTTCTAAATTTAATTGCCAATTAAAATTCTCAACGTCCACCCATATATTTGCTTCCAACCAACCCATAGCTTTCTCTCAACAATCCTCTCTCATTCCCAGTGCTTCTTTGTTTTTCTTTCCATCCTCCACATGAGCATCTCAAAATCCTTTGATCTACACTATCATTTTTCTTTAACAACCAAGTTTCTATGCTATACAAACCCACACTCCATATAAAATATCCTTACTTTACTTTTTTCTTAATATCCTTAGTCAATAACCCCATCATCAATTCAAAGCTTTTGCCCTCGACTCTGTGATCGTAGACTTTGCTTGGTTTGAAATCTCTTAATCTTTGTTTACATTGAGCACATGAGATACGTGTAGCCATTAAAGATGACCCTGATGGAAGAGGAACTGGAATGATTCATAAAATATTACATCTATTTACCCCCTGAATGAGGTAGAGCTCATCTTACCCAAAATTTACTACTTCTTTAAGAGCAACTGGCATGAATGGGCAAAATATTTGGCTTATGAATGTGACAAACTACTCATTTCTGCAAAAAAGAAGAAAAAAGACATAAAATTCCAGTTAAGGCAGAAAACAAGGGCTGAGAAGTTGTGAATGGTAGAAGGTAGGATAAGGAAAATAGGCATACTAATTGGTGTAAAGGGAAACAAATTTGTCTGGGGTAAGGGCATAGGCGCCCTTGATTGAAGGCAGAGAAACTTGGTAATTATTGAATTTCACCTGGGCAAACGCCTTCCTTTTATATGAAGCAATATTTGGACATCAAACTATTATCTCCAAAATTTATTTTTTTTGCAAAAGACAACAATTTGGGTGTCTTTTACAACAGAAGGGGAACCTGTAGTATTCACCAAATACTTCCATCGATCTCACGTACCTAAACATTTTACACAGAGATGAAGAGGGACCTGATGTAGATTAGGTTGCTGGATTGGGTTTTGTTTGGAGTTACAAAATGTTTATTTGATAGTTGTGTCCATCCAAAAACCGACCTTAACCGGTAGATTACCTAATAAAAAGTAATATACATGGGCATTTTACTTAAATCTTTAAATAAAATTGTATCGGGGTTATATTTGTGCAATACTCTGCAAGAAAGCAATAAGTCTTATATAATGTAAGCTTTTTTATCGTCGTACTTAAGGCAAACCATAACTTATCAGAGGAAAAAAGTTGTTGCAAAGATTTATGTTTAACGTAAACCCTTATTATTTAACCTTTGTTTAAGTTAACAATGATTGTGAACCGGGTCTGGTGGGTTTCGAATGAAAGTAGAGGGGGTTGCCCATTTTTATTCATGCGTAGTAAGATCAATTCTCCCTCACCCCTCCATAGTTTCCACATGATTAGGGCGGCGCCCACCAGCCCCTTACCCGAAAAGGTTTGTCAAAGATGGTTAGATTTCATGGTTGTTAGACACCCATTACAACAATGAGAACCCTGCTTTTAAAGGAATCTTATGTGCTGAGCGTATTAATTCCAGCATCACAGCGAAATATATCGCATCAACATTTTTGATAATCCATAAACAGATGATAACAATTATTTTCATCAAAACTCTGTTATTCTGGTTCAATTATCCATTAAAATAACCTGTTGTTATTCCGTTTACCCATTGGCGACAGAAACATGTAAATTGTGTATCATATCGAAATCCGATCGATAGTATCGTACTGAAATGACAACATACGTAGTCTAAAGCTTTCTGCTGTGTCAGTTCTGTTCGCGTTAAGTGTTAAAATAACGCTCATTAGGGGGAGAGGCTGAGCAAAGGATGAATCTGAATCTATATTTATGCTTAGCATTGGACTAATATCATGTAGGGGCACTTTAATTTATAATTAGTATCAACCGAAGTTAATTGTAGCTATGCGATACTTTTGACTTTTCAACATTTTGTTGTATTTTTAAGAGTGGTGTGATGGCGATATGTCTTCCTTATTGATTTCGAAATTATCATATCTTTTATTGACACCTTGTGGAGAATCATTTTTCAAACTATTTAAATATAAGAGACTCGTCGGTGGGCGGGGTGATGTCATACCTCTCTCTATTTTAAACACTTATATGTTACTTAAATTAGAAAGTTTTTGTTCTAATTAATTTTGTTTGCCGAATCAGAAGTTTCGACGAACGACAGGTGTGATATTTACTACTGCTTTAACATCCGGAAGAAAGTGACATAATTCTTACGCCGAGCGATTGTCTCTTTGCAATCTTTGCAATTGTCTACCAAAACAAGATGTCTACTGAAATTTCTTAGCTATGAAGTGAATCATTAGGTGTGCTTAACACCAAAAAGTGAAATGTGTTGTACAGAACGCGAAACAGGAATGTGTTACTCAAGTATTTTATTGTGTAAGATGATTTCTTACCGTATTTTAAGGAACTGAATTCAGGCATAAGGCTGAAACTTCAAGAGTCCGTCGTAGGCTGACTAATATCTATTTCACGGCATCCTGGGAGGGTGTATTATTTCATTGTGCCAATTTTTGGATGTTGCTAATTAACGATCAGCACTAGACCCATTTCCGTTCCCATAAAAGATCCAATGAAAATTTATCAATTCCTGAGTGGCTGACATCTGTCGTTTTGGCCAGAGTAATCAATTAATTACCGATGCCTATTGAAGTTCATACTTTCTTGTAATAAAACCACCATGTCATAAGTACCTTGATCCTTAATGTGAATTGTATCGCGTGCAACATCTCCCCACCATTCATGAAGCAGATCTAATGAAATTCTGTTGAACTCGTTAATTAGCGTATCAAACGGGTTGAAGCGAATATTCACAGTATTTAATCCATTATACATTTTAGATTTAATATGTTATGAGATCGTACCTAATCCTAAGTCAAATATCCGTTTCAGGGGCCCAATGAATATCATGAGGAAATTTCGAGGAGGAGGTGCAATTCCTCCTACCTCAGAGGATGACCATCAGAATTCACAGCACACTGCTTTGGGATTGATGCATTTGAAGAAACTATTTTCGGAATATACTCACCCTCAGCATCCACTCACTGATCGCGAAAAAGATGATAAGCTTTACAATATGTTGCCACTGTTCTGCAAGGTAGTCATAATTATGCATCAACTTTTCAATTTTATCTGCTTAATATTTTTTATAGTTTACGTTTTCTCAATTTTTATTAAATTTCTAACATATTTTGGCATAGTTACCGTATGTAATGTTCTTTTGTCAATAATTGGTTTGGTGCAACATGTTTCAGGTGTTTGGTAACAGTCCATCATCAGATATGGTTGAGAAGTTTCGTGATTTACTCGCATTTTGTCAGCAAGTGTCTTTGCTCATGGTATCGGAGATCCGTCACCGTGCATCTAATCAATCAACAGAAGCTGCTAGTTGTGCAATCGTAAAGTTTTTGGAGATTGAAAACTCAGAAGAATCGAGTAACGGTTGGATGCTTCTAACGACATTGAATTTACTTGCCGCAGGAGATAAGTCATTAGTTCAGGTAAAATTAATTTTTTTGTGAAGGCTTTGGTGGTCTTCGAAAGTATTTATCTATTCAGAGTTTTGGTGAGAATGTGGAAAGGTTTTTCATATTGCATAGAGAAATCTTGAATCAATAGCAGAAGCTATATCTACATGTATTGGTGAACTAATGTATTGTGAATTGAATATATTTTCTTAATCACAATTATTTTCCAAAGAGTAAGGCCAGTTTGATTCATTTGCCTTTTATTTTGGGGTAGTAGAACTCATTTGTGGTTCATGTCAATGAAAACTCATGTTTCAGGTGATGACTTCAGCTTCTGTGCCGTCAACGCTTGTGAAGTGCCTATATTTATTCTTTGACCTGCCTGAAATTGAAAATGAAGATACTCCCGAGTCTGGTAGTGACTTCACTCCTCGAGAAAGGAGGATACTACTGCAGAAAATATTCGTTCAGGTAATAAAAATATTTGAGGTAGAATTTATCTTGATGTTTTGCTCAATTTTAACTTTAAGTACAATTAGATCAAGCATTTTAATAACAAATCCCCTAAGGATAAATGATCTGGAAACACTTTAGGTACACCACCACCCTGATATATTACACTCTGTTACCCCAAATCCTTTTTTTTTAATGATAAAGCTCATTTTGTATTCTTGAGTTTAAGCTTGTTGAAATCCATCAATGCATTTTGATAAAACTATTACATTTAGTGTCAGACCTCATAATAAAGTGAATATACTCTTGGAATTTTGGAATGTGAGTGTGGAGAAGGATGGAAAATGTGAAATGAGAAAAAAGGAAAACAAATGTAGATGTACTAGGAATGATGGAGAAGGGGAGATTTTTTGGATAAATCCTTAAGAGGCAGGAAAGGTGGACTTGGAGCATTTTAATTGGGATGGAATGTTGAAGACTGATAGAGGGCAGGATGTTAGGCAAGCGAGGAAGAGGTAGAAATAGGATAATCATGTTAAGAAGGGAGTTGAATATGTTATGAAGGAAGTCTATGGAAGTGAATAGGGGTTCATTGTAGCGTCAGATATTAGGCAAGATGATAGGCATAAAGTGGAGACTTTTGAATGGTGGGTGTTGATAAGAATGGAAGAGGTGAAATGGACAGAAAGGAAACCAAACAGGGTAGTGTGAGGAATGGTGGGGGTCAAGAGGGGATGGTTGAGGGAAATCCAAAGGAGGTAGGAAGGAAGGTTGTAGAACATTTTGGTTGGCAATGTAATGTTGAGACTGTGGTAGAGGGTAGAACGTTAGGCAAACAATGAAGGGGATGGAATTAAGGGAGATTATAAGGACATGTGCAGAATTGAAGAGGGGCTTATTATTGTGTTGTGTGTTATGTTAGGAGATGCTAAGAGGTGTGTAGTTGATTCGTTGTGTAATATATTAGCACCCAGAAACTACCTTCAAGTGTGCTACCAAATAAATATTCCTAGAATAAGGATTTGGATTTTATTTAATGACTGTAAGAATTGGTTTCATTCCTTTTGAAAAGTAAGCTAAGGCCTTGCCAAAATTAATGCCTAGCCTTGGCTTTAGAATCATATGTTCAATCGAACTCTGTTTCAAGTTAATAAATAAAGTCAAATAAAGTCAATAAAAAGTAAAATAAAGTCAACTGTCTTGAACAAATGTAATTTCGGAAATCTGTGGAAGACTATAAAGACTCTTTCTTGGCTAAATATATTTTAATAAAGGATCTCAGTAAAAAAATTGCTTTTATCCATGTTCCTTGTGGGAGTATCGTCAGACGTCATGGCCCATTGCTATGAATTGTAAATTATTGGTGTCAGGATAATAGGATCCAGCTCTTTGGTGATTTAAAATATAGAAAAAAGGAATCAAATGAGTTCAGATGGAGACATTTGTTATTGCAGGCATGTGGAGAGGGAGGAGAGTAGGTAGCAGCCACATCTTGATCCCCCAAATATACCAAGATAATGTAATGAACAGCAAATTGATATTATTAACAGCACTTTAATCTTCCACTGAAATTCATGAAACATAGAAAAAGATTGAAATGGGGACCAAGTACTGTGCCATATTGGTAGTTAACCCCCCCCTCCCAAGCATATAAAGCAGTGGGTCCCCCGCCCTCATTCAGTTTAATCAAAACTCGTCACTTCCTCCTCTCGTTTGATTTTGGTCAGAGCTTCTACACTGACATGTTCCTAAATCAAGCTTCCTCAAGCAAACTCTCCCTGTTGATGATCACCTAGGTAAACCAAAACACCTATATGTGAGTGTCAATCTTCTTGTTGGCTTTTGAAGAAAACACTTGCCTTTCATTCATAACAGCCAGCTGGCTGAGTGGATATGATGGTATCAAAAATGTAGTTAAATTCCCAGCCTGTCAAATGTGTACTTATTAATGCTATCCCATCCAAGTTTGATAATCATGAAGTTATGACATTAGACTCGATAATACTGGATGAAATGGAAATAATTGTCTTGGATAATTACAATCTTAGTTAAACCTTCTTCACATCAAAATTGTCGTCATTTCACATTGTATTATGAGAATGATTTTCCTGTAGAATGTAATTCTTCATTATTCAAGGCAAAGTCCTATTAACCAACACAGTTCAGACCGTTAAGGAGCTAGTGAGCATTCTGCTTAGTGATGCGAACATTTTTCAAGCATTACATACACAAATAAAAATAGACTGGATGATTAAATTAGAATTTAGGACATTTTCAACTAATTAGTAATTATAATTAAGTGCACATTTAAAGTAACACCTGTACACACATAAATTTGAATGTATAAGTCAATGAACTAGAATGTGAAAACTAACTTTCATGAAAAATAATGACAAACATGAAAAACTTAAATTCACTAGAACCAAAAACTACTGAAGAAGGTATAATTGTAGTTTGTAATTTATTCATTCACCATAAGCATAGAATTATGCATGGCTTTGTCAAAACATGTTTTACACTTCATTTCAGTAAAAAAAACATCATGCAAAATCAAAACAATATGCAAGTACAATACATACAATTTACAACTTTTTGGAATTAACATATTTCAGTTATACATTTGAAATGGTATGCATTAGAAAATCATCTACACTATAAAATAATTTACATGAAAGTAGTTTTTTCACGGCACACTTAAATTTAAAGGAACTTTTGATATTTTTAATATAAGCAGGCAATTTATTGTACATAAGTATTCCCTGATGATCTATCCCTTTAATCGTTTTATTTACTCTGTGCTGACTTACATGGAATGCATTTTGGCTTCTCGTATTATGACTATGAAGGTCACAGTTTTTAATAAATATGTTCTGATTTTTGTTAATAAGAGACACTGTTTCAAGAATGTATAGACAAGGAAGAGGTAAGATTTCTAGTTTTTCAAAAATAGGTTTACTGGGAGCTCTATTATTAGAATTAGTTATTATGTGAATAATCTTTTTTTGCATTTTAAATAATTTTGGAAGGAAGATAGAGGAGCCCCAAAAGGGAATACCATAATGGAGAAGTGACTGCACATAGCCAAAATATATAGTCCTCAATGCCTGAACGCAAATGATTTCCTTGAGTACACGGAATGCATAACAGATTTGTGCCAGTTTTTGAGATAAATTATTAATATGTTCCTCCCATGAAAGATTAGAGTCAATCCAAATACCTAAAAACTTTGTTACCTTTAGTTCTTTTATGGGGCAACTGTTAATTATTGGATATAAATTTATTAACTTCTTCTTGAGATTGAAGTTTAAATAATGGGTTTTACTAACATTTAAAGATAGCTTATTGTCAGTGAGCCAGTTCGTCAAATTATGTGTAGTTTCTGTTACCTCGTTCATTAACTGAGTGGGATTATGGTTATTAAAAATTAAGTTAGTATCATCAGCAAATAGTATTGTATTGGAGAGTGGTAAATTTGCAGGTAAATCATTTATGAAGACTAAAAATAGTAGTGGTCCAAGAATGGAGCCCTGCGGAACTCCACAAATAACAGAAGTTTTACTTGATACAGATGAATTCATTTCAATATATTGTGACCTGTCAGTTAAATATGATTTAAACCAGTCCTTTGCATTGCCTCTTATACCATATGTTTCTAATTTTTTTAAAAGAATTCCATGGTTAACTGTATCGAAAGCTTTTTTTAAATCAATAAAAAGCCCTGCAACATGAATATTACTATCTAAGGCATTCCATATATTCCTTGTCAATGAGAAAAGGGCATCATTAATGGACTTATTCCTTCTGAAGCCAAATTGATGATTGTCAATGACAGTCAATTTGTCAATGAATTAATTTATAATATAAATTAACATGTAAAATTTACCTTGATTTTTGTTCAGATATGAGAACAAAGAGGCTTGCTGTTTTACTTCATTTGTTATTTTGGCAAATGGTGCTTGTGGATGTTTCTCATCATGTTACTTTGCAAATGTGATGTCTGGTTGCTGTCCCAAATGAAATAGGATAGTTCAGGGTGATTTAGTGCAGTGCTTTAAATGATTCTTTGCTCTAAGTCAGGCAGTTGTCTTTCTAGTCCGAATCACACATAGGTGGCAGTGGGCGAACTTTTGGCAACATTATATTGCATAATTTCTTCATCATTTAACACTTAATGACTGCAAATTTTGACCTTTATCAAGCCACTTGCACAATTTCCTCATCTTCCTTCATGCATCCCCTCCATTCAGCTGCTATACGGTGTGAAAGCTGCACACTTTCAGGCAGCATTTCATCCAAGCAGTCACGAAAACCAAGAAATTAAAAAGACAAACATCAATCATTAAGTCAAACTTTGGACAAAAGTAAAACATCATTCAACCTTGGCAAAAACTCAATTATAAATTTAGTGCATATTAAATGAAAGTTCACTGTATACTTTCAATTGAGTAATATATCTTTGTGCAAAAAAATGAATATTTGGGCTCATAGAAGAAGCTCTAAAATGTTTTTTTGTTGGTTGCACATCAAACAAATAGCCATTGCAGGAACAGATCTTTATTAGCATTTGAGAACTTGGTTTTTGACTCTTTAAGGATTGATAGTAACCACACACCAAACTTCATTGAAATGAAAAATTGGGGAAGCAACAAAATTTGATGAATTAATATAAAATGACCCTGAAGGAACTGCACTTGAGAAAATTTTAAATATTCACTTTTTTGAAAACTCCCATCTCAAAATTTGTGAAATTGGTACAGTGACACAAAAACACAGTTCTATTTAGAAATAAAAAAGTTCGATTAAATCTTTGCTTTGATTAAACAATGATTTGTGAAGGATGGAAGGAACCACACCAATGTTAGGTATTACTCTACATCTCAGAATGAGCTATGGAATAATACTTAACAAGACACCAATAGTTTGGTTTTGTGGAAAACCAAACTGTTCCTATACATACAAAGCTACTCACACTAGTAGGATTCCCAGTCAAAGAAGAAGCAGTTGACGAGTGGGGAAGAAGGAGAACCAATACTTGTATCAAATTGAAAGTAAGAGGAAAGAAGGCTCTAGAAGATGAAGGTTAAGGAAATAAAGAAAATAGGTAAGGATTTGAGATTCTTAGAGAGGAACTCAAAGATGATTGAAAGTCATTCACTGACAAACAGGACACTATAGGTAACTTTTGGATGAGGTTGATAATCAACTGCAAATGCCCATGAAGGAGGACTTCCAAGGAATATAAGTGGCAAAAGCAATGTAAGTTGTGAAGAACATGAGGAGTGACATAAGGTCAGATGAAGAAATAATTGGTGTACTTACAAGTAAAAGCAGACAAAAAGAAATCACTCCCACTTACTTCATTCTTGAAAAAATATTGATTGAGACATGATAAATTTTAATGTGATTAAATCATTAATTTGGTATTTTGTGATGAATGGATTGTTAGTGCAGGATACTTCATTACTGCTTGTGCTAGTCACTGAGTTCAAAGATATATTATATTGAAGTAATGTTACAGTGAATGGAATAAATTAATAAACTCTATTGAAAGTGTATCTTTCAGCAAAATGGAGTAAACAAATTGATTAACTTGCTCACAGAGGACCTAAAAATTGACTTCATACCCTGTGAAAAATGGTCAGTATGGTAATTCATTCACTCTTTTTTTTGTTAGAAGTCATTATAATGCAACCATTTCAGAGAGTAAAAATCATTCGCCTTGACCGGGATTCGAACCCGGATCCCTCGATATCCGGCCGAGTGCTTTAACCAATTAAGCTACCGAGACGTCCTCTTACCCTCTGAAATTTTGGGAGGACGTCTCGGTAGCTTAATTGGTTAAAGCACTCGGCCGGATATCAAGGGATCCGGGTTCGAATCCCGGTCAAGGCGAATGATTTTTACTCTCTGAAATGGTTGCATTATAATGCACACATAGCGGGTGACTCCGTTAAAGTTACTGTTGCAGTTTCTTGAAATTTGTTAGAAGTCATTTTATTTATACCAGTTTTTTGGAAGAAACCGTGATTTTTTCCTCAATCATTTTAACAAAGTAGGTCAGTCTATAACTTAACACAGGCCTTTATTCTCTAATGAAGTCATGAGAGAAATGACATAAGTAAGTGATTTATAAATCCTGAAAACTTCAAGTTTCACTCACTGGGATCAATATTGTGCATTTCAGCAAGAGGCCTTTCCATTCTTCATCATATGAAATCCTTGGGAAGCCATATTGACAGAAGCAAAAAAGAAGATGCAGAAGAGGACCTCGGTTGTTAGAATAGGGGCTCAAATTTTTGGGATAATATTGAGGATAGACTAGTTCAAATGTCTAGCAGCACATGCATAGAGAAACTGTAGATAACAATGGGGCAAGTTGAGGCGAAAATAGCAAGAACTATTGGAGTGGAAGAGTTAAAGATATATTACTGGTAGATTTATCAGACAACCAACCTTGTTTTACATGGTAACAAGTGGTACTACTAGGTCAATCACATTATTAGAAATCTAGGAAATATCATTCTTATACAATGCCTTAGCAACATTATCTCTAGAAAAACATGGTTAACTAATAGTTTAAATATCAATGATAAAAAATGAGATCATAATGACATTTTTCTTTCTGATGATCCTAAATATACATTCTTTCATCCCAGGATAAAAAATGATAGTTTTTTTATACTTTCTTTGTCAGTTTCAACAAAATGATTTCAAATCATTTTTTAAAACATGTTAATTGAAAATATTGTTTTCCTGTAAAAAAGACCGTGGTAAAACAAAATTGTATCGCCATCAATTTTATATCTCAATAATAGCAAGAAGTTTTTGACCTGGTAGTTTACTTTATTTCTTTATCCTTGAAAAAAAGGTGCATTGTAGTAGTTAACACAGTTTTTAAGTAATCCTATTTGGAGCCATTGTTATAGTTTTTGCTTCACTTTTAAAATAATTATTGAAATAAATTTATTTGAATTATTTTAATAAGTTAAAAATTATAAGCTGTGCAGATATGAAAAAAACCAGGAGTAATAGGAATAAAATAATTCTTGCCACCCAAGAGTGGTTAATTCTTCTTTTTTGTAAAGTAATACCTTGCAAAGAATATATGATATTATGCCAGCATAGTAGCTAGGTGAGATATTTCAGATAATCATTTCAAGCTGTAAATCCATGAAATAATTCCATACTCATAAAACTTTGAACTACAAATTATGCCAAAAGCAAAATTCTGTTTTGAAACAGAGCATACCAGAAGAAAGAATGGGAATAGTTTACAGTATCAACTTTTTCATTACAGGTGTTAGTACGACTTTGTGGACATACATCTCCAGCTGAAGAATTGGCAAGGAAGGATGATCTGAATTTGTTATTTTCTGCCATCACAAGTTGGTGCCCTCCTCACAATGTGCTCTGGAGGAAAAGTGCTGCAGAAGTTCTCATGACTTTGTCAAGACATGGCCTCAGTCAGCCAGTTGTCAGTTACATTCACAGTGAGTGAAAATGACTTAAGTCTTTCTATATTATTCTAGTATTTCATGTTAATTTGTAAATGTTATGCCCTTGAAATCTCTCTCATATAAGACAAACCCTTGGACCGCCTACACTGTCCCAGCCAAATTTCTGTTTATGATGTGGAGTATTATTCCCTGATTTGACCTCAAATGCATTAATTTCATTCTTTTATTTTTACAATGCAGTAATTTTTCCAAGTGTAAAAATCATTTGCCATGACCCGGATTTGAACTCAGATGCCTCGATGTCTGGCTGAGTGCTTTAGCCAGTTAAGCTACAGTTTGAAAAATTGTTGCATTGTAATGCGCATTAGCAACAGTAACTTTGAACAGAATTTCCTGTAGTTCATTTTAACTTTTATTTTTTGCATATGTAGAAGTAATTACACAAATTTAATTGTGAATAATTTAGGTGCTTATAACATGTTGCATATTTTAACTGTTAATAAATGACTACAGTACAAGCATAATTTATTATCAAATGAATAAATGGATGATGTTATTCACTTATTGGACGTTAGGTATTGGATGGTAGTTATCAATAGCCATCAGCAGTCTTCACTTATTGTATGTTTTTATTTTGAACAGGTAAGGGCTGTGTTGCTTTATGCATTAAAAACATGCAACGGGTACAGGAGCTGTCACCATTGGAAATTGTCGAAATGTTTGTAACTGTATTTTGTTTCCTAAAAGACTCCAGTGAAGTTTCTCAAGCCCTTCTGGAAGATTTTCGCCTATGTCAGGGCTATCTTTTTTTGTCTGAATTCCTTTTAAGGTAAGATTAAATTTTTTGTAATGAGTAGTCTGCATTTTTTTAAAATTGGTGTGTTCTATTTTACATAATGGCACTTTTTGTATTAAGTTAGATGGTTTTATTTATCCTTGTTATACAGACTTGAGCAAGACCCCTCTGCAGAAGCTCAGGAGGCTATAAGGAATCTTGTTCTTATTGTTGCCTCATTGACAATGTGTGGCTTTATTGAGCTTAAACCAAGCCAGGCCAGCTTGGGTTCAATATTTCACATGATAGACTTTATTCTGCCTCAACCCTCGGGATGTGGTAAGTTATGAATGACTTTATTTATTTGGTATATTTTGATGTGATTGTATTTGTAGCGTAATTGTCTCTTGAATAATAATTTTAATTATAATGGCATCTAAGATTAAATTGGAGTATCTAATTATAAAATGTCACACAACTGTCAATGGACTCAATTGATGCTCCCTATTCAATCTTATTTCCCTTTTGACACTAGGGTGCACACCAATTAAACAACATTATGACATCTGTTAATTACATTGGAAAAATTTAATCCAGGAAAAAACAACTAACGACGGTGGTCTCTTGTAAAATTTACTATCATTTAGCCTTATAAAAATTTCAAATAGCTGAGAAACAGCCACAATAAAAAAACCTGCTTACAACAAGCCTGTCCCTGTTTGAATTGCCTAAGCACATTGTATTTTCTAGTTCTAGCTTAGGAATGTTAACATTGGACTAAATGTTTTTCAATGTGCCTTCTGTTATATTTTGGAATGTCCTTTTTTGTACTGGATGAAGTAGCTCTACTCAGCAGTATGGTTTCAGCAGAAGTTGAAAAATAGTATATTTGATACGGAAAATACTTCTTTCTAGGTGCTAGTGTGCGTAACATTCAAGCATTTCAAGTACTGCAATCAGTCTTCCTGAAGGCCAGTTCAGCTAGCCTGTGCAGCACCATCCTTGATGCCATCTCAAGTGTGTACCACTCGGATGATGCCAACTATTTCATCCTTGAAGGGCAGCATACCCTTTCACAATTTGCTGAAAGAATCCACTTGAAGCCTCCTGAAATACAGGTTGAGTTTCCATGGTATTTTTTGTGCTTAGGATACTATGTAATGTCGGAAAACTTGCAAGATAATAAATACACATACATTTGTGTTCATCATTATTTGCTTTAAGATGTAATGATGCAATGAGAAACTTGTTTCTCTGTTGTGCAAAAATATTCCCTTGACTGGGACATGCACTACGGATTTTCAATTTGCTGGGCTAATGCTCTGATCACTTGACCTATCAAGGAAACGTAATTTACCCTGAAATCTGCAGGGGGTTTATGCAACCAAGTGCCCTGATTCTTTGGCCAGGAGATGGCTTGAGGGAGCTGTTTCACCCATCATGTGAATGTGTGTGTGTGTGTGTTTATATACATATATATATATACCCCAAGTACTGATTTATTTATATATATATATATCTCATCGATGATGTGGAAGTACTCACAAGAGCAATATAACATTTGGACGGCACAATATAACACAGAATGAAATAGATAACACGTAAAAGAACATTCACATTGTAGATTGTTTGAGCTTTCCCAGGCCTTCTTCAGATCACACTGTTATATATATATATATATATATAATATAATATAAATATATAATTATATATGTATAATTACAAAATATAACTTTTTATATTAATAAAAAGTTTGCCAAAAAAGTTATGTAAGTATTTAGCTCCTTCATACATGCAAAGCATATGATCACCCCTTGAAAATTGTCAACTTTCTACATTCATGATCCTTATAATGTTTTTGTGTATCTAGAAATTGTATCTAGGTATTGTTTCTGTTAATCATTTTTTGGCCCGTCAGGATTTCTATGCCCAGGCACTTTTTGTTTGAAAGGAAATAAGGTCATTGCTGAGAGTAAATTTTCAAAAAACAAAATGGATTTTTTTGTAGCAAAGCCATCCAGTCGCTACTTCTGAGGATAAATACCTGACAACACAACAGAAAAAGCATGGCATTTTTGAACCTACATTTTCATGATCACATTTCTGAGGATTATGTATTATTTCCATATGGCTTTAATTTCTACAGTGCAGTGGAATATTTGAAATTAGGTGGGGTGCATTGATTAAACACAGTTTGTATTTTACAGGAGAAATTCTTTCAACTTCTGGAATTCATCATTTTCCATCTACATTTTGTGCCATGCAAGGAACTCATATCTCTTTCAATTTTGCTGAAAGGCCAGACATCAGTCACCTGCAGCATAATTTGTATGCAGACCCTTCTCAATATTCTAAGGTAAACATTCATTTATTCAATTAAAACAAATCCCGTGCAATGATGTGTGACAATGTATCTTGATAAAAATGTTAAAGTTAGATTTATTAAAACATTGGCTTGAGATTCATTTATAGTGTAGGCGGAATACTTGGACTAATAATATTCTCTTACAGAGTATGGATTCTCATGGAAGCTTATTCACCCTTACCTAGAAGATAGTAAAATATCTCTCAGTAAAAACTATTCAAGTCCCTTTGTTTTTTAAGTTGGTGGATAAATCTTCTTTCCCATCTACTTTTTTTTTGTCTATTACATTAAATGTATTCTGATTTACTGTTTTGAATATTCTCTAAAGTTTTGGCTGCAATAATATAACTAATATGTCAGAAAATCATTTTTGTTTTCATAGCAATGGTAGCCATTATGGTGAATGTCAGTTTTGAAGATTCATGATTCAATGTCTTACCATAGTTATATGATTTTAATTTACATTTGTTCATCATTCGAGGTTTAAAAGCACTATCACTGCACTCATATTTTGGAGAGGATTTTCATTCCTTTGGAAATTGTTAGTTGTGCCAATTCCTTTTAATTACCGATCCCAGTTTGCTTACCGATATCATTTTGTACCAATATCAGATTACCAATATCAGTTTGTTTACTTTGTGAGTGGCTACTACCTGTAATTGGAGATGAAGTTCTGTTATTGTACTCTTTGTAATTTTTATGGCATAGGCAAATGTAAACATATATCCCATTTTATTCTTTTTAGAAACTCACCTAAATATGATTTTCAACATCTTCAATGCAAATTTTCAACATCTTCACTTTTGTTAGGATATTTGATTTTGATGATACTCTTCAGGGTTAACTAACATCCCAAGGAACAAATTCCTCTCCACTCTTCCCCTCGTGTGGGCTTTTGGAGATCATTGAAAGTAAAAGCAATCAATTTCATTTGAAACAATTAAGCAATTCATTTATATTTAATGCCCAAGCTTATTAACGGTAATGGTTTTTCACAAATAGTTCACCCTCCACCATCATCCTTTTATTAAATGCTGTAACCTACAGAAAATTTTATGTTTAGAAATTATTAATAATTTCCATGGACACAAAATACATTGTGATGATACAAAAATTCTAAGGATATAAAGAAAATGAAAAATGATGGAAAGTGAAAATTCCATGGTCGTGAAAGCAAGAGTTTGCAATGTATGATGTTGAATTTGGATTTGAGGTTTTAATAATGGGAAGTATGGGTTGTCCTTATTCAGGCTGTGTTTCTTTTCGTTATTCTTGAATGCAGCAAATGCAAGAATTAACCTTTCTATTTGTATTGTGATACTGCTTCCATTGGTATTTATTGGATATCATGCTTTCTACTCTCCTCCTAGGCATAATGCCATATTTAAAGACGTCTATCGGGAGGTCGGGATATTGGAGGTGTTTGTCACTTGCTTGCATAGATATGCTGCTCTGCTCAAGGAGAAACAACAAGCTTTGGAAGAAGCAAAAGGTAAACTCAGCATTGATATTATATTTTTAGTCGTTCTAATTAAACTCTGTGGGTCACAGTAGAGCGTTGGGCTACTGACCGGAGGGCCCAGGTTCAATTCCCAGGCAAGCCTCTCTGGGCACCCTCTCCACCAAAGCTGTGTGATTTTTTGGATACTAGGTCTTCCTGGGAAACCTTAACTGGCGCAGGGAAAGGAGATAGCCCCCCTACCCTGATGTGTGAATTTCATACGCCGTTGGGCTTAGTACTGGATGAACTCTACCATCACCTACCAAACCGATCTTCGGGTTGTATATTGTGTTTTAGGTTTTTTTAAATTAGATTCTAAGAATTTTTACATGTTAATCTCTACTTTTATAGAGGAATCGCTGCATGAGTTCACATCAAGTCACCTGCTGTGCACTATAATTTTCCACTTAAAAATAGTGCAAAAACAAGGTAAAAATATTACTAATTAAATTTGAATTAAAAAATAAACAACTTGGCTTTTCCACATGGAAATTTTTTTTTATTAAATACCTAGGTTTCGTCTTCAGATGTTATACCATAATGAAACCTGGGTAGTGAATAAAAAAAATGTTCTACGTGGAAAAGCCAAGTTGTTTATTTTTCAATTTCAATATGAAGATTTTCCACCTTGTCATGCCGGATACTGTTTTATTTACTAATTAAAAAGTTCTATTGAGTAAATATATAAGAATATGGGAATTCCATCAATTTTATTCTAATAAAAGTTGTACAGCCATTTGTATAATTCTGCTAAAATTAATTTTGATTGCTTGTATTAATCCCATTGACTATTTAATTGTAAAGTCTCTGTTGAAAGTTTGATGCTTGTTTTGTATTTGATAAGTAGCAAATGTGCACTAATTTCAATACAGGGAACCTTCATAACTCACACACTTCTGTGGCTATTTCTACATATTATTTACCAAATTAATTCTGTAAATCTTCTCCAAATTGGTGGCTCAAATTTTTTACCAAGAAAAAAAATATCTGTCCCCTGTGACTAAATTCACATCTGATGCAATGTCATTTTTCTCTACAGTACAGATCTTTCAGTAAATCTGAGCTAAGATGACAAGCTTTTAGGAAGAATATATATAGGATTGCAAAATAATTACCTGGCCTTCAATGGTTGTTTTTACTTTTTCTCCAAATTTTTGTAATCCTGCTCATCATTCAACAGACTTTGGCATATTTTTTTGTTAGAATAAGCATATTTTTTCCTGTTGAAATATTCTTTGGAACATTCATCCCACAAAAGTGGATGTGTGTGTACTTTGTAAATATATTTTGCTGTTTACAATATATGGGAAATTTCCTTTATGGGAGAGTGATTAGATGCAAGGGAAACTTTTTCCTCTTGTATCTCCAACAGAATAGTCTTTTACTTTATATAAGATATTTGGGCAGATTTTTAAATGTAAACATAAGATGCATTTTTGGGTGAAAAACATTCATAGGGATCAAGGAGACTGCTGGGGAAACTTTTTTTTAAATGTTATTCTGTGGGAGATATTTAGTTGTTGGTGCCAGTTAAGTGCTGGAAAATGGTGTATTTTTTGGTTTATTTTTCATAACGGGAGTAAATGTAATTTATAGGTAACATATGCAAATACAAGCACAATTACTAATTTTTTCTGTCATAGGAAATGGGTATGCAAGAAAGGACCATGGACCTCACAGACTTTAACTTAATTTATTGGATCTTTTCAAGCATGATTACATTCAGTAAAATTTAAACTGCCTCTTTGAAATAAATAACAATGAAGCTTTGCAGAAGCCTAGATTGAATGCAGTTTTTTAAAGAACTTGGTAATTGAATTGCAGGTAAACTCATGTGATTAAATTTATAATGGAAGTGTAGGGAGGTAGGTTTTGTTGAATGGAGACTTTGAAACATTTATCATTTTTTTAACTTAGGATTGGGCATGGTTAGCAATGAGAAGGTCCAGGGTGATGCAGTTTGTTTATGTTTGCTCACATTTATTAACTTTAAGTTTCTTTAGATCAATTTTTACCATGATATTTTGTTCCTTATTGTTGATAACTGTGGTTGGTTGATTGGTTCCAGAATACAGCATACCGGAAGAAAGTGAGAAGCTTGGGTCACTTGTAATGGAGGCATTGACTGCGCTATTAGCTGGGAATGCAAGTAATGCAGGGGTGTTTAGGGAGTGTGGTGGAGCTCGTTGTGCTCATAATCTGGTCCCTTATCCTGAGTGCCGCCAGCATGCACTTGGTAAGCATTTATTCAGTCATAGTACATTTTATGTATGGAATAATTTTTTTTTTAAGTATTGCGATCCAAATAGATTAAAAATGTAATTTTAAAAATTTATGTTGACCCAATTAAACCTTTGTCACTCCATTACCAATGTGGATCATCGAATTAGATCTTCATATCGAAAAAAATGACATTAACAATGTCTTTGCGTAAGTCATTCAACTTAATTTGGAAGTTAATATTCCCAATTAAAAACATCAGGTATTACTTGAATCAAACTGTTTGACAGGGATACTGTACCTTAATAATATAACTCATTAAGGAAGGAAGCAATAATTGTCACAACCCAATAATGTCACTTTGTCCACAATGACCTTTGAGCCTAATATTATGGACTCTAAAATTTCATACACATCTAGGATTCATCCTCTTCATATTTTGGAGGGACTCTGCATATGGAAAAGCATATATGAACTTCATTTAAATTTATAATGTTGTGCAAGTATGATTTCAATTAGACATAATATTTTTTTGCACTTACAGCCATTGTTCGTGAGTTAGTTTTGAGTCCTGGCGGGGATGATGACATGGGCACTTTATTGGGAATGATGCACTCTGCTCCAGCAACTGCTCTTGAATTAAAAACACACATTTTAAAGGTAGGTTTTTTGTAAACGTTTTTACATATATATAATGGCAATTTCATATTTCTATTTCTAAAGTTATGAATTTTCCTCGTAATTGCTGTGCTACCAAATTGTAAATTATGGGAATAGAACTCTTTGTAATGTTCCATAATTTCACTTACTGTTGCATATTAGCTATTCCAGTGTAATAAGAAAACCATACCTTAACACCCCTTTGAGATTTTAGAAAAAGTTTATGCCTCTATCACTGAAATAATTTCAATTAGAAAGTTTAATTCTATGAAATGTTCCAAAAAGGTCTTTGATCAATCTGTATATGCTGGAAAAGCAATTTTATATGTCATGTTTTATCATATTTTATTATGCTAACATGTAATAGAATTAGCCATGCACAAAAGTCTCTGTGCATGTAATGTGAACAAGTGATTCTTTTTAATGCAGTTTGATTTACAAGAAGTTTGTCTGATTCACTTTGAAACTGATTATAACAAAGTTTATTATACCCCCAATATTTACATGGTTCGTTTTTAAATTCTTTCAGTCATTGCTGATTTGCCTTCGGGAAAGCCATAGAACTCGCACAGTGTTTCGCAAAGTAGGAGGGTTTGTGTATGTAATGAGCGTATTAGTCTCCATGGAGGGTTGCCTGGATGGTGGAATGAGAGTAGATGGTGATAAGTTGACAAATGATATTGTCACAAATGTGCAGCCATTATCCTTATGTTCTGGCATCACATCTTTGTCAAGCCCAACACAGTGGGATACTGTACCCATCAAGGAAATTCTTGCTCTTCTTCACACAGTATTTAGCACAGTAACTGTTGCTATGCGATTTGAGCCTGCCAATGCCAAGTTCTTTCACCATGAGGTAAGTCCTAATGTTGTTTTCATTTCCTTTCCTCAATCAGAAAAATATTGTTGTAGCATCAAGCATTTAACTTTTTGTGGTTTCATTTATATTATTGATTGTAATTTTTTTTGGATGTGTAATAGAGAATATGGGTAGAATCCAAATAGTATGATCTATCTTTCTGTATTTGTGGCATCAAAGTATTGGATTTACAGGCCATACTAGAATTCCAATCCCTTTTTGCTGTATGAAATTTTAAATAAAAAAGTCAAGAGTTGTTGACATTGATTGGAATATTAATAAAACATAGTAATGTGTGTTTATCTTCATTTGGTATCTTGATAAATCTAAGATACTTCTAAACTTGTTATATATTTATGCATATGTACTTAGGTTAATAAATAATTTGATTGACATTGTTTAAGATTTAAGGAATTATTTATGAATTTTTCCAATTATAGATATGTTTTACGAGTCTTTGTGACACAATCAGGCTTTTGGGATGTTTTTCAAATCAGCAATATTTAGAAGAAATGGATGATGTGGTAATAGCAAAAGAAGAAACCACTTTTCATAATCTTTTCACTGGGAATGTACTGGAAGCTGCGTGAGTCGAGATAATTTATTTTTCCTTTTGCTTTGTATTATATATAAACTTTTCCATTAATTATAGCCCTTCAAATATACACTTATCAGAGGAATTACATGGAATAACATCACAAAAGAGATATTCAAATGTAAAATGATTTTTTTTTTAAGATACCATATCAATTTGTGGAAAATACATTGTAAAAAACCTATATACTTTTTTCATAATTGATGTACAAATTAAAACTACCTTCCTGTGCCTAATAAATGCAAATGACATTGTGTATTTCAGAATACCGGAGCATATTCACCATCAGCTATCATATGCTTGCCTTGTGATTAGGTTGCTTTATGATGTTGCACTTGATGCATATGATAAGCCCAACATGGCCACAGTAATATCATTGAAATCTCCATCACATCGTCGTCAACAAGTTGATGTATGCTCAAACTTATTTGGCTAAGAATATTTTGATGAATAATCAACTTATTGATGTTTTTGAGTTATTTAACTCCTATATTTTTTCATTGATTTAGGTTCATAAATCCTTGGATTCTCCATCTGGTAAAAGAGCTGCTGTGACATCACTTAACCTTACACCACCAGTACCAGATCCTATTATTGTTCACCCAGGAGTAGTTGTAGCCATTTTACACCTGATTCCTTCAATACAGAATGCAGGGCAGAGACAGGTAAATTTATACCAAATTTGGTAATACCTTAATTTTAATAGTTAGAATCATGAGTAAAGTATGGTCAATCAATCAATTGATGAATTAACTTTCAGTTTTCTAAACAAAGTCTTAAGAATCATTGGAACAATACATTGTGTTCTTGATAGTGATAATTTTAATGACATTTTTAAATCCCTGTGGTAAAAAATCAGTTATGTGGTTAATGTGCCTGCCTGCTAATCCAAAGACAATGGGTTCAAGTCCTGCACTGGACATAGGTGTTGATTGATACACAGGCTTCTTGGACCCAAAACAACCAATAATAAAGCAATATCTATCACACCTATGGATGGACACCTAGGCCACCATAAATTTGAGCTGAAAAAAAAATAGAGTGAAATTTTAAATTTATTTTATCTTCCCATTCAAGTAAATAATTTTATTATTATTACATTTTTATTCTTCCCAGAGATGATTAAATTGACTCACTGTTATGGCATATTTTCAAGGTTTAGTTTTTATTTGTAAGTTTGTGTTTACATCGTTTACAAATATGGCTTTATCAAAAGTAGATTTTATAAATAAATTGTATACTAGTAAATATTTTTCAAATGAATATCAGAGAAGGATCAGCCGACGCATTAACCTGAAGTGCACAAAATGTTATGTTTTTGTTTTTCCAATGGATGCATTTGTTTGAACTTGTCAATTGCCTGAAATAAAACAACAGTTGTTGTCTGACTTCATTTTAGCATTTATTTATTTAATATTGTGTAATACTTTTAAAATACTGTGAGATGTTTTTAAAACACAATAAAAATTGAGTAAAAGCTAAACATTATTTGCCAATAAAATGGAATGATAGGAAACTTACTAGGAAAGGAAAAGTTTGCAAATAAAATTGTGTGTATATTAATTTCATCTATTTGCAGAAATACAAAGTGTAATATTATTAATTTTATGATGACATTCTAAAGAAAGTAACTTGGAAACCTCAACATAAACTTTTAAAATTATTCTCTGCCCTTCCGATCCCAATTTGACATAAAACTTTGCAGATTGTTTTCCTCTTGTTTCCTTAAAAAATGTACAGTAGAATATTCACTTAATTGAGAAACAAGGTATTTTTTCTTATGTATAATTACACTAGGAAACTAGTGTCATAGGGGTTGAGCATTAGACTGCTGACTGGAGGGCCTAGGTTTGATTCCTGGTAACACTTCTGGGCACCCTCAGCATCACCCAAACTGTGTGACTTTTCAGGTTCCTGAACTTCCTGGGAAACTATAAATATGAGAACTTGTCATCAACTCCTCATTATATTTAAGTAACAGTATTATTTAGGCACAATATAGTATACTGAAACAACCCTGCATTATGAAACACCTATTTGATATCTATCACTCCTTATGTCCCCCAGATTTCCACCTATTAAAAAGTCCTTAACTCCATGACTCGTATAACTGTATTTTTATCTTCAAATTAGGGCAATGTAAAGTTTGATTTGGGCCCCATGGTCTCCCCCTCTTACTACTATCCTCATTCACCTTCTATTTGTAATCCTCCCTTCCCTTTATTTATGCTGATTTATACCCTTTGCCTCTACATCATTCTGATTCCCCTAATCAAATTTGAAGTGGTTTCATAATAATACCTTGCCTAAATATAGCATTTTGATTAAAACAGTGTTGTAGCCTCGGTTATTTTCTCCATTAGTTTGTAACCAATTGTACTATACAAAATCAATTAATGTGAACATGAGTCAATAAATTCTTGGAGTGAAATGCCTCAAATTAATGTGTTATTTGTGTTGTGTGTGGGCTGTCTTTATAATATTTTCACAATATTATTGGGTCGATAATTTTTCATAATATCTTGAGGTGGTATGTATTCAGCCCAGCATTGATACACTTTCAAGTAATAATAAATCTGCAACTGTGAGGATATCCATAAAGTTTATCTTATTTGGGCTTTTTTAATGACTTTCTTGGCTTATTAATATCAGACTTAACCACAAAATTTCATTCCTCAGCCCATTTAACCCACTAACCCAGCATTATCTTTCCCACATTTTTTCATTTTCTCAACTCTCCAGTGGACTATGGTAAAAATTTCTTATTTAATTGACTTCAGTTTATGTTCATCATGTAAAATTGAAGAGTCTTACGTAATTTCAAACTTCACATACAAATAATTGAGCACTCTTTAACTGATTATTATATCCATTGGTTCATCAGGACATTCTTTCATTCATTGGTTAGCTTTTTGATTTGATTGATTAACTTGTCAATGACCAAATACCCTCTATCCAATGTGAGCCATTGTAATTGCATTGAATGTTTTTATTGTAAGGTTCAGGAGTTTTCAGGATATTAAAAAATGATTATTCATGTAATTACTAAGTTATGATCAATTGACATATTTATTGGTTTTTGTGTGAATTGCTTTCTTGCATCTAAGACATTGCTCTGCCGTGTTTACTTTAGCAAGCATTGACTCTCCAAGTATGCGCAGCTGAAGTTCTGAAGTCATTAGTGAGATCTGAACGCAACCAGCAAGTCATGTGTGAAGCAGGATTACCCTGGGAACTTCTTTGTGTTGGTCGCATTGCTCTTGAAGATGAAACTCATCCCCTTCACCCATCCTTGCAATACATGCTTGAACGTCTTGCTGCACAGACACTGGAACCCAGGGATTTACGGTGAGTAAACAAAAACTAATGTATCTTTGAATTCATTCTGCATTCGTAGAATTCAACCTCTGAGTCCATCCGAGCCTTTAGTGATAAACAACAGGTTTCATTCTTCCATAATGGCCAGGGACCTAGTGGGTTGTTTGATTAGGGATAGCCATGTCAACTCCTGCCGAAAGGTGGGCTAGGCTGGGCTGGGAAAGGTGGGCTGGGCTATGTCAGGTCATGTGCATGGAGTGGTCAAAAGGACCTTGGGAAAATGGTCTTCAGCATGCTCACTGCAAGGTGAACTACACTTTCACCCTGCAGGCAGAGATACCCTTAATGTCATCCATCATTGACCATTTCATTCAGCTGTGTACATCTATATCTTTTACAGTGACCACGATTAATTTTACTGAGTATTCTGAGTAAATCTGCCTCAGTTTTCCCTGAGATTTTGATGGAATAGCATAGTTCTAGTATAAAATAGTCATACCTTAGAATGCTTTCACATGATAGAGAAATCGTTGGAAAAATTAGAGGCACAGCAGTCAAACTGAAAATATAATGAAATTTTCCAAGGTAGGACTTGCTATTTCATGCAAGGAAATATGTACAAAGAGAAATAAGCTATTGTGTAAGCTTCACTTAAAAATTATATATGTAAATGAGAAACTAACATATACCATAGTCATCATCAGAATCTGGTAAATATATATAGACATGTTATGTATTGATTGGTTTTTTTATTTATGTACTACTTTATAAGTATAGTGTTTACAAGAAATTTTAACATTCTGCGCCAAGGCGCAGAAGACACTGATTTTCCAGGTTAGAATTAATGAAAAATTCCTGGATCAGAACAAGAAGGATCAAAGAATTTTAATGTTAACACTTGATATTGAAGGGAATGGAATTGTTGCATTAAAAATTGGCAGCTGTATCAATGTTCATTCATCATAGAACCATAAAAATTTTTCTTCACTGCTGCTAAAATCATGTAAGCAATGCAATGATTTCAAAGTGTAATAATTATTCGCCTTGACTGGGATTTGAATCCAGATGCTTTAAAGGTCTGGCCAAGTTCTTTAGCTAGATCAAAAACCAGGATGTCCTCTTCCACTCCAAAATTTTGGGGGCTTTAAAAGAACAAGGTGATATGATGAAATATCATACACACAATGTCACAGGTATTTGTAGCCTTGTGCATTGTGGCATAGTCCATGAGGTTAAAGACAACTTTAAACACTAGGGTGTCTACAGTTGGCTTTAAAGAACTGTGGGAGATGCCATAACAGTAACATTTAACAGAATCATGAATGCAATTATTTTCACTGAAGTTGTCACTTTCCTTGTGCAAAAAGTGATTTTCTTTTCCAAATAGCGCATTAGTAATTCTATATTTTTCAAAAGATTGTATCATAGTTTCATCTTTAACTGAGACTTGTTCACCCAGTTACAAAAACTAGCCCAATGCCCATAGGTCTTGCCGCAGCACCACATGTGAATGTAACTAAATGCAATACATTGTATTCATTTACTATTTATTTAGGATTTTTTAGGTGGTATGTTCAAGGAAATATTAAAGCTCTATTGCTTACTACTGGCTCAAATGTTAATATTGAATTTGTAATGAAGTCAACAATTTTGTATGCTTGATGAGGGAAAAAATACGTAATAAAAATTATTTTTCTTGGAGAATCAGGTTGTGGCATACAAGACAAAGTCATACTCTTTTATCCTTAACCTATAAAATGCAGATTGGTTTAAGAGCATGTTTTGGATTTTTAAAGTGTCTCTATGGGCTGAGAAATATGTTATCTTCAAATTTTTGTACCTGTGCCCTGCTTCTTCCAACCTTGTTCTTTCTACTTAACTCTTTGTTTAAATTCTTCTTTATCCTTCTCTCATCTATTTTTCTAATCATCTCATTTGTGATCCATGGTTTTGTTGTCCTTTTCTTATTAACAGTTCCTATAGTTTCTTTTGTTGCTTTTAATATCCCTTGTTTGATATATTTCCATTTTTCCTTGATAGTTCTTCACTCTTTTCCCTCATTCATGATATTTTCTACAGTCTGCTGAAACGCCTTCTTTGCCATTCCAGTTAATGCTTCTAAATTCTGTTTCCTTACAGCCCCAATCTTTTGGAGTTGGTTGCTACAGTTCATGAGCGCTAAATTGTGATCAGAGTCCGCATCCGTTCCCAGGAAACTGTGCAAATTGATCACACTGTTTTTAAACTTGTGCTTAACCATAATTTTTCTAACTGATACCTTTCTGAGTCACCTGGCCTTTTTCATATATACCTACGACTTTTATGGTGTCTAAACCAAGTGTTGGTGATGATTAACCCCTGTCTCCTGCAGAACTCAATTGCTTTATCTCTCTGGTCATTCCTGGTACCAAAACATAGTCCCCACCTTGTCACCTTCTCTACCTTCGCCTACCGTCGCATGCCAAACCCCCATTATGATCAAATGTTTTCCTGCAGGAAAATATCCAATTATGTCCTCTTAACTGAAAAGATAGACTACCAACTTCTTCCTTCTTGCTTGTTGGCAAATATGTCTGAACAGTGACCAAGTTCGTTGGTTTTGCTTTTATCTCTGCCAGTAATATTCTAACTGTTGCTCGCTCTTTTTTGACTATGCTTCTTCCTACCTACCTTTTATCTGATATAATGGCAACCCCTCGTTGGCTCTTGTACTCTCCACTGTATATTACTCTACTATAACTCCAGTAATCCCTGCTATCCTTCCATCTCACCTCACATAGAACTAAAATATCTGTATTTCTTCTTTCTATCCCTTGCTTTAAATTCTCTAATTTTCCTGTCTTCAACATTGCCCTAACATTCCCACTTCCTATTTTAAATAATATAATATATTATTCATCATGAAAAAAATGTTTTACTTTTACAGGGATTTTTTACGTTTGGGAAATCCACTCCGTTCAGCATCGTTAGAGGACCCAGAATCCCATGCCCGTGAGGTTGCCCATAGACCATCACACATATCCTTTCCCTCGAACCGTCACAGTCCGTGTTCTCTTGCCGGAGGAGGTCCAGTTCCTTTGACACGAGTCAAGACTTTGGTTTCCATGACAACTCCAAGGGACTTCCGGCTCCTGCATGGAGGGGCTTCAACTGGTGCCATTCTGCCTCCATTTGTAGAATTTGACATGAGTGCCGAGGGATTTGGCTCTCTCTACCTCCCTTCCTTGGCACCCCAGAGCCTCTCTGCTGCAGTTGCTTCATCCGGAGGTGGTGGTATGGGAGGGGGTGGAATGGGGGGTGGTGGCAGTGGAATGGGGGGTGGAGTTGGTTCTGTTGGCAGCAGTGGAACTGGAGGTGGAGGTGGTGATATAAATGTCATTGGTGGAATTGGTTCAGGTAATTGCAAGTTTGAATATATCAGCAGTACGTTGGGGAAGGTTTTTGTTTTGTATTTTCAAAAATACCACTTGATGTGTATTGCATTTATTGAAGAATTTATTATTTACTCAAAATTTGGTTATTCTCATTTTCTTAATCTATTATGTAACTATATTCTCCTTTGGTTTTGGGAGTTTTGTCATGGAAAGTTGTACAATTCTCTCATGATTGGTGAGGCCTTTCAGTGGAATGGAAGATATTATTTTCCCCATTTATTCAGTGCTTTGTTTATGTATTTTTTCCAAAAAATATTTTTCTGGACAGCTGATTTTTTTAATATTGGTGTAATCTTTTCATTCTACTTGTAGCAAATCCTGAAATACATTATCATTCTAATTTATGATACCAAACATTTAAATTTATTCACTCTCTTAGTTTTTGCCTGTTGCTTTCTTAATTTGTATAAATCATCTCTATTAATAATAATTTATTTGATTTTATATAAATTAATTTTTTAATAATCTCTATAGTTTTGTGAAGTTCTTCTCATGCAATCCATTGTATGTGCACAACAATTTCAATTAAAGTAGTATTCATTTTATTTTCCTAGCTATCTCAAAAGTATGTTGTCATCTCAAGTTTGGCATGTGGATTATTGTGTCAATAAGGTTTTGTGTCATCATAAAAAACATGATTTAGAACTTCTAATTTTTCAAAACTAACTATAGGTTACTTTCATAAATATTATAAAACACTTTTCGTGCTGAAATGTATGGTGGATTACCATGATATTCAAATTATCTGTTGAAAGTTAATATTTGGTCCTGGAAATTTTGGATAATCGATTATGTATTTATCTTTTCTAGGTGATCGCATATTTCCACCACAAACTGGGTTAAGTTATTCAACATGGGTCTGCGTAGACAAATACTCAGACCCTCGAACTGATCCTCATTGTGTTCGACTTCTAACTATTGCACGGCACATGCCTGGGATTGGTGGCTATGGTGGTGGTGGTAATAGAAGAGATGACCAAAGTCAGCAAGGCCATCACCTTGCGTGCCTTGCCTTCCTACTCTCTGCTAGAGACAAAGCTCTCATTGTTACTACAAGGGAGACAATAATGCCTCAGAGTAAGTTTTATCCATGCCCTCTTCAACATTTATCTTGATTCATATTACTGTTTCACAAAATGCAAACAGACCTTGCTTTATGACTTGGCTCAACAGTTCCTCCAAAATATGTTGTTAAATGAACTGTCATTATACTAATGATCATTATGACATTTTCTGTTGTGAAATGATTGATGCATTCATTGAAAAGTGCTGTACACTGCTATGACTTTTTACATACAATTTTATGATCTCTCAGTGAACCAGTAATGATTTAATAACAGTTTTAGAATCAATTTTGCCTGTAAGGCATTTAATCCGATATTAAGCAAAAGAAAGTGCTTGGTCATTCCCCTGCTCTGTTGAAATCTGTAGAATATTGGTTTTTTAAATATGGCCACAGGGTATGATCGGTGAGGCAGGATGACCACATTGCACTGAGATCAGGGCAGGGGGACAGTAAATGTTGTTTTATTGTTTGAGGTGATGTTGTGAGTTCGAAAGAACTCTCAGATAAACCCTGAGTAATGGAGAAGGATTAGAAAGGGCTAGTGGAATGATTTCATGAGGGAGGATTGTTAATGTATTTATGCTATGGTTGTGTGTGGATGTTGGACAACATCTATAAAAAATTAAAGGGAAACAATGCATCAAAACAGCTACTCTGGAAAGATTCAATTGTGAAGATATGCTTAATAAATGCTGAGGTTTTGTTTTACATCAGGGCAGTAGTAATAAATCTTGTTGTATTCTTTTCTGCAAATGTGTTTTACCAGTTCTTGAACACATTTCATGCATATTTCCGCCAATTTTTAGCATGGTTTTTAAATATGCTCTTTAAATACATAACATTTGAACTAAAGATTATTTCTGCTTATCTTGTTTTTACTGCCTAGTGGTTGTTTCCATTGTAATTACTAAATGTTACGAGTTTTAAAGTAAAGTTGTTTATGTAAAATAACTTTTAGTTAATAACAGAGATGAATTTTCAAGTTTCCACTTAATAAAGATATATTTCAGACTAGTTTCAACGTACTACATCATTTTCAAATGAAGCTCTTACTGGACAGAGTCCAATATATATATATTAGTATAGGAGGTAGGGAAACCAAGGTGTCTCCACGAGCTGGGGGAGGGGGGGTTGGGGGAGAGGCGATTAGCTCAAGAACTTTGGTTTTTCCCACTTGCCTTCCCCCCCCCCCCCCCCCCCCCGCAGGTCGTAGAGACACCTTGGTTTCTGCACCTCTTATATTTAATATATATGTTGGGCTCTGTACAGTGAGAGCTTCACTTGAAAATGATGTGGTACATCGAAACTAGTCTGCATTATGTCTTTATTAAGTGGAAAATTGTAATAGTCTTCATCTCTGCTATTATGGAACAGTTCCACCAAATCACACCTGAATCTGTAATTTACCTTAACTTTTAGTTAATTTTACGCTCATCTTGACTCATTCATGTTTTCTTATCTTCAATTAGGTGCTGCTGAATGGGAACCTGATGTAATGGGTGATGCTGGGGCCAGAGTCTGGTGCCCTGATATACTTCAAGAGGGCCAGTGGCATCACTTGGTTTTGGTTCTCAATCGGGCTGTCCTAAAGAACTCTTCCTTTTCTCTCTATGTTGATGGCCAGCATGTGCACTCGCAGAAGGTACAACATTTATTTGTCATTAAAGGTCTACAGTGAAGAATTTGATAGTAGTATTTGATTGAATATGCTCTGGTACAATCTTGATGATGAACAGTTTGATAAATTTTTTAAAGTGAAATAAGAATGAGGACAAACACAAAAATGTGAACCATTGGTTGAGAAAAATACACTATGGTGGGATTTAATCTTTCTACCTCTGAAATAGCCGGCAAAGGAAATTACCCTGTAATCAAAGAGACTGGTTTATGTAATCATTTGAAAAATGATGCATACATTATTCTGCTCACGTTTAAGTGATTAATGCGTCCAAAAGAAATTACATCATCATAGACAGTAATGCTGTGATGATTTCAGTCATTATATTGATTTATTTTGCATTGTTTTTTATTTGGCCTTGTTGGATTAGTGTTCAGTAGCAATCGCTGGGACACTGTTTGATGCTCCAAGAATTATGGGGAAAAGGCTTTACAGATGCACTGATTTTAATGAAAACCTCTATTCATTTTGATTAAGAAAGCCATTAATTTAAATGCAAAATTTTATTTTAAGTAAAGTGATAATTTCAGAAATAAAGAAAAAAATGTAATTGTATATGAAGTGAACCAAAATCAGATACATTATGGCATTACTTGCCAAAATGGAAGTGTAGTCTTTGAATAAGAATCTGAAGATACTAAGATGGTACCTGAAAGGCTGCATCTCTGCTTTCCTTTGTATCCAGTGCTAGTCCTCTTATGCACTAATAATTTTATTTTACAAATCCTTTTCAAATTTATGTATTTGCTCTATTACATTAGTAAGTACAGTGAAATTCATGGAAAATATCAGCTCTTTAAAAAAGCTCCATTTTTGTCCAACAAAGTAATCAATTTGGTTATTTTGATTTTATATTTAAAATCAAATCAATTAATCAATACTTAATTTATGGTAATTATCAACTTAATTTTTAGTGCTATGTAGAGACAACATAATTTATTGCAATTGCTGCTTGGCCTTTATTTCAAGCTGTGACTTATTAATCCCTAAGAGCATAGGTGTGTGTATTATGTTCTAAAACCCATTAAAAGTTTCAAGATTTTGTGTATTGCTATGTGCTATTGGGCCTCCAGTAGATTGTTCTTTAATACAAAACTTTTAACTTTTTATGGTGAACAGCTACATTATATCTCCCAGAATCCTGGTGGTGGGGCTGCTAACTTAACTGTAGCATCCTCTGTGTATGGCTATATTGGCACACCACCTGCTTGGCGACGTTTTTCTCGCCTCTCTTGGAAACAAGGGCCTTGTCATCTGGTGGAAGAAGTTCTTAGCCCACAGACAGTGGCTATGCTGTATCAACTTGGCCCCCATTATATGGGCAGCTTGCAATCTCCAGAGCCAAATGGTATGCTAATTATACCCATTCTGATTAAGTTCCTTATTAATTTTTAGATTTAACTTACTGTCAGTAGTTTTGTCATTAATTTCAGTTTTTTCACTAAATATTTAATTGATCTTCTGATATCTTAATTTTTGTTTACCTGTAACCCGATTACAATCTTTAATATTTAATGAGAGGATAAATAATGTAATTGTGTAGAACAGTATGGCAATTTATTTGATATTCTATGTAAATTTTCTCATTTAGGCTCTGAACCAATGGCTCCTCTTGTTCCAGAAGAGAAAGTCATATTTGGATTGAATGCAAAAGCTGTCTCTCAACTTACTCTGGCTAAAATAAGGAAAGTTTACAGTCGAGCTGACAATAAATCAATTGCAAAACAGGTAATTTAATTTGCAGTGTTTAATAGAAAAAGTTGTCTTTTACTTGTGTATTTGCATCGTGAATCTATAATTTTTGTTGCAAGGTATAACATTGATAGGCATATAAGATGAGTGTATTGCTCTTATTGAATTCTTCTTGCCAAACTTTCTGCACACTCCCAATGACTGTATAATGCGTAGTAAATTTTCATGAATCAAAGCTATTTTTTACTAAAATGATACATCAAAAACCCTAACACGTCTATTTGGTGTATCTTAATTTCAGGAAATAAAAGCATTTATTTTAGATGAATTCTTTGTGATTCTGGTTTAAATAGGCAAAAGTTTACTAGATGAGAAGTTATTATTATGTTTTTGGTTTATACAATCCATGTGCTTTACATTTTAATAACATGAAGATGTTACAGATGATGATAAATAATTTTTTAAAACTTTTTGTAATTCTTAGTACCTTTCTTACAGCTGGGTATGTCTTCACATGAGAATGCAACTCCAATCCGTGTTCTACACAATTCTGCAGGACATCTGAGTGGGCCAGCAAGGTCTTTGGGAGGTGTAGTGATAGGTTATCTTGGTGTACGGGTGTTTTCTCCTAGACCTGTTGCAAAAATAGTGGAAAATGTTGGTGGTTGCTCAGTACTCTTAGGTAACTGCTGTTTGTTCTCAATTAATATCTCATAATTCACTAATCATAGAAAATAAACAAAACCATAGAAATTAGAAATTTTGGTAAATTTTGGAAAAGACTAGATCCTGATGTTAAAACATTTTCCATTGATACTGGACACCAGACAAAATTGGATCCTGTGGCATTAAAATCAGTGAATTCATTGTGAACTGAGTATTGGGGTCTCAAGGCTTCAAATAATATTTTATAAGCATGATATATGGTGAGAGAAAGGAAAACAAATGAGGAAGTACTGGAGATGGTGGGTGAGGAGAGGGGTTTGTTGAGAGAAATCCTATGGAGGCAGGAAAAATGGATGAAAGTCGTATTGAGCGGTAGTGGAATGTTGAAGAGGGTAATAGAGGGGAGAATGTTGGACAAGCGAGGAAAGGTTAGGAACAGGATAGGGATGTTGGATGGGATGAAGGGAGGAAAGAAGTACACAGAGATGAAGAGGGACCTGTTGTAGTTTAGGTGCTGGATTGGGTTTTGTTTGGAGTTACAAAATATGTATTTGATAGTTGTGTCCATCCAAAAACCTACCTTAACCGGTAGATTACCTAATAATAATATGGTGAGAAAAATATTACAAATATTTTATAGTTTCTTTAAAGTAAAATACATCGACATCAATATTATTTTCTAAATAAATTATTTAGGGTGGAAACATCTTAAAATCCTCAAATTTTAATTAATGAGTGGTCCTATTGGAATAAAAAAAATAAAATACCAGCAGAGTCATGTGCTGAAAGTCAGTGGTACTTAGGGCATTAAAGGGAGTAAAATTTATGATATTTGTGATAAGAGTGTATTTTTTCTCAAATTAATTGGCAATGAAGCCAGAATTTTTTACATCGATAAAGAAAACATTGATCTCTGCAAAAACCTTGGAAGATGTGTATCAGTTGGCCTAAAAGAATTACTTTTGATTACCCTGTATGATATATTCTTATATTTCTTGTATAAATAAATAGAATGAGTGGGTATAGTATGATCAATATGTACGTATAATAGTAATAATGTTTTTACTATTCACTGACTATATGTATCATGTAGGTTTAGGAGTTGTCAAATGCAATGAAAAATAGTGCATACAGGTTCATGTCAACACTATGAGCCTGCTTAAAAAAGAACATATGCATTACAGAATGTGATAAAAACATGATAGACTACAACCTTAATAATCCATTCTATACATTAGTTCGTAATTTTACTCCTATTGCATCTCTTCAAGTTCTGGCTTAAAAATTTCAATACTTTTTGAATAACTCCTAGTATTTTTTTTCTAATACTGTTCACTTTTTCTTGGTTGATAGGTTTGATAGCAATGGCTCAAGATGTTGAAAGTTTATATGCTGCAGTAAAGGCATTAGTATGTGTAGTGAGAAGTAACCGATGTGCTCAGAAGGAAATGGAGAGGCAGTGTGGGCATCAGACGTTAGCCATGCTTCTTCGTCGCAAGAAAGCTCTTCTGAATAGCCACATCCTTCATCTAACCTTTGGACTTGTGGGGACAGTGAATAGTGGGCAAGAGAGTTCATCTATTCCTAACATCATTGCTTTCAGGGATCTTCTTTGTGACCTTGAGGTATTTATTTTCTAATTTGCTAAAATGTTAGTTGTTCTTAAAGTGGTGTCCCAATTTAAGGATCTTTGACTTAATGATTAACTAATTAATTTGCATCATTTACTTTAATTTATAGTTAAGATTAATTGTTTGCAGGAAATCCTACAGTTGGGATTCCACTGGTTTTAATAAATAGCGATAGTTTATGAAAAAGCAGAATTACTTACTCAGTGCTAGAAATTGATGGTGTTGTTAAATACTGTGACCATTCTTGGAGTTCAGTGGCATATGATAAAGAAATCACTGGGCCTTTGCAAATTAAAAAACTTTCAGTATTGTGTAATCAGACTTCTGTCCTCTAATGCAGTCTTACAAAAGGATTTGAATGAGTTCTGGTTCTTTGTATTTTCTGATTAAAAGGGGAAAAGCAAGATGCTTCATGGACACTTCTTGTTTGATCTGCTTTTACTGATTTTAACTTTTAACAGTGTTGGACTTTGATGTTATTTCTCACCTTTACTTACCTTCTATACCAGCCACAGATTATCTTTAGTTTTTACTCTAGATTCCTAAATAATGCACACCATTATTTAGAACACAAATGTTGCACAAGGCATGAATCCTGTGTTTGGGTATTGGTGTTTATCATTTCCCCCATGAGAACTTTTCTGTTAAATTCATAATAATAGATTTTTGGTGTATAAAAGGAATGTTTTAATTTGTGTTATCTTCTGCATGGAGGTGTGGCATGAAGCCCCTGGTGAATTGGAGCGCTCGCTGTTTGAACACTTGCATGAACTTGTGGCCGAATCAAGTGAGAAGCAGACCAACTTGAAGATTGCTCGAGAGCTGCAACTCCTGCAGAGGTTGCTACGAATTTTGCCCCGTGTCTCTTCCCCTCCAACGCGACATGTTCTCCTGTCACTTCTTAGGGCCCTTCTTGGCAACCATCCTCGTTCAGCTGATTTATTAGCGTTAGTATTTTCTTTCTTAACTGTTGAATATGTTATGCTTAAATAAGGTGGTGATGAAGTCATGCAGCAGACATATGGCAAATGGCATTTTCTGTGAGCACATTTTTTTTAGAGATTATAGAGATTTGGTTTAATTAATTCACATTTTTGAGTGTTTGGACACTTATCTGTCGGGTGAAAGACACATGCATGCCTCAAGTATGTGGCACTGCACTTGTGTTATTCTTTGCATTGAGTCTATGAAGGGTGAAATTGTGTACATTTTTATTGGTGTTTTTCCTTATTCTACCTTGCTTTAAGAACAATTTTCCTTTCAATGTCTGATTATCAGCTTGGTCTTTACTCTTTAAGTACTATCTATCACATTAATCTGTATTCTTACCTGCATTTTCAGTCATCAGGCCAATTCAATTTAGGCAAATTTTAAAACATTATTTAGATGCATAAAATTTAAAATGAAAAGAATGATAACCAAACATATCATAACATTTTCAGAAAAGCACTTTCATTTTCTTGAACATTTGCTACAAACTTGGATAACATTGTTTTTTCATTCATGCCATTCTCTTTTAAAAATTTTACTTTAACAATTCTACTAATTCTATTATTTTAATTCCCCAAAGCAATGCGTATGAACTATAAGCCTAAAAAGGGGAGAGAGGCCAAATTTAGAGGTGCTGAAAATTTATGTGGCAACTATTTAATTAAGCTTCAATATTGCATATATCATTGAGATGCCGGTAATTATGATAACTTGATATCTTCATAATATGCACACAATATTAAAATGTTCTTCTTTAATTCTGGTGAAATACTGTACACTAACATTTTTTTTTGAACTTGTTTAACAAAAAAGGTCATACTATTGTTAAATAACTAATTTTTATTGCAGTTCAATTTCAGGTTATGTGATCATTCAATTCTTGCATAATAAGTTAGTGATAAGCAAATTCTGATTTTTCTTCTATCTGGATTATTTCTAGATAATGATTAAAAACACATAACATTAATGAAATTAATGTTCTGAAAGCAATGTTATTACCATAGGTAATTATTTGAAACTTGGGACACAATGAAGGGTCTTCATAATCTGTACTCGTTACCATTATTTGCAAAATGTATTACAAATATTGTTACTTTAATTTGCATTTCAAAATGCATATTAGCCAGAAACCTTGGGCTACCTCATTTCATTGGAGCTAGATTGCATGTTTCATAATCATAAACTGTACTGTAGAGGATGGTCACATTATTGGGAATTATAACAATAACTGCCAAAAAGAATTCATGATGTTCAACACTGTTATCACCAAAATCACATGAGTTAATTGGAATACATCTTACTCTGTTTTAACTAGCTTTAGCAAAATTTGCCTTAAGGTGAATATTAAAGCATATTCTCATAAACATCATTTTGTACATGAGAGTTTACAGGTTCTGTTTTTTGATTAGTGGGCTATTAAACTGCAAGGTATTCTTTGCATGCAAGGTACATGTAAATATTCAATGTTGCAAACTTCAAGTACCTTTTTGCACATAAACTCATTGAAGTACTCTATATTTTAAAACTTAAGGTATACTATATGTGAGTAAACTGACAGCTGAGCCTTTACTTCTGTCATTAGGTTGGTAGGTTGGTCAAGTCACATAAAATAATAACAATAATAATAATAATTTTATTTACCTGAGGATTGGTGTACAATATAGGCCATGTCATAAAAAATAGAAATTCAGAGCATTTATATACAGAGATTTAAAAAAATATTTATACATACATATTTGCAAAATTATCATGTACAGACTTACATATGTCTTTTCATAGGTTTTATTTAAAACATATGTCAATTTATATTATTAACAAATTCAGGCACACTTTAATAATTTTTCTCAGAAATCCTTTTATTTGTCTCTTAACTGTGTTACATCTCTTATGTCTTTGTATTTCTGTGGTAATTTATTACAAAGTTTTAGTCCCATTGACTTAGGTCCTAGGCTTGTATATTTGGTTCCATTATATTTGATATGCAGGCTTGTCTGGATAGGGTGACTGGTTAGGAGAATTTGCTGGAAGTCTGTTAGATGTCATTTCATGTATGTTACTAGGAATAGGATGTAAATGGATGGAAAAGATAGGAGCCCAAGATCTTGAAAGATTGGATGGGCAGATGAAATTGGAGGTTTAGATTCAATGATGTGAATAGTCTTCTTTTACAGTTTAAATAAGATTTGAGAGAAAGGAGATGAGCCCCAGAAAATGATACCATATGTAATATTTTAGTGGATAAGGCCATATTAAAGCATTAGTAGCATGTCCTTGCTCACTGTTTTCTTCCAAGTTCTTAGGAGGAAACATGCCGAACTTAATTTTCCTGAAAGGCAGTTTATGTGGGTTTCCCAAGTCAAGTTTGAGTCCAAATGGATGCCATGAAATTTTGTGGATGAGATAAATCATCAAATGGCTGGAGATTTACCTTTTTGATATTCCTGAAAGCTTGTCTAGAAGGAACGCCATGCTTATTTTTTTTAGTATTTCTCAATCAGTCTGAACTTCTGGGGATAATTTGTTGTTATAAGCTTATGGCGAGTTATATGTTTTAGAGATTCCCAAAGTTTGTGGTGGGACAAGGTCAAATAGGTATACAAATACATTTTAGTTTTATTTATATTACACATAATGGAGTGGCCAATGATACGAACATAGAAAATTCATCTGTTTGGTAAATTCAAAGAACTGTGGGATAAATCATTCTTCTTGATCAGGATTCAAACCCAGTTCCCTTGATATCTAGCCAAGTGCTCTAGCCAATTAAGCTATTGTGCCTTACTCTTACACTCTGAAATTTTACGAGGCTATTAAGGAATAAGATGTTATGATGAAATAATGTGTATAAAATATCACAAGTATTCATAGTTTTGCATGTTGCACCACAGTCCACAAGATTGAAGCCAACTTAATGCATAGAACTATGAATACTTGTGACATTGTATGTACATTATTTCAATGATAACATCTTATTTCTACGAAGCTATCAAAATTTCATAGCGCAAGTCTTGGTTGCTAAATTGGCTAAAACAACTCGGCTGATTATCTAGTGATCCAGGTTTGGATCCCAGTCAAGATGAATGATTTTATTGTACACTTTGAAGTGGTTGCATTTTGTGCCATTTGAATTTTGGAAGTAATTTTTCTGAGGCATTACCCAGGATTTGAAACTGAGGCTCTTAGGTCAGTAACTGATAGGGAATAATGGAAGACTATTGTATACCTATTTTTAATTTAAAAATGTGCTGATGTTTCAGCCATTACTTTTATTTGCCATAGAATTACTTCTTGACACTGGAAATAATGTCTGCAGAGAATCCTTGGGCAAAGAAATCTGTCAAAGGAGCAGGGAGACCCTTTCTGGGCTAGGAAGTATCCCAGTCTGCTATTTTCTGTTCATCATTTACAATATATTCCCCTGTTAACCATCATCTGCTTTGTAATGTCCTTTCAAATTACTATGCGGACAATCAGTTGCTTTCTCCCAAACAAGATATCTTTAGTTACTATGGTATTGTATAATTATGTCAATTCATACTTTCCCTCATCCTTTATTGATATTTTTCATGTTTTTGTTGTACCCAAGTAAAAATCAAAAACACAGTAATCAACCCGAAGGCCAGTTTGGTAGGTGATGGTAGAGTTCACCCAGTACTATGCCCGATGGTGTGTGGAATTCATACATCAGGGTAGGGGGGCCAGTTCCTTTCCCTTTGCAGGTTATGGTTTCCCAGTAAGATCTGGTACCCGAAAAATCACACAGCTTGGGTGTATCTGCAGGTGATCAGAGAGGCTTGCTCGGGAATCGAATCTGGGCCCTCTGGTCAGTAGTCCAACGCTCTACCCCTGGACTGCCTTGACCCACTTTATACCTGAGTAATGAATTGTAAATGCTAATGCTAGAAAGTTATCGTCAGCTTTCAGATTGTAATTTTATGATTCATTTTTATAATTAATTTTTGTTATTGACTCATGTAATGCCAGGTTTTCATTACAATTTTAATACTCTCCTTATATCTTCAGCCCTAACAATCCTCTCTTATACTCAATATTATTAGCAAAGAATAGGAAAGACCATTTCGTCTTATGGATGATATAAATTTTTTGAGGAATGATCAAGGTGGGCAGATATGTAGGGCAGTTATATTGGAACTGTAAACCTGCACCCTGGCGTGTCATGTACATTCTTAATAGTTTCCCAACTGCGTATTTATCAATTGCAGTTTTACTGGAAGGTAAAAAACTCTTTCAAGACAACTTGCCCAATTTAAAGAACTGTGGGAGATGCCGCAACAGTGATGTTAAATGGGGTCATCCGCTAACATGCATTAAAACTCAGAATTTTCAGAATGTATAAATCACTCCCAAGGTTGCCAACGTTCTTCTTGGTATATAAAATCTTGCATGGGTTATTGGGGTTGACGCATAGTTGTTTGAAGATATTAGAGGAGACAGCCAGTATGGGGTGGAAATTTGTACCTCTTCTCAAAATACATTCTTTGATGGTCTTCATAATATGTGGGGAGCTGATTAAGGATACCTAAATGTAGTTTTACAGTATGTCATTGAGTTCTTTGGATTAAAGCTACGTGGCCTTGAGGAATTCTTAATCAGATTATCATCAGTTATCCAAATCATGAATAATTAGTTACAGCTCTCCCTTAAAGCCTCCCTTCAGGCACCCTTTTCATTTTTGTAACCCTCTTGCCTCAGACTTTCTATTTCTAGTTGAACCTCTTCCATTCTTTGTCTTCTCTGTGTTTCTCCTAATCCATTCTTCATTAAATTACTATCTTCAGAGATCTGTCATGCTTTAAATATGTACAATGAATGTGTTGTTTTCTTGAAAGCGTTAATTTTTCTTGACATTTTTTAAGCCCAGACATTTCTTTCTTCTTCTACTGTTAATGAATTTCATCTGCAGTGATTAAGTGTTCCTTTGAATCCTCAATCCTTCCATTTTGTTAGGCATTTCTATTCCTTCCAATATTTTCTGCTACTTTCACAGACTATGTCTCATCAGCAAAAAGAATGCTTCGGATACCTAATGAAATATTTCCTTATTTTCAGACCTTCATTGCTGGTTTTGAGATGAATTTCCTGTTTGTAGATAACTTTCTTTGCCTAAACTTTATGTTCATATCTTTCTTGCTTCAGCTATGGCTGGTGATAATGCTTCCTAGATAGTAAAATTCCTCCACAAGAGATAAATACTTTTTCTGCATTTCCTTAGAATAAACAGACTTGCTTCAACTGGTTTCATTGTACTGTAGCATCTTTGGCTCCAGTACAACGTTGTGAGGTTCTTATATAGTCTCCCAGGGGTGACTATATAAGAACTGTATGGTGACTGATTTGAGGGGCATGGGTGGGAGGAAGGTTTGTGAATGGGGGATGGTTGGTCACAAAGGCTGATGGATGAAAGCCTGTAGTTTCAGGGTTTTAGGGGATGTGTGGCAGAGGAATATTCAGGGACCGAATACTAGGGACGGGGAGAATAGGTAGTAATTGGTGATATTATTTGCTTTTCATCTCACGTGAGATAATATTTAAATCTGTTCTTGAATGGCGATACATATCTGTTGCAAGCATTCGTAGAATCTTTGGTCGAGCCTATATGGTAACCTTCGGTGAGTAAATGGGCGGTGTAAAGTGTGAACTGCCTTTTCTGTTGTTGGAGGTGCATTCATGCTTCATTTTCTTGACTCAAGTGGTTCTAGTTGTCTATCTCATATTGTTGTACCATAGCCAGAGCAGTGAAGGAGATATGCATGACTCCTCTCTAGTTTCTTGAGGTCGTTTTGCTTTAGGGTGCATATTTATAAAGTTTAGGTTGTTGCAGAAGGCACAGTTTAGGTTTGCCATTTAAGCATCTTTGCTGCTATTTCTTAGGTTGGACCAGAATTTTTAGTACAATTACAACTAGGCTGTCCCTCTTAGGTGGGGGCATAGATCGACTCAGTGGTGATTTTCCTTGTTTTTTTATCCAGTAATTGTTCAATTAATCTTTCAATTTTAACATTGGCAGTTGCAATTTTTAGGATTCTGCCCAGTTATTTCTTGAATTTATCCATCAAAAGGAGTATACGTGCAATTGAGCATGCTGTGAAATGCTGGTATTTTTTGTATGAGCATGTGCTTTGAGGATGTGTAACAGAAGGTTTGTGATGAATTGGAAAATTGTAATTCCCATCGGTTATAGAAATTTCCTAATACAGTAAATTCAATTTACTGTTTATGTAGGTTTCCATGGTGGATTGATGATTCTGTTTAAAGAGTTGATGGAATTAGTAAGTTGTCTACTTGAACCTCTGTTTGCCTATTCTTCTCTGACGTCCTGCCTTGTTGATATTCACATTTGTGATTGTTTTGTATTCAACTGTCCTTCTCCAGATATTGAAGTAGCTTCTTTCATGCATTAGTAGGAATTATTCGTTAATCCAGGACTCCTCCTTTAGTAGTGTCCTCATCAGGTCTCCTCTGTGACATTCTATATTTCTTTTATATCTTGCTGTACGTTTTCTGATTCCTTACCATTTCATATTATGCGACTGTATCTAGTATATTTTCAATTGGCAGGTTGTACTTGATTCAACTCTTCATCCTGCCAACAATTCCTTATTGTAATTTTAATTCCCTTGAGTTTAATAAGTCCCTTAATCATTCCCTAATTGTTGCTCCTGTTACTGTCTCCACCAGGATAGGTTTTGCAGTCTTAAAATTGGCTTATAATTTATTTCACTCTCTGGTTCACCAGTGTAGTCAATTTGCCTTATTTGCTCCTCTGATATTCTGGGTGTGCATATTTTGTGTTGATGAGTTTGCAGTTTTGTTTTGATTGAGTGTAGAATATAAGCAATTTCACTTCTTTTTCATTTCTCTTGCCATATTTCTATTTTTCACTCTCTTATCTTTCTTGCCCTCTTTATCAACCTTGTTCCAATTCCCTAAGGCTTTAATTTTTTGTGTTATTGTAAATTATCATATTTCCTATATAATTGTGGACATTCTCCACTTTCTTTTTCAAAGCATCATATGTATGAATGAATACTTGCACCAAAATAGTGTTCTTCATTTTAAAATCAATCCTAGTCATGGCAATTTTTTTATTATACTTCTGGAATTATTTCTATGTTGTTCTGGCACTCTTTTGAAGTACTGTATATCCTGGCCAATAAGACTGATCTAAAACCAGCATGCATCTTTTGGGCCAGGTGTACATGAGCATAATTGCAACCTAGAAGTGAAAACTGATTTGCCAGAAAAATAATTACTATTACGTATTGTTTCCTGCTACAGGCATAGAAAATAGTTGCCGTTATTTCAAATGTTGATATTATCACTGTTTTGAGACAGTAGTAAGCAGCTGAGTTTTACCATTTCATTGAAAGTACTTTAAAAAAATTCCCATATAAACAAGGCAGCTGAAAGGCATTTTGGCCCAGTGATGATGAATTCGTGTAGCTGCTAATTTTTTAATTGAGCAATTCAATTTTCTTAGCATTATATGTTAACATCGAAATAATTTGATATTTCCATCTGATCCAAGTATTTTTCATAAATTCTGACACAAAAAAAAGAGGGTTCATCTTAAGTAACAGTGTGTCTAATGGACCTGGAAATACAGTATGATTCCTATGCCTACATTTTCATTTATGATTTTGGAATAAATAATTCTCTATTTTTTTTCTAAACTTTTCTCCACTCATTCTATTTCATTTCACTTACCTATAATATAGTTGCTTTAGTTTGATTTTTTGTGTAGTAACTTTTTAATTGACTATTCTGAGCAAATTGCATCATTTTTTGTTTCCCCAGAGCATTGATAAAAATATTAATTCATTCAATATATATGCTGAATATCTCTAAATATATACGCATATTTTTTACCTTTCTACTTAAGAGGTTTTCTAGTCTTTCCAAGCACATAAAAGATACAAAATTTCTGACTTCAGTCTGAGAGATCATATCTTTATAGGCTCAATATGCTCTTACAAACACTCCCACTCCAGATACTAAAATATCAGAGTACCTCAATAATAATGCACTTTTTCTGCAAAATTTTTATCGTGTTCTTTAATTTGATGCAAATGAAAAATTGACAAACTCCCGTTTCTAAAAGTAATTATTATTATTAGGTAATCTACCGGTTAAGGTAGGTTTTTGGATGGACACAACTATCAAATACATATTTTGTAACTCCAAACAAAACCCAATCCAGCAACCTAAACTACATCAGGTCCCTCTTCATGTAGTTTAGGTTACTGGATTGGGTTTTGTTTGGAGTTACAAAATATGTATTTGTAAAAGTAATAATTGAATGATTTTATACATATTGCTCATTCTTAGCATTATTTTTATTATTTCAGTGCTGTGAAATGATTTTTCTTGTCACAAACTTTGGTCTTCACCTTTTATCATTTGAAGAGTGCTGCTGCTGCTCACTCCTGTGTGTTTTTGACCACCTTTTCCATGACACCTTATTGAAATTCTTGTTAATTTAAAAAATATCAAACCAAAACACATGTTATAATCTCGCCTAATGACAGACCCCTGCTGTAACAGGAATGTTATTAAGAGAAAGACCAGAATGAAATTTTTTGTAGAGAATTTGTTAATTATTCCCAAAGTATTATTTTAATATTAGTTTTAAATTAATATTTTTTAATGATGTAGAGTTTATATCGGTTCATTAGTGCAAGATGCTTTGTGCATCAGGTACATCTTGACATTCAACTGTAGTATTTCAGTTAATGTAGTATCATTTATGTGTACTTTTATGGGTTCATTAGTAATCGGTGTTTTATCAGGTTTCAAAATAGCACTTTTTAGAATGAATGTTCATCAAATAATATTAATTTTGGAGTATTCATTTAAGTAGCAATTTTTGTGGCAATAAAATCACCAAATGAATAATATTATGAGGGCACTAGAAAAATAATATTATGTCAAGATTTAAGTATTAAATATCATTAATAGTAACAATGTTTATCAAAGGACTATTGCCCCCTCACCAATGCAAAAAATACATATTAATGCATAGCTACCAATACAATTTATTGTATATGCATGCATGCATCAATACACATACAGTCGAACATATTACATGTGTAATACATATGTACATATTAAAACACACATTTAGTTTATAGTTTTGTTGGTGAGGCGACCAACAGCTAAGGTCATTTGCACTATTAGGGATGGATGGAGAGAAACCCGGCATCGGCATTAGCCTACTCTTGTCAAAAGGCACCAAGGGGTCTGCAGTTTAGCGTCCCATCTGACAGATGGCATACTCACTCAAAGTGCTCTCCACAAAGCACCTCAAGTGGGGATTGGGATACTACTGAAAAATATTTGTTTCCTCCAGGATTTGAACCCGGGTTTTCGCGGTGGGAAGCCTGTACGTTAGCCTCCTCACCATCCCGATCCCCCACACACATTTATAGCACATCACATGCATACCCATTGTTAGTTGACAAATTAAATTGAATAAAAATGAATATGCTTTCCCGGCATATTTGCTTCATGAAGGAATCCTGGATCTTCCACCGGGTCAGGGGTTCCATGTTGGCCGACGTTTTGATGTCTGACTCATGCATTGTCATTAACCTTGAAGGTGATGCACGAGTCGGGCATCGAAACATTGGCCAACATGGAACCCCTGACCTGCTGGAAGACCCGAGAATCCTTCATGAATAAAAATCATTTATTAAATTTAAGTCCTATAATTATTAAACTAGAGCTGTAAAGAACATTAATCAAGATCCAGAAACAAGAAAACTTATCATCATAAAAATTACTTAATTAAGAGCTGAATAATAATAATTTGTGACTGGTTCTTATTAATATTAACATACTAATTCAAAGAAACTGTGAAAGATGCCTTGACAGTAACTTTAATGAATCATCTACTAATTTGCATTACAATGCAGTAATTTCCAAGTGTAAAAATCAATTTCCCTGACCGGTAACAGGTTAATATTAATTAGTGATAAGTTAATACCATTAGTTTTGAGTATAGCTGTATGCCAACCCATTTAAAGGATGATGGTTAGGGACATGGTTAAGAAGATTGGTATGAAGAATGAAATTGAGCTGTATTTTGCTATCTGATTTCATGTTTACCAGATTAGTTTTCTATGCGAGTTTAAAACATACACATATTTGATTAAAATAGAGGAAAATATAGTTTGTAATATGTAATAAGAAGTACTAAACGAATGTAAATGAAGACTAAATACAGAACTGTAAGAAGCACAGTTAATTAACTCAATATGCTGTTCTTTAAAAAAATGTGATGGTAGTATTTAGTTCACAAGTGCATCATGTATAACTTAAATGCTGATTAAAAGTACTTCTAAGAATCAGGAATCTAATTCCCTTTTTCCCATAAGGCTTCTGGATTAATTTTTTTTGTTCCAAATGTTCAGGTCAATGTCATAGCAGTAACTCAAATGTATAATGGCACTTATTTGTGAATTTGAAGATATGGTTATATTATTTTCTTAAAAATTAGAACATACTATTCTTGATAGCAATAATTTGACTTTGTATGTGATTTGGTTTAAAATACTATTTCTTTGCCATTCTTTTATGTATTGAATGAAAATTTTAAATGTAGATCTGATGTATTAATCTAAATTAATGTATTGTTTCTTTAAATACAGCTTTGGTCAGTTTATTGCTGCAACACTTCCAGCATTTGTGCTGAATGAAAAACAGCTAGTCCTTCAAGAAGGTGTGGACATTAATAGGCATGCAGAAGTACAGAGTGGAGAATTAGATCGTGATATGGGATTTCCTGGAGGTTTTGGTGATTCTGGATTAATGAGCAGGGTCGGAGACCAAGTGAGTAGCATCTTGCTAAGAAATCGCTGCCTACAGCTACTCCACTCATTGCTGTTCTGTGGGAAGAAAGTGAATGCAGGGTAAGGAAGTAAAATATTAATATCGTTCTTTATTTTTATCATTTTTTCATTAAGGAAAATGGGTGTTTTTTTTGCATGTGCTTGAAAATTTTATGTAGATATAGACCTCAATATTACTATTTTACATCTTGTAAGTTGTTGGGCCATGTATTTTCGGCATTACTTGTTATGTTGTGATTCTTTTTATATCATGATTTCGCTGCAATTCAAGTAGGCTTTTATTGGTTTTGGAACATCATTTAAAGATTGTCTCAAATCAATTCAACTTAATACTTTAAAAAATTTCAGTCAGTCCCTGAGCTAAAGATGGCCTTAATGATTTGTATTAAGATAACAAATGATGAGATCTTCATACTCAAGTTTTGTAATAGCGTCTTAAATTAATGTTAAAATTCATTCATCGGCCTCTACCAAATCATATTTCTTGTAGAGATTCACAAATGTTAATTTTAGTAAAGTAGCTTAAAAAGTGCAAATTATAATTAATAAAAGCAAATAGTTATACTTCAAGGTTTTTCATAGCACATTCTCATTATTTTTTTGTTCTTCAGCCACAATTGATAATATGACCAGCATTTCAATGAGTAATACGATTATAGATAAGGGTACAGTAGTTCTTAGCACCTAAATTGCTCAAAATATATGTTTGCAAAATGTGTGGCTTTTCTCATCATGTGTGGAAGGAAATATTTGATTTATATCTAAAAAAGTGACAGACATATTACTTTTCAATGTTAATTATTTGCATAAATTCAACGTGTTCCACCTTAATAAGATATCTTCTGGAAAGGTACTGTTTGTAATTTCTTTAAATATACATAGTTTCAGGCATAGTTTTGTGGAAACAATGTTCTAAGTTTAGATTTTAAATTGTGTTTGCAATAAATTTGGTTAAATTTCTATTTTGACAAATTTAGCATGCATCCAAAATTCTTAGCTCATCCAAATTTGAATGTGATTTGGACAGCTTGGGTGCATTCAGAAATGTGTGTGGAAAAAGTCTTTAAGTGCTTTGTTAGCTCTCAGATTCTCTCATTGGGGTGTTTCTGAACTATCATGACATGGCCCCTGAGTGACCCTTTACCTTAAATCTCTTACATGAAGCTCTTCAGTCAAAATTATATATTGGCACTGTAAATGCATGGGTTCAGTAATGCAGTCAGAAACGGAGTAACAATCTGATGCACTCAGTGGTTTCCAGTACTCTTGATGTGTCAATTGGAATGAACTCCGAAGTGTTCAATCAGTGTACTGAACTAACACCTTTAATTATATAAATTTATTAAGTAAACATGTTCATTTTCACCACAATTGATATTCATCTCACAGTATGCATTTTTGATAGTATTGTACATTATAGAGAAATATATTTTTTACCATTAAAAGTATTTTTATTTAATGAAATTTGTGACTATTTTCTATTTCCATTTTTAATTGCAAAATTAGCCTTTTAAAATGATGAAAATTTTTAATTTTATTTACCATAAATTCTTGACTTAAATTCAGGTAAAAAAATGCCTCACATTTAAATAATGTCCATGTGGCAGTAGCTGTAATTTTTATTATTCTTGAAATACACTGTTTTTCCTTTTGAATCAATGTAGAACTTAATAACCAAACATTCACATTTAATATATTGTCTTTGCAGGTTTTGTGATGAAGTCTCCAAAGTTCTTGGGTTTGACTGGGTGCTCCTGTTCCTACAAGGCCACCTTCATGCTACCACTGTAGTCTGGGGTCTTCGAGTACTTGTTGCTTTGTGTTCTTTGCCTCCCCTTCTTCAGAAATTTAGGGAAGCATCTGGAAATGGTGGATGGCTTCGGGACACAGATACTTCAGGCCTTGGTGGAGGTTTAAGAGAGGTCATAACAAGACTCAGTAATCCAGGTATGCAACAATGTTCCTAAAGTATGCTATGCATGCTTATACAATTTTTTTATTATTTTTAATCCTCATAACATTTTCATATTTATTTCTACTATCTCATTCTAGATTAATCTGAATCATAGAACCAATGTTCATGTTCTTATAATTTTTTAGTCATAATTCCTTCTTTAATCTTTAAGACAAAGTTTCAATTCATACTGGTGGGTCTGTCAGTTGTAATTTGATTTCATTTAGTCCTCTATTCAGTATTCAGATATGTCCCATTCATGTGGTTGTATTTTTCTTAAATATAAAATTATGCATTTAAGTATACTTGTCATAAAAACAATACTGAGGGAGTGGCTGAAAATGTTCATTGAAAACCCTGAAATATTGGGCCTATTCACCCCTAAATAGGGCCTTTGGTTGGGATGAACATTGCAATTTTTACTACTAACCGAAAATAATGAATGAAACTGTTGACATTTTGTCGTGTGCATTCAATCGATGTGCTTAGGAAATAGCAACTTCACGATAGCTTGGCAATTTCTTTTCTGTGTCTAAAAAAACTGAAAGGGGTGACATAGGGCAGTTACACAGTAACCATGCTGAAGGAGAGAAATGTAGGTGCCTATTCAGTGTAATTAGTTGGTATACTCTTAATGTATATTTGTGACTAGAATGTCATTTTAATATCCTTTCATTATTTTGTTTAAGTGCATCCCTGTTCTGTCATGTGACCATCTTTAATTATTTAACCCTATTAATTTTTTTTTAGGTATTTTACTTTTTTCGTGCACAAGTACAGCAGTGGGTAAACTAAGTTAATTGCTAATGAACTTTGATAAGATAAGAGTTGCAAATTTGATGAAAATTAATTTCAAATTAAGTTCTTGGTAATAATGTTATCATAAAATGACTTCTCATGAGATGACTTAATTTTTTAGATAATTTTAAAAACTGTCAAATAAATTAAAGTTTTTTCAAACAATACATTTTAGGAAAAACTGATTGAGGGAGAAAAACATTTAGAATTAGAAAATCTAATTGGAAAAATATTTATAATTTTGCCCAAAACTTAAGGAGCTCTGAATCATTTATTACAATTATTGAACATATAATTTAGTGTTAAGTATGTTAACCCTTTGCACTCGAGGCCATTTCCGTGTGGACCAACCAGCAACTCGAGACGTCTTGTAGTGCTCTTGGCAACTTTAAAACCTTTAACATAAAATGATTTCAACGCAAAAGCAAATTTCAAGCCCCCAAAAAAACAGTTTACGCCACCATTTCAAGGATTTTCTTAAGAAACAGTACATTGCAGCTAATTGATCTATACAATCGACACCACCCATATGTTTTATATAATTCATTACAACGTTAAGCTTCTTGACGGTAACTTCAACACCACCTCGTAACATTCTCACAGAAGTCATTCCTGCATTGTTCCAATTTGTCAAGCACATGACCACCCTCTTGTCTTTCCATGATAAAAGTATTGTATTGTGTACTTGAATGTATTTCCCTTGTGGAATGCTACTGTCGATTTCCTACCGAATTTTGGTTTTTTGATTTGGTTTGGCAAATGCTTCCTATTTGTTAGTGTTGTTCCTGACAAGTGGCATTTCAACTTTAATAACTGTTCAGCTTGGATAAAGCTGGTCTAGTACCAAATTTTTTTTAATAAAAAGGTATGTAACTGACATCATTCCGTGACCAGTACTCTTGCAAATTTGCAAGCGGCATTGACCCCATATTTATTGAAACGCCAATAAATGCCCACATTTCTTCGGTAGTCACACTGTGCCAAGTTCGCCATATCAAGAACGGTGATAGCGTCTTGTTCTCTAACTTTCTTCTAGCGTAATTATTTGTTTCTGTAACTACTTCATCAGTTGATCAGTAAAAAATAGTTTTAAAAATCTAATAGTTCTTTCGTGTCTGCGAATATGCACGGTCCTGCAGGATTGTTGCTGGCAAAAAACTGTATTCTCAGGGGTATTTCTTCGGATTCTGGACAGCTAATTCATTCGGAACTGTTGGATTGTGGCTCTTATCGAGCATCACTGTCACTTTCACTGTCTATTATTCTAATTTTTCACCTTCTTACACCTCTTACTTCATCATTCTCATCATCACTGCTCGCGTTCTCTCTATCGCCAAGCTCTCTGTGTATAGATGTAATTTCCTCATTTAGCAACTCTAAATCAAACTCATCTTCACTAGAGCTTATTTCATTGTTACGCTCCATGGTAATGGGGATCAAAAACTTCAACTTTTCTAGGCTCTTTGCCACGGCTGTCAGGTTCGAACTGAGATAAAAAACGCAATCTGGTTCGTGGTTACGTACTAATTTCAGATAAGAAAGTCTTATTTCCATTCAAAGGAACTAAGGATAAGAAAGTCTTATCTCCATTTGAAGGAATATCATTTCACACTTTATTACATTATACAAATAGAGCGAAGGAACCTGCGTCGAAGGAACTAAACGTAAACCACTACGCGCATGAAGTTACCGCAGCATACGAAGTGGTGAGCGACAGTCACCTCTCGAGTTGCGGCATAAAATCGTGTGGTGAGTGAGACTCACCTCTCGAGTGCAAGGGGCTAATAGATTCTAGCTAGAATACTAACATGTGGTGATTTAGTACTAAAGTGTGTTGATGTAGTTATAGCATTTTTTAACATGCACCATATTGATATTCTTTGATTCATCATTCCACCACACTGAGAATTGATTTTTGTCACATCATGATTACAGAAAAATCTAGTAAGGTAGGTTACTGATAGTCTTTCACTGAGGAATTATTGGACACACAAATCTTACTTCCACACTGACGTTGTGAGTAGGAGATAATATTTTTCCCAGTATGTATAATGCCACCTTATGCTTTAACCATGAGGTGGGTAATAATTGTTAAATGAAGTGTTCACTGATAATTCAGCTTTTAAGATATTATAATTTAAAACCATTTTAGTTGGTTTTATCTCTTATATGCACATATATGTCATTGTTTTTCGGGTAAGGGAAGGGAAAGGTGGTGGTCAGGGTTTTTCAGGTAAGGGAAGTAAAAGGCTTGGTTATGATGTGGCATTGAGTGTCGTTAGGAGCATGGGAGGGATAGAGGCAAACAGGTACGTTGAACAATTAGATTTGTTTTCCCTCAAGGTCAGTTTGTCTAAATATTGCAAACTCTTTTAATATGGACATCAAACAATTCCAAGAAGCGAAGCCTGAAAGTATATAATCCAAAAGGTCATTGAATTGTAATATTTCTTCATTCATTCCCTTCAGTAATATTTTATTTGACTATTAATTGATTTCTTATTTCCATTTTCAATTCCAAGGGTACCAGTTTGGTGGGTCATCTGGAATTGGCATGGGTGGTGCTGGGAATCCTGTTAGTGGAGTGGTTAGCTCAGGGGTTGGGGGTGCTTTGACCCCCTCTTCAATAATTTCTACCCCAGTGACCAATCATAGAGAGGTCAAGGTGGAGGCCTTTCAAATTCCTGGTTTTCAAACTCTGGGTTGGTTACTTCCTCAGCATATCGATGTGCCTGAAGTATACTTTCTTCTAATGGCCCTTATGATGGGTCAACCGGTGAAACTCCTACCAGCTGACTCTAAGGTTTGTCAAGAGCTTATTTTATCATGATAAAGCCATTTTTGCCTTAGAGTAATCATTGTGATTGCTAAGTGGCTTTAATGATTACATATTCAACTTAACAATGAATAGCTTTGTGAATTGTTAAATGGGCGATTCTTTTATGCAGGATAGACCACTTCTACAGTCAGAAACTCAACGAAATGTAAGTTATGTAAAAGTTCGCCATTTAAGAATCAGCAATTAAATGCCTTGCTTGATGATACATTAGATACTGGCAAAGTGAGCTGATAAGGTAGAAGATTAGCAGATTTAAATGCATTATTTGATTGGGGAAAGTTGGGAATTTTATTTTCTTCTGCTAGCACTGTTTGATGAAATTTTGACGTGCACAAATAAAGGTGGGTTCACACTCAGAACTTTTCTTAAGTCGCTCTTGTAAGTTTTCTCTTCAAATTATTCCTATTTTTGGAGGATAGATAAATGAAAAAGCAATGATATGAATTGAATTTTGTTATATCCTGCGTACTATCTCTGTAGTACTAGTTCAAAAAGAATCATTGTGAGCAATTTTGGCTAGTGATTTAGTGATTGAATTTTCAGCCTTGTGAATTTTTTAATGAGGGAAATTTACTTTTCTCTTCGTTAATAACCTAAAGCCCATTAGTGTTGAGATTTCCTTCAAAATTTGCATTTTGTGGTAATGAATTGTAGTTAGCAATCACAACCGATTACACTGTGTTTTTCATGTATTAGGTTCTATGATATAGTATCTATTTTGTGTTTAAGTAAAGGTTTTCTGAGCAAGGTTTTGCTCACCTCAGTAAACTGGGTGAACTTCTTCCATGGTGTGAACTCTCCTTTAAAACTTAAAACTACCATGTAGTGTAGGAAAATTATGTAAATTGTTTCCTGGACTATAACACAGTTACCCTTGAATCACAACCACTCCTTTTCTGAGTTGAATTTAAATCTTTTCTTTGTGCACTTCTTGGTCAATTCTTACATTTTGAGTAATTCTGTTAACTTTTGTGTGAAGCTGTACTGTCACTGTGATTGAAAGCATTAAAAAATATAATGAATTAGCGATGACATCTCAACATATTGATATAATGCATAAATTAAATGCTAATTGACTTCTAAGTAAGCTATGCTTATGAGTTTGAAGCTCTCTCTGCAGAATTAATTTGCTGAATTGTGATGCCATTGAGACATAAAATGATGCCTTAAAAGCCTTCTATTATCATTCACCAATAAAGATGGACACACATACACAGCATTTCCAAAATATCAAAGATCTTGTTTGTTGATGAAGTGATATAATGCCTGTGTTATTTCTTATGCTGCTGGTTTTCTCATGTACAGCCATTGTTGGAAATTTCAGAAGTTTCTTTCTTATGTATGTATGTATGTATGTATATATATATATATATATATATATATATATATATATATATATATATGTATATGTATATGTTAATAATTCATATTAATTTAACCATGGCAGTTATTCTTGGTCTTGCTTGAATTTTTAACTGGACAATATATATTTTTTTAAAATAACAATTAATTTTTCCTTTGTGTGTGGAGGTATGTAAAGACCCATCTGGGGCTACATAATTTTAATTAGTTTAAATTGAAAATGGCTTGCATGTGTTTGCTCTTGCTTTGCTCTTTTAAAATTGAACTAAGCTGATGCAAATTGGAAGGATATTGAATAGGGAATTTAACTTATAATTTTAAAGCTTGATCATTTGCCATTTTTAAGTTTTCTTTTGGCATGATATTTCCCGCCAGATAAGGAGACTTTTTGAGTTTTAAAACTAACCATAACCCCTTTAGAAAGGACTGTTGTGGTTACCGAGGTTAGAATTATCAAGGAAGGAAAAATCCTCAAAATACTATTTCTAAGTTTCAGGGTGGCATATCTTATCAGGGTATATATTTGTACAGGGTGCTAAACCAAAGTTCCTGAAATTCATCCAGAGTAGTAGACTTAGCCAATGTCCTAATTACCTAAGTTATCTCTCAATCAGAAATTGATTGATTGGTAGAAAACTTAATTCCTGCATATTTGCACCATATTCTGGAAGTATTCCTTGATTGTCATGTTGACATATCATGCAGTTTCTGTTTCATGAAATAACTTCAAATCCTTTTCCCTTCACCCTGATCATCATATTGGGGAGAAGAGAGGAATTGCAAAGGTATCAGATGAATACTGTAGATAGGAGAAACAGACATGCGTGCTGAGGCCAGCAACTTTGGAACAGCAAGGCAGATGTGCATGGTTGCATTGTGATGTAGCATGTAGTTTTTTGTATGGCATTTGTGCACCCAATTCTGCCTCATGCCTCCCAGTGGCCACATCAGAACCACATACTAGAATTCAGAATTTGTGGTTTGTCCTAGAAGCACAATTTTACCACAGACAGTCCTGTAAATTTCAAGTGAAAGCAATGATTATGGACTTCAAACATCAGTCAAACTGTAATTGTTTTATGATAGGAGTGAAGCTAGCCTCTTTTTCCGGCTATTTTGTTGTTTTGTTTCTAGTTCATACCCATAACCCAGCCTCCATCACCAGCAATGCTATTTGGGAGAACTTTTTGCCATTTTAAATCAACTCTTTCCATTCAAACTTCCAGTAGATATAGCATTTGCTTGTCAGTCAGAAGTTTTCATGACAATGCGTCAAAGTTGCTGTAGTCTTATAAAATGTGGTGGCAAGTTCCATTGTCTTATTGTACCATGTCCTGAACTCTTAAAGATGATTGCACACCTTTTTTCAACATTTTCTGCTGTTGTACTCCTGGAAAGGCTGCCAGTTTATTCATACCAATCAGTAATAAGTATCTTGCACAACATTTGATCAGTAGTTGAATTTTGGGAACATCTGGATAGCATCTCATAACTTTCCTTTTTTTAATTTAATTTGCATTGCACCAAAATGCTACTAGGAAATTGTTTATAGTGACAATTTGTTTGTAAATTAGTGTATAAAAATTACACTTCAGTATATTTTGATATAATTCTTTGAGCATATTTTCTTGAAACATAACAGTGAAAACTGTTGAGTGTATTCTGTGAAGTCACTTCTGTTGAAGGATTAATAGCCCATAAAAAGAAGAACTGAACAAGAGAGCAATGAGCGTAATGACACTCAAGCTGAGTGAATTTGCAAAAAAGTGCACCACTAGACTAGTATTTATAGCAATGCATCCGTTAGAGGGATTTTATATACATTTTCTCTCATATGTTATGTCTTAATTTTTTTGAGCTTGTTATGCTATTTAAGAGAACATTGTGTATGATATTACTCAGTCTGGTATGTTTTTGAGCTGTGTGTGAGCGAATGGATTTTATCTTTCCATGCAGTTGGATCTTGATACAATATGGAACTTCATGTATGGTGTTCCTGCAAGTCAGTCTGTCACAAGCATTGCTGGAAGAGTGACTCTTTGCCCTGAAGCAGTCATAAATCTTCTAGGAATGGTTCGCACGATGCTCAATCAGGAAGGGAAAAGGTGAATGTAAATCCATTCTTCCTCTTTGACCACTATTTTTGTGATCAAATCCTCAATCATGTTTAAGTGAAAGGATAAACCATGAAGAATTATGTGGTTGTAATTTGCACTGTACCTTTTTAGTAATGGTTTCAGAAGCTGTCTAACTTTATGCACTAAAAGTATACTCGGTATTTTTTACTAAATTTTAAAGTTTCATTAATTTTTAGATTCAGTTAATGCTGTCCAATAATGCATGTATTAAGAAGATGAACTTCATAAAAAGGAAACTTTTGTCCAAATGAAGTTGATTCCCTATTGCTTCTTCTCCCAATGGACCTTTCTTAACAAGGCCTCTGCAATGTTTGACTGGAAGTTACTAATTATGGTGACATAGAGGAAATGTAGAAAAATAATCTGTAAACATTCAATGTGGCCAGTGCATCCCTTCAATCATAATTTTGCCATTTCTATTTAAAAATAAACTTAGTAACTGTAATAAAATGCCAATGGCATGAAAATACAATATTATTAATGGAAAATCTATCTAAGTCCAATTAATGGACTTAAGACCTAAGTAGGGAGGACATGGAGTAACTCCTGGCTGAGAATCGATTCTAATTCCTAGCATTTTCACCTAGTCGGTGGAATCACCTCTCCATTACTAAGAGCTGCTGATTTACTAGTTTATTAGATAGCTGTCATTGTCACATAATTGTATGTTTGCATACAAGATTCCCATACTAAAAAACATACTATACAGTTAATCAACATTTATGGAGTCAAAATGAAGACTTTGTTGAGTGACGAGACTCTTTGATGAGATCTTCAAGGATCTTCCACTGGGTCAGGTATTCAGTAGCCATTGGTTTGTTGGCTGACACAGCAGATGTCCTCAGGGCAATGGGTCCGGTCAAAAGTTGCTGCTTTGCACTGCATCTGCCCAAATTTGACACTATTAGACTGTTTGGTACCACAATTGATTATGACTGGCGACCTGGAAACCTTGAAAAGTAATGGAATTTGGTCTAATATGGAAAAGTCATGAAATTTTGTGAAATTACTATGAAAACCTTTAAATTTACAATCAAAGAATTCACTTGTAAATAAAGTAAAGATGAACTGAAAAATTGAAGTGAATCTAATTCCAAAGAATTACAGTCATCCTGTCAGTTGTATCTAAGAACATGAATGTCTCAGTAGATCAGAATATTGAAATGTTGGGGAAATCCTTCATCATTTGGAAATTCTGGTTTTATTCATGGAATAATTTTATTCTGTATGTTAAAAGCAATGGTGGCACTTCTGCGAAAAAGGGAACTTGAGGCCAGCAATGAAAATCAGAATGTTATCGCAATAGAATCAGCCTAAATGTCTACCCATTTCTTACACAATTCATTTAAAGTTGATGATAAAATTATTGAAGGCTCTCTTTATGTACAGCTGAAAACTTGTTCTACAATTATATGTATCCTTTAAAATCATATAGAGAATTTAATATACCTCCATTCAATCATTCATCTGGCTATTATACCCTAAACAAATATTTATCTACCGATTATCATCCATGGTAAATCATGATATTAAAAGAAATCATAGGGTTCCATATTGAGAGCTTTCTGAAAAAATAAAACAAGGCACTTAAAAATAATTAAAATTCAAGAAGCAACATTATGAGAAATTGTATGCCATGTTCTGCTGATATACTCGCATGATATCCTACTCTTAAAGAGAACATTTTTGAGTAAAAGAAAATATTAAGTAGACCTGTAAAAATTGAAATTTAACCTCAAAAATCTCGAAAATTTATGGAATTAAAAACTTCAAATCAGCAAACACCATGGAATTAATTAAGAAAAAATGACTCAGTGGCTTAAATTCAAGCCTCAGAAAAACTTTTGTTCCTTAGGGTAATGCAATATGAAGAATAGATATTATTATTAATTTTAATTGGTGTAAAAAGAAGTTACCACAGATTTAACTGGATACTTACTGTGTAGGTTTAAATTATACCCAATTCATAGAACGTACTCAAGTTGCATGCATTAACCTATATTAACTAAACATGTTTACTAATACTGTATTGATGGATTTTGATGCTTAATTGTTTGAATTTCTATAGCATAAGCATAGGGGTGAGTTCTCCAATGATTTAAGCTGTTACTGGAACTGAACTCTTTTCATTTAGTACAGAAAAACATTGCATGAAATGTCTGTAGTTGATTGCGTGACAGATAATTGATGAGTAATAACAGAACTGTTTTTACAAGAGCTGGGCACTCGCAATAATGGTTTTTGATACTTGTAATATAGAAAACCCATTCCTGGCATAGGATATTGTGTAGATGTAGAATAGCAATGATTCTGCAAGAGAGGGTGATATGAACCATTGACATAATTGCGAAGGTGGGACAGTGCTACTGGATTAAAATCAAGGTTTGAATGGGAAATTTATCATACTCCCAGAACACGACTTGCTCCTAAAATGAATAAACTTCTCTGAAGACAGCGGTTTCATTATCAGGGTTAAGTTTTGTGTACCTAAAGATGGCCCATAGTAACATTTGCAATAATAATTTGAGGAGATGAAACAATCATGTTGTGTAGAATTAATTAATATTTGGAATAAAAAACTTTGTATCCATTTCCATACTTTTTAATTTAGTTAAAATGGCATTTTTTCATGAGATTGAGAAAATTAATGGCCACTAGTGATAGAAATCCTGCAGCTTTGATACCCTTCATTGTAAAGAAAAGAGAGTAAGATTCTTGAAATTATGTGTAGTACACCCCACAATAGGAAAAAATACTATAAAATTGTGTTAAGTATGTTTTATCAATAGCTTGACGTATAAAATAATTCCGGACTTCTCCAAAGATAAATATAAAACACACAGCCTTGTACACAAAAAAAAACAAATTAGTCACATTGTTAGGTAATTATTAAGGTCAACTGAACAAATCAAAGCTGTGTGGTGAATAAAAATTAAATAGTAGTGATTATGGTGTTAGGTACATTGAATAAGGTGGGAGAAGTTTTAAAGTGATATCCAGGAATGTGGAAAATGGTTTGTGAACAACCATTGCAAATCCAATAGTGCCAATTATTTTGCGCTCAACAAATTTCAGCCTGAGAAGAAAGGAAATAGTTAGGTGCCTTATTAGGTGCTTCAGATAGTATTAGCCCAAGGCCAAGGTCTATGAATTGTAAATGACTTCCAGTTCCCACATCTCTCCCTCCCACCCACCCTATTTGCAATTCCCCTATTGCAGCCAGGGATATAGAGAGATCTAACTAAAATGGATTACACCTGATTTAAGCTAATTGTGTTAAATAAAAAAATTTTGTGGAAGTATTTATTCTTAATATTTATTAATCCTAATATTAGCAATAATGAATCAATTTACTGCAGACTCACACAGTTTTGGTTGATATTTATTCCCAATATTAACAATAATGGATCAACTAACTGCATCTGTAGACTCGCAGAGATTTGAGTGCTTTCAGCTTGGTTTTGAAAAGGTAAATTCATTTGAAGAAATGGATGCCTCCCTATGCTTACACCACATAATTTTGAAAAAATCCTGTTAGTTGAAAGCAATCAAAGAAGTGTGCTAGACGTAATAGGTGAAGAGAGGAGGTTATTAGGAGGAGTTAACAGACAGGAAAAGTGAATCCAGGGAATATTGAGTAGAATGGGAAATCTGTGCTAGAGGGCGGAATAATAAGTAAGCAAGATGGGGGGAAGAAACGATTAGGCATTCTGGATGGGTTGAAAGGAAGGGAAAATGTGCAAGTTAATGAGTGGTTTAGTGTAATATGTGTTTTAATGGAATTAGGTGTTGTTTAGACAGGGCTTGGGAACTCATAGTGTTTAGTCACTGCAGCCATCGAAAGTCTACCTTAGCCATAAAACTCCTGTTAATAAAAATTCAAGGTAATGCAATGCATAAAAACATATTTTTTGTATGAAAAACTCAAATGAAGGATCATCAAATATATTGCAAAAATAGGTGTAATAATTACATTTCTATAAATGTAAAGAAGTATGTAAAAATAAAATAATAAAAAAACAATATCTGGAGTGAAACTAGTTTTTGTGGTAAGTTTTTACAGATATCATGACTTAATTTTTTGGCATATTGTGATGAATCACTTCAAAAAATTACTGTATGATGAAAAATCTTCCTCTATTTGTCAGCTAGATGATTATTATTGCCTCAATTAAAATAAAGATGTTGAGTTTTGTGTTTGTGAGACAATTATGATTATTTTAGGATTACAAGCCAGAATACATTTTAAGATATTTAAAATTGGAGGGGATCCAATACTCATACTTTGTATGTTTTTATCTTGCATGGTAGTTACAATTTTTGTTGAATGTTTTTGGCATAATTTGCCGTACAAGAAAAGTTCATTTGGTTTTCAAAATCAATGCTAATTGTATTTAATGATTTTTTTAACCAGTCTACCCTTGCTGAGGATCTGAAAAAATGTTCACCCTTGTCTATGCCAATTCAGTATCCCCAGTTATCAGAAGTGAGATAAAGTGTTATTATTTGATTATTAAACTGCATGTCATTGCCACTATTTTTGAGTTTGTTAAATTTTGTTCGTATCATCAAATTTCAAATTGAATTTCAAGATTTAATACTACCCTTTGGATTGCGTTTTTTTACAATGTGTTTGAAGCATATTATTGTTCAATAACTCAAAAAAAAAGAATTCTCCTTTGTAAACTTTTGTACCATACAATCACAATGTTAGTTGCTCATTGATTGCAGAGACTGAATGAGAAACCGTTTGTTTAGTCCTGACAGTTTACCAGAGTGGCTCCGTGACTATCCAGTCACAATAATCCAGTTCCTGTTCTTCTTGTATCACAACATGGCAGATTTTATGCCTGTTTTTATGAGTGGGGAGGTTTTAGGTGCACTGGCATCCACCCTCTTTCCCCTTCCTCATACATCTGGCAGTGGTGCTAGCAGCGAAGCATCTTCTCCCATCGAAGATGAAGTCAAGGTATACTTTTTTCCCTTATTTTTGACTTTCCATAGTTAATAATCATTCTTGGGTTTGTACATTGGAATATCTCAATATGACAAGACTCTTGGCAAAGATTAGCTTTTACTGTTGGTATTTTATTTCAGAGTCATAAAGTAACTGACTGGAAAACTGTTACTTGTGATTTATGGTACATTTTGATAACTGTTCATTATTTTCATAGAGTGAATACGTTTTAAAAATGTGTCATTAGACGGTCACCAGTTTAACTTAAATTTTGAATTTATTGATTACACATTTGAAACAAACAATCACATACTATCATTTGCTAACATGAGGGAAATTAAAATAGATGTGGAAAGCTTATATTAATGTGCAAAAAGAATATGGCAGTAATGATCTCACATGAGAAAATTGAACATAAGCTTGTAAAATATAGATCCCTCTGATCCTGTTTATTGGTTGACATTTCAGCAATATTGTCATATAACTCCAAACCTAGGTATTTAGCTACCAATCCATGTCTCATTTTATCTGATCCAAGTCATTTTCACTTTACCCATATGTCAAGGCTTATTTATGTTGATGGTAAAGATAATATAAGCATCTTATCTAGCTGTTGATCTCTGCTGACAAAATCACTAGTAAAAGCCAAAAGATATGATGTTTCGAGTCCTTTAATGAACCAAATTTGTGCCATAATCTAATGGAATGGCCAAGACCATTGAGAATTTAAAAGCACATTCACCCAGAAATTATGAAAGGGAAGGCTGAGATCTTGGAGAATATGTACATGGCAATAAAATATCATGTAATTGAATGATTTTCATTTTTATGTAGATTATTTGGCATTAAATGACCAATGTGGGTTCATTTTAATGACCACTCATTATTGAACATACTTTGGGTACTACAAAATGAGTTAAAATTATCTTAATTGTTTTATCATAGTTGTAATTTCTCTTTTTTGTGTTTTTAAAATGTCGAACATCATTACACCTTTTACCCAGACTTGCCCGGGGAGTGAACCAGCTGTGCTCATTCGATCCCCATCTAAGGATGCTGGATTAACCAATCACCCAGCCAAGAAATTTGTCATGGACTTTCTTCGAGTAATAGTTGTAGATTCCCTTTCCTTGCCAACTTCTGGAAAAGGACCTCCTGCAATTGATCTTGTACTTGATGTAAGTATCTATCTTGGTATGGCACTCTTAGTAATGGAATATTTTTTTATATTATTGCTGCATGCCACTGTTAATCAAACCACACACAAGTTTATAGGGCAGGGCAGGCCTCATCTCCTACAATCGTGACAGAGCATAAAATGCACACATTCAGGTTAGGAGAGGATTTGCATTCCCTACTGCCACTGCAGTTTTGCATGAAGGTTTAGTTTCCAAAAAGTCATAGTGCATTGGATTTCAGCTGTGGTTTTCTAGGAACACATGTGAATCCTGGAAATTCAGATCAGTATGCCAATCCGGTTTACTTATTAGATCACTTTGCTGCTGAGAATTTTAGTTTCACAATCAGCTAGGAAACTATATTCCAAGTTTAAAAATTATTACAAATTTTTGGAATGGAAATATGAAATTTAATGTATTAATATTAATAATAGTCTTTTATGTGGCATTTGCTCATGTGGCATAGGAAATGGTCATGGTAAATAATAGTACTCAGTAATTTATTTTATAAAGAACGGTGGATGCATACATTGTATTCTTAATAAAATAAATAATGAACATGAACTTCCACAAAGTTGAGCCTAAAACAATAGAAAGCAATAGTATTCAGTTGAATATACACATACGTATACCACTTCCACTTCATCACAAGTTATCATTCAGAAAATATTTTTTTCTAAATAGCATTTCTTTAGCGAAAGCAGTTTAAGTTAATTTTTGAAAGCATTCACTGGTGGTTTAGCTTTTAAATAAAGTGGTAAAAGAGTAGGGAAGATGTAGGTATAGTGACATGAGCTATTTTTTGGTATTGCAAGCAATTGATTTCTGTGGTTTACTTTCTTCCTACAGGAATCCATTAGTCATAGCCAACATAAGCTATTTAGACTGAAATAAAGATGGATTCATTTTCACAAATAGGGTACATGATTTAGGTATTTGTCATTGCTTTCATAGATCTTTTCTGTACAGAGAAAGTCTTGTTAATTACCATAGTGAAAATGAATCATGTATCTATTTCTTGAAAAGTCAAGCATTAATGTAGCCTGTTTTTATCAATTGGAGTTTCATGGATTAGTCATAAGTTGGCATTTTTTGTCAGCTACTTGTTACTATTGTGTTCAGGTAAAATTTTTTTCTGTGCATGGTATAATAACATTTCCTTGAGTTTCTAATCTTTTAAAACTGTGCTAATTTATATAAGTTGGAATCACTACACTTAGGTAATATTCATATGAGAGCATGCTGCATGGCACTCTGTACTATTTACACTACTATACACTACTTACTCTGGTTTCATCAAAAGAATCAAATAGGGAATTTTAACAGAAACACTGTTTGGGGTTCTGTGAACCCTTTTGGGCTATTTTTCTTTTGGGATCAATCTTTTTGTATAGAGGCAAAGCACGACTACAAATTAAAGCACTAGGAATGCTACTATTTGAGTTAACTAAACCAGTAATTTATTATGTTAGGCCTAGTGATTGTTAATTTTCAATTGAACACTAATGACTTGTTTATAATTGATGTCAACTCATTGCCACCAATTACTGTGGAAATGTGCCCTACAAATGTTTTTGAAAGCTTGAAGTTAGTATATTCATCTAAGTAAAATTGAAATTGCAAAAAAATCGTTATTATTCTAAATAACATTCTAATTATTCTTTATTTGGAAGGTAGTCATACCCCAATGCTCAGAAAATAATTAGCAGGACTCACTTGATGCTATGTACTGCCAGAACTGAGGGCATTATGGAATTGCAGCTCTGAGTGCTCCATCCCTAGAAATGTCAATAAACAAATTCATTTAAAAGGTCTTGCTATAAAATAATCCTTAAGCTTTTTCTTATTGTTAAAGCAAATTTTTACTAATGTGAGCTCTTTCCAATGCAGTGGCCATTTGTGAAAAGGAAATGTTTATTAAATTTAGATATTTTAAATAGAATTGCTTATAACTTATTTATGCATTCAAAACTCTCTTTGCCAATAGTATTACTTGTAAATTCAATTAAAGCAATAAAAATATACCTACAGCATTGGACAGTTACATCATTCAATTGCATAGCAGATTTTCCTATGCCAATGATGATCTTTCTTTGTCAAAAAAAATTTTGCTTCCTCATTAGCCTTTGTTAAATATGAATAGTATCTATTTGAAAACTCTTTTTATTAAATCAGCTTGCTTATCTTAATTTGATTTGTGCTTGAGATAGATATTTTTTACAGTACATTTTTCAAATAAAATCACTATCATGCTTTTTATACTTCTCAACAGAGAGGCATTGTCTTGCAAGCTTATAAGTACCCACTTTTGTCACATTTTGTCCAGGCATCCCCTGAAAACTCAACCGGTCCTCAGCAGGGACGTTTCCAGACTGATGTCCTTGGAACTCTGATGGAACACCTCCTGGCTGCTGATGTTTTGATTGGTGAACAAGCTGCACTTCCTGTTGTGCCTGGAGGGAGCCTTCAGCACATTGCACCAAATGTGTTCTACTTGGCTGGTAGAATTGTTGACAAGCTTTGGCAAGGTAAGATCAACTTTTTGAATGAAGCCTTATCATTGCACAATAGAAATCCATTATTTCAAAAATCAAGGATCTGAAAAAATTGGGCTTTGAAATGTCTTGTCTTACGAGGGTATGGTGAAAATTTCTCAGCCTGACACAGAGATGGCTTTCCATTCAGCAAAATTTTATGATTCCTGCCTGGGTGTTCATGTCATTAGTTTGTAAGACAAGTTTCAACTTGTTCTATCAATTAGTTTGTTTACACATATTCATCTACATCTGCGCAATACCCCACAAGCTGCTGCAAGGGTGTTAGGTCACCACCCATAAACTAAAATAAAACCACATGCAAAACAAAATCATGTTACCTCTACACAAATATCAGTTTTTTCATGCACTTACAAACCTTAATCTTGCAAAAGAAGGTGCTTACATGCACCAATACTTAATAACAGGATACATTCATTCAAATCATGCTGTTGTGCAGTTAAAAAGATGGGTCTTTTACATAAAAAGAATAACATGCAGGAAGAAACATACAAGATATCAACAAATATGTACACTACCAATTCTAATCTCCTATGCGATCTGCCTATTAGCTGTTATGTGTATTATGATCTCTAATGGTTAGAGGAAAAATAACATTTAAATCTTTCTGTTCTACAATAAATCTCCCTGATTTACTGTTAGTGAGTGGTTATTTAGTAGTTAGTGGTGCGCAATATTGTGTTGGATGATAGGTGAGTGAGATAGCTAAGGCCATGGGGCTGTTGGAAGAAAGGCTGCGGATCATCTTGCAGGAAGAATTAGGGATGTGAAAGCTCTGCACAAGGTGGGTTGCAGCATTTGCTGAATACTGATCAAAAGCAAATGTGCAAACAATTTTCGCTGCAAGGTTTGGAACAATTCAAGTGGGAACTGACTGATTTTGTCTGATGATTTATCATCATGATGAGACATGGGTCCACCACGACATGCCAGACACAAAACGAGAAAGCAAAGTTGATCCCATCTGCCGGAAAGGTCATGGCTAATGTGTTTTCGGATACGAAAGGGATCCTGTTAATTGATTGCCTTGAAAAAGGCAGAATAATTAGAGGTGAATATTACTCCAACCTTCTTGAGCAGCTGAATGACAAAATTCACAAGAAGAGGCCAGGCTTGAAGAAGAAAAAATCATCTTTCATTAGGGCAATTGGTTTGCAAATATGTGTTGTGGATGGGAAAACTAAGGGATTTTGGGTACGATTTGCTCAGCCATCCCCTTTATCCTCCTGATTTAGCCCCCTTAGACTTCCATCTGTTCCCAAACTTGAAGAAATTTGTGTCTGGGAAGTGGTTCCTATGAATGAAGAAGTTGAGAAGTGGGCCATAGATGGATATTTTCACAGCCTTCCAGAATCTTACTTCAGGAAGGAATACTGATGTCAGAGAAACTCTGGACCAAGTGCATTGAAGTCAAGGGATATTATGTAGAAAAATTAAATAATTTTTTATCTGAAAATCGCAGCCTTTCATTGTCAGGCTGAGAACTTTTTACCTTACCTCATATGTTAAAAATTAAGTTTGAAAAACTTAATGTTTATGGTTCCGTTTTTGCATAGTAAAATCCTGATACCATTTGGTCAGTCTGTTGAAATATCAGGTAAATTCACTGGAAAGTTTTCAATGTAATTTCAAATTAATTCAATGCAGCACATACTTAGCCCACTAGCATTGTAATGCAGGAGTCTTCTTGAGGAGGGAAGATGGTACAAAGTTTGGGGGCTGTACATTGAGTTTTGTTCCTCTGGAAACTCCATTTTTGCTGATACATCATGGTATATTATAAATCTTACCCTTTTCCATACTGAGAAGGAGAATTTGATTTGTCCAGGTTCTTCTGCTTCACCCTCCAAAAAAATGTAATTCTTGCCGCCACAATGTCACCTGTTACCATTAAATACTTTTGACCATTTGTACTTAAATTCTATTTCCTTGATATTTTCTGTGGTAAAACCTTGCATCCTGTATAGCTAATATCCTCTTTCACTTTTTATCGTTTGTTTTAAATTTTGAAATTTTCTCTCATCTAAATTTCCAGAATTGTATGCCAAAGTAAATCTTTTTCAAATTCATTCAAGTTTGTTGTAGTATTATGTTCCGACTTCCTGTTTTTATATGGGGACTCAAAGAAGGGTGAGACAAATTTTTTTTGTTGAACCTCTTCCTAAAAATCTTTCAGTTGTATAGCAATTAATTCATTTTTAAGGTAGGGAGGGAAGAATGTAGATATGATGCACACTTTATCATAGGTACACAGCAAGTTTGAATAGATCATAGGAATAAAATACAGTGAAATTGGCAAATATTAACAAAGTATTTTAGTTATTTATCTTCATGAGCAATGTCTTGGATTTTGCGTGCACCAACTCCTCAGACCACAACAACTCTTTGTTGAGCTTGGTCAAAACTTCACCGTTCAAGGCACAGCAATTAAGCAAATGTGTACTTTTTTTATTGCAAATATTAATTTATATACACTTTTTCACACATTTAAAAAAATGTTTTTGGTGTAAATGAATGGTGCATGGTATTATTATTACTAATTATCATTATTTTGTTATGAATAGTCAACATGGTTTAATTTATTGTTTTTTTTTCAGGAACATTCTCCAAGGACCCACACGAAGTATTTGACTTTGTAGTGAAGTTAATATCACAAGCCAAACGACGTCCAGCCACTTTGGCTACTTTCTCTCTTGAGGGCATTTACCACTGTCTTAATCGCACAATTCTGTTCCTCCTGTCACGGCCTACTCACTCAATTGCTGATCAGATGTCGGTTCTAGAAGCACTCCACAAACTAACCACTCACAGGTAATGAAAATCTTTTTTAATTGATACATCTAAGTAGGTGCATTCTGCAAAAGTGAGCACTACTTTACCAATAAAAATACTTCTCCTCTTCTATGTCCAGTGGGCAACAATCATATTTCTTTCAGTCAACTGATAAATCACTTGTTTCATCTAGTGTTCAGTATGTTTAGATGATCATATGCTTCTAATGTCGAAGTACACCCTTATTATAACTCATTTTTTTTGCAGTTGGGTCATCAGTCCCATGAATAAATAGTGCATATTATTATTGAATACTTGTAGAAGAATTTGTACTCCGTTATTATTTATATTTTACAGCCTTCGAATCAGGTAACTACTGGGTATTTCTCAATACCTAATATTTTTGTGTGTCAAGAATTCATTTTTTCCTAAAACCATATAATATTACCTTTTTTTTTTTCAAAAATAGTTCATTTTTAATACATTAGATAATAATAGATGTATCTCTTGTATTTTTTGAAGTTTTCTCTTAAAATGACTTGGCTATAGTTTGTACAGTTAATAATGATATAATTGGTTTCCATGCGTAATGGTCTGCACAGATTATCTATTAGTATACCAGGTCTTGCAGAAAAAATATAGTTGGGGCTATATGAATTTTTATATTGTGTCTGATTCTCATATGTAGTTGAGCTTAATACTCTGCCATTACCTTATTCTACCAGTCAGGGTGGTTTTGTACAGACTATACTACTGTACAACAATATATTTCCTTGCCTATCCTAAAAAATCACAACCTGACATCTGACACTACAGAAAGCTCTTCTTCAATTCTGCATACTTCCTTCCTCCCTTCATACCATCCAACATGCCTATCCTACTTCTGCCGCTTCCTCACTTGCCTAATGCTCTCATGCAAGAAACCCATGCAGAAATGAAAGTTCCACCTTTAGCTTGAAATGTAATTACATTGCATTTCAGGAGGTCACTACACTTCCTCACATTAATTTTGATCCATAAAATGTATTGAAAAATTATGGTATTCTATGAGATTTACTGTAAAGGCTTGGAAAAATGTTTCAGTTATGTAAATTAGGTGATATATGGTTCCCAGATGATTTTATTGGATGTCTTTCTATTGCTGTAGTCATCTCTAAACTGAGATTCTTATAGAGTATTAAAAGAATACTCACAGAAAGTATTGCAATAATCTGAGTACTACCTTGAACAAAAAGTTCCCGGAATAACCACCGTGTGGCGCTCCCATCGTTCCGATTTGAGTTCTGTTTTTTTTGTTAAATTGGTACATCTGTTGTTGATATTCCCTTTAAATCTTAGTGTCATAACTTGACATTTGCAAAAGTTACGTAGGCAAGAGTACATCTATCTCTGTGTGTGTTGGCGATTTTTTACAATTGCAGAAATGGATTTAAATTTGCAACAACGAACTTGTATTAAATTTTGCGTAAAAAACGGATTTAGTGGTGCACGGACGTTGGAAATGTTGGAAAAGTGTTTCGGCAACGATTCTCTAAAAAAAACGGTCGTTTACCAGTGGCACGAGCGGTTCAGAAGTGGTCGTGAGTCAATCGAAGATGATGAACGCAGTGGCAGACCATCGACATCGAAAGTCGGTGAAAAAATTGATAAAGTAAAAGAAATGTTGGTCAATAACCGCAAATTAACCATCAGAGAAATAGCGGAGGACTTGAACATTGCCTATGGATCCGCCCAAGACATTGTGGTTAATGATTTGGGTTTCCGTCGTGTAGCAGCAAAGTTGGTGCCAAAAGACCTCAATTTCATGCAAAAAAGAGACCGTGTTGACGTCGCAAAAGACATGATTTGCGAGGCTGAATCCGATCCCACATTCATCAAAAGGATCATTACTGGAGACGAGACGTGGGTTTATGAGTACGACACGCAATCCAGACATCAGGCAAGTGAATGGCGTTCACCAAATGAGCCGAGACCAAAAAAACCACGTCGTTTTCAGTCAAAAAAGAAGGCAATGCTGACGGTTTTCATGGATTACAATGGTGTAGTGCATCATGAATTTTTGCCAGAAGGCCAGACAGTAAACAAAGAGTATTATTTGGGCGTTATGAGACGTTTGCGTGAAGCAATTCGCCGAAAGAGACCAGAAATCGTCGCACAGTGCGTGGAGACCGTTGCACAGTGCTATCATTATTCGTAATTTTTTGACGAAAAATGCAACAAATACCATCCAACAGCCACCGAATTCACCTGATTTGGCTCCCTGTGACTTCTTTCTGTTCAATCGAGTTAAAAAACCATTACGGGGAACGCGTTTTAGCAGCCGAGAGGAAGTAATGGAAAAATCGCAGGAAGCACTGATGGACATACCGAAAACCGAATATAAAAAATGTTTCGAGGATTGGATCAAGCGCTGGCATAAGTGTGTTGCAGTCGATGGGGATTACTTTGAAGGGGACAATATAGATTTGGATGAATAAACTTGTATTTTTAATTTTCTGAATAAATTCCGGGAACTTTTTGATCAAGGTAGTATGTCAGTAGTCTGCAACTGATGGACAAATCAGTTAATTTTTACTCTATTTTTCTTGAAATTTATATACATTGAAATTCGACATGGTATTTTCAAGGGTAAGCATTTTTTGCCTATAGCCAGAAGCTATTGAAACTCTTAAAAATCAAACTCTATCTAAGTTTTTTTTTTACTTCAGAGGACTAATCTTTGGAGCTGGAAATCATGAATTGGACTTCATTGGATGCCTCACATATTGCTTATTGCAATTAACATCAGAAATGAAAGTTGCGTAAGTACATATACACCCAATCCCTTTATCAGTATTCATTTTCACTTTCTAATTATTTATTTCTCTTCGTACAATCTGAGATATTTTTGTGTGTGATTAGGCTCTCAGTGAGGATGTTATCTCTACATTTTGGAGTGAGAATAATTGTATAGTTAATTAATGCTAATCGAACCCATTGAGGGAGTCAAGAGTAAAAAAATAAAACCTGGTTCTTCTGCAACTGTCTGTTCTGTAATGTAGTGCAGTAGTCATGGCTACATTGTAATGTGATATCTCTTGTTTTCCTCTTTGCAAATACTCTAAAGTAATGGAAAGATTATTGTTTTATATAATTTAGCAGCTCACTGGTAAGAATATTAGGGTTGTATTATTGATATACAGGTTACTGTAGGTTTTGTATGGATGAAAGTTAGCAAACAGTACAGCCAAATTCCCTTGCCTCTTAATAAAACACAACCTGGTACTTAATATTACAGTAAACCCCTTGTCAATTCCACATACTTTTGTTCTCCCTACATTCTATCCCAACTCCCTATTCTTGCAGTTCTTTTTAAATTTGTCAATCATTAATTAACTACCCTGCAAATTGTCGCTAAAAAATAATTTAAATCGACAATGAAATTTGAAGTAATTACTTTTGAATCATTAAAGAGTAATCTTCTTCATATGTAACTTTCCCTTTTTCACCTTCCATTTGCAGAGGTCCTCTAATTATGTTACATATGCAAATATTAGTGTGCCAAAATAGAAAATTTTGATTGTGAGATGTTTAAAAAGAGAAAAGGATATCTAATCTAGTTTGCATTTGTTACAGAATGGAAACCAACATCAAGACTACATGGTATGTAAATCCCAACATTGAAGAAAGTGAAGATAAACTTAATGCTCAGCAAGGTCAGAATTTGATGGCCGTGGCAGCCAAGAGAGTCTGGGATGAAATGTACATTTTTAAAAAGACATCAATTGAGGAGGTATGTCAAAGACATTTATTTTGACAAATTTAATTCATTATTGCCATTGGCTCATGAGTCAGCACTTTTTTTACTTCAAATGTGCTTTAAAATCAGCCCAAGTCTAATATGTATGAGCAGGTACCCTGGTATAATTTTGATCTGTAAGTGAAAGCCAATTCACTAGAAAAATATGATTGCGTATTTTTTCCCATATCAGGCATAGAAAATCATTCCCGTTATTACAGTTGTTGATAATAGCCTAGTTTTGAGTTGGTAGTATGCTTAAGTGTTAACAATAAAATAATCTTATATTTTCTGCCTGTCAAGTATTTTTTGTAAATTCTGACCTGAAAAATCAGGGAGCTTCTTATAGGCTGGGAAATACGGTACTACATTTCAAGTTACATTTTTATAATATTGACATTGAATAATATAATATATTGTTTTATAAATTAATACTTTACTGTTCAGTGTTTACTACCATTTATTTCAGTGAATGCTACAGTAGTGCATTTGCTCTTCCTACTACAGAGTTTTCTATTTTTTCTATTGATGTCATGTTAGTCTACTTCAAAAGTTTTAAATTTTCAGCTGATGTAAGTGTTTTAGCAAAATTGAATTACTCTTATCAGTAATGTAGAGCAAAACCACATTAACTCCCAATCCAAATTCATTGCTAGGAAGTTTTTAGTAGCATCAATTACTTGCCCACTCACAGTGTTTTTTCTTCCTTTCAATTAGGTATTTAAAATTTCTCTCAATCCTGGAAGTATTAAAGGACCTCCTGATCTAGAGTCTGTGAGGGATCAAGTGTTTGAATCTGCCAACCGGATTTGGGTAAATTATGTCGACATGGAAAGAAAATCATCATACCGAATACCTTGGGAACTGCAAAATCAAATACAGTCTGTAAGTAAATTTCTACTATATAAATATTGTGATACTTAAATTGGTGGCCTCTGAGTCAAGGCTTTCACAATTTTTTTGACAAGTCACATTAAATATAAATCCATATTTTAAATGATGACATTCCTATTTGAACAAAATTTAAGATTCAATACTGAAAGAGAAAATATTAACCCAAAACTTTACATGTAAAGTAACTTTACACTCTAAAGTCGTAAAGGGACCGTACATTATTCTTTTCTGTAAAAATGCCCATGGTAAATAATTTCATGTGGTCCAATTTAAACTTGAGAAGTTTTTGTCTGAAGTAATGTAATGCATAAATAATATAACCCTCTTGAAATGTGAGGTCACTATGTGGATCAGTTCAATGGTGTTGATGTTCTGGTATCGATGTGAATGCCCCATGATCTGTCCATTTTATTAATCATGAACCTGTTGAAACTGGGATTCAGTTTGGACTATTAAATAATACATGTTGTGTATGTTAAAATCCTCATAATATCCTTTCCTCTACAAATTGTTGATAGTGTTGTTAGAAAAGGTCGTACATTTTTATCTGTAATTTTATTGTGACAAAATTGCAATGGGTGTGTTTGTACTTTGTCCAAAAGGAATTTAAATTATTTTTGAAACTATAAATGTAATTTATTTTTGTTAACTATTTGCTCACCTATATCATGTAAAAAAATTGGTAGAAATCAAGGCCTTATTTGTTTAAGCAAATTATATGTAAAATTAAGGCTATACTGTGTCTGGAAAAATCGTTTATCTGGTATTTTTGAGAAAAGAATTTAGCATAAAATATCTTCTCCTTATATAAAAGTCATTAATTTTTTTGTCTTCTTTCACCAGAAAACATTTTCTCTACATTGTGAAACAATTCATAATGAAATTAAATTGAATTCAGAATAAAAGTTAATATTGTGGTGATAAAATAATAGTGTTTTTTCAAATTCTATTTTTCATACTTTTAAAATACAGAAAATCCAAAAAGTGACTGGTGGTCTTACTCGACTAGCAAATCGTACTAAAGTAAAAAAGGAAGCATCAGTTGTAAGTGATGTGACAAAGAGACCGGGCATAACTGGCTATTCTACTGCAGCTCTCAAGGTATGTATTCTTACAATCTTTCCTAAGTTGAATTTAGGTTAAATTGCAAAGTTCTTGGGGTTGCTCTGAAATAGTATGTAATAGATTACTCCATAGATATATTTTTTTAAGCCTAGCTTGATTGGAAGGTGAAAATTGATCTATGCAGTTGCCAGTTGAGTTAGGTGAATAATGTGGTAGGCATCTAACACAAAGGTTTAAAGTTCAAATCCCACCTTGGGCATGGCTGTTGTGTGAACTCAGGTGGTTCAACACCTGTCACCTATGACAATCCTTGGGTTTGTCGTGATCCTAATGGTTGCTCGGATTACCAGAGGTGTCTGAAGAGCATAGCAAAACAATCTTCATAAAGATTAGGCATTGGAATATAGTCCAAGCACTTGCACCATTTCACTGCCCTGCATTCTGAAAATAATCTCTCTGAAAGCTGTACAAGTATTTATTAATTCAAAATTACTGGTATTAGCTAGAAATCATGTACAAATAATGTTTAACATATTGTCTTTGCCTATGTGGAGGAGGGGGTTGGTGGGGAGAGGGAAGGGCAGAGGGCTGGGATACTCTTATCACTCTATTTGAAGCATCTACTCCGTGGTATTGTCTGTGTTCATGATGAAAAGGCCAGTGATTGATGTTGACCAATGTTGATTCTTGTACTAGATCAGTTAGACTCAAACCTTGTTCCCGATTTGCAATGATTTTGCTTTTCATTTTTACTGTTATTTTTTATCGTTATACTCTAATGGCTTTCTTGTGAATTTTTCTTCAGGGTTAGTTTTAAAACTATGTACAAAATATTATGTTTAATATTAAGCTGCACAAAAAATCACAAATGATATATTTGAACGCAAGTTTGGAAAAATATATGATCACTAGAAATGCAAAGATGGTAGCAGAACAAGTGTGAGAGATAAACTGCAGTAGTGTGTGCACAATGAATCCTGGAATTCCCCTCTCCTTGTCACTCGTTATTCAAAAAGATGCTTGTAAGGGAGCTGCTGCTCAGAAGGTTTCTGGTACCAATACTTTTGCGCTTAATGCAAATCACTTGGGGTGCGAAGGGCACCTTAAGCAAGGTTCAACTGTACACCACAGTTGTAAATTATGCATGAAACTATGAAATATGTTCTCTATGAAAATTTTCCACTTCACCTTTTAGATTATACTGTCTAAGTCTTATTGGTTGCATTGATGATCAGTATAAGTTAGCAATATAAACTTATCACAATAAAAGTGAGATTTTTAAAGCAATAGCTGTACACTTTTAACTGTTAACATTTGTATTTCAAACTGAAGTGAAAGTTTTTCTTTAATTACTTAAAATTTTATTGTTTGATAAAAACAAAACTCCTTGGAAACTTATGGAATTATAAAAATATTTAATTGAATGTGGAATCAACTAAAAAATTCAGGTGATAAAATGGGAGTCAGTAAATGAAATTAAATGCATAAAACAATTTGAATTCTGGATTACACGTAAAAAATGGTTCAGATTTAATGGAATTTTGATTCTCAATTAGAAATGAAAAAACTTCCTTACTTGAAGCTGAGTTTTTTTATGGCTACCTTTTTTTTTGCTCTTTTATTACAATTGTATTGATTGTTAATGATTTACATATTTATGGAATGACATGATTCTATTACAGGTTGAGTCAGCCCAGTGGACCCTAGCACATGTAGCCTTGGTTCGTGAATTGACTGAATCCCAGCTTCGTCATTACGCTCGAGTTCAACAGCATGAGCAAAAGTTTGTTTTGGATGAGTGGCTAAATACCGAAGCGGAATTAACAAGAGAAAGAGGATTATGGGGTCCTGTGACTGGAAGCAGGTCTGTTAGGATTTGTATTTGATACTTTTGCTATGGTTATTTAATCGCAGCTGTATCATGATTAATTAGGATCAAATAACCCTTGGGTTCACCAAAAAAAGCTCAATTTATAAAACTAGGGTATAAATTTTAAAAGTTAAAACTTTATAATAATAACAGAAACAAAGAATATTACAATTTTCCACTTAATAAAGATTTATTCCTGACTAGTTTCAATGTACTACACCATTTTCAATGTTGAAAATGGTGTAGGATATCATATATAATTAAAAATTAAATAAATCTTTTTTAAGTGGAAAATTGCAATATTCTTTGTCTCTGTAATAATGCCTCAGTTCCACCACATTACCCCTGAATCTATAATTTATATTAAAACTTTCTAAGTTCAAGCTCAGTAATCTCCTATGCCAAGTGCAAAGTGCTTGGCCTTAAATTATGACAAAAAATTCATTCTTTGGTTGCAAATTGCAATAAAAATTGTTGTATTGCAATTAACATAATGCCTGCTTATTTCTTGAGGAGCGTAGATAGCTGGTGTTTTCATAATCTGAAATAATTACATGTTTCCCTTTCTTCCTAGATAATCGAGAATAATATAGAGAAACTACTCCAAGTATAATTGACTTAAATTTTTTGGATAGTCTTTGCTTCAATAATGTCTAATTTTATATTTTCAAAACTTAATAGAATAGCATTTTTTTTAGTTGCTCGGAGATAGAGAACAGTAAAGTAATGGAAGTTTCTGAGGAATTATTATTTAGCCAACCACTCATATGTTACTCTTTGTGTATTTCACTGAGAAAGCATCATGTAACATAATCTTTGCATTTTATGTTTTCATTAATATATTTCTGGCTTGAAATCACAGGCTTGACAAATGGATGCTAGACATGACCGAGGGACCTTGCCGTATGAGAAAGAAGTTGATGAGAAATGATCTATTCTACATCCATTATCCATACCGACCAGAATTAGAATATGGAAGCAATGTGAGTATCCTTCATTGGTATATAATTTAAATTAACTTTACAGAGAGATTAATGATGCCTTGGCTTTGATTTAAATTCTTAATGTATTTTGAAAAAAAGGCCAGCATATGTGATATTTTTTAGTATTTTGCAGCAAGATTGATGTTATGCTTGCTTTGCCATATGTAATTGCACATAGCCAATTGCTTCATAATTCCATATCAAATATACCAAGTATCCCAAAATGATCAAAAGAGTCATTGCACAGGAATCCTTGCAAATTTTAAGATGAAATGTTCTGTCCAAAATGTTACTTGTGATGTAATGCTGTGTTGCAACAGTGCAAATCAGAAAGTTTCAGATTAACAAAAACACTATTTTGTTCCAAATATATTTTTAGTTTTGTTGTAGATAACCAAGTATTAATTAGTATTACAGCCTTTCTTTAAGCCATCACTTCATGTCATGGTTTTTAGGGATAGAACTTACGAATAATGGGGACTTATTTCATTAGGTTGGTGATGCAGAAAAGTAACAGCATAATGCAGCTCTTTTTCTTCTAGATTTGAAGGTACAGTTATGTACAAGTATCTCCTGTGAGCACTGAAAGTCTTGAGCCATTGGAATGTTCATAAATTGCTTTTGGATGGATTCAGACCACTGTTTAATCTCTATGTTGTAACAATTTGTCTACATGTGCTTGCAATTCTATGTAACTGTTCTTAATGTTAAGTAGAGCATTATTCTATGATACAAATCATAATTTCTATAATAGTTATTTTTATGTATATAAGCTATTTCTCTAAATGTTGTGGCAGCAGAATTTCATAGCAATTTATAGTACCATTATTATTATTCTTATATCTACATTTCTGCTCAATTATGTATGTGATTTCCCAATGATTCTCCATTTTGATATTCTGTATTGGCCATGTGGTTGGTAAACAGTCGGCGATCAATTTGATATAAATAGATCATTTTGTGTTATACATATCTTCACTGTTGCATAGTCTTGTTAAAGTCTCAATTTCATTGATCCAATACAGGTATGATTACATTGGGATGTTTTACTTCTAAAATTATTACTACTACTGTGTCCTAAATAATATATTTTTCAAATATGGTTTTGACTGTACAATAAGGAACACATGAATTCAGATTTTGACAAGTCTGAAATAATCTGTCACTTCATTTAATTCACTTTTAGATATCCATTTGGCTCTCGCAGTGGGGATGATCACTTTCTCTTAGCTCCTCTCTCCATTTTATCAGCCATTCGTTTGTAATTCTGCAAGTATTTTATTATCCACCACCATTTGCTACTGTGTTGTTCACCTTCTGTCTGTGATACAGGGTTCGTCTGGAAAATAAGTGTACTGATCTCAGGAAAAAAAATTTATTACACTTTTACATATCTTAAGCTAATATTCCTCAAAATAGGACCCTTGTGAGTCGATACACTTGTTCCAGCGGCGTTCCCATTCCTGGAATGCTCCCGCGAAGGCATCATCGGGAACCTCTCGAAGACACGTCGTCACGGCCTCTTTGACCGCGTCCAAAGTCCCGTATCGCGTTCCTTTCAAACTCCTCTTTATCTTCGGGAACAGAAAGAAGTCCGGTGGTGCCAAGTCCGCTGTAGGGTGGGTGCGGCAGCGTTGCGATGCCGTGCTTGGCCAAGAAATCTGACACGACAAGCGCGGTGTGAGATGGCGCATTGTCGCGATGCAGCCGCCAGATGTTTTTGGTCCCAAATAATCTCGTGCACTATTGTTTATGGCACATTACACTGCTCTGCTATCATCCGAACACTAAGATGACGATCAGAGTTCAGTGCATCGCGAACTTTTCGCACATTTTCGTCGGTGAGTGTTGTTGATGGGCGTCCAGGCCGTGGTTTGTCGTCGACCTCTTCTCTGCCCTCCACGAACATCTTGTGCCACCGAAAGATCATGTTTCTGGACATGGCTGACTCCCCGTAAGCCTGGTTAATTATACTGACAGTTTCAGTAGACGATTTCCCAAGCTTTACCGCAAATTTGATGGAATAACGCTGCTCCAAAAACTTTGGCATCGCGTTCCGTGACGTGGGTCGAGCGTGGAGGTTCGCGTTAACAGAGCTCCTCACTACACCACAGCTCAGAGCCGACTGCCTTTTTCAGCGTCGCTTTCCAACATACCCCCCTCCAATCGCAGCCCGTCAGCGGTGCTGGGCGCGCCTGGAGCGGCGGGAAAAAATCAGTACACTTATTTTGTGGATGAACCCTGTATGTTCATTCTGCCTAGAGGAGGTCATTCTGGAACAGTAATCCACTGTTGTTAAAGATCTAGCAATAAGTGTGAGCGGTGAGATTTTATTAGGCAGATTTTATGGAAATTACTTAAATAGAGATTGTAATAAATATAGCGACCAATTAAACTGCTTTCTATTGCATTAGCTGAGAACATATCTATGAGCTCCTTTGGTGACCACCTTTCTATCCCTTAGTGTGGCAAAAGCCATAGTTTAATTTTAAAGTGGTTGATCCACCACATCTGCAAAATGGTTTGTGGATAAAAGCTGTAATATGGAGGTAGGCAGAGTTTTAGAGGACAGATTGTGTACATAATATCCCCACAAATTGCCTTAATTATTCATGAAAACTGCCTGATGAATTTTTTATGGCTACTGTAAAGATTGGTTATGTTTTGGAACACATGGAGAGAAGTGAAGGTATACTTTCTGAAAATTGGGTCTGTGACACATCTTACTTCTTAAAAAAATATTAGTAAATGACTGTGATTTGCTCTGTGAATATGTGAGCCACTTCTGTATTTTCTGAGAGGTGATGTTTTCTTGTATGCTTCAGCTACCACCTGGTATTTTGGTTTATTATCGCATGCAATGTTGTTGTAGTGGACTGCCAATGGTCTTCGGTGTAAATAAATTATAGTTCTGAGGAAACTATATGTCTGGTAAAATTTTGACTAGATGTTACCATAATGTGCTACAAGAATTCCTGTGTTCAGGTATATAGCCATTCCAAGATGGGTGTTAGAAAATTCCCTACCTCTGGAATTTTCTGGGTGAATTTTCTCATTCCATCAAGTCCTTTCAGCAACACCAACTCCCTGTCGCTCTCTTCTAAAACACTGTATAGTAATATAATCTTAGAAGCTGGCAATTTTTATTTCATGATACATTTCGAAAGATACTATTAAAGACTGAAGCTGTCGTTGAGATTATTTGCTACTAACATGATACCTTAATCTCTATATTATTATGCAATCATATGTGGGATTCTTTTTTGCAGAGGGCACTGAAGTACAAAGTGGCTACAAGTTATGACAGCAAGGAATATTACCAGAAATATCGACCTCATGCTCTTTTTGAGCGTGGTGATCGAGGCGACATGATCATTGCTGATTCACTGCCATCCCCTCAGGTGTCATTGGATGAACATCAAATGCAGTCATTCTCCGAGTCTCATCCTATGGAGATAGGTGAAGATTTGAGAGAAATAGGTAAGGCTCCTTGACCATTAATTTCATGAATATGAAGAAAAAATCAATGAAATATTTAATTGAAAAACTAGTAACAATGAAGTATAAATCTAAGAAAAAAGATAATTTCAACTTCACTATGTGTGAATTTCCAAGTGTAACTTTATTTAAAACTGAGTTTTTTATCCTATATTAGATTAACTGTCTTCATCTTGCCTTGATATGGAAAATGGCTTTTTTGTAATTGTCTCAATCATTCAGTGTGGAATACTTGTTCATTCTCATTGCAAAATTTCAAGTCTGCTTAAGCTTTTTTGATTCATATATTTTCTTTATCCTAGTTTTATTGGGAGAGTTACTGTACATAGTTTGTAGTAATGAATTTCACCTTCAAGGAATGACTGGAAGATTCTGGCAAGGGGAGTGTCCTGCAACCATATTTTACTCAAAACGGCTCAGATAGTCTTAAGAAAATCTATTCACCAATCATCCCACTTTGTGGATTATGCCATGAATAGTTTTTGTATAATATATTTAAATATTTACCTTTTAAATAACCACCTTTCAGACAATCCTCAATCTCAGCATTGAATTATTCAGCCGGTTAGCGTGTTGGCCTGATAAATCATAGGTCAAAGGTTTGAGGCTCTTTCATAATTTTTTCCCTCAATTTTTCATCAATTTTGTTCCCTATCATCTTTTGATTCCCTATAGATTATAATTTTATGGGTACATGTGATCACCTAACCATGCAGGCACATTGAAATTTGGACATGATGGGTCCTTTTCTAAAAATATAAGTTTTTATTTTTCATTTTCTTTTTTCCTACAAGGTTTGGTGATGATTTGATAATGCTTCTTGTGATATAAAAGTTTTTAATCTTAAAAAATTATGTCTGTCTTCAGGGTTTCAGGGGCTCAGAAGTGCACTTGGGAGACCAGGAGTTAACCGATCTGTCTCAGAATTGGATGATGATGTGATGGGAGAAGGTGGTGAGGAACAGATTGAAGGAAGTGAAACAGATGCAGATGAAGATTCATTAGATAAGCAAACCTTATACAGACTCCTTGAGCAAAAAGAAAAGGTAACATTAATTTAGGAGGAAATTTTATATATTTCCTTGCATTTTTTTAACCTATCTTCTATTTTTGGAGTAATTTCAGAAACATTCCAAATTCATAATGAAATTGTAATTTACTCATAACCTTCACCTTGTACCGAGTCCCCCAAATCTTCTCCCAGATTTCTAGATCAATAGGTTTGCTTACATCAACATAAACGCATGCAAAGTGTCAAGATAAGCATAAGTAAAGAAGGGAAAAATCAGTCATTTTGATGAATTTGTTTATATTCAGTGCTTAATTGGATGAATAACATTCCTGAATTGTTAATTTAATTAAGTTTTATCATAGAAAGTTGGTTGGTTATCTGATGAGTGGATTATCCATTGGTTCTAGTAAGAATAGTTCATCACCTACCTCAGAGTATTTGGGTAATGACATTTTGTAAATTATGAATGTTTCTCATACTGAACTCAAAAAATGTACATAACTTGCAAGTATACGGTGTTATGATGAGTTTTCTCAATTAATAACTGTATTGGCGCAACCTGAGCAACCAACTTCATCTGCTACTTAAATAGTGTTTAAGGAATGTTTTGTTTATTAATTGAATTAAAAACTGAAGGGTGTGGAAAGAATCTTATATTTTCTTCACTTATTGAAAAGAAGAACCTCATTTGACTGGAAAATGTTTGCAGAAAGCATTTGATTGTATCAACATTATGTAGTGTGTGAAGGTGTAAGTAGTTAACTATGTAAGTGCTATCTGCACTAAATATTTGTTAGTAAGGAAGGTTGGTGACTTTTATTTGTTATATCTGTGATAGGTTAGAGGTCCATGGTAAAATAGGTTGAGACCTGGAATCACTGGAATCACTAAAAGGCCGACATGCAGTGGGCCATTTGCTACTTTCCTTCAAAGCAAGAGTAGTTGTAAATATTTGACATGAGTTGTTCAATTTGGGACCCTGATTTTCCCATCTATTGTGTGTTTTCCCATCATAATATTTAGCCAGATGAAATAAGCAAAGAGGATAATTTTTATTGTAGTATATGTTAAAATTAATATAGAAATAATAACAGCGGACTCAGGCATGTAGGCAAGTCTCTAAATTTGTATCCAAAGTGACGTGGTTCTTCCAATGTTTCACATATAGATAATCATATAAACGGGTATTTTATAAGTTTTAGTCATTTGAAGTTAAGATTGCAAACCAAATGCACCACAATGTGTTTTTATGAAGATAAATCTGTTGAGATGATGCCCATTTCCATTGTCAGCTCATTAGATCTAATATCTCGTATATTGTGTCATATCTAAGTTGTTCCATGATACAAACAGTGCTAATCAATGAATTATTTTGTAATGTAAAGAAACACAACAAGATAATTTTTCTATGGTATATGTCATTAAATATATGTTAAGCAGAAGACATTAATTAAGAAGATATAAGGTGTTCATCATGTTTCTAATGTTTTCTTTATTTGTTCTCAATTTTATAAGAAATTTATGATGCAAATTTAATAACCATTTTTTTTTATATTTAACTCTTCAGATTAGCCACGTATTCCGGTGTGCACGGATACAGGGCCTTGATACCACAGAAGGCCTCTTGCTCTTTGGCAAGGAGCACTTTTATGTAGTTGATGGCCTGACTTTCCTGAAGACATCAAGGGAAGGTTTAGAATCCTCTGAGGGTGTAGGAGTAGTTGGAAGTGCAATGGCAATTGGCAATACCATTGGGGGAATGGGACTCCCATCTTATGGAACTTCGCAAGTAACGTCCACAGCCATTCATGATCCCATTTTACCAAGTCCAGGAGGAGGACCTACTAATTCTCAACCAAGCCAAGCCAGGCAGTGCTCAAAATTTGCTTACGAAGACATAAGGTAGAGTTACTTTTTGCTCTAACTAAGTATCAAAAGTTATAAAACATGTGTTCAATTAAAAAAATGAATCTAATCATAAATTAAGTCAAAAAATCCACTCACACTATAACTATCTTCGATAACTGTTCCCAACTTCATGAATACGTAAGTCACTTAATGAATTTTCTGAAAGATTTTGCCTTTCACCCGATATTAATTGTGTGATTAATATTAATCTTCATCTTTCAAATCTTAGATATTATGGTAGACTCTCCTTCCTAAAAAATGTTCACCTCAAAAGCAACAAATTTCTTTGATTCACATGCAGTTAGATTATCATGACCTTGTAAGAGAATCTGACTGCAGGCATGTAGGTAAACAAAAAAAGTTATTATTGGATAACATTCAGTACTTTTCCTCCGCATGCATTAATATCTTATGTGATTCTAATCCACGTGTTACAATTATCAATTTGTTTTCCTTGCACAAGGCTAACTTCTAGTCTCCAATTTATTTTTCCATAACCAAATTTACTTGCATTCCAATCCTATCCTACTCCAACAGATGCATTTACTACCTTGATCAAAAAGTTCCCAGAATTTATTCAGAAAATTAAAAATACAATTTTATTCATCTAAATCTATATTGTCCCCTTCAAAGTAATCCCCATCGACTGCAACACACTTATGCCAGCGCTTGATCCAATCCTCGAAACATTTTATATTCGGTTTTCGGTATGTCCATCAGTGCTTCCTGCGATTTTTCCATTACTTCCTCTTGGCTGCTAAAACGCGTTCCCCGTAATGGTTTTTTAACTCGATTGAACAGAAAGAAGTCACAGGGAGCCAAATCAGGTGAATTCGGTGGCTGTTGGATGGTATTTGTTGCATTTTTCATCAAAAAATTACGAATAATGATAGCACTGTGCGACGGTCTCCACGCACTGTGCGACGATTTCTGGTCTCTTTCGGCGAATTGCTTCACGCAAACGTCTCATAACGCCCAAATAATACTCTTTGTTTACTGTCTGGCCTTCTGGCAAAAATTCATGATGCACTACACCATTGTAATCCATGAAAACCGTCAGCATTGCCTTCTTTTTTGACTGAAAACGACGTGGTTTTTTTGGTCTCGGCTCATTTGGTGAACGCCATTCACTTGCCTGATGTCTGGATTGCGTGTCGTACTCATAAACCCACGTCTCGTCTCCAGTAATGATCCTTTTGATGAATGTGGGATCGGATTCAGCCTCGCAAATCATGTCTTTTGCGACGTCAACACGGTCTCTTTTTTGCATGAAATTGAGGTCTTTTGGCACCAACTTTGCTGCTACACGACGGAAACCCAAATCATTAACCACAATGTCTTGGGCGGATCCATAGGCAATGTTCAAGTCCTCCGCTATTTCTCTGATGGTTAATTTGCGGTTATTGACCAACATTTCTTTTACTTTATCAATTTTTTCACCGACTTTCGATGTCGATGGTCTGCCACTGCGTTCATCATCTTCGATTGACTCACGACCACTTCTGAACCGCTCGTGCCACTGGTAAACGACCGTTTTTTTTAGAGAATCGTTGCCGAAACACTTTTCCAACATTTCCAACGTCCGTGCACCACTAAATCCGTTTTTTACGCAAAATTTAATACAAGTTCGTTGTTGCAAATTTAAATCCATTTCTGCAATTGTAAAAAATCGCCAACACATACAGAGATAGATGTACTCTTGCCTACGTAACTTTTGCAAATGTCAAGTTATGACACTAAGATTTAAAGGGAATATCAACAACAGATGTACCAATTTAACAAAAAAAACAGAACTCAAATCGGAACGATGGGAGCGCCACACGGTGGTTATTCCGGGAACTTTTTGTTCAAGGTAGTATGTCTCCCATTATTTTGTAGCAACTATTCTTTCTTTCTCCCTCATTTCTTCTAGCTGCAGTTATATTTCTTCAATTGAAATGAAATTATTAACTCTGTAATTCCACACACACTATATAAACTCACGACTCAGGTTTTTATGTTGAACGCCATCATTGGGTCAAACCTGGAACCTGGGTTGTGTTTTTAAATAAAGTGTGTGGAATTACAAAGTCAATAATTTCATTTCAATATGTAATACAAATTCCATAAAGTTGCGTCAGGGACAACAAATTATATTTATTCAACTTCTTCTTCTGCATGTCTACCTATTGGCATCTAAACCTGTATCAAAACAATATTCTTAGGTTCAGCTTTCAACCTTACAATTACAAGTCTATGTGGCTATCATATTGTTGTTTTCTTTGACAGTAAGGACTATGATATCACCTCTGCTACCTTTCACCTTCCCTGAGTAAAGACTGTTAATATTATTATTTGAGAGCTGTCCTGATCCCTTATGTCTCATCTCATGAAAATGTGCTGCATTAATTTTCTTTAGTTCCATCTCTCTCTTTATATTTCCTAATTTCTCACATTTCTAGCATTGTTTGTACATTCTACATGCCTAATCTGATGACCTCATTGCACAGATTTAACCCTTTGCACTCGAGAGGTGACTGTCGCTCACCACTTGGTATGCTGCAGTAACTTCATGCGCAGTGGTAGTTGTTTATGTTTAGTTCCTTCGACGCTGGTTCCTACGCTCTGTTTGTATAATCTAATGACGTGTGAAATGATATCCCTTCAAATGGAAATAAGTCTTTCTTATCCTTAGTTCCTTCGAATGGAGATAAGGCTTTCTTATCCTTAGTTCCTTCAAATGGATATAAGACTTTCTTATCTGAAATTAGTACGCAACCACGAACTGGATTGCATTTTCGGTCTCAGTTCGAACCTGACAGCCGTGGCAAAGAGTCTAGAAAAGTCGAAGTTTTTGATCCCCATTTCCATGGAATGTAATAATGAAATAAGCTCTAGTGAAGATGAGTTTGATTTAAGTTGCTAAACAAGGAAATTACATCTATACACAGAGAGCTTGATGATAGAGAGAACGGGAGCAGTGATTGATGAAGTAAGAGGTGTAAGAAGGCGAAAAATTAGAATAATAGATAGTAACAGTGATGCTGGAGAAGAACCACAATCTGACAGTTTCGAATGGATTAGCTGTCCAGAATCCGAAGAAATACCCCAGAGAATACCGTTTATAGCCGGCAACAATCCTGCAGAACCGCACATATTCACAGACACGAAAGAACCATTAGATTTTTTAAAACTATTTTTTACTGATGAACTCGTAAATGAAGTAGTTACAGAAACAAATAAAGTTAGAGAACAAGACGCCGTCACCATTCTCGATATGGCGAACTTGGCACAGTGTGACTACCAAAGAAATGTGGGCATTTATTGGCGTTATAATAAAAATGGGGACAATGCCGCTTGCGAATTTGCAAGAGTACTGGTCACGGAATCAGTACGGGTCTAGGACACCACATGTTCACCGATCGGTACTACACCAGCTTTATCCTAGCTGAAGAGTTATTGAAATTGAAATGCCACTTGTCACGAACAATACTAACAAATAGGAAGCATTTGCCAAACCAAATCAAAAAACCAAAATTTGGCAGGAAATCGACAGTAGCATTCCGCAAGGGAAATACATTAGTTTTTTTAAGGAAAGACAAGAGGGTTCTCACGTGCTTGACGAATTGGAACAATGCAGGAATGACTTCTGTGAGAAGAATGTTATGCGGTGGTGTTGAAGTTACCGTCAAGAAGCCTAATGTTGTAATAAATTATATAAATCATATGGGTGGTGTCGATCGTGCAGATCAATTAGCCGCAATGTACTGTTTCTTACAAAATCCTTGAAATGGTGGCGTAAACTGTTTTTTTGGGGGCTTGAAATTTGCTCAGTAAATTCGTATTTACTTTATAAAATGACAAAACGCTATGAAACGTCTTGAATTGCTGGTTGGTCCGCACGGAAACAGCCTTGAGCGCAAATTTGTTGATGACCTGAGAGGCCTTATACTCTACATATCTTTGCATTCTTCATTCTTGTGGTCTCCAGTTAGCATGATTAGTATTATTTAGTTTCAAAACTGTATGATTAGTAATGCATACATGGTTTCAAAATTTTAATGAGTGTCTTTAATATTTTTTGCATTCTTTCAATAACTCCAACTTTCATCTGTGTTCTTATTAAGTATTTCAAATTGGGTTGTTATGATAAGTTTAGGAGGTCTAAAGTTTTTAATTGGTGCCATATGAGAAATAGGTAAAGATCCTCTGGTTTACATTATAATTTTGTTGATTATTTTGCTTGTGCTTTGTCTTGCAAACCAGGGAGGTGCATAAACGACGATACCTTCTTCAGCCTATTGCCTTGGAGGTATTTTCTGGTGATGGAAGAAATTATTTGCTTGCTTTTCCTCGCAAGATAAGGAATAAAGTATACCAGCGCTTTATGGGAGTGGCAACCTCAATAGCTGACAGTGCTCAACAATCTGTGGCTGGGCAGAAACGTACCGCCCATGTGGAACAAGGAGCAGGACTCCTCTCAAGTCTTATCGGAGAAACATCAGTAACACAGAGATGGGTGGTATGTTAAAGCAGCATACATAAGCTAATGGAGTGACTGTTGAATCTCTTGATTGTGCTTCAACTTTTGCTTAGTTGTTGTAAAAGAGAAGATGGTAGTAGCTTATAAATGTTGGATATGTTAATGAAACCTCAACCCCAATGAAAACATGAAGTAATAATGTTTCAGTAATGTTATCAAGCGAGATACCAGACAGTTTTCTTTTTACTCCTTTCTTTCCCTGGAATCTTTTTTATATACTTAACTAGGTTTACAAGTGTTATTGAAATTCCAGGCTGGCAGCAATTTAGCTAACTTTTCTGTAAACCATGCTTTTTTACCTGCACTTTATGTTAACTTCTAGAAAAATGTTATTAACATTCTTGACACCATTGATTGTTATTTATAGTGTTCAATCATTAGTAAAATTGGCAGGGTTGTCAAACTACATTTGCCATGTGCGATCAGATAGTTGTGTAGTGATTCTATCTGATTGAATGTGTGTTCTCTTGAAGGCATTTAGAATCTAGCATATAATGTCACTGTGGTCTTTTTTTGTTCAAAAACAGAGAGGAGAAATATCAAACTTCCAATATCTAATGCATCTCAACACACTTGCTGGTCGATCGTATAATGATCTCATGCAGTATCCAGTTTTCCCCTGGATACTTGCAGATTATGATTCTGAGGAAGTGGATCTTACAGATCCAGCTTCTTTCAGAGACTTCACTCGGCCAATGGGTGCTCAAAGTCCAGAACGGTTGGAGCAATTCAAGAAAAGGTTTGTTGCTATCAATACAATAATATTGATGGGAAACTATATGCAATGAAAGAATGTGATACTAGACCTAAGTAATCTTGTTAAAAATGATTGACACTTTATTTCTCATACAGTTGTTTCATTTTCTCTTAAATTAAATACATCTATTAGAATGAATCACCACAAAATGATATTTATTTTAGTTATTTATTATTATAACATCTTTAAAGATGATAACTAGAATTTATGTTTTGGATTAACATTTTCCATGTCCTATCTCATCAGGTATAAGGAATGGGATGATCCTCATGGAGAAACTCCGCCATATCATTATGGGACACACTACTCTTCTGCAATGATTGTTTGTTCATATTTAGTGCGAATGGAACCTTTTACACAGCACTTCCTACGTCTACAGGTTATTCATTATTTGTCCAATGCATTTCATACTTTGATAAAAAAAATGATATGCATAAATAAAAAAATAAGAATTTTTTTCTTTCAGGGTGGTCATTTTGATTTGGCTGACAGGATGTTCCATAGCATTAGGGAAGCATGGTTTTCAGCTTCTAAGCATAATATGTCTGATGTGAAGGAGCTCATACCAGAGTTTTTCTATCTCCCAGAGTTTCTCGTCAATTCAAATAATTTTGATCTTGGTAAGAATATAAAAATTTTTTAAGTTATCGTATAAAGTTTAGAAAGCAATGTCTCACAATAAACATTTATGACATTGCAGGGTGCAAACAGAGTGGAGTTCAGCTTGGGGATGTTGTTCTACCACCGTGGGCCAAGGGAGATCCTGTGGAGTTTATTAGAGCACATAGGCTAGCTCTAGAATGCGATTATGTATCACAGAACTTGCATCATTGGATTGATTTAGTGTTTGGTTGTAAGCAAACAGGACCAGCTGCAGCATCTGCTGTTAATGTCTTCCACCATCTTTTCTATGAGGGCAATGTGGACATTTATAAGTAAGTCTTAGTCCCAAGTGTATATGTTTTTAGATGAGTGAACTTTGCCTGATAAATAACTCTTGGGCTCTAATTTGCAATTCAAACCTGTGTACACCTGTACACATACATATATTCGGCACAATATGGCACTTGCTTTGCTTATATTTGATCTATAGAGAAGTATTTTGTGCCATTAAAAGGGTTCTTTAAAAAAGTCATACCTATGATCACGTAAGAAATGTTTTTATTTATGGTTCTGACTTTCTTAAAGCATACTCAATAAATTTCCTTTTACTTGAACCTGGTAACACATTAAACTAAAGGACTTCTATAAATTAATTCAGCCCTTCCTATGGTAAAAGTTTTCCTTCTTTTTGGGTGAACAGAAACTGATTTCTCATTGGGATTTTACTTCAATAGGAGTGGCTGAAGATTATCCAAACATTTTTAGACACCTTCTCACTCACTAAAATTCATTTAAATAGAATGTTATTTTGGGCGTTTCATTGGCAAGGGATTTTCAATTTGTCCATTTACATATGTTTGAGATGGTATCACAAAGTATATATTTTGTTTATTTATGGGTAAGTCTTATTGAAGCAGATGTACTTAACTGAATAAAATCTCTCACAAGTCTTCATTTTTACAAGTATAGCATTATTTTAATGAGAAAAGCAAAATTTTTTTTTACAAAATGATCAAGTATTCTTCGTAGCAGAATTATCATAATTCATGGAAGAGTTATGTTTGGGGAAAAACCAGTCAAGGGGTACAGCTCCCTTTATGATATTGAATAATGGTTCATTCACCTTAACTTCAATGGCTGTGTAATAAAACATTTCCCTCTTAATCATTCCACATTCTCAGCTGCAGTTTTCTGTTATCTGGTGCCACTGATGTGTTTATGTTAATTTACAGTACACTTTTTCATTTAAAATTAAGTCAAATAAATCAAAATAAGTCCAAAAAATGTAGACAACAAAAAATCCTAAGCTTCCATGATAAAAGTATAAGTACTTAAGCTTTTGCATGGGGATAATTCATACAGGAGTAAGTCAAATATAGCCAAATACATTGGATGGAGTCGGCTATGCTATAGTCCTACGCTTGTCATAGTTCCTGTTTCATTCATGTGCATCACTAAAAAAGATGTGATGTTGGTAAATGCATATTTATGTATTTATAATTTCCTTCAATTCAAAGATTAGGAATTCAATCATTTTTCTGAAGAGTTATAAATCCCTGGCCAAATATCATACTTTATTTTTACCAAATAAATTACACTGTATGCAGTATTGCATTTGGTATTTTTTCTGAAATATTTTAGTAGTCAATCAGGAAAAGAATGGTGCATCCAAGCAATGAATCAAGATTTCGTAGTAGCATGGTTGTCTCTATTCCTCTTATGTTTACCATCTTGACATTATATTGTTGCCTGTCATATCAAAGTTCTTAAAGGCATACAATTGACGCATTGTTTCACACTTTCATTGAGCCATGAATGTCTTTGTGTTTGAAAATTTCAATGCATTAGTTGCTTCGCTTAAAAATGGCATTTATTAAAAACATTTTAAGTGAGAACAATGGCTGGATATTAATTGAAATAATTTTTCAAATGTTCATCCATTATGACAAGGCCATTGTTTGCCAGCCCTTAATTGGGCCATAAAGATGTATGAAATTAAATCTGATGACTGATACTATATATGTATATGATGTACAAAGGTTAAGTTTCCTTGATATTTTGATTGATTTTTGCATATTGTGATTTTTTCAGCATTGATGACCCATTGAAGAAAACTGCAACCATAGGGTTCATAAATAACTTCGGTCAAATCCCCAAGCAGTTATTTAAAAAACCTCATCCATCAAAGAAGATAAGTCATAGGACATCAGTAATAGATCCAGGTCCAATAACACCTGGCCTAAGTTTTGCCAGTGGAGACCGTTTGTTCTTTCATAATCTAGATAACCTAAAACCATCCATGCAACCCATCAAAGGTTTGTAAAAATGTGTGAAAATGCCGAAAGTTAGTGATAATTCAGTATTGTAATGATTATATTTCTGCTTGTTCATATATCTTATTTTATGGGTATTAGGAGGTCTGTGTTCTTCTTAACACAAAAATGACTCTTCTTTTAACCATTTAATTTAGTAAGGTGTGTGATATAAGGAAAATAGTTCAGTTCTATGCTTAACCAGGAATATTCTTTCTCTGCCTTTTATGAGCTATTAAATCTGTTTTTACTTTTATGTAGTGAAAATTCTTTAAACTGTCAATTCAGCAGTATCACTTACTGGTACAGCAGTATCAGCAGTACCTTACTGGTCAGGACCATGGTTATGAGATTGTGGTCTAGCTTCTTAAGTGTTTTACATCTTCATGAATAAGTACATATGTGTGTTAGCAAAAATATATTTTTAATGCTATTAGTTGAATAAATGTTGTCTTAGCCAAAAGTAATAATACTGAATATTACACCATATATTCAGTGTTTTTCTTGTTATTGTATGCCTTAGAAAAGGTCGGAACAAACCATTTACCAATAATATTTTCACTAGTGGTGCTAAATCACATGCATAATTAATGTTCATGTTTTGAAAAAGTTTATACAATGAGGATAATTGACATATAATTACAACCAGATATTTTTCTGATGTTTTTGGTTAGCATCTCTAATTATAACAGTTATTAGAGATTAAGTTTGGGTAATCTACTTAACCATGTGTACATTGTAATCTGTGAAGTGAAATATTTACTTTTTCATATTTCAAGCAAACCCTCTTTTAGGTTATCCATAATGGCATTTGTTTTTACATTTAGTGGTTTCAATCCCATTTAGAAATGAAGAAAATTTTATTTTCTTACCTATATTTTTAGTATTTTAGTAATCATTATAATATAATATTTTATCACTCCTCCCTTGCCAGCAGTTCAGGTACTTGGTTTCAAAATACTGAAGTAGAATAATGAGTTACAATAAGTTACCATTGCCTTCTAAGGTACATTTGAAGAATTCATATGTAGAGAACATGTGTAACATATATAAATGTGTACCTTTATATTGTGGTAATACAGGTATACTCATGCCATTGAGTAGTAATAGTTGGTTTAGGGGAGGTGACTGACAGGCGAGGTCATTTGCGCCATTTGGGATGGATGGGAAAGAGAGAAGGGTGGAGAGAAATCTGGTGTTGGAATTAGTCTACTCTTAACAAAAGGCGGCAAGAGGTCCAGAGTTTAATGTCCCATCCAGGGTACTCAAAGTTCTCTTCACAAAGCCTCTTAATTAGGGATCGGGATATCACTGAAAAATATCTTCCATATTCAGGATTCGAACCTGGGACCTCTGAGTGGGAAGCCCATACCTAAGTCATCGCACCATCTTGATCCTCTATATAATGATTGATTTTCAATAATTAATGAATGCCTTATTGAAAGCAAGAAAATAAAACAAAAGGCTCTTTTCTTAGACATTTCTACAATGGATTATGAAAGAAATCATGATTTTATTTATCAATTTACTATTCTCTTTATTGGTAACATGAGAAAAAAACTGCATAGTACTGTAAATGACCACAAGATTTAAAAAGTAGCTTCTGTGTATAATATACATCTATTGTAGTTTTTCAGTCTTGATTTAATTTATTATACAAGCTAATCCCATAAAAATATAGAGATGAGGATTTATTTTCTGAAAGGCAGGTGGAAACTTCAGTGTCTTCTTTTATTATAAGTAGCATGATTCAAATTATATTCATTTGCTGATATCACTTATGTCTTCAGTCCATCTGACATCCAATCAGATTAGTTAGAAAGTGTAACTGTGATCAATTGAAGGATTATGTGCATATTATTTTGTTTGCTTCATGCTTTGGAGCTTTTAAACTCATGAATCAAATGTAAAATAAGAACTGGTGATGATGAAGTGAAAACTTGTATTAAATGCTCTCTGAAAATCTTTTTAAATTAATTATTTCAGAATTAAAGGGTCCAGTTGGTCAAATACTTCACTGCGACAAAGGGACGTTGTTGGCAGTGGAGCAAAATAAAGTGTTAATCCCACCCTCATACAACAAATACGTGGCATGGGGATTTGCTGATCACAGTCTGAGAATTGGACACTATGAAAGTGATCGTGCAGTTCTTGTTTGTGAGGGTGCTGGCTTGCATCATACTGGAGAAATTTTGACTTGTGTCTGTCCTAGTTCTAAACTAATTGTCACTGCAGGGACAAGCACAGTGAGTACTTATAATAAATTTACATTGTCGCTATTTTGTGTTATTATTTGTTAATATTTCTTGTCAAGGCAATCTTTTTACACACATATTTTTCTAAAAAGGTCAGTTTACGCCATTTTAATGCTTTAATCACAACATAGTAAAAATGTTGTGGAGATACTTCATTAGACAATTTTTAGTCCTCTTAAAATCTATGATAACATTGTGCAATGAGAGTTAAACAAGAAATGAGCCATGGTGTTCAACATGGTTCTTGATTGAATATATTGGTGTGAATGATTGTTTACTTGGAAATATTGTTGAGCTTGATGCAGTATTTAATTATTTCTTTTAGGTGGTTACAGTTTGGGAGTATGGAAAGAAACAGCTAAGCATAAAACGCTCATTATATGGGCATACAGATGCCGTGACATGCTTAGCTGCTAGTCCAGCTTATAATGTTGTAGTGTCTGGCTCAAGAGATGCCACTGCTATTGTTTGGGACCTTTCTCGTTTGATTTTTGTTCGTCAACTCAGGGGACACGCAGCTCCAATAGCTGCAGTTGCAGTGAATGAATTAACGGTATGCATTCTGGGGGAAATATTCTTGTCTTTGTTTTCTGATTTCTTTTCAGTGAGAAGGAAGCCAAACCCAGTGGTTTTTGTTGAAAGAATGCCCAAATTAAAGACACATTTCATTTATGCTTATCTGTTGCAGGCAGTTTTCCAAAGCATTGGGATTTCCATAGAAGTTTCTATGGCTGGGTTTAGAAAAGTGACCATTCTATTCACAGGGAATTTTCTCTCAAATTTTCCATCGCATGAGCAATTAGAACATGGCAACTATAGAACTAGGGGAGTTCTGGGAAACTTTGAACCAGTGTATTGGGATGACCTTGACCAGCATTAATGAAAGACTGAAAAAGGGAAAATTTTGTGTGAAGTTATTATAGTGTAGGTTTTATTAGTTGTTTTGCCAAGAGGTTGAGAGGTGTGTTCAGTTCTAATGATAACCTCTGGTACAATCACAGAAAGATTGATAACTTGGGAAACCTGGAAAAGTCAGGGAAGTTCCCTTAACTGGGAAGTAAAGGCATTAGGAAAGTTCAGGAAATTTGGTGGAATGTTGGGGATATTTTTCAAGGGCTTCACAAATTATTTTAAGGTATATTTACAGTCAGTTTTTCCATTGAAAATAGAAAAAAAATTAAAATTATTTTTAAAGAATAATAAAATTCAACCCTCTAAATGTTTATGTGTGGCAGTCTATCAACTCAAATGATATATTTTAATTATTTGAAAACATTTGTGGAGTATGCATTTTGTGAGGCATAAAATTGAAATTGTGGTTATTCCAATCTAATGGCCCAGTGTGGGGTCTTTTTATTGCATAGACTTGAAGAGACACGCTAGATGAATGACCCAAGAGCAGTACTTGGCAAGTATCATTTCTCTTCAGTAACATTTTATTTTATTGCCAAAAGTATGTGAAATATAAGTTTTCCTTTTGGTTTATATTGTTATGGCTTTAAAATCAAAGAATAATTATTCATATAGTAATATTAATTATGGCTCAGAAGAAAGTTGAACTGCACATAAAACACAGAAATGCTTGAAACTGTAATAATGTAATTTGGTTTGTTCCTTGGTTTGTGCACTGTGGTGCATACATAAAAATCTTCTTGCACCCATCTCTTCGCTTCATGCAACTGGGTACTTTTTACCCTGTATCACGTTCAATTGACCCCTTGTTATATTGTATCCTGTTCACCTGGTGGGAATAAATAATAACAATTCAATTACAAGTGGACCCAAAGAAATAGCCGTAGATGAATATGCTGATTTGCTAACATGGTTCTGGAACAATTGGTCCACATTCAGGTGGTTTCCTCTCTTCTGTATTCCATTATGTACTTATTTAATCATGGGTCACGGACTGCAAAGATGTGATTACTCTTACTAGCGACATCAGTAGATGGATCAACTTAAAATTTTGTGCAAAGTTTTCTATATGCATGGAATGGTTTGAAGCATCACTTTGTGGAAGTAAATCATATCTTAAAAGAAATTACTTTGATCTTCCACGAACATTTTATTGTGCACGACGTAGGTTTCAGCTTATGAAGTCATCATTGGGTGATAAATAATCGGTAAGTTAAACCCTAGGTCATGCATAATAAAATATATGTGGAAGAACAAAGTAATTTCTTTTCAGATATTCCCAATATCCATTCTATGAAGGCTTCTGCCGAATGGTGTCTTGACTGTATTTCAAGTCACCATTTCTTCCATGTATAATATACACATGAAATCCCAAGTAGAGATTAATTCAAGGTCTCCCCTACCACTAAGAAAGTGAATGAAATCATTTTGGGGGACATTTTGAGATATTCAGTGTATTGAAAACCATGAGTGATCAAGATGAGTTACAATAGGATTTTACCCTATCTAAAATGTAAACATTCTAATGAATTTCTGTTGTACTTTCTGGTTGTATAAAGTAAAAAAAATGAAGAAGAGGTATGCTTCCATAGGATTCATATTCTTTGCACATTTGGTTATTGAGGATAGAGTCTTTCTAAAAGTTTCTTTTAATGAGGTGATTTCAATGAACATTGAGATTTTTAATAAGCATCCATTCTAATTTGATATCTAACAGAAATTGTTCTTTTAAGGATCTCAATTTACCCTGTCAAGGTTTACAAAGTTTCAATGTATATTAGCGGATGATGCCATTAAAAGTTACTGTTGCGGCATGTTTCATGGAATTTACAAAGTAGAATGTTGAATTAGTTGACTGCATACAGTATTAATATTTATTTGAAATGGTACAATATTTTTATAGTAAATACTTTGTAGTCCTCATTTGCATCTTATAATTGATTATTCAAGGGGGACATAGCCACATGTGCGGGCACATGGCTGCATATCTGGAGCATCAATGGGAACGAGTTGGCCTGTGTGAATACATGTGTAGGAAGAGCAGACCGCATGCAGCAAATACTGTGTGTTGCTTACTCCCAGACACATGAATGGGATTCTCAGAATGTCATTATGACTGGTTCTACGGATGGAGTTGCCAGAGTAAGTGGCTTCATCACTGCTAATGTAATGCTATGGGCATGTGGAATTTGAATTATGTGGCTTTTGTCTATTTGTGACTAAAGTCTGCCAAATCTATACACTTTGTATTAGGGTTGGGGCATATCAGTGTTATTCCTATAATGAGTGATGATATAATATATATGAGTGATGCCAGCCATAAGTCGAAGTTTGTGGCATGAATAAATTAAGTCAAAGGAAGAAAAAAAGGATGTGATCATGCTCTTTGGTTAGAAAAATAAATGCTTGGCCAAAATACTAATTCCATGTGACCACCCTGTGTTTTGGGAATGTGGTTTGGACAATTTTGATGCTATTGAGTTCTTGAAAATAGTATTATCTTTAATTGGTTAGCTCTGGTTTTACACAAAATCCATTGCCCTCCTGATGGCATGAAGCCCTGTTTTATTATCCAGATCCAGCTCCCGATGAAGGGATTCCAAAAATGAGGTCTGGTTAGTTCTTATAATGAGAGTTAGGGCTGTAGTTCTTAAAATAGAGTCAGGGTGAAATATTTTTCTGGTTTCCATTGGTTAATTCAGATTTTGTAGTCCAAAAATAAAAATTGTTTCAAATGATTATAATGATGCTAATATCCATTATTAAAATTTTCTAAGCTTGAGGAAAGGAGGTCTAGGTCTATTGTCAACAGACATTGCTAATTGGGAATATGAGACAGTAATTCATTGTTTAGAATCACAATTTATCTTCTTAGCTACCACTGGAAACAAAATGTATGCTGAGACTAACAGTGAATTTGATATGATCATGTATTTATCTTAAGTATAACAGCAAAAATTTGCATTGATGCTAAATTCACTCTTGAAAAAGAAGTCCAGTGAAAAAGCAAAAAAGTCCTCTAGCACTCTTAAGAAGAGAATCTCTTGAGTAGTGACCACAATAATAAAATTAGAAACTACATTGAATTGCTATTACAATTTCTTGTGTTTCAGATGTGGTCTGTGGACTTCGTTCAGGTGCCAAATGATGAAAAACCTGTGAAGCCAGTTCCAGAAAGGGAACAGTCAGTAGCGGCAATAGAAGAGAGTGGGCATGTTGACAGTGAAATAAAGGAGGATGTCATCAAGGCCGACTCAGTTGAAGGCGAATCACATTTTGGTGAAGTTCAGTTGGAAAATGAAGCCAGTGAGGAAATAAGGGACTTGAATGTGAAAAATAGTGTGAAGGAAAGTGGAGAGGGTCGGAAGAAACTGTTGAGCCAGGATGGCAGCAGTGAGGATGATGAAAAGAGACAGTGCGCAAACAGGGTGAAGGATTTTGTGAAACAGATGAGCATGTCTGGAGAATATTCTACGGATGCTGGAGGTTAGTGTGTGTTGTTGTATTTGGTATTGTTATCTGTGCTAGAATATTTTAAGCTAAATCATTATTGTAAGTCTGAGCTCTTGCTTTCTCAGACTTTCGGTATTTGATTAAATAGGAAAAGGCAAAATCAATAGACTCAACTCTGAAATACTTCATTGTTTACCATTGTCAAACAGCTTGACAATATAGAAAACCTTGACAAGTTCAGGTAATAAAAAATAGCATAGTAAAACCTAGGAGGTCCAGAATATGAAATTCTGAAATTTTTAGATTCCCCAGGTATTCCTCTAACATTTTCCTATTGATATTTTATGCAACATTATGATTTAATGAGTGTCATCAAAATGTATAAACATTAATTATATTATAATGTGGGTCACGGTGGTCTAGCGGGTAGAGCATTGGACTGCTGACCAGAGGGTCCCGGGTTCGATTCCCGGGCAAGGCACTTTGGGCACCTGCAGCTCCACCCAAGCTAGTTGATTTTTCGGGTACCAGATCTTCCTGGGAAACCATAACTGGCACAGGGAAAGGAACTGGCCCCCCTACCCTGATGTGTGAATATTCACATGCCGTCGGGCTTGGTACATGGGTGAGCTCTACCATCACCTACTAAACCAACCTTCGGGTTGATTACTGTGTTTATGGTTTTATATTATAATGTATAACATAATCTTGCATATTACCACCTGGCTAAGTTATTTTCATAAAAGCTGGACTTTTTATATGATAATTTAATTTTAAAAATGGAACATGACTTATATTACAGTAAAACCTTACTATTTTGATTTTGCTTAATTCAAAATATTGTGCAATTTGAAACTAAGAACAGTCCCTGACCAAAAAAATTAGACCTTTGGTGCCTTTCAATGTAGATAAATCAGAGTACATCTACAGTGAAACTGAACAAAATGAGCAGGTCCCATGATTTGTAAACATGTTGCAAATTTCAAAATATTTTCCCAAAACACAGCATCAGTGAATGTAAAGGCGTTACATAGCCCTGTTTTTACATTATAAAATCATTGCTTTTCTGTTCTCCATTCATTACTAAAACTCCAATGCCCTGAAAAAATATCTTCCTTTTGTTTTCTCAGTATGCCAGTGTGAGTTAATATCCAGTATTGCACTAACGAATCCATCAATGTGAGACTCCTTACTTTTAGATCTACTATGAATTTTTGTTTATGCTTCAAATGAATCATACTGTTGTTGAACCAGCTTAATTCAAGGCACTTTGTTCAAAGAGAGGAAAAGAAAAGCCAATGCAAAGCTTACATACCAAGCAGGTTCAAGCATTTTATTCTCTCCCCATATTTTTGGCTCGTTTTAGAGGTTTAGGTTGACCAAAGAGAGGTCAAGGTTCAAATGCTATTGTGGATGGGATCTCAGGCAGTGTGTGGGTGATGAGGGCAGAATTGGTAACCCTTTGTTAGGGTGGCTAGGTAGGTAGGTGGCTAGGGGAAGAGCAGTACTTTGGTGCTTTTGTCTGAAGCTGAGAATAGCTACCCTTCTATTGTCTGATAAAGGCAAAACATGTATCTTCTTGCCAGAAATATAGAAAGTTTGTTTTAGAGAAAGTATTCTGTAATGTGTAATAAATATGATATGAAATTAAAGACCATGTAATAGTAGCGGTGTCGTTTGGGTATTTAGGGTTATCCAAGAGCCTCAAGTCATTTCTCATTCTAAAAATTATTTGGTAGATATTGTACAATTTCAACAAATCTACGATATCCATGGTGAAATTGTGGGCTGCTTAAGGATTTTTCTCTGAATAAATGTAAATACCAAGTAGTGACTAAAAAATCACATTATGACATTAATGAAGAAATTTGCTTTTTATGAACTTGTTATTCATTTAAATTATAATTTTAACCAATATTATTTGATTTTTTACATGAGAAATTATTTTACCGAGCTTTAAATTTATCACATCTAAATAGTGATAATGACATGCTTAAAAATTATACATAAAGGTGGAAAAATTTAGAATGCAACAATAAAAAAAAGTTCACATTTTCTGACTAAAGATAAAAATAGAGCATTAAAACTCTTAATGAAAATTCCTAATGTTGTCCAGTGGTTTTCTTCCCAGGTGGACAGAAAATAATGTTTGCAGGTACAATTAAAAATCATTATCCTGGTTGTGTACTTCTGTGAATATGCAGTAATGAGTGCTATATCTATGGACTATAAATGCATTAAGTTTACCATTCTTTACTGAAGCCACTAACAACCATTTATACTTAATTAGCTGGAAATCGTCATTGTGTACTGAAATGGCATAATGAAATGCCATATTTCAGTTTATCTATTTCATTTTTTTCTGCACTGTTATCAGTTGTATTTTTATGGATTCTGCCATGAGAAGGAAATCTTTTTCTTCAATTTTATGTATTTATGGATTCTAATGTCTGCCTCATAGGAATGCTGGTGAAGAGTGGCTCCGAAAGCAGCTTGTCTGAGGATGAAGAGGTCAGGGAAACAGTGGAATCTGGGAGCCCTCTGAAACCAGACGAGGCCACTCCAGAAGAAGTGAGGGGTGAAGCCAAAGAGGGGGAACAGGAAACTAAATCAAAGGAGGATGGAGATGACGCAAGTCTTGCAGCTGAAGTAAGACCGACTTCTCCTGAGGGCACTGTGAGCAAGAAAGAAGGGAGAGGGAGTGAAGAAGAGGAGGTGCACATAAAGCGGGCTGGCTCTTTAGACCAAGAGCCCCCGACCGTGGTGAGGCGGCGGAAGTCAAGTACCATCAATCCAGCATTCAGGAAGAGTGAGGGTTGTCGACTGTCGGAAAGAGTTGAGCTAGGGAGTGGCAATGGTGTTTCCTTGATGGAAACTTCAAGCATTCATAGGGCTCATGCCGAAAGTGAGAGTTCTGCTGATGGGTGCTCAGAGAGTGCTAAACTAAATGTGGGAGCTTCGACTGCTGATTCTATCTTGGCCATGAGGACAAGTAAAAGTGACACCAGTCTCACAGACTCGTTTGTTGTGATTGGAGACTCAGGGACCATTGAGGGTGGGCTGGGGATTTTGGACTCTGGGAGGCGGGATGTTACCCCTCCCAATTCAGCTGGCCTTCCGATTTCTAATAACGGTGGCAATTCTGGGGTGCCTCTGAGAAAGAAGCGCAATCCCCAGAACATGCTGCGAGAAGGTTAGTAGTGCTTATCCTCATAAAGATGGGTGTGTCCCATCACAAGTTATTTTCATACAATTTATTATATCATATAATATATTTTATACATTATTTAGTACTTCTTTTTAGTGATGAATAGTGTGTATTATATCCATTGTAAGTAAGAAAAACGTGCAGTAAGATGAAAGGTCAAGTACTTTTTCATAACTCTGGAGGATGTTTCATTGGAGTCTGAAAGTGGTGATATTCATTTCAGTTAATGTTTGAAAGATGTTTTGTGGTCGAAAAATTTGTCTTGTGTAGTCAACTTAACTTGGAGTTATTTAGCTCAAATTACATTCTAGAATTCCCTTTTGATGTTTCCTAATTGTTTTACTCAAGACATTTTATGCTGGTGTTACTTTGTTTAAATATTTGTTCGAATGAAGTTGTACTGCAAGTGACATTACTCGATTAAATGCATTTTTCAGGTTTTAAGTGGCAGCGGCAGCTGGTTTTCCGTAGCAAACTGACAATGCACACAGCTTATGATCGGAAAGACAATGCTGAACCTGCTTCCATTACCGCTCTCTCTGTTTCAAAGTGAGTTAATTTTTTTTAAATGGTTGTCGCACGTCAAATGAATAATTTTTTTCAAAATAATGAGATGAGTCAGAATATATGTTATTGTCATTGGAGTAAATATACTTTCACCCCTTGACTACATGAAATTCTGTTTGAAGGGACCATCGCACTGTATATGTTGGTGATACCAGAGGCCGAGTGTTTTCATGGAGTGTTTCTGAGCAGCCTGGGCGTGCAATAACAGATCACTGGCTCAAAGATGAAGGTGCAGAAGCATGTGCTGCTTGTAATGTACGGTTCTCATTATATGAACGCCGCCATCATTGTCGAAATTGTGGTCAGGTATTCTGCTCTAAGTAAGTAATTATCCTGCTCTTTTACCTCCATGAAGCACTAGAATTATAAAATCTTTAATACCCATATGCAAAATGGGCTGTTTCTGGGTTTTTTCAAAGGTTTTATTGTAGCTATGTTTTTTGTTTAATCTTCATGGTCTAATCATATTTTATACAAATTGTATTACTGTGAACTTATGGACAACAACCTAAAGTAATGTCATGATGTAGATAACTTCGCAGTATAATGAATATTTAATTGGTTTAATGATTAATCTGTTATAACAAGTCTCTTCTGTCAATAAGTTACCAGATGATTGTGAACTAGGATTTGCATCTTACATCTCTGTACCTGGGTGAATACAGATTGGTGGCTGATGAACTCTTGATGTCATAGATTAGCATTGATTAAGAATCTTAAACCAGAATGTTTTTCCTCTTCCTCTTGATCATGCAGACTAATAGCATTAATGGTGGTAAACTAATTACATCCCCTTAACTTACTCCAAATTCTTCCTTGTTGCATTCCATAGAGAATTTTAACTCCTTTAAGCTGCAGTAGCATCTGAAGCTCTTGAATCTCAATAATTGTCGGAATCCAGATTTGACAGACTTAGCATATATCAATTGATATTTTATGCATTTAATTATATGTAATCGATAGTAATTAATTAATAGATCATCTGAATCTTCATCATCTGAAGAGAAAGTAGGAGAAATATTTACATTTTGAAATTTAGACTTGGAACCACTTTGCCAAAAGTAAGAGTAAATGTAAGAGTTAGTTATTTTTTCAGCAGAATGAAAGAACAAAATTTCAATGACAAAATTATATTTTATGGACCCATCTGCAATTTTTCCATGTAGGTTTGAGTGTCACATTACTTTCTTAAAGTACCATAAATAGAAGCAATTTACAGAAAAACTACCATTAACATTGTAATTAGCAAGAACTAAAGATATTTTTGTATATACTCTTCCATCTATCGGGGATACATTCTGAACATCATTTAAGTGAAATGATTTAACTACAAAGCCTCTCCTTTTCAAAATAAGTTTAGAACTCCATTTTGCATTCTGAAATAATAGTTTTTGAGTGAATTTGTATTTGATCAGTGAATTGCACTGTGCACTTGCATTATTTTATAAATAATGTTAAAATATCTTTTGGAATGTCTATATGTGTTACTTTCTGTTTTTATTTATTGCCACATTATTTGGAAACCCTTATTATTTAAATTATTGTCTTTAAATCTGGTTAATTACTTAAATAATTTTTGTATTCCTCTTTGCTCTCTAATTTCAGGTGCAGTCGCTTTGAGTCTGAAATCTTTCGTTTACGAATCCTCAAACCTGTACGTGTATGTCAACGATGCTATGCAACACTCAGAGGATCTCATGGTGCGAGTGATCACACCACTTAGTCTACTTCGAATACTGCCCAAAGCTGTAGATTTTTTATTTTATTACTGGGAATTTGGTTGTAAAAAAATAAGTGAAAGTGTCTTTCCTCTTGTGTAATATTTTAATACAACAAATATTTGGAGATTTACTAAAGGTAGGGATGACAGCTGCAATACTCTGGTGTTTTGATTATCCGAAACTGCAATGGCAGTCCTTAGCAGAAAATTTTTTTATGGCTTTGTTCCTTAATGTTTGCATTTAAAGACATCAGGTCTATATTTTGAGCAGGTAATATTGTTATCTCAGAAATCATGCTTTAATTTATCATCTTTACTAAAATAATAAGTTTAGAGCTGAATATCATTGGTTTGGCTCTAGATATCTCATTGATTCAAGTTTGGATTAGTTTATTTTTATTGATCTAAGGGCATTGAAATGCTTTCATATCCAAACTGTTTATATTTGAAAGATATTACTACTGGGATGCAAAAAGTCAATGGAACTCCAAATTAATAATTTGGATCAATGTAAGTTTGTGATTTAGGAAAATATAGTGTAGTCAGAAAGCGTTGACTGTCAATTAAGATTTTAATGTAATTTATTTCCTTAATTTTATTCGAAGTACTTTATAGACTGATTTAAACTGTTAAACAGAAATAGAAATAATATCCACTTAGTGATATTATTTTATTATTTAAGTTTTAAGATTGTTATTGTTGAATTTATGTTGTATTTTGTCTCTTGGCTGTCTGCTTGAGAGAATGGGTGTATGTATATATACAATAAGGAATTCATGTAAAATTTTCAGTATGATAGTTGAAATCTTAATAGAATGAATGCCGTCATGATATTGGTAGTTTGTTTGGTATTTAAAATTATTTTCCATTATATTCTTTTGATAGCTACTGTTTTGAGTGAGCCACAGACTGAATTAGACACTTGCATCTATGATTGTGTATTTGTTGAGGAATGAAGTGTCCTCCCAATCATTAAAACAGGATTCAAAAGTAAATAAGAAGTCGGTCAATACCCTAGATATTGAATGAATTTGAGTAAGTGCCTCAACTAAATAAAATGTATGTGAATGTGCTGAGTTAGAATTTTAAGACATTTTTGTGCTGTTATAGAAATCTATGGAAATGATGTATTTTAATTAGTGAAGGCATTCAAGAATTTTATTTAGACCTAGGTTGGTGACTGTAGTAGAATGTCATGTACCTGAGTGCAGCAACAATATTTGAGGTTAAATTTTGGCTTGGTATAATGGGGAGGGAAATAAGAGATGTGGCAGGCTGCTTCTGAAGAAATGTTTATGTGTAGTATGGAAGAATAGACAATCCTCTTTAAGTGATAGAGAGATGTGAATTGTTTTAAAATGACTAATTTTTGTTGAATATTTTATAAATTCCTCCTGAAAATGTATTCTGTTATCTTTTATCTGGATCTTTTATAGTTGATCTCTTTGATTGTCTTTATTTTAACACTGTTCAATTGAGATGTATTATTTTTAATTTTGTTATTTCCTTGTTAACCATTATTGACTGAAAAGATTGCTTTTAAAAGTATTCAATTTTAAAATGCCATAAATTATTTGTGATATAAGAGCATCAAATAAGTTTTGTTGTATAGGCTCTTTCCACTCTCAAATTTGTATTATCAAATACTTTTCCAAGGTGTGGAGATTATACTTATTTGTTATTGTGACCTGGGCATGCATTTCATTTAGATTTATGAACATTAATTTTTTATGTGCCATCCAATTTTCTAAGCATTATTTTAAATATTAGTTTATCGTACATGATACCAAAGCTTTTTAAGTAGTGAATAAAACTGTATGACAATATTTTTTAAATATAATTTTTTTATGTCTGAAAAATACATTTTATCTATTCTGTTTTTTTTTCACGTATATATACTGCTCCAGGGAAATGTCTAGAGTAATGAAAGAATTCTCGTTTTGTGAAAATAATGTATTTGGTGATATTGTAATTCCTAATTTGTATCAAGCAGTGGACCATATCAGGCACCATTTTTCCTTATGTGAAATGCTCTTGAGGAAAAATTTTGAATTCTTTTAAAAACAGTAGCATATCTGCTTTGGAAAATGCTTTTGCTTATATACTTAGTGCCTGAGTCATAGTGAAGTATACATTCCATTTTTATTGAATTTTTTCACGTGCTCCTCTCTAGTTGAAGTGCCGTGATAGCTTTTAAAGTTGGTGTCCAGCATAACCATGTTGACATTTGATCTTCAGCTCAATAGTGTTGTAAGTTTGTTATGAGAGACTTACAGAAATTTATAAATTAAGAAGGAATATACTAACAGCACCAAATGCTATAGTTCTTTTAAAGCTAACCCAATCCTCAGGCATTGCACCATTTCATAAGTATTTATTCCAATGTGATTGCCATTGGATGTACTGTTTTTTTATTTTGATACTCTAATTTGCACTGAGTGCTAATGTAATTTTTGAAAACTGAAAATTTGCTATTGATGAGAGTGCATTGTTTTTCATAAAAAAATTACTTCCGTGCACTTGTTCTCATAATTTAAGAAAATTTGAGTTTTATAAAAAGAATGAATCAAATCAATGTTGTTGTTCACTCATTAAGTTACTAGTAAATATGCAAAGAAAATTAAGTATAATTTTTAATGCTTCTTTGATAATACTTAGGTACTGTAAAAATGTGCAAGCATGAGCTCAAACTTTTTTTGAAGGTATATGAATTCCATTCTTCCAGATTTTGTTGTCTATTTGGGCATGTTGGCAATGCAGTGCAATAATTGAACAAGACATGTTATATATATGTATTAAAAATGTAGACACCAAATTGTTTGCTCAAGAGCAAAAATTACACTTGAAAAAGGATCAACTTGCAGAATAATTCAGAGTATCAGAGTCAGTGGTTAAGGCATAAGGAGTAAAATACCTACTATAAGGGACTCCCAAGCCATAACCGAATATTTAAGGTGCTTTTTATTCTTTGTAACTGGTATTTATTAAATGAAAATTCAACATCAAAGGAATAATTTCTGCAAGGGAGACTTCTACTCTCCTTGCATTTGAAATTTTGTAAATGTCTCTTTGCTTGAAATCAATATTTCCTGCTGCAGGTCCTGAATTGGCAAATAGTTGCTTTGATTACTTGAGTGCCATTTTAAAGTTATACACATCATTGACTCCATTGTAACACTTATTTTATTATGTTTAAAGACACTATGGTGAATAAAATTTGTTTGAACCATGAATAGGGCATTTTCAGTGATCAGCCATCAACATGAAGTCAAACCTTTGTCTGCAATTGAAAGTCATGAGTCACTTCTTCATTATGTGGTCATCAAATTATTAAGTATGTTTCATAGGCCAGTATTGTAATTATAAGGTTCAGGGCAGTGGTGATAAGTGTTGCAATTCACAAGGATTGTATACTGAGGGAAGTAACTAGGAGCATGCAATTCTTGAGTTGCACTGAAGTCCTCTTGATTCATTGAGGGCATCATCACACTGTTTTAAATGCAAAAAATCTAGTGTTCAAGTTCACCAGAAAATGCTTTCATATCAGAAATATAATAATCCCTTCTAAAATTTTCATTCAATTCACCCTTCAACAGATCTTGGGAATATTTTGCTCTGAGGAAGCAGTTAAACTTCTGGTAAAGATGGTAGAAAAAAATGAAACTAGAATGAATTGAATACATTTAGCCAAGTCATGCATTTACTGCTATAGGACATGACAAATTCATCACAATCATGTGTTCTATCAATTGGCAGGACTCATGCATACACCCCAGCTATTTCCATTCACTCTTTTTCCAGGCCTGTTCTATGGTCTCCTTTTTTCATTATGCCATTAGCATCTTCAGTCTCCTTCCTGTTCTCTTTTTCTCCGGGTATGTTTCTTCAGTAGCCATAGTTAAAATCCCTTTCCCACTGTAAGTAGTGGCCAAAACAGTTTTCTCTTCTAAATATTTTTCAGTTTTGCCCTCTCCATGTAACTCTGTTAGCACATTTTTACTCTTTCTGTCACCTTTATGCATGCACACACTGCTGCCAGTGGGTTTACCACACCTTGTACATCTTCTGGAAAGCAGCACCCAGAATTCTGTTAAGCTCCATTGTCATGGCTGCTGTACCACCAAGCTGTGGTGACATCCTTTCAGTTCATATTTGATGAATAAGTCTGATGGGACATGGGATGAGAGAAAGAAGTCTGATGCGGCATTGTTAAAAAAATTTGGATCCTTACTTAGAACCTCTTGGCAGATCCACGTGTGAATTTTGTTTGTTCAAGAGTGCTTGCGGCACTAACTTTGTGCACACCTTTCTCATACCATATTTTCAGTCACAAGTTGATGGGGCATCACTTTTAGGAATGCAGAATTCATCAGAAACCATGCGAACACTTAATCTACGATCCCTGTCCAACAAAGCCTTCACTCTTTCAAGATTTTCATCATTCTTTGTTCACTGCTCACACTTCCAATAACTGGTTCATGACAGAGGCTAATGAGTTCAGATTTTAGAGGTTTCACAAATAAACAATCCACAATCTGTGAAGGCTGTAAGCTAACTGCTACTGGCTTTCAGCCTTTCCTGAGACTCCCCTCCCTCGACCCAGCCAGAGAAACTGCCGCCAGTCCGTCTATCCAGGAAAAAATAAGTCATATCACTTTTGGGACAGACCTTGTATTACAATGGCTTCCCAATGCACTCAACAATGTTTGTAAACCCTTGGCTGATTGGCAAACTAAAGCTTGAACATCTGCAAACCTAACTGATTTAATGAATTCCTGACTGGGTTTCATTCTTATCTCCAGCTCTTCCCATACCTCTTTAATCATTTCCTCCACATATACACTGAAAAGCACAGGTGATCATGGACATGCCTGTCTTTCCCCTCTTCTTAACACTGGCCACCTGACTCTCCATCCCCTGCTTAGCAGCACCTTAGCAGTTCGAGAGATATACAGGTGGTGGATGTCTCCTATCCCTCCAATCCACTATTTTCTGGAACACATCATTAATTCACTCCAAATCACTCCATCAAATGCTTTCTCAAAATCTTCAAAACAGACGAATGCAGCCCGATTGTATTACATGTATATGTAATTGTATTGAAGTCTATGTACTTCTCTCTTAGTGACCATATTACTGCTATGGTTTCACACATTCATCTCCTCTTCCTGAACCCAAATTTGTTCTCTAAGTATCCATTTACCCTGCTTGGCATCCTTTTATTTATGATCCTGAGAACCACTTTAGCTGCAGGTGAAATCAGACTTATTGCTTTGTAGACCTATGATACAAACCTTTCCCTTTTTTGGGATAGGAACTAAGACTGATCTGATGAAGCCTTCTGGCCAAATTCCTCTCTCATAAGCATTACAAATTAGTTTATAGAAACTCTTCCTGCCACATTTTTCCAAACCTTTAATTAGTTCTGTGGATTGTTTTTTACCCCATAGCCTTATTTGATACCAATTCCCTCAATGCCCTTTCTGTCTTGCCACCTATTAAACCTGAACCTAAGCTCTCTGAATTTACATAATTTTCTCTACCCTAAAGTTTGCAAGCTAAATGTCTTTGCCATACAGTTCCTCCATACATTTCTTCTGTCTCTCTAGAATATTCCCTGGTTCAAATAATATATTTTATGACTTACCTTTGATTGTTAGCAAAGATTTTCCCTTTTTATTTTCTGACAGACCTTTTGTCTTCCTATACAGTGAACCAATTTCACCTTTTCTTTGTACAGTTTCCATATAATATATGTAAACTTTCCATTTCACTTGCACTGCATCTTCCACCATGCTTCTTTTGTTATTTTTCCTGCCTCAGTTTATTATTGAAATCTTTATACTTCCTTCTACCTAACTTTTCAGATTTATTAACAATCAGCTTTTACTTCTACTAATAATATTCTATCAGTTGCTTGCACTATGTTTACTACAATTCTTGCCTTTTCATTCAATACTTTTTCCATCCCTCTCTGGCTCTCTTCCCCTCTGCTGTATATTACTCTATATAGCAGTAGCATTGCCCTCTGCCACTCACCCCACTACCCTTCTCCCCAGTTTCCCATTCAGTATTATGACCATTCCACATTGGCTTCCCATCCGCACTATACATTAATGAGTAACTATCACTCCAGTAATCACAACTGTCTCTCCAATTCACCTTGGATAAATCTAATGTAATCCTCTAATAAAATCTTACCAATGTCTCCTTCATTCATTTTTTATAACTTCCCTGTCCTCATTGTTCTAACATTTTTCACTCACTGGTGGGCACAATACTGTCCGGTGGGCTGAATCCCACAGTTGCCAGGATGCATTTTCCCTTTATTTCCATTCATATTTATCATGGGATAGATAATTTAGAGTTTCACATCGGTTTCCTAATTATTGTTTTTGATGTGACACTGTCAAAAAATGACCATCCCCTGGGTTTAGGTGCCTTTGCAGCCACCTCACTGAGGAACAGATTCTTCATGACTACATTTTGTCTGACTCCTACCTTTCAACCTATCTATTATGGGCAACCATATCAGCAATTGAAATTGCACCATAAGCAAATTTCTTACAGGTCAATGAAGTGTGTAAGCACTTTCACCAACTCAACTTTGCAGTCAATGGGAGGGTAAGCATAAGGCAAAAAGATTGTAAAAAATTACACTAATTTTTTATTCATAATACCTGTTAGTCGGTCAGTAAAAGAAATATGAATCTAATGGTAATTGGTTCCATAAGACTGAGGAGCATTTAGGTATAAAAATATCACATAGCTTATGTGTCTCTGAAGAAGTAAAACCACAAATATTAATTTTTAATCTTATAAAATACTTTTATTTATCAAAATAATAAGACAAGTATAAAAATTATTCAATGACACCACACTAAAAGCACCACCTTTATAAATAGTATGTGTCTAGTCTCAGTTTTCCATCATTTTCAGTAAGGTACAGGAGATCAGCAGTGGTTTGTTCAATGATTGCCTCTTCAGCTTTTTCAAACATCTGAAAAACAAAAAAGTATAAACATGTCCATGAAAAATAGCATTTGGCAAGACTAATTTGGAGAACTTGGGCTTTAAATTTGTTAATACATGGAAAAAGAATTGATAGTAGTAGTTTTAGGGGAGGCGATCGATAACTGAGGTCATTTGCACCATTAGGGATGGATGGGAAAAGATGAAGGGTTGAGAGAAACCTGGTGTCAGCATTAGCCGACGAAAAGCACCCAAGGGGTCCACATTTTAATGTCCCATCCGATGGATGGCCTACTCACTCAAAGTGCCCTCCACAAAGCACCTCAAGTAGGGATCGGGATACCACTGAAAAATATCTGCCACCTCTGGGATTCGAACCTCAGGCTTCTAGGTGGGAAGCCAGTACGTTAGCCACCGGACCATCCCAATCCCAAAAGAATTGATCTTTTCCATAATTGAGAATAATTTAATTCCCCATGCATCCCTAAATGCTTTCAATACAATGAACCTCAATCAAACCATTCAGCAAAACTTAATTTTTTTTATTCCAGAAAACTAGGCTTTAAAAATAAATAAACTTACCAAAATTATTATTAAAGTTTCATATTTGGTTAGTAAAATCACAATGGAATTGTTTCTATACTAGGTTAATTGACCAGACAAGTTTCTAATTTTATGTTTTCATTATATTCAGAAAAGAAGCACTTTCTGCTTTGAATATAGTAAAAATATATGCCTATGCATAGGCATTGATATACAATTAATAATATTGACAATATTAATAAACTGCTGCCATAATATATCTACTAAACCTGGATTATGTTCTTATTAGAAAGAAATGATAATGACATAATAATAAAGGATAAACAATATTTTCAAACCAGTTAACTGCTTTTCTAAACTGAAATTTTATTTTGGATGCGACACATATTTAGAACCATATTTCTAAAGATTTTTCATGAATCAAGGAGGGCTGCATAGGGTTCATTTTTGCATATTATTCATAGATTATTAATATTCTGTTGGGAGAGAATTTCTCATACTATCATTTCTTACAATGCAGCCTGAATTCATGTCCCAGAAACAATTCAGTGACAAAATTAGAACCTGTGAGAAAAGAACAATAATCAGTTCTCGACTGTTCTACACATTTTTGATAAGTTTCATGGAGAAAATATCCATTGCATATCCCTTACTACCATCAAGACCAACTAACAACTAAGTACTCGTAGAAATATTCTGCACATGGTAAAGTTTTAAGGTAAAAAGTGCTCTATAATATAAAAAAATATATGAAAACAAAACTAATATGATAAAAAATTAGTTTACTCACTCCTCGATATTTGAATTCCTTCTTAGAGGGTGGGTGCTTAAAGTTTGGTCCAAAGTTCACAGAAACTGTAATACTACGATACAAAGAGACAGTTGGGAAGTAACAACCACCATAAATGTCTTCAAATGCAACTCCCTGGCACTCTCCATTTCGGAAGAAAGAAATGCTACTTTTTGGTAGAGTCCTTAGTGATTTTAGGGATTCCGCCACTGCATCCTTCTCTTCATAATATAAGTGGCTCTTAAATTTCACCAGAGGCTTCATATATGAAAATAAAATATTTTAAATTACAATACAATTTGATGTCAACAAATGCTAATTGCATATATCATTTGCTAGTAAATCTGAGGAAATACTATTTTAACATGATACACTACTTACTATTCAAACACTACATGCGCTTTCAATTCAACAAACGACAATTTTATAAATTTCAAAGCAAAAAATACCACAAAAAATGAGCAATTGGGGCTAACAAATTTCATTTCTTAACAAATGCCAACTGTGCCATTAAACTTAAACATACCCTGTCTTTGTACGTGGGTGGTATGTAATTAACATGGTCCGACTCCGGCAGATGTATGAGGAAACCCAGAGTATCACCTTCACCGTAACTTGGACTATAAGATTTCCCTCTGCACTCATGAAATCTAGTTCCATGCCTAGAAAGTAAAAATATAAAAACAATTCTATTATTAATGTCATAGAAATTAACGACTTACCTCAGGGAAACTTTTGTTTTTCAACCTAGTCTCCATTTACACTAATGCACTTAGTCCAGCAATTTTCCAAGGTCTTGATCCTAACTCAAAAATTATATTCCTTTAGACCTGCAAATACTCACCTACCTCAGCGGTTAGTTCTTTGTTTGAAGAGAATCTCTGTCCATTGCGGAAAATTTTGAGCTTGGGGAAGAGATGGAAATCTTATAGAGCCAAATCTGGTGAATAAGGTGGTGTAGCAACCAGAAGTATTTAGTCCATGTATTTTTGCATGGGAACGACATGTGTGTGTGTGTGCGTTGTCTTGACTAATGACTTTCTTACTTGTCAAATCTGGTCTTTTTTCATGTATCTTTTGCTGTAGTTGGTTCAGAACATTACCATAGTATTGTCCAGTAATTTTTTGACCAATGGGAAGATAATCTATCAGCAGAATCCCTTTTGCATACCAGAAAACTGAAGCCATCACCTTTCCAGCCGACCGTATTACCTTTGCTTTCTTTGGTGGTGGTGAATCAACATGTTCCACTGCTTTGACTGCTCTTTTGTCCATGGTGTACAGTAGTAGACCCAAGTTTCATCTGTGGCCAAAAACCAGTGCAGAAAATCTTGTTGGCTGCTCTTAAAACAGGTCAAACAATGTCCAGAGATTTCCATCTGATGCACTTGTGATCCTGTGTCAAGAGTCGTGGTACCCATCTCGCAGATAATTTTATCATATCCAATTCCACCATTAATATGTGACATGCCCGTTCATATGATGTCCCTACAGCTTCAGTGATTTCTTGCACCTTTAGTCGGCTATCCTTCAAGACCATTTTATGTACTTTTACAATAATTTCTGAGCCCACATTTTTTGCACATTTGGCCGACCATTAGGTAGATCATCATTTCAGCAAGTGCGACCAAACTTAAAACTCATTTTTCCACTTGGCAACAGTTGAATATGAAGTAGCAGAGTCACCCAGAATGTTCTGAAAGTTGGTATGAATTTCCTTCACTCTCATAACTTTCTTTACAAAGTATTTAATCACTACTTGAATCTCAATTTTTTCCATCTTCACAAATGACAACAGGGGAAGAACAACAGAGATGCTCCAGCACCACAGACCTCTTCCCAGAGCACTGATGCATTATGTGTTTGCTCACTAAGGATTACCTATTACTATGCGAGAAACTCATTGTGGAAGCAACATCTGGTGGTGATTCCAAGAACCTTTCTAACTACCCTCGTACAAAATACCCTACCATGTGATATATGGTAGAATTTGCATTTATACAGATTGTGAAACCATGCCATCTGCTCTAAATCATATAAAAAGTACCTTGATCTCCAGGAGTATCCGAATTTATCATATCCAAGAGGTGCTTGGAGATTGGCATATTCTTGGGCCCAACCAAGTCTGCAAGCTGATCCTTCCGGTATTTCCTCCACGGTTGCTTCCCAGTACCATGTTCCACGACTAACACCTATTTGAAAAAATAACACCAGAATTAGCAAAAGGTGAAATTCAGTCACATCAGTATTGCAATACTAACTGTTATAGATTTCATTTAATTATATCAAAATACAATTAGTTTGAGAAACAAAAAAATAATATCAGAGAAAAAACAGAAGAATAGCCATCATTCAATATTTATCAACATTAAATATTCCTTATTTTTAAATTTATACTAACATTGGCTTTTGGAGTTTATTTTATCGTTTAAAACGCATGTTTTCAATGTGAGTTTTTCATTTTCTTAATTAAATTCAATGATGCAATTTATCACTAATACAATTACACCATGACTTTTATGGAGAATTACGATACTGCGCAGGCATTTTCAGTCTTGAATATGTCACAAGGACCAACGCTGTTACATCTAAAGTAAACAGAATTTCGTCCGAGGAAAACTGGAATATCATTTACCAGATAATGTATGACATTCACTGATTTAATCATCTCTCAAAATGAAGAAATTGGTTAATCTCATGATTAAAAAGAAGTAAGCGCATAGTTAAGCGATGATCGATTTAGAATTTCAATTATCTAGAATTTAGCATAGCATTCTAGGCCATGTGAGGTTTATACAATTTTGGGAGAGCATAGGACAAGGATTTCCCTCTATCAAACATAAGAAATAACAGCTCCCCCATATGACAAGAGAGCCATCATGCCGAATTCTAACAATATAACAAAATAATGCAAGTGCAATAATATTTCTAATTAAACATTAATACAGAGCAATGCATATAAAACGATTTGTTAAAATTAGCAAATAAGGAAATTACAACACATACCATGAGTAGCCCGGACCATACAGTAGCCTTTTTCACCAGTGGCAGCTAACCTATCCTCAGATACTCGTATTTGGGGAGCACGATCATGCAATGCCAACAGCACAGTAGATGGACTGAGAGTTCTGTACAACCACCCAGGTATTGGCTTCCCAGCCCAATCACTGCTTTCATCAAACTCTTGCCTGAAATATTCCAAAACCAAAATTTCCTATAAGTGCTTTTAAAACCATACTATTCATCCTTTCTGGTGAAAGAGAGTCACCATCCATTATTGGGTCACACCTTAGTTAAACAAGAGATTTCAGACCATACACTTTTGAAGGTGTTACATTCCATTCCAAGTTATCTCCTGGTAAACAAATCAAGCACCATAATATAATATATTTTTAAGCATAAAAAATACATCAAAGGCTTTACAAAACCATAAACATAATAATCAACCCAAAGGTCTGTTTGGTGGGTGATGGTATAGTTCACCTGGTACTAAGGCCAACAGCATGTGAAATTCACACAACAGGGTAGAGGGACCAGTGCCTTTCCCTGTGCTGCAGGAAAGCCTGGTTCCCAAAAAAATCACATAGCTTGAGTGGAGCCGAGGGTGGCTTGCCCAGGAATTGAACACACACCCTCTTGGCCAGTAGTCCAACGCTCTACCCCTGGACTACCATGAACCAAAAAAGATAATTTTACATACTAATTTATTGTGATTTACTGGTTTTAATGTACCATACCATTTTCAAGGTATGAGGACTGGATAGGCCATATGGTACTTTGGGTAAAAATCATATAACTTGTTGGGGCTTACAGAATTGGAATCAATTTATCCCATGCCTACTCCACATACTTTGAGATATGATAACCTAAGAAAATTGCTGTAAGAGATCTCATTGCACTAAAACTTTTTTCAACCAGAAAAGAGGTATTATATGATAGGGAATGGTCTCCTTAACTACTTTCTAGGGTTGAAAAGCAGTCCTTGAAACATTAACATCTCTGACCCATAGGCCTTATATGAAGAGTGTCGGAAAACCTTATTCTGCATTATTCACATAAAACTGCAGGTAACTTGTGAGGGCAGTGATTTCTCCAATGCCATGGGATCAGGCATATTATACAAGGGTACATACATTTTCAATGTAAACAAAAAAGTAACTTTATATTCCAAAGTAAGCTTAGTTTTTTCGGAAGCTGGGTTAACTTGACCATATCAAATCTCCTCCAACTAGCATAAATATACTGAGTCCTGAGGAGAAAAGATAATTGCCAATGACTGAGGACAGTGACATGGCAGTACAGTGGGTAGAGCTGGGGTCCTGCCTGGAGGCCCTGGGTTCGATTCTGAGTTGTGTGAATTTTTGGGTACCAGATCTTCCTGGCAAACTACAAACAGCACAGGGAAAGGAATTGGCTCTCCTATCATGCAAATTTCAGATGCTATTGAACTTACTATTGGGTGACCTCTACTCCTGTCAAGCTGACTTTAGGGTTGATAACTGTGGTAAGGCTAATTGAGAATAGAAATTATTGGATTATTTGTGCAAAGTGACTATCGCTAACATTTTGAGATAGGAATGATGTCACCTTTGAAAAATGATTGCAACAATCTTCAAGCCATCATTCCCCCAATGCTAATCTTCGTACAGCCATTAAAGGATATTTAGACTTTCGAAAAGGAAAAAATAATTTGCATATTAAGACTTTCTGAACTCACTGTGATGAATTGTGGTAAAACTTTGAATCATAAATTTTTGTTCCCCAAGCCTTCTCCCCCCAAAAGGCTGCATTATTTAGAGTTCACCATATTTAAAAAATCAACAATCTCTAATGTTAATTAATTGGTAAAAACCACTGATTAATAGCAAATAATGGGAGTTATCTTTGAATATTCAGCACCAAGAAAATTGTTTTGCAAATTTTTACTCCAAAGTTGTCATAGTTTTCCTCTCGGGAATTCAAATCATAAAAAATCTCACCTGTAGGGGGCATGTGGGTCAGGCTCTGCCAAGATATAACGGTAACCATCTTTATTGTATGGATGCTCCAAAGGGTAACCATGAGCTGGCAGTTTTGGTGCCGATAGATCCCCACCACCACCTCGGCCTTTCTTGCCTGAACCAGGTCCCTGCTCTGGAGCCTGCTTCCTCTTTGTGCTACGTCCTTTCACACCTCCTGACAGTGGAACTGAAGGAGACAAACAATATATGCTCATAGCAAATTGCAAAATTTCCACTTTTCAACTCCCACAGTATTTACAGTGTTTTTTTTTCTAAAATAAGTCTTTCTACACAAGACACATTTGGGATAAATTCTGACAAAAGACTTTATGTAACATTTTTCTCTAAATTAAAGAAAATCATACAGGCTTCAAGGTCAAGCAACATACTATAAGTTCCTTTTTTCAAATGCAAAACGCTTTCAAAAAAGGAATTTATGTTGCCACATACTGAACATACATATTGCACGTTTAATGAATGTGTTTTCTTGCAAAACAAAATTTAATTGGTACTCACAATGTAACAGGTAAAGAAAAACTAATTTCAGTCACCCTACACTAATTTATTAAAAATTACTAGTTAATAAAAAAATAATTATTAACTTTACTTCTTCCCATTCCATCTTTTCTCCAAATTTTCAAAATTGCTTATAATCAGGATAGAATGTACAGGACTTCACAAAAAGATTGGGAACGGAGGGTGGTCCATGACAGCATATGAGTGACCTTGGGTGTACTTCAGTCTAATCGTAATAGTGCTGTTTTCTTTGATTTTTGTTAACGATATGAACCGTGAAGTGAAAAGTAAGATTAGGATGTTCGTGGATGACACAGTGATTTATCGGGAGATATCTGGGGATGAGGATCATTTAATACTAGCAAAGGATTTGGATTGCATTTAGAAATGGTGCACAAAATGATGGGGATTGTAATAAAAAACCATAACAAATATTCTGTGGTAAATTTCTTTAAAAGATAAATGGGATTTGCTCACAAACTAGTTGGAGTTGACCTAGTAGTTGACATGGTAAAATATCTGGGTATTACTATAACTAATGACTTAACTCAGGGTACCCACAAATGTAAAATCTGAGGGAAAGCATATAAAAAACTGGGATTTATTAGATGCATTGCTGACAGAAGTGACTATAAGGTCAAGGAATGCTGTTACCATGCTCCTGTAATGCCTCATTCAGATTATACATGTAGTGTATGGAATCTGACTGGAAAATGCCTATTTTGGGAAATTCAGAAGGGTCAACACAGGGCAGCCCACTTCATTAAAAACTGTTACGATAAAATGAAAAGTATCATAGAAATGCTTCTTGAGATAGGTTGGGAATCATTAGAAGACGGACAATATGGGGTGGCAACTGTAGGGTTAATGATAGCAAAAATCCCACTTGCTAACCACAGCGTCAGCGTCTACCCAAATGCATGCACTTTCACTAATCTTGCGTATTTTGTTGTCAAATCCCTTCCTGCATGACTGAATGGGACTGCCACTAAATGACTGTGGTGCTCGGTAAAACGCTGCCTGCCTTTCTTTGTAATGTTGAAGCTTCTCCTCTTTCATTCCTCATCTCTCTCTATGGGGAAGGGGACACTGCATGCCAACTGCAGCCTAAAGCAGGGTGTCAAACCTCAGTTAGGGTGTCACATTCCCTATCCGTGACTTTAGGGGTGGAGACTATGAGTTGCATGTCCATGTGATAGTACAATTTACCCCTCTTACTTTTCAATGCTGAATGGCTTGTCTTGTTTTGGTGGAGGCCTGATGCATACATGTTGGTGGTTCTCTTTATTATTTCCTCTTTCTACATAACAGATACATAATTTATTAAGTAAATTAACTCATGTTTTAGACTGAGTCTTCCTCCAGAAGGTACAGAAATTTGCATGTTATTTCATAGATTTTTACGAAATATTTTTCCCTTTCTGCATCCTCTCCCATATCCTCTCTTATCACCTACCCTTCACATCTGGTGTTTGCACCCCCTGCCATACACTTTTTTGATGGATTGTAGGGCATTTATGTTGATGTCAAAGTGTATCATCATTCTACACATCTGCAATTATACCTTAATGCTTCTTACCTTAACCAGTAGATTACTGATGATAATGATAATAATACATCTGCAACAAGAAACTAGATTTTTGGAAATACTGTTAATGGCTGCCATTGAGTTCCCAGATCTAGGATAGTAACCTGTGCTACATATAAAAATAACATAATGGGAGGCATAAGCATGCAAAATGAGATCAATTTTGCATGCATTTTCGCTTTATTTACTTCAATGCACTACTAAGAGGAACATGCTTCCAGAATGTGGTTTATATTAGGAATTAGTATTTGATGGAGAGACCACTGTATTGATTACCATGCTGTATTCCCATATCCGTGACTTTCAGATGTCCACCACGTATCATAGCTTCATAATTTGGTTTGATCTGAGTCAACTCCATTGAAAGGAAGCCGAACTTGGGGTAAACATTATTAGGGTCCATCTCACCGGGAGCCAACTCCTCATATGCAAAGATAGTTCCTGTATCTTTCAGAAGTGCCTTATGAATCTAGAAAAAAAACTTTTATTAGTATGACAATGGTACCTATTACACCCACACACACATACATACACACACACACACACACACACACACACACACACACACACACACATACACACACACACACATATATATATATATATACACACACAAACATAAACATATATAACCTTATATGTTGAGGTAATGCCTAATACTTTGTCAGTCATGCAATGCACACCTTCACTCAAAGGATATATCCTACTTTTGTCCTGGAAATCTTAGATTTTTTTAACTCATACCATGTAATTTGCACCGCTCCATCAACATAATTCAGACAATAAAAAACTTCCGGGTGGGGATCTTTCATTTTTGAAACCCAAGAAAATGTATGTTCTGGATATACTCCATGATTCAGTGACTCTATGGTAGTTCTTTATCTCTAAAAATTTTGATTTCAAGATTAATTACAAATATGAGACATTCTGGGTGAGAAAAATTTCCTGCGTTGACTTTGGTTCAAACCTATATTTCATGATCTCTCCATTTAAAGATAATGCACTTATTTGTCTATATCTCAATTTGTGTACTCATCAAATGCAAAAATGCTTTTTTGTAACTACAGCCATTCCAGTCCAGAGGATTTGATTGGATTCTCTGTGATTATTAACCAAATAGATTGAATAAATGTGGAGAATTCTAAAAATGTTATTTATTTTGTATGCACATGTAATCATACACTGTACACCTGTAATTAGGTAGTTAACACAGTTTGATGAAAATCCATTAGGTTATTTTGGAAAATATGAAGTCAAATGAATTATTGCAATCTTCAGAATTGTGTGATCGAACAATTGATTAAAATCCTCGAAGGATGCAAATTCTGCGATACAATGGCTGCACTTAAATATAATATTGATTTAATAAGTCCGCACATGCGGAAAGGAAATACTACTTACTGTAGAATGCCAGGATTGGGTAACACGCCTTGGCATTGTAGTCATGCCTTCCCAGTGAGAATCAATGAAAGGAATTATTTCCAGGTCCTTCGAAAATAAGGTTTGCCCAGTTCCTTCTTTCACACTTGCTTGAGTGAGATTACCCACTGCTGTCATGCACATTTGAGGAAATTCTGTGGAAGGGAAATATGAAAAAGATAAAAAGCATTTCAAACTATCATTCTAAACATTAAAAGTGCCAGGATTCTTACGAGCTTGATTTTTCTTGAAGCTCTCCAAGCCAGTGGAAGAACAATTCTTGCAGACAAAGAAATAATTCATCATGAAAGGCACAAGTTTCCCAAGCTGGTAACCAATGCAGGATTCATGGAACCAACGGTTGCAATTAGCACAAAGCAATTCAACAATATTTAGGTTGCGTTCCTTTCCACTGAAAAGTAAACAAGTTAGATGATAAACTAAAATATTGTCACTTTTAATAACAAACTACCGCAAAGAATACCCAAAAAACTACCAGAAATATAAAAGCTTTATATTGAAAATAAAAAAAACAACAAAATACTGTATCAAACAAATGTAATTTAGCACTTTGTTCGAAGCTCAAGGATTTACAGAAAGGTCATTTAATCTAAGTTCAACTACGATATTAAACCCACCATCTCAAATTTTAATAACATTTGACATATTTTATCACAAATTGAGTTAATTGACCATAGAAATTTTACTCATTTAGGTCTAATAGATTTTTTTTAGCCCCTGTAACTTACAGTAATATCTCAACATCTACTGCTTCTTTTAGTTGGCCACATGATTACTTCCCACTAAAATAATTGTATCTAATTTGATTCAATTAATAAAATGAAGTCATTACCACTACATCAATCATAATATAAGGATCTAGGAAAAATATATATGGACCCTTAAAATATCTGAGTCTTATGAACATTTTTCCTGATAATACTGATAACATTCTTCCATTCACAGGAATAAGAATGAGTTTTTATTTAATCCTTGAAAATTGTTTTACTCTTGTGCTATTTTTAGGAAATGGCTGCTATAATACTATTTTTCAAAGCACATACCCTCAAAAAATTCACATGACTGATTCCTGGCTGCCATTTTGTAAAAATGGCACAAAAATGTTAATAATTGACAAGGAATGCTTTGGATGGATGCAAGACATGGCATGCTTTGGATATGGGAGAAGTTGAGACGTGACCGAAAGTTTGCAGTGGTTACAAGGTAAAACCTGGGACAGACAGACGAGAAATATGCTGCTAGATCACTTGACTCATCAGTGGCATAAAAAATACCGAGTTTCGTCAAAATTAGAGTAGATCAGTGTCAAAACAATTTGGCGTTCAATTGACACGGAATGACGCAAAACGGTTTCATAGAGAGTGACACATTTATGGTTTATATTATACGTTAATTATAACAATAAAAATGTTTTACATTAAATATATTTAATTCGTTTTACCAGTAGCAGTTCCCCCTTTCCGAAGAATGTTTTGATGAATGAGATGACTCCTTCTTTGAACTTTTTGAAAATGCATCTTCTCCACCAGATGAACTCTCATTTTTCTTAGAGTTAACTTCTTCCTTTTCAGATTTCATTTTATCGGATGTTTCTTTCTTCAGACTGAAGTCATCTTGATTTGACTTCTTCATCGTATTTTTATGATTTGTCGATTCCGTAAGCATCGGCTTCTCTTCATTTTCTCTTCTGTTGGTAAATAGTAAAAGTTTCACTGTGACATAAGAAAATCGTGTTTTCGTCAACTAAATACATTTCCCACCCAATTGTCATTTTTAAATATCCACGACGCTAGGAATTGAAAGCGCAAACTATAAAAGTTATCCGTCGTGAAAGGTTCAATCTGTGTACAATAAACTTTATGACACTGAATCAATTTTTAAATCCATCAAATGACTTGGCGAACCACAAAAAACAATTATATCTACTAAAATTTAAAACATTACAGCTTTTCGAATGTCAACTGTCACGATAAGGTTTGCGGTAAAAAACCAAGATTTCATTCTTTTATTTACAGCTACAATTATAACTCATTCAAACTGAAAAAAATAATTGGAAAAAATAGAAAATAATAACATATAGCCATGGAATGATTGATACTATTAAATGAAACTGAAACGTTATCACATTTCGCTATTAATTTGCTCGATCTTACCCAATTCTTCCGATTTCCGCCATGTTAGCAATAGGGATGAAAGGGGTAGTAGGGGTAACTCATACGTCACATTCAGCTGAGTTTTGGTTGGCTACGAGCTACAAAGTGTATTATTGATTCGCTCGTGTACTGGGAGGCATTCCGTCTGCTGCAAGCGAGCCTCAAGGAACTGTTCAGGAATGGGGAAGAAAGAGTGCACGTTTATTTCTGTCAGCATATATAGGTGAACGAAAAACTCACCTATGAAGCTTATCCGTCGATCGAAATAAGTCAAGTGCATCGCAATGTGCGACTCAGGCACAGAGGAACCGCTAATTGAAGATGATTGTCTGAAAGAAAGGAAGTGGTGGTGTTTTTTGTTATCTAGTATTTTTACGTTTTTGGCCGGATTGTTGATTGTACTTCTGTGGCGAGCTTTTGCATTTTTGTGTTGCCGTAAAGAACCAGAATTTTCTCCAAATGACCCGAAACAGAAGGAACAAAAAGCTGCGAGGCAGGGTAAACAAGAGTTTGAAGGGACGTTTATGACAGAAGCGAAAGATTGGGCGGGAGAGCTGATATCAGGTCAAACAACCACTGGAAGAATTCTGGTAAGTGTTCAGCTATTTTCCCTTATAAATGTTAAAGATAGCTCCGCATTTTACCTCATTTTAGGGAGCATATAGTAACCCCTGATGGATAGATGTAGTGATACATTCTGCTAATATTAATCGACATTTATAGGATATAGAATTAAAAATTTCGCTGAAATCAATGTAAATAGTTTATAGAAAAGTGTCAGGAAGTTTATCCTTAGAAGTAGACATTTTCCCACATGCTTCTAATAAATTATATTTGCGAGCAAATGCTAATCGATTCATTCATGTAGAAAATACCATTATTTTAAAATGTAAAATTATTGAACGCGGTTCATTCATTTCCCATGATCATTAAATACACATGAAATTATCAGTAATGGTTCATTTATACCTACAAAACGGCATTTTTTTAAAAAATGTTTCCATATTTGTATGACAGTGCTGCTTAAAAAGGGCGCACCGGATAATTAGCTCCCTGCGGAAACTTTCCTTGGCGAACCGCAAGCATGACCAGCAAACCTGTTTTGAAATTAACTCTCAACTAGAACTCACCTTTCATAAGACAAATCTTTTCACCCATCAGGCCTCGGAAGTTTTTTGGTTAACTCGATTTAGACACCTAAGTGTATTTCTTCACGAGAAATTATGCTTTCGATTAATAGCCTTTTTGAGGCCAATGTCGGTTACATAGAAATTCCGTTTCACTCAATTGAAGCCTGATCATAATTGTGCGGTGAGATTATTTGCCCACTCTCGTTATTTGTGCATTTAACTTGTTTTGCTGGTGGTTTGTAGTTCGTGTAGTGAAGCTAACTGTTCATCTGCGCACGAGTCCTAATTGGTGGATTCCAGTAGATTCTTATTTTTATTAAACAAACACTTGTCGAAAAGAAATTCAACTGGCGTAAGATTTCTCGCAGCATAAAACTCTATTTTCCTTTGATTTTTACTACTGTAATGCATATTATAGTTTTTCCGAAGGAGACTAATACGATTTTCTAGAAATTGATTTTCCTATCCGAATTAAGTGTAGATAAATAGGAAATCCAAGAATCATACCTATGTATCCGATCCGTTATCAACTTGTTTTTTAACATAAGTTTTCCAAATGCGCAGAACATAGTGTACTAATTTTAGTTCGGCAAATTGGCATCATTAGAGATCGTGCAAAGAGATGAGTGGTGTTCTGGTATAGGGTGGTTCTGATATAGTTTAAGTATTATAGTCAACGCGGAGTGTTGAGGATGTTCAACTTATATTACGCGTACTATGAGAGATAAACCTGTGTGACTACGTAACAACGTTCATCCGATGTAAATGTGTTGTAGTAAAATTTACTTAAGGTATGTTTTTGACAAAACCACGCCCAATGAATAAAAGTTACGTTCATAAAAATAAATGTCACAAATAAAGTCCCAGAATAATATTTTCTTGCGGGATTAGGGACGAAAATATATTTGAATATTTCGTTCAGCTAAATTTTGGATCGTTCTGTGTAACCTGGGTAATTATGGAAACTGTTACGTTTTGATTAACAGGATGGTTAAATCAGATCTTAGATATCTAGTAGGAACTTGAGTATTTATTTCTTGGTTCTTTATTGTCTCTTTGCGTCTCATACATTTTTGATAACGCTCAAAGTAGAGTATAACATATGAAAGTGGCAAAGTAAAAGTTAACTTGTAAACGCCTTAAAAGCTGATATTAATTATTTTTATGACATGCTGATTGTTCATATCTTTCAAATAACATTCGTTACATATGACAACGTCCTGGTGATTCGTCAGTACACATCCAACTTTTTAAATAATATTCCTGAATTTCTCTCATAAATTTGTTCAGTTTCTTTAATCATTAAAAATCATGTTAATTACTTGTATATCATGTACATATTACACTAGTTGCAGTAAATTAAATAATGCATCACAGCAGAATATATTCTCAGATTTTCTCTTGTGCTTGCGAATTTTGAGGTTAGATTTTTAGTTAAGAGAATTGTACATGTATGGAAGCGCAAAATGTTTTAAAACTAATATTAGTTGACTAAAATAATTTAAAACTAAACTAAAAATTTGCTGACATAAAAAAAATCGATGCTATATATATATATATATATACTTTTGTCACTTTTTTTGAAAATCCCACGGACATGCACAATAATGTAAATTGACTAGTCGACACAAACACAGAAACACATAAAAGAGGGACTCACTGGCTCTCGAATTTTCGGTGGTGCAACCACTTTTCTCAAAAGGAGTCAGGAACAGAACTCTGTTCCTGCTCTGTTCTGTGTCTAACTTTCTTGAGAAAAGTGGTCGCACCACCGAAAATTCGAGACCCTGTGAGTCCCTCTTTTATGTGTTTGTGTCGACTAGTCCATTTACACTATAAAAATATGCAAATACATATGCATATATATATATATATATATATATATATATATATATATATATATATATATATATATGTATGTATACAATATACATTTTCACACATTCAAACACGAAAATCCGCCATATGGCGGACAAATATTCATTCACATTAGAATATATATGAGGAAAAGGGGTAGGAACACGGATAAATGACGAACACAGGAGAGTTGGGGAAGGCGGAACCGAGTAGATCACAAGTACAAAAATATTTTCTTGGCCGGGACTTGAAACATGGATCTTTCGATTTGCCGGGCCGATGCTCAGAGATACTCGGCCCGGCAAATCGAAAGATCCATGTTTCAAGTCCCGGCCAAGAAAATATTTTTGTACTTGTGATCTACTCGGTTCCGCCTTCCCGAACTCTCCTGTGTTCGTCCTTTATATGTGTTCCTAACCCTTTTCCCTTTTCTATTTCCATGTCAAAATATATATATGTAAAATATTTTAATATTTTTATATTATTTTTTTTATATATCTATTCAAACACGAAGTGTGTTTGTGTGTGGGTCGTTGTAGTCCAGGGGTAGAGCGTTGGTCTACTGACCGGAGGGCCTGGGTTCGATTCCCTGGCAACACGCTCTGGGCACCACCTAAGGTGAGCTCCACCCAAGTTATGTGAATTTGCGGGTACCAGATCTTCCTGGGAAATCATAACCGGCACAGGGAAAGTCCTCCTGCCTTTGCTGCCCCCCAATCCTGATGCATTAATTTCACACGCCGTATAGGGTTTAGTACTGGGTGAACTCCACCATCACCTAGCAACCGATCCTCGGTTTGATTACCGTATTTATGGTTTATATGGTCATACACACACATACATAGGCAACATTCAGGATGATTCTTTATTCACTCTCATTCAAGAGATTTCCGTTTATTGAGTTTATGTCTGAACAATATTTTTTATCTATTTTAAAAATGTATTTCATTTTTATCTAATATTTTTATAGACACGCATGTGATACGCTAGTTTTGCGACCATTATTCAGTAAAGCTCCGATTGAAGAATCTATTTTACTATATTTTTAATATATTTTACATCTGCCAGAGTGAATAATTCTCTATTCCTTCATTTTTCAAGTTTTCGCCACTAATTTATGTCGAATTCTCGTATGAATATTTACACAAGCTTACCAGGGATTCTAAATTTCGATATTGATAGCTCTTTATTGATCGACTTAAAATCGATTACCGTTAAATTATTTTTTACGCATCGGAGGTTTCGGCAGGATCGAGATCAGGATTATTATTGCTTTGGAGTTACGTGTTTCCATTCTTTTTTTGCCTATTGCCTTTGGTAACCATACAATGAGAGGAGGAGGAAGATTTAATTAGGAAATTCCTACTCGTGGGGAAGGGAGGGGTGATAGACAAGTGGAGAGGGTGAGTCCTTTGTCCCCTTCTGACTACGCAGTTGGATTTCAATGTTCGTAGGGATTAATCTCAGGGTGTTACTATCGCAAAGGATAGCAACAATGCCTCCATACCTCCAAGTACATGTGGAATTTTATACTTCACGCCACTATCGCGTATTTGATTAACTCTTTTCTATCATTCTTACTGCTGGTTGGTTAGGTAAAAAAGTGGTTCACCATTTATCTCCGTCTTTCAATCCAAACGACAAATTATATGCATCTCATCGACGTTTTCATTTCCTTTCATTCCCTTGGACTATTCTTTCATTCTTCAATTTCTTCTCTTGTTATGGTCTCAATGCTCTGCACTTTTGATCCATAATCAAGCGATCTCCTTTTTTTCGTCATTACCTTTTTGGTTTATATTTCAATAAAAAGTCAATACATTTATTTCCTCTTTTACTTCTGGAAGTGCTTGAGCCCATTTTTACGCATTTTACTCCACAGGAATTAAAAAATATCCAGTACCTAGTTCTTCCTCAACGTTGCACACAAGCATTATTTCATTCATTCATATCACGTTCTTTGGCCTAATTAGAGCAATGTGCCATCTAGATCATTAGAATTGGAAAGGGAATATTTCTTATCACGTTCATGTGATCTCATGTGTCCATGTTTCAACTATTCATGCTGAAAAATATTGTTTTACTATCCTTTGGGTAAGTGAAGTACTCCGTGAAATTGTTTATAGTGTTTAAGCAAAGTTAAATAAATATGATAAAACTGCCATCAAAGTGTTGTCAATGACAACACTTATATATTGAAAATTTATTGTAGCTCACGTTCAATAACTCATTTTTTCCTTCGTACTCTTTTCCGAGATCTAGGCTCTCTGCTCCAGAAAAACCCGAGACCATTGCGACTAATGAGCGTATTGTGATTGAGAGGAAAAGACGCCTTCCTCTCCAAGACCATGTAATAAATCACTTGTCTGAATCCTTAACGACCGCTTCGTAGGCATGAACAGGTACTTCGGTACTTACGGGTACCAATTTGAGGGGCCCTGCTACGGTGCCGTCGCACAGATGCCGTATCTCTTACGTTCACCCTGCGGAAGTCCGGGAGCTTCGAGCCGGACGTTTCAAAGATTAACTAGGTAATGAAGCACTCATCTAACTCACAGTTGCGAGGAACTTAGATATTTTAGGTCATTTTATAGATTTCCCAAAAAAAGAAATCCTGGGTCTGCTGCATACAGCCCTTATCCACCACGTATTTTAATATCACTAACGATAATCGATTATTTTAGAGACTTAATTTGTTTAAATCGGAACATATCGGTTTTGTTCTTCAGCTAATTGGGTAAATTTAACTTTGCAGATTTGAGTGGAGTGAAAATAAGTAAAAATTTATTTTTCAAGTGTATTCTGCCTTTACTTTAGGTGATAATGAAGGTGCATTTGCTTCAAAAAGTCGGCCTGAGATTTTTATTCGACCGCATTACTTAGTATTTTCCCCAACATAGTCAGTTTTCTCTCTATAAAGCCAAAGTTCTTAAACTGAGATCCGGCTTAAAAGTTTTCTAATTTTGGGATTCTTACCGCGCCGACATTTCTTTGGATTCTGCGAATGGAACTGATGCTGATGATTCACTTGGCGAAAGTTATATACCGCCCACAGACCAGTGTTTGGCCCTCATTAGAAATAGAAAAAAGAGTCTCTACGGACAAATAATTTTTTAATACCGGATTTCCTATCCATTACTTTCGTTTGTTTCATTGCTGATTTATATTTATCACTTTTCTCCAAACAAATAGTCTGGAGTATCCACTTCTCGAGGCAGGTTCCATGGAGATAACCACAGACTTATTTACTTAGCGTCTAAACAAACATTTACTGCTGGACAAAGCAATGATACGATCTTGAACACAAAAGCCCCAACTTCGTGTGTCTTTTGGTCACATACATTTCGTACAAACATTTCGTCTGTGCTTTTATTTTAAAGGGTATTCACATTTAAGTTCAATGTCTAAACGTCCATAACGCTGTCGTATTTAGTGAAAATTTAATTTGGAATATGATACGCAAATGTCATAATTATTTCTAATTTTCTGGATTTGGGAAATTTTATGCTAACTATTACTTTGCTTAAACTATCTTTTCCTTTCACCTTTTTCCTTTCCAAAAATTCCTTTTCACCCCTGGCCACCCCAAGATTTCTCATTACCTTCTCAACCTCTCGAACCTTCTTCAGTATATTTTCCTTTATTGTCAGTGTTTTGGTCAACCTCATCACTTCCTGCTCATGATTTAGCGCATATTCAAGTGTCCTTATTTCCACTTTCACCATTTCAGTTTCCTTCAAACTCCAAGGTATGCTCCTTATTTGTGTGAATTGAAGTTCCTCCCCTAATTAACGCCAGTTACACCCTTATCTTCTCATTGATTTTTATGTAAATGTGTTATTTTACGAACATCTTATGATGTTTATCTGCTGGTATTTAATCTCACTTTACTTTCATTATAAAATGTCAATGTTTAGTGGTAACAGATGGAATTGCTAACGTGCTGAGTTTTTCAATAACACACGAAAAAAGGTTTTAAGTAGATTCAAATTCGCTCACTAGTGACAGAAATAAGGTGTTAGAGGAAATAAAGTGACAGAGATAGAATGTATCTTTCAAAGAAACTGATCCTTTATAATATTATTTGTAGTATCACAAAAAAAATAAATTTATCGAAATATCTGTGAATATTCCTTTAAGCAACTCCTTCGAGAATGTGATAAACGTAATTGAGTAAAGACAATCTAATGACGACAAAGATAATGAAACAATGGAAATATCCAATTAAGTTACAATACAATTTAGAAAAAGGTATTTAAGGTTGAAATGTAGCATTGAAATTTGGTGCATTTGAGATTTCTGAACAGCGATACGACGAAAAATACCCGAACAGCAGAATATCCGATAAAACATTCGACAGGGAAATGGTTGAAGGTTGGTGTATAATCAATCTTTCTGTCAACCATCATTTTATAAATGATTTTTCAGTGTGTCGCTCGAATGTAGCCTTCTAGTATTGAATAGTGAAAGGCGTGATACATCCTACAACCGAGGCCATCTCTTGTGCGAGTTCTACGTAGTTTCAATCGATCACGTACCTTTCGTTATATGCTTTCGATTGGAGCAGTAAATACTAAAATATTGAAGCTTTCTAAGAAACTGGGTTTTTTAGGCGGCACCCCTTAGCAGTATGCGCGGAAATCCGTCATCAACATTTCTTTTACTCTTTCAATTCTTTCTGTTCCTGAAACCGATGAATAGAGTTTACGGAGAATTGTTGGCCATCGTTACATAATAGTTTTTTGCAATTCATTCGCCGGATACGTTTCATCAGTTTTCAGAGGTATTCCCTTCAAATGGTATAGATAGGAGTATTTTCGGTCGAGAATCCTCACCTGAAAGTGCCCAGTAACACGGTTGCTTAAATTTCCAGAATGTTGAGCACTGCCATTATAAATTCAACAGAGCTAGTATTTTTACATGGGAATGGGATTGTATTAATTAAATTTGGAAATCATGTCAACGACTTCCATTCCATTTAAAAGCATTTGGAGGGGGAGAGAAGTCATAGTTTAATTCGCAACTTTAACATTGAACTGCAATGTACAAACAAACACCCCATCAGGGTAAAGAGTTTTGCTTAGAAACAAATAAATTTTGATCATGAATATAGTAATCTATTTTGTAACGTACAATTACTGCTTAAGTCTTTTTGGGGAAAGTGTATCGAGCTAAAAGGCGAACGAAAAACAGAAAAAGTAATTTTTCTAAAATAGTTTGTTTTTCTAATTTTTTACAAGGACCTATTGAACGACCCACGTATTTTCTTATTCAGGGGAATGCTGATATTGCTAATCCTAAGAAATTTCTCTATTATTTTCTTCACTGTTGTTCTAAGAAACACACCATGTTATAATAATTATGCCAAACAGGTTCTTTTGAAAATTATGTTACATTCCGTACATTTTTCGCGTTCACAATTTTGAAATATGTCTCATAGGTCATGTTCTGGACTCGTATTTAAAATTTAAGTCTACAAACTTGCCTAACTAACCATCCAAAAAGTAGAAATGACGTTTTACGATTCTTAGAAATATTCAATGACTTTCGTTTTGACATAGTTTTCTTGGGAAGAAAATTTTTGAAAATTTTCTGAGTGACTCAGAAAGGAATCAGTTAGATTATATTATGGTTAGGCACAGATTTAGGAACAGTATGATCAATTCGCACAACTTCTTCAATTTAGTTGTTCTGTAGCATCCGTTTCAAAAAGATAACGCAGGGGTGGGGGGGTTAGGAAATAGATAGTAGAAGCATTAAATGGATTAACAAGGAAGGAATATTAGCAGGCTGTAGAGAAAATCATGGAGAAAGGTAAAGATCTGAGTACCATCAAAGAAAAATGGGAATACATAAAAAAGGGATATCGAAAGGCGCAAATGAAACTATAGAAACCGTTAATGGGAGGACAAGTAAACCATGGATCACGGAGGTGATGATTAGAAAGATAGATGAGAGAAGAAAATGGAAGATTATAAACATAGAGTTAGGCAGAAGGAAGTACAAAGAGTTTAATAATAATTTGAGACGGGCAACAATTAAAGCATAAGAAGCATGGTGGAAGACGCAGTGTAAGGATATGGAAAGTTTGCAGAAGAAGGGCTAAATTGCTATCTGGGGATCTGTGCTAACAGTTAGAGATAGGTGAGGTAAGATAATAGTTGAAACAGAAAAAAATCCAATAGTGATGGAAGGCATATATAGAAACACTGTATGGTAAAGAACTTAGTCCAACAAGGTTACACATAGAAAAGGAACATGACGTAGAGGAAGACAGCTTTGGTCCAGACATACTTGACGATGAGATAGAAAGTGCATCAAGGAAGATGAAGTCAAATAAGGACGTGGGGGTAGACAACATTTCTGCGGAACTACTAAAAGATTTAGGAAAGTGTGGTAGGAAGAGACTGTGGACTGATTCGTAGTATCTATGAGGAAAGAATCTAGCCGGATGAGTTTGTGAGATCAGTGCTAGCTAAAAGATAAAGGGTACATCATGTGAGGACTACAGAACAATAAGTTTGATTTCCCACGCAGCTAAAGTTATTCTCAGGATCATCAAAAAAAGGATGGAGAGTCGGGCAAATTGTTACTTAGCGGATGATCAGTTTGGGCTAAGGAAGGAAAGAGGCGTAAACGATGCCATTACAGTAAGGCGATCACCATTAGAGTGGAATATAGAATACAATCAGGACGTATTTACCTGTTTCGTAGATAACGAAAAGGCCCTTGATAGAGAGAATTGGGAAAAAATAATGAGTACATTGCAGAAAATAGGAATAAATTGGAGGGACAGGAGACTAATCCGCAACCTGCACATGTCTCCGACTGCTCAGGTGCGAGTGGGGAACGGAAAGTCCGGATGGGCAGTGTTCAAAAGTTAGATACAGAGCGTAGTTGTATACGGTGCGAAAACGTGGTCACTGAAGCAGGAGGATAGACGTAGATTGTAGGATTTTGAAAGGTGGATGTGGCGAAGAATGGAGAAGGTGAAATGGCCCGAAAGGAAAACAAATGAGGAAGAGCTAGGCATGGTGGACGAGGAGAGGGGTTGGTAGGGAGAAATCCTATGGAGGCAGGAAAAATGGATGAAGGGCGTATTGATTGGCAGTGATATGTTGAAGACTGTAATAGATGGGAGAATGTTAGGCAAACGAGGAAAGGTTAGGATCAGGATAGGAATGTTGGATGATATGAAGCGAGGAAGTAAGTTCACAGAGAACAAGAGGGACTTGTTGTAGCGTAGGATGTTCCAAAAACTACCTTAACCGGTAGATTACCTATTAAACTTCATTGGAAAAATCACGGTAGAATTATATTTCCCCTATGTGAACTATACGCCCTTTTTTGAGATTAAAACTACGCCGCAGTCCAAAAACGATGTGACTATTTTTTTCAATATTTGGCCTGCCTCTTTCAACATATGTCCATGTTCACCATTGGAACTTGTTCGATTCTACTACTAGTGCTATGGAACTTGCGGGTTTGAATTGTTGGTGAAAGATCTTCGGACTGTTCGGATGAGAAGCAATATAATAATACTGATACTACACACTCCTTTGTATCCATACCTCAATATGACATCGTGGGTACATTAAAATGTGAGAATAAGGTGAAAATGAAATCTCATAAATATTGGAGTCCCATTCTTGTCTAAATTCCGTTTTAAATGAGAACCATCATCAGCCGTAGGGCCAACGACAGAATTATTTTCGTTCAATGGTATCGGCGTTATGCTGCTAAATTTCATTTTCTCAAGACGTCTTATTTTATTAAATACTATTTACTGTGCTTTGAATGCACATCGTCTAAATCGTGCAAATTAATTTACCATCTTTTGAAGTAATATGGGGACTTGGTAGTTCAGTTGGTGGAGCCTTGGGCCTCTGTCCGTAGGGCCCGGGCTCAATTCTGGTTAACTCCTCTCGGCATTCTCAGCTTCACCCAAGCTGTGTGATTTTTCGGGTACTTGATCTTCTTGGGAAACCACAGGCGGCACAGAGAAATGAACTGGACCCCTACCCTGATGTGTGAATTTCACACACATTTGGGCTTATTATGTTGAAATCTACCCTCACCTGTCGAACCAACCTTTAGGTTGATATCTGCGGTGGTGTGGTGATACTGGGCGAAAATTTAATTTTGTAGCTATTGCCGTAAAATGGGAATATAATTGGTGTTAAGCAGAGTTTCGTTTCGTTCTTCCCGTAGCCTCGTTTTCATTAGAGACTTTTGTGAGGGTGAATTTTGTTAACTTACTATAATGTTAATTTTCTTTGAAATAGATTTGATTTTTCGAAACTAATTCATATTTTCTTTAAGAAACCATTCGTATTTTAGTCATTTACATCTAGTCCCCATTCCCTTTCCATGAAATCACGTGCAATGGAACATTGTCAAGTTGTTGTCAGTATTTCGTGTAGAGAGTGCAACGACTTGAAAGTGTGTATCAGAAATTTAATGAAAATTTGCGAAGCCAATGGATACTCGTCATCACATTTACTGTTGAAAAATATCGCCGCGTATTACAATGAATTAGTCGCCCGGATGGAACCTAGTTAACCCGTTAACATCGCACCAACTCTCTTCGTCATTTTGGTTCCGAGACGTTTTCCCTCGAGTTCGGATTCGGTCCGGTAGCCCACGTGTGTGGAAGCGAGGAGCAACGGATTTTTTCAGAGGTTAAATTTGAAAGGGAACGCCATTCGGATTGGTCAGCATGTTTTTACCTCTCCCTCTTCCCATTTATTTACCCATACGAGCCTCAATTTCGGCCTAGAGACTTTTTCTTCATTTTTAATGGCAAGAATACGATCTTCTGGTATCTCGGGTCGGGAACGCTTTATTTCAGATTGCGACCGAAAGCTCTGTCCTCATACCTCCCCAAGCCTGGAATTTCAGACTACAGGTAGTCCAAATGGAGAATGTTTCTGGACATAAGCTTTACTTTATTTAGTAAAAACCAAATACAATTCCTGAATGCCGCACAAACTAACTCATTAATAAGTTATTTAAAATTGCATACCATTAAGATTTTTAATCGGGCGTTCTATTCAACCGATTTGTATGCAATGTTAATGAACAAAAGTAACTAGTTTTCGTCTTAAATAGATGACCTGAGGAATAAGGGTTTAAATAATTTTTTTATGCTCTTTTGTGTTATTTGTGGTTAAATTTTGATTCATTTGAAGTGTTGGATACGAGAGATTACAGCGCATGAGATTTGTAATTAGAATTATTCGATAATGGCGTTACATTTGCATTTAGTGAAATTGAATAGGTTTAGTAGAAGTTACTCTAATACTGGATAGATGTTTGAACTCCATATCTTTACACCGAAAAGGCTGTCATGGCCTTTCAAAATTACATGACAAGAGATATTTTGTTCCCAATCCGGCTGGCCGGTTGGCATGTCCCAGGCCTGGATAACCCTACTATCACCGCGGGAGCTGTTTTTATTCTTACTGCATTGCGAACTATGAAAACAGCTCAAAGCCTTCAGCATACAACTTTTTGTATCCACTCTCTGAGATATTTTTGGGACATACTTGCGAATACAGATGGTATACCATTGGTTTCGACTGTGGTAACATACACTGGATATACCCAATAGAATTTTCTTAGTGCAACGTGACTCAATGTAAAATTGAAGCAGGCCAATACGGGATAGCTAGACCGGTTCTGCCCTTGTGTTCAACCCTTCTATGCCCCTCGATCCTTGAGCAAATTAAGTCCATGTCGAGATCAGCGTATTGTATCAGTGTAAGTAATGATAATAAAAATTGGTTGTACTTTTCCACAGAATTTATTACGCATTACGTGTTTCATTGCACATGTATCTGAAGTAATCTCCATACAAATAATAGGCACGATTCACTTAATCTCAATTTTGAAACTATCCAACAGGGCGATAAAGTGAACACAAATTTCGTAATTAGTTGGCTTACAGTTGTAAAAAATACGGTAAATTTCTAGTTTTACTTCAAATGTTGTGAAATGACAATCTTGGAAAACGCTCTCACTTTCTTACTTATGCCAGTGACATTACTTTAACGGGCCCATTTAAACCTCCTGAAGTCTGCATTTTTGTAAATTTTATAGCCTTCAAGTTCAGTTGATCTAGTCTTGGAAAATACCTGTTCGCGGTAAAGTTTAGTTTGCAATGGAAAGATATCGTAGTGCCACACTTCTCACTTTTCGTGGAATATAAGCTAGCGAGGGAGGGAGAAGAGAAATCAATGCGTGAGAAATATAAAAAATCGACTGTCTGCCATCTCTTAATGTGAACACATGCCACTATTTATGGTGAGAAAAGGTATTCTGTGACAAGTGTATTTCCTGTTTTCAGACATCAATCCGACGAATTATCTACTTCCTTTTCCGCTCTTCAGACTTGACCACGATACGAGTGTGTGTACTATAGCTCGAAAAACATAGCTTCTCGGGGAAAACCACAGCTATTTTTGTGTTGAAATCTGAATGATTTGCTTTAATTTTTTATCGAAAATCGATCAATAACGCTCTACTTTTAAATTTTGAAATCACCGTTGAATTATTAGCCATTTGGTTTCATCGTGATACCAACGCGTAGTGTATCAGCGCATTGCAATCGTATTTATCATATTTTTTTCATCCGGTGATTGCAGAATGAGCATATGAATATCCAAAGTGATAAGAAATAAAGTCGCTAAAATTCGCCAAATATTATTTCGGGGAAATTTAATTATTACTTTCTCCCGTATTTAGTTTCATATTTCGATTTTGGGCGAGTAAACAATGTGTTTGGCGGCAATCTAATGAAGTGATATTATTATTTATTTGCTATAATTATCGTTAGTTCATATCGTAACCCAATTTGGTAGTGGAATGAAATTTCTAGGACACTCCTAGAGATATTATCAAAAATTTATCATGTCCTATCAGGCATATAAAAAAATAGGACTAGAATAGAGTAGATTGGAAGCAATAGAAACACTTTGCTGTTATAGACACATGACAATCAAATGGTCATAGATAATGGCTATCATATAGTGGTAAGAAAATTTCCATTGAAAACTCAGAGAGGAAGACGAGTTGTTTTGCACATGAATAGGCATATGGAATAATAAGTAGTCAAAATCGCTATTTTTTCCTCAGATCTAGGATATTTTATTACTGTTTCGTGATTAACAAAATTCTTAGACATTTTTTTCGGAGGCTGTCTTTTATTAAATCTAAGCGCGTAAAGGTTGCTCAAATAAAAATATATTCTAAGTAGGGAGGGTATGAGTTGTGTTAAGTTTTAACACCTTCGATATTTCTTCTGGAGTGGCAATAAATTAGACAATTTTTCTTCTTAGAGGAGAAATGGATTTTCGTGTTGCAGTAATCACGCACCACAAGATATCCTATCATTACCATGCTTTAGCTCCTTTGTTATAGTTGGAATAGTTCGCTCGCGGTACATTTGTTCCGTTTTTGCTGTATTTGTTCTTTCATTTGATGAGCCTATCCTTTCGTAATACGTATTATAAGGGAGTAGATGCAATTCATTAAGTAGGTGTGGACTATTAATTTTATTAATAGGTGTGAGTTATACGGTGTCTAATGTACTGCGCTCATTAAGTCTTCTGGATAATTCTTTCTTCTTGAATAGAAACTATTTCGTACTCAAGATCGTGGATTTTGTAGGATTTTAAACAATATGATCTGAAGACGATCCATTAATAATCAGAATTCGTTTTCTATTTCGATACGCTTTATTTTTAATATTGCAGTAGTAAGCTTTTTCAAGGAATGGGATTCTATTTTGTTTTTCAAAATGTTAATGATTTGTTTAAAGTTAAGATGTATCCCTTGATGAGTGAATTTAAAATGTGCACTCCTGAGTATATAAATTATATTTTGGGAATAATAGAAAAATCTTTAATCATATTAATGATATTTCAGTATTAAAAAGGGACAAGACCAGTAACTATCATTTTATTTATATTCTGTTGATATCATTTTTACTTATCGTGATGGTAAGTAAAAACAACGATCGTGAAAACAATACGAGTGAACTTGATAATCAATTAAAATACTTTTTTAACCTTTAGAAGAGTTTTAAAAACGTTCTTTTATTGGAGAGAAATATTAATTAACAATTATGATTTCATTTAACAATTATGATATAATTTATCTCTAATATGGAATATTTCCTCTAAGTAAACCCTGAAACTATAAGGAACGTTTTCTTATTTTTCTATTTAAATTTCTTCTATGAATAGTAATGCAATTGAGGAAATCATCATAGTTGCTAAACTGTCATCATGCTGATAACAATCATTGTACGAATTTGATATTGCTCGGAATTTCCTACGGCATATTATGGATTTTTGTAGAAATCTAACCTCCATTGCTTTTATTCAATTGGTGTCTTTTATTCTAATTCATCTCATCTGAGGTAACTTCATGTATTCCTATATATGTTGTGGCTACTGAACACAAGGGTAGTCGACCAGTTGTCATCTCAGATATCACACATGAGAGAAGGTGAGATTTTTCAGATATCGCACAGGAGATCGATTCCCATTTTATACTCGTCACCAACGGCCGATAATGGTAAAATACTAATATAGTTTACTTTTCAATAGGTACAGTACTAATATTTACGAGATTGGTCGGCTATTTATCCACACCGTAGCCTGTTTTACATTTTGCGTCATACCATCACAGTTAATCCAGTTTCAGTTCGAATCTTAGGTTGTACTTCTGTTAGGGAAAATCAAAATCGACTGATTAGAGCGACTTGTTCAAAACTGACACTAGGTGAGAAATATCCTCATTTAGGCATCAAGTTCTACTTAGGCATTTACTCTCTGCGAGGAAATAAATAGGGAACCAAAGAATTTGGCTTGCGTTAAGTTTTTGCTTGGAATACTCGGAAAAGCGAAAAATTCACTCGCAAGGTCGTCCCCTCACGTATTCCGCCGCCATCGCATCTCTTTTTCTTCCCTACCTGCCCTCTCGACGTCTGTTTAAACCCGCAGATTTTCATTTCCTTCACCCTGTCCCTCGACCCACTCCTTTTCAGCTAGCCTGACATGCCGTCTCTCGCCATTTGCGTGATACGAAGGAAGGTCACAGACAGCCTCAGCTGCCCTGGCGACCAACTCCCCTCATCCCCTTTCTCGCTCCCTTTGTTCCCCCATCGCTCCATTCATTCCACGCCCACCCTCTTCCCACCCACCACACGACCCCTTCTCCTCTCCTCATCATCACCAACCCCCTCCCTAACCCATTCCTCCTTCCTCTCACCCCGGTCTCACCCGAAACCCTATTTCCAAGTCGCTGTTCTCTCCGCCATACCACGCACCACTCCTCGGACTTTCATTTGGATTTTTGGAGCTATAAGTGGAACGTTTTCTGTTTTTTTTAATGGCAGGCCAAAAATTCGACGAGATGAGAAAATCCCTCAAAAATTCGTATTTTTTCCCAACGTGAGACATTCTCCATACTCTCCCGTGCATACCGTAGGTAAATAGCATTTCGGAAGGGGCGTGATATATTCTCTCGGCTCATTTGGAAGGAGGCCAATTATTCGCTTCTTCTGCTCTCAGCTTGGAACTTGGCTTTAGGTTGTTTAAGCTCTTTCACGCTCTGTTCCGTGCGGATGTTTATTCTTGAAAAAGAAACTCTTTTTAATACTGTTTGGAATGTTTGAAATGTGAGAACCACCAAAGTGCTAAACACAAAGGGGTTTTGTATCGAAAGAAGCGTCGATAAACCTTACCCACCACCATTTCGTGGAGAAAGGGTATGTTTTTTCAAAAGAAAACAATCTTAATTTTTTAGAGACTCATTAAGTAAACCACGTATCTTCACCACTTCTGGGTATCCTCACCTTTATTACCGCTTGAAAGTTCCCCTTAAACAAAAAGCAAACATTTTTATTCTTGTCTGATGACTAACTATGAACATTCTCTCCTCGCCGGCCGTTGTTGTTTATACTTCTCTTTGATCCCGTTTCTAACCGTGTAGGTGACTCCTATTCATTTTTATTCATCGAATGAATGAAAGGACTTTACTCTGCTCAATGCTGTTTTTTTCTCATCACTGAAGTAATATTCTTGCTTGATAAAAACGTTTTCTCGTCGTTTTCATTTTCTTGAGGCGCAAATTCATAATTTCCCTTAACCGTGCCGGATATGCGTTTCTTAATATCCGCCCCACATTGAAAATATCGAAATCGCCATTTCCGTAAAATTTTATTGCCTTTCTGCTCCATTTTGAAAGGTTTCAGCTGTGTGTACTCGTAATAGTAGTTCATTTCTAGTCCTCAAGCCATTAGGAATTTCGTTCCAGGACACAAAGTTCTTAAAACATGTACAATCTAAGGGAGCATTCGTTCCACTCCATGGTTTTTTGAAAATATGCAGTTTTTATGTTGTTCCATATGATGTATTCACTAGAATTATGCCAAATTTAAATCTTCACTTTCAAGCTTAGCATTTTTGTAATGTGAACACGTTTAGCAAATAGGGAGATGACGAATGCTTCCCGGAGCTATTCCATCTGTATTTGAGTTAACGCCTTTATGCGTCGGAATCTCTTTGAGATACGTTGCTACGCCCGAATGCATTTAAAAGTACTGTACGTCGGAAATCCACTTCAGTAATCTCATCCCGTGGCTCACATGGTTCCAATAGATTTTACGCTCCCCGACGTACATCTTAGATGCTGAAATTTTTTTCCACATTTTGGTTTGCCGTCATATATAGAACCCAAATGATTACTCTCTACAAAAAAACCCATTCCCATCGGGAGACAGAAGCTCACATTTATTTTAGCTGTCTGAGGGATCCTAAATTCAATCGACTAGCGTTAAAGCTTTTTTTTAACGAATACTTATTTATTTAACCGTCTATTTTTGCCAAAATCTGATACCGGCTTTATTCATTTTTGAAAATGTGTCAATGCAAAAATAATTTGGCAACATCCAATTTTTCATCAAATTGGAAATGCCAATGACACCACTCCATTCTACCGAATACATGAATTAAACTTTGGTAATGATAATAAGTAATAGTGTAATATGAAAACCATATTTTACTCAGCGTAAATATTTTCGCAAAGATGTACTTGTTATGTTATTACAGGCAGGATTCTTATTCCAGTTAAGACGAGGATTGTCAAGTCAAGTGATTTATGTATTTGTTTCAAGCCTACTGATAAATGTGATAGTGCTACATTTTGGAGCACATCAACGGATGGCTCCATGAACTATTAAATTAGAAATTAAATTAATAACTGACGCGGCATTTCCCGCCGTTCTTTGAACTATTCATCATCGCTGTTTGGTCCAATTCTCCCTAGCTTTGCAACTTCAGATACTGATTAAGGTACGAAATATTCAATATGTTGTCTGATATGGAAATTTTCAGGAGTCAAAGAAGGGAATCACGATCAATTTTGAGGTTTGCGAAGCAGGAACTGAACTCTAAAATAGCGAATAAATATATACGCAGGGGAACGCGAATCGTATTTCACTGATCCTATTAAAGTTCAATAAAAACGTATCACTTCCATAGTAATGCTTGGTACTAATGTTAATAAACAGAACGTTAGAAATAACTCCGCAAACCGATTTTTTGTCAGAAACTGGCTCAGATAATTTACTTTATAAATGGTCTCGAATTTTTTTTATCACCTCTACCCCTCCTCTACCCCTCCCACATTCCTCTCGCTTTCCCCGAATTCTTGTTTTAGGTTCTCAGGCGTTAATTCATGGCTTTTATTTTTCCTTGGTTTTAACGTAAAGTCCTCATTCTAATGGCGTTCCAGCGGAGCGCATTCTTCGCTGCGTAGATTTGGGGCGGTTTCCAATTTTTCCGCGAGGCTGCGCATTTTCGACCGCCACAACCTACCACTTCTGTAGATTTGAAATTTTTCAGTTATTTGCATTTCTCGTGCCACCTCGGCTCCCTCACTAATCCATTCAGTGACCTATAAGAGTGGTCCTTGTTGCACACGAAGAGAAAATAATTCATCTCTTCTATTTTTGTACGGAGCATGCTATACTTTCATATTAGCCTGACTCCACACCGCGGGGCCAGGCCGTGACCCAAAATGGCGGGTCCTGCCTACTATTCATGTTATCCCCCATTTCTTTACTATCGCGTGCACATTTCGATGCGCCTAGAAGGAATTTCTCTGCCATTTTTTCCTATGCGTGAACCGTTTCTCAATTTGTAAGACTCGGCTTGCCTTCAATTTATGTACGTGCATGACAAAATTATGACAATAAATTGGAAAAACAGGAGATATTCAGTGATAAGCAATCCAAAAACACAGAAACCTTTTTTAATTATTCCTTTCCATAGTACATGAATTTCAACTCTCTTTGGCGCTCATACCTTTATCCTCCAGATTTAGCAGATTAGCAGGGATAGAATTTATTTCCATGAAAAATGTCACTATTATCCTGCCAATAATTTCTCACTCTTCAATGGAAATTAATTTTATGACTCTGGCGCAAATTCGAGTGCAGTAGTTAGCACAAGCTTGGAGAATTTAATCCCCAGAAATTTGCGGGCGTTGTTTCGAGAATTTTCAAATTTCAGCCTACCTTTCCAAGCGTCGATGAAAGTTTGTCCAAACAGTTAGACACCCCTCGAAATTATCTTTTCATTCCACTCCCTTCGCTGGAGGTGGAGAGGTTATTAAGACCTGATGACTTAGGTTAGCAAGATCTGTTTTCTTTGGGTACTTATTAACTTTCCTTTAGAGGCCCACTTTGATTCAGAGATGTTTAACCGAAGTACGCAAGCTCTGTAGCATTAAAATAGTAAAAGTTTTACATTTGACTATTTGTATTACCGTAATTAAGTAAACAGTTAATTTACCAAAATAAATATTATTTGAAACCGTTCGAATGCGGTCAGAATTTTCTTCAGACATATACGTACCTCCTGCTGGCCTTCTTCTGGCTCATTAATATGCTCGCCTAATCGACTGAGATATGAATCACAGAAATGCCATTCGTAACATTCTCTCCATGAAAAATTCTTGATTTTTCTTATTCCAATTTACAGGGTTTCTAAGATTTTTATTTTTGATTTTTTTATCAAATATCTCAGACGTAGTTGGATTGATTCGTAAAGGTGCATCTCTGGACGAATGAATGATTGATGAACAATAATGACTTCTACATCTGCATCTACATAAATACCCTGCGAGCCACCAAAAAAGGTGTGTGGCAGGGGGTGTAGCACCATGAGGGAAGGGTAAGGGATGAGGGGGTTGGGGTTATCAAATAGGTGAGGAAAGGTGGGGGGAACCAATAAGAATATATATATATATATATATATATATATATATATACATACATGCATATCCACAATCCATGAAGATTATCCCAATTACATGAATATTTAATGCATAAAATTTAACGGTGAGGCGTCACCAAGTGTGAGCACAAAGGTATGGCACAAGGGTAGGTCTTATGGGATAATTCACCTATGTGGGACTTGAACCCGCGATCATTATACTGAGACGGAGTACTGCGACGCCCACGACTAGATTGCACATTTGCGGAAATATAGTATGTAGTCCAAACTTCGCACGCGACAGAAAGGCCTCATTTTATCTTCCGTGATGATTTTTTTCGAACGAAATCGCGGAAGTACGTGTAATTAATGAGTTCCATTAACGCTGCCGTCGTGCCCGACAAACTTCTCTTTTACCTATTTTTACGGAAAATTTTAATCTGAATCTCACTTGAAAAAAAAGCGTAACTATTCGGTAGGCTGTGTTCCACCTTCATGTCTTTCTTTTACCCTAGCAAGAGTGCGTAGGAAAGTACATACATGCATGGCCGTCTTAAACGTCCATCCTCTTCTCCTCTAATATCTGCTGTTTCTTAACTCCCACGCCTCACCCCGAGCCCGCATGTCTTCTCCCTCCGCTTCTCCCCCTGTCCCAATCCGCTCCCCCGTACTCGTGCTCACCGACACACCTCTTGGAGAGGACGTGGGTGAAGGTTTGGGGGGAGAGGGTGAGGAGGTGGCGACGGAGAGGACTACGTCCCTCGCGGGCTTAATTTGGTGAGGAGCAGTGACGTGAGTCTGGGAGGTGCCACCTCACTCCCGTTGGGAGGATCGGCCGGCAAATTGGCGACCGGTGCTAGGGAATCGAGATCAAAAAGTTTTCGGAATTGATTGGCCTGAGTGCGGTGGGGGGGGGGAAGAAAGGAAGGATGGAAGGCGTGGGAAGGGTTTTCGAGGACGAAGGGATGAAAGTAATGAGAAAGAGTCGAAGGGAGAGTTCGGGTGCTTCGAAGGATGGGGAAAGGGGCTGGACACCCAGGGGGAACGGAGCGGAAGGGTAAGAGCCATCCCCACTGCCACGTGGTGTCTCCTTGACACCACCTCTCTTCGCTTCGCTTCCCCTACTAAAGGCTGTCCCAACGCCTATCTCCACATTTCTCTTCCTCCCCGTCATCCCTCGTTCCTTCTCTTCGTGGTCTGTATTGCTGCAAACACGTCGTTCACGTGAAAATTCATCGGCACCCTGAATTTAACATTACCTCAAGGATTAAAGCACCTATTTTACGCAATTGAATCATTGAAGTCACCGTGATCACCCTCCTAAGAAATTTAAATCCCCTCCCAATAGCAATCGATATGCACCACGAGTATTCCAATCACACCTTAATCTACCTAGTTTGTTCCTTTGTGCTCGAAAACCCAGGGCAGTTTATTGCGATATGTAAGTAATTCCTCTTGATGTGACAGATATCATTCAATTTTATCACATATTAATCTAATTAGTGTATATGAATTATTAATAATGCATTTTTCGTTTTCCCTTACTTCTCGGAATCAGATTCGTAACGCCAACGTAATGTTTTCATTTTGAGTTCTGAAATACGTATTTAAATACTGTCTTTAATAAATGATAAAAATATGTCTTGCTTCAGCATAAACTTAAAAAAATTGGAGGAATCGCGATCCTCAGATTTGTTCAAGGCAAACATTTCTTGTGCCCTTTACCGCTCCACAAATTTAGTCCTTCCATCGGCTTTTCGTGAAAAAACGATGACCTGGCACGACGCTTCGTGTACTTTTTCTGGGTGGAGTCTCTTCATAAAGTCCTAGAGATATCGGTAGACGTGTTTTTCATCTCGGCGGACACCGGTTAAGGGTTAACTTTTGTCGGCGTTATTGAACCAAAGCCTGGGAGAAAACTTCCTCGGCACGAGTGACTACTTTTTTTCGGCTGTGACCCACATTCACTCTTGGGGCAACATCAAGTAACTCAAACTTTGGTTTTGGAGCTATTATACTCTATCTCTCAATGTGTCAGTTCCAATGTAGTTCTCCTATGACTCTGGCGACAACTCACTCGCCACATAACGTATAAACCATTAAATTTCTTCAGCAAGTTATAACTTAAGAACCAACTCGCTTGCTTGTCGTCAACTCCTGGAAACTTTATTTAATTTAAATGAGAGGAATTTTTTTAATGGCTATCATAAACGTTGTTGAGTTCGGATGAACCTGGTTTTGAATCTTCTTTGACCCACTTTTTACGTTAGATATGAGTCACTTGCCAGGGCTGTAATACGATGTACATGCCTTGGAGAGACTTGATAAGACATTTCATTAAGTTTCGCCTACATTTGTTAAAATTGTTTTAATACATAAATGTTCCTGCTGAGAGTTCCCTGTCTGTTCAGAGAGAAGTACCCCTGCGACCCACTTGACCTTCTTCCTTCAAACATTTCATAAGTTCCTATTCTAGTATTATTTCCACCTAAGACCCACACCTAGTGGCTTGCATTCTTCAGTTTGAGTAAATTTTCTTAAATTCATAATTTTCATACTTTTTTATTGATTTAAGGCTTTGTTTTCGGATATAGGCCGATACTGTGCATTAAAGTAACGCCCACTGATATTTAGTGTTAACTCGGTATCGTTTAAGCGTGAGCTGTCTCTTTCTTATGATTCAAATAGGAAGACCTAGAAGATGCTTTTTCTTATCGTATGGGGATTAGGATTTATGCTGTTAGGAATGGCTATTTTAAATAAAACGCTCACCCCACTAGTACACACTAGGTAGCGCAAGTGATATAAACATTTTATGCTGGAGATATTTTTTCCAGGTGAACTTTTTTCAAACAAAATTTTCCATATGTAACTTATCCCAGGTTTGTCTAGAAAACCTTGTATGTAAATAGCCCATTTAATGGATGAATTGTGGACTAATTTCTTGGGGAAAAACATAAGTCTAAATTATATAGTTTTATTTTCTTGGAACTTTCTTGGGACAGTTTTTTACTTGAGGCCTTCTTTATACTTTTGAACATTAACAAATTTGGGCACGATCTTTATAGTTGAAATCAAAGAATTTTTTGGTTCAAAATGTATCCATATTAGTTGTTCTATCGCAGTTATTTATTTAGTTATGTCGCAATCGGTATTTCTGAATAGAGTGGCGAGGCAAATGATCCCCAAAAGTGCCACGGTTTCAAATCCACATAATTCCTGTGGACCGGGCTGAATTTCATGCAGTCTATTCCAAATGATCTTTATGGTTTTCAACATTAGTGTCTGAACCCATCTTACCTCGATTTCGATAGAAAGTATTAGGGAGCGAGTAGTTGACTTTTGCTTCTGTATGCATGTAGAGACCACCAACAAGCTATTGTAGTTAAAAGGAATATCAGTATTCTTTTCGTGATTTTTTAGCTAGTGTTTTTTTTGGAATGGAGTTTTGGAGCTAATTTTAATCCAGCATTTACGTTATTTATTTAACAATCTTTGTCTAATTTTCAAAATGATGGAGGGCTCTCGGACCTTAAACGCATATCTTTATATCTGACGTTTCCGTTGCGGTAACTTATGTTCACCTGCATCAATTTACGGTAGAAATAGGTTTTTACAACTTCGCGTGAAACCCCGTTTGCCTCTTCAGGTAACTATAATTGTGCAGACTAGGATTCGCATATCTCTTTACTATTCGTTCTCTTCTAGATGTACGCAAGAGGAACAATTAGAGACAGCGTTTGCTAGATGACTCGAAGGTTAATGAGCTCGTAATCTGCATCATGCTAGAAAGTTATTTGCTGTACTTTGAATAGTCCTTCGTTGCGTTTACAGTAACACATGACCTAATCTAGTGAGGATATCTCAATAGTACCACTTTTGCGATCAACACTGATGGGGGATGGTTCCACCCAAGGAGGCGACATTTTTAATTGCATTCTGGTGCTTTTTTGAGGTGTTTTTTGCCAGTCTTTGTAGGAAAGTTCTAATCAAACATCTGCTACACCTCAATGGTCATTGACAATGTTTCGTTTCGCTTCTTATTCTTCTTTATTCATGCCTCCATATGATATTCATGTCTTCATATGTTTAAGGGCTCAAATTTTTCTGTCACCTGCTCCCTTTTTCAAAATACCAGTCTGTTGCGGATGGTTGTTTCTTTAGAAGAGGATAAAAACCCACTTTATACGACCATGTCCTTCTGTTGGTGAAATTCACTTTCGAGCTAGTTTATTTCCCTGTGCCGTATGTTTTTTCTAGAAAGTTTGAGAGCAATGAAATCTTGGAATCTCTCAAACTTGAACCTGTGGTTCTCATATTCATTGGCTCAGCTCAATAAACTCTATGTGCTACCGCGTTGCCACTTCCCAGAATAATCAAAACAAGTATTACTGTCGAAAACCTTGATGAGTATCCCTTGAACATTGAGTATGGATTTTATAGGAATTGAATTGACGGTGCAAAATAACCTCTTTTTAGTTTTAGTTAGCCAAATGTTTGTTTACTACTGCAAAGACTATTGCTATTTCTATACCATAGCGTGGTGCTGAATAGTCTCAAGCAATTTCACTTTATTGAAAACAACAATATTTACGCATTGAAAGTGTGAACGAATTCAAATGAATGCCAGTCAGCTTGCGTGAAAGACATTGGTACATGCTACAAGGTGGATCGATGGAATGAGCGAGTAAGCAAATCGAGGGGGAAGTTCTTTGATCGTGCCGACAAGGAGTGATCAGTGCTAAAGTCGCGTTGTGTGGGTGTCTCCATTGTACTGCGCGCGTGTATCCTCTCTTTTCCCGTAGGAGACCGTGGGCAGGTGAGTTTAGGCTCACAGTGGTGTTGAGGAGGTGGGAGGGTGGAACGGGTGACGTGGGAGAGTATTGGAGAGTAGAGATAGTGTGGGGATGGAGTACATAGCCCACTGTCCGCGTGGAGAACTGGGTGGACTCTATGGAGGGACTTCCCTCTCAACGTGATAATAGTATGACTCGATAGATTACGCGGGCTATGAATTCGCAGTATATGATGAGGTTAATCCGGAGTAGCAATTTCTACTCAAAGTTTGAAGTTTGCAAATCTCAATCCTAATAAAACTGTATCATAATAAATATGGTTGCCGAAATTTTTGACTCTTTATGTTGCCAGCAGGTGAGGATTTTCATGGAGAATTTGCATACACATTTGCTGGATGCTTCGTTGTGAATTAGCCAACGTCTAGTGTTATCATTACCTTACATACACATCCAATACATTTAGACTAGGCAAAGTACGAAGCATTGTATGTTAAAGTTGGTTAGGTTGGTTGATTCTTCCACAGAAAATGTCTTACATTTAATTCAGTGTTGATTATTTTGATTATAATCTTTTGCCATTTCAGGTGATTATTTTCCTCCACTGGAGACAGATATTGTATAGAATTGAATTTAAGGAGCCTCACTAAGATAATATCTGTATATGCATATTACACTGTAATATTCGGTGTCCAAAGCGAGTGAGCGATCAGTCGGAAGTACTGTGCAAAGACTGTCGCAGCAATGTAACAATTAATAAACGAAAATGCTCAATGAATTTTCCGCAAAGGAAAACGGACACCTTGCTCTTTTGTCGCATTTACCGGGATGTTTGGCGTTAATATCGTTCAGATCGCGAAAGGTGTAGGGAAATAAAATATGGCGAAACATATAAATGTGGGAGTATTTTTGTCTTAGTTTATCGGAGTGGTCTAAAACAATGTGATGTACATATCACCGCAATTATTTCCTCGAGGCTATGAAGGTCCGTCCCAGTGTACTGTACCTTTCTAACAGCCTTATCGTAAGCCTAACTTGTCTTCCTTATGACTGAAGTGGCTCCATCCCTATTTCTCTTGCATTTATTTATCGAAAATGGCATAACAAATAATTCTTGACAGAAGGAGTGTTTTAGGTTCATTTCTTCACTTAGTGTTTTGGGATATAAATTACCAATAAGTGTCCCAGACCTCTGACTGCTAGGGATCAAACCTGGGTCATCTGGGAGAGTCAGTACAGGGGCATCGCTCAAATCCCCGCAATGAAAGGAAGAGAGGGACCTAGGAGGAGGGGCGAGGATGCGAGTGGGAGGAGAGTGAGGAGGAAAGGGAGAGAGAGAGTGAGACCGAGGGAAAGAGAGAAGCGTTGGGAGCGTGGAGGAGGTCGGGAGGGCTGCCTTCGTAACATTAAAACGCGCACACGTATCGATCACCCGCTCTGAGGTCGGGCGGGCTCCTTCCTCCCCTTCCACCATTCCTCCTCCGCATCACTCCCTTTTCCTCTTCTCTCACTCCCTCTCCTCACCCTGGTACACCCTTCTCCGTCCTCTTGCCTCCAGTAATTCCTTCATTCCTTTTCCCTCTCCATCTCTCTGCCTCTCCTCCTTCCCCGTTGCGGTCCGAATGAATTCACGAATCCCACCATTCATTCCTCCTTGTCCCTACGTAGCTATAATTTGATCCTAAAAAAAATGATATAAGCCTACATATATCGTGGGATTTTGCAGAAAATTTCGCGTGAGACGTGGTTGCAATCGAGGGCAGGAAATGGGAGAAGTGCCAAGCGCCGCGTTGTCGGAGGGGAAAAAAAAATCAACGTTTCTCCGTGTAAGGTTGTCAAATTTTATGGCTCCAACCTTCCGAGAAGTCCTCCTACGATATCGTGTAGTGACAGGTCTCTTCGTCACTTCGAAAAAAATCGTCCTCTATGCCGACCGCAAAGGGTATCTCTGGTTGATACACTCCCATTTGAATTATGCCATCTCCCATTCCCAGCTGTCAACAGTTACAGGGTTGAATTGAGCCAGAGATTTATTGCAATATATTGACCGTAAAGAACGATCTCCTTACAGCTTCCAAATGAATATTAAGTGCAATTTCGCAACGCTAATGTAGGTTGTTAGGTATTCCTATTATGAACCGTCACCCATATAAATAACACCGTGATGAAGAGAATCAAGTCTATAAGTTCTTTACGATAGCATTAAATCCTATACCGTTCCTCCGGAAATGAAGTGTAAATGGACGACCACGCTAACAATTTAATCATTCTCAAGCCTTGATTTGAGATGTGTCTGGTATGTAACGTCGCCCATTAAGCTCACATGATTCGTCAGGTTTATGGTATTAATTTTATTTCAAGATCTCAAGGGCTGGTCTTAGGACGATACTTTTCCTTGCGCTCTTTCCCAAAGGTACAAGAGAAGGAATTCGCGAGGAAAGGTTGATCCTCCGGATGCTAGCGAGCCAATTTGGAAAGACTCAACGTGAACCCTGTGGACGGCTTTTATGGTGTGACTAGGCATATTTATTCCAGCTCCGCTTCGAAGAGTTTATCGTTTTATGATAAGACCTAGAAAGAAGTCCGATCTGCCAATTCCAAAGTTCCGAGGCACCGAGACCTAGAAAATGAAGTATGATCGGCGAATCTACGCTGCCAAAAAGAGAGAGAAGGACACCGCCGAATCTAACGACCGAGTCGCGCGCTTAATTGACGAGGCCGATCTCTCCCTGCAAATTCCTTCTCCCCCAACCCCCTCTCTGTCCTCTCTCTCCAATCGGCCCACATAGAACGACACTCTCTCCCCTCCGCTGGAACCCCTCCTGCTCCTCATTTTTCTCCCGTTCTCACGCACCCTCTTCCTCTCTCCCTCCTCCCCGACCTGCTCCTCGTCGCTCCCCTCTTCTTAAATGATTTTGGGTACAGGCGAACCTTGATGTGGCACAAGTTCTTCGCTGTTTCTGGCGCCTGCGCTGAGAAATAACCTCGTTCGTTTCCATCTTGAGCTTCTGTTTCAAATCACTTGACTATAAGCTATTTATGCACGAAAACATACCTAGTTTACTTCAAGATGTGGATTCTTCGTCAATATAGCTCCAGCGTTGATATACTTCTAGTTTTGTCTTGTAACTTGCTTGTAATTAGAAACTTATCTCTCGTGAATCCATGAAATAAAATCATTGAGCTGTCCTAAAAATCCCATGGAATAGAAAATTATTACATAGCCGAATAATATATAAGAATTGTCCCATATATTTATCTAAGATTCCATGTTTAACCTTAAAAATACTTTTCAGCCTTTCAATTCGACAGCAAGGAAAACTTCCTTAATGCTTGTGATTACGTCAATAAAGTCTTCTTCTTTGCCTACCTAATAAATTAAAATATATGAGGAAATCATAGCTAAATGACAAATAAAATCATTGGAATGAAACAATTGGTAGACTTCGCTAGTTAGATATCGCTCTGGTAATGTAGTCTCTATTGTGACTGACGTCGTACGTAAAGCACCTGTCAGCGAAAACTTTTACTTTCAACTTATTCTTAGACTTGAAGACTTAAATGAGCGATCCCAAATAGGGTTCACATTATGTTGCTAATAACGCATGATATTTCAATTTACCTCTTCGGGGTAAATTTAAAAACACCTGAATAATGACGAATATAACTATTGAATATATTATAATTGAGTTTGCTTTCAAAATAAGATTGAAATCACCGTAAAAACTGTTCTATTATTGATGTATTCTGTTCGCCCTCTGTATAATATATAAATAAACCGTCGGCAAGTTATTTGCCATTGTACTCTTATGAGTTTACCTCGGATTTTGTGAGGGTCTCTTTATGGGTGATGGAAAGTCTTTCAATCCTGTTGCGATGAATTGTCAAGAAATGCAGTGACGTTGAGAAAAGAAAAAGCGTTTGTGTGAACTCCTAGGAATACAATCGAATTGTAGCTGGTCATCTAGGCATGCTCCTCAGCGGGCTCGTCCAATTACTTAATTAGACTTTCCGTCTGGAATGTGCTAACGGAACGCTGTTGGCTATAAAACATGAGTTGTGGGAGGGAACACACTGAGTTCCCTAGTGGACTTAACATTTTCTATTCTTATTCAACTTGTCTTTGATTTCATATCAGCCTTTGTGCGCAGGTTGAAATGCGGGTAGGTGCGCTGTTTGGTTTTTCGTACCGTCTTATGAGTGTCACAATATTCTAACTCTTTTCCTCCTCTCGATATTAAAAATCGTAACCGCTTCGAACTCATTATGAGCCATTTACATCATTATAAGGATATCAGTAAAGCACTCTGTGAAGTGCTTGCACTGTGAAATGAAGTTTCCTCCACAGTATTGCCTTTTTTTTGTACTAATCGTGCGGAGCTACCAGAAATAGACTTTCCTGGGGCGCCTAGCGCCGATCAACGGCTCTCTCCCACCCCCATTACCCTCTCCGAAATTCTTCTTTGGTTATTCACTGTCCTCTTTGCCTTCTCTCCTTACGCTTTAATCAGCCATTCTATTTTCTTACTCCGTCGTCAATTTTTTACTCCAAGAAAGGGTGTCCTGCCTGTGTTCATTATAGCCCTGGGTACTTTACATGAGATGGGCCATGATTTGGTAGAGCAATGAGGAAACTTTTCCCCTAAAAAAGGGATTTAACGTTTCTTAAATTACTGAGACCTCTGTCCAATGGACGATGATTATGGAGAATATTTTTCAGCTGTCCAAAATTTGTCCTTTTTCTCCGTTCAGAGTTGAAATAGAATTAATGGTACAAATTGCTGAGTTTCATTTACAGTATGACCTAAGTTTTCTTAAACACGTATATCATATTATCCATGAAGTATTTGAACAACTCCGCTATTTAGATAATCTGGCTTCTTTGTTGGGAGAAATTGTCGGTTAGGTGACACAAAATGTCGACTGGGTATCAGTAGTCAGCCTTCAGTCAGCATTTCAAGGAGAAGGAAAGAAGTGAAAGTTTTGAAAGAATGTAAAATGAAATTTTTCATCTGTAAATAAATAGGCCAATGATGAATTCATCTCTTCAACTGGTAGAATTCATCGTGTTCCTACTGAATTTCCTTGCTATTCACCTAATTATTCATAATTAGAGGATTTAAAGCCACTAATGTCGCAAATGTTACAGTGCACTGAAAAATTATTATTTTATTATAAGACATTAATTAGTCAATTCAGATAAGTTAGGCTTTAGTTATGGCTTATTATTTATATTTGATATCAGGATATTCTTCTAAATGACCCCAAAATCATAATTATTTTGATTTAAAGACCATTCGACCATTTTAATCGTATTTCACCATTTGAGGTAGGTTTTGGATGGACACAGCCTATAGAATATCTCCTCACGGAACACACAACCTTAAGTTGGGCACAACAGTACGTCCGTATTCAATTCCGCATACTTATTGCCTCCTTTTATTCCAAGTTCCCTATCCTATGCCTTCTCATTCATCGCTTATCTAACATTTTCCCCTCAATCCCAGTTTTGAAAATCACATTCCCACGCAAAACGATCTGATTGCAGCCTTTTGATTTCTCCCAGCAATCCTCTCTCCTCCCCACCATACGCACCCACTTCCTCGTTTGTTTTTCTTTTAGTCCTCTCCACCTTTTCCATCCTTCTAGACATTCATATTTCAAAAACCTCCAATCTACGCCTTATCATCCTGCTACGATGACCATGTTTCTGCGCCGTACAAAACCAGGCTCCTAACCAAAGCTTTAATGCGTCTTTTCTTAACACCTTTTCTCAATTTTCCTATCGTCAATTCCTTCCTCCTTTTGAAAGATTAAATATATAAAAGTACGCTGACTCGAGACATTTTTTCCCAAGTTATCCGAGTGGCTACGTGTGAATGTGCGCTGTCTTAAATAATGAATCAATCAATCATCGAAATAATAAATCCAAAAACTGTTTGTTGTATTTTAACAATATTTTTTGTCAAGAATTACTGGATAATATCCTCTGATTAATGGTACCTCATTCGTTCTGTTAAGTGTGGGTAAACCCATACAACAGAATACTTTCTTATGCCTATTTCTACAATTTTCAATTCATTCTTTCAGGAATCATGTAAAAAGAATCAATCTCTTTGCCTATACGACATTATTCAGTATGAAAAAACCTTGAAGTGCAGTCAAGAATATAATATGCTTAGTAGCGGAAATGACAAGCTACCGTTGATATTAACGTTTTACGAGGTATTTTTTTTAACATTCATCACTTATTTCACGAACTGCACTTTTAATTATACGCTACAAGGACTTCAGGTAGGGAAATTTATTTATTCCCGTAATAATCAGGCGCTCGTTTTTTTCTACTAAGGGCTTTGCCTTGTCATTTACGTCACGCATAGTGGAAATTGCCAACTAGAGCCGAGGGAATGAAACCGGAGGCTAGCTAAATGCACTCAATGATCTCAATTCACATTCATTATTCTTGCTCTAACCGCCATTAGCGTTTATTTGTTCTAAGTCCCGTTTTAAATTTTTTCGTACTCATAAAAGGATATTTTAGTGGTATCTTTTTCGACGACTAGTAGAAATTCCGAATACAGGATTGTATTGATTCCGGATATAGCATTGTGCGAAAAATGCTATGCATCCTGGAAATATAGGCTGTGGCTGGCTTAAAATAACTTAGTTTGATGATACGCATTGACGAGTGGAATGCACAAATTCATAATAGTTCAACAGATAATTTTTATTGAGGTGAGGTGATTGTAATTTGGGGAATGGAATTTTCAGTTGCGTAAAGGAGTCAAAAATTTTAATTTTCAAAGAAAATCTTCAATAAAGGTAGCGCGCATTGCCAAGAGAGTGAGGTGGTGGTAGAATTAAAGGAATCCGTAGAGTTAAAGTTATAGTTTTGAATATTGTCAAACAGTAAGGGTTTCATGGAAATGTAAACCCAATACATGAAAATAGTGAACCGTTTAAAACCTTGATTTTTAAAATGTTCATCGGATGATGGACGCATACCACACTCCTCCCTATCCGCAAATTTGATTAATTATCTGTAGAGCGCTAGCAATTCCATCACTCAGTTCCCCTGAGTTGCTCAAGGGTTAAGAAGAGGCGGGCCTGTTAATAGCTATTGCCGCTTGATAGAATTCCAAAATTCAATTGGAAATGTTAAGACAAGGGTGGTGTTTTTTCTGAGAATTCCTCTTGCTGTCTCCCTTTCTCCTCGTTCATCACGCATTGCCACACCCACCCACGAGAACCGGTCCTCGCCCGGGAAGAGATACTGCACGCCAAGGCGAATTGGGATTGCCGACAAATAATTGCCGTTCTGGGGAAGCACCTCATCCTCGTATACGTACATGTAACCCCGAGTCACTTGGGTGAAATTTGAAAGTTCCCATTCCTCAGTTTCTCTATCTCGTAGGAATGATCTTTCAGACACTTTAATGGCCAGAACTTTCTCACACGAAGGTATTTCGCACTTTTATGAAGATCATACAGTCTTTTGCTTTAATGGCGAGATGTCTGTCCACTCCGATTGGAAACATTAAAAAAATAGAATGGACTTTATCTTTCAATGACGGCAAATGATATTTGACGGTAAATCTTGTCTGTGCGTTACACGCAAACTTGAGTATATTCTCTGTCATTGGGAAACGTAACTTCGTTGTTTACTTTTCTTTCCTGAATCTAATCTACTACTGTAGAGTAAGGAATAAGTAACATCGTCAATGGCGATGCTACTTCATTAGCAATCAAGCAATTAGAATGCCTATTGGAGTGGATCCAAAAAAAGGATCATAGTACATAAATTACCGTGTTTTGATGTAAGCGATAGCTCCGATACAATGCCATCGTAAACTTACTGTTTAAGTCTGTTCATTTTGTGAATTAATGCGCAAGATCCATCAATTTTTCCTTTATTTCAATCGTGCCTCAATTAATCTCCAGGGAGATACTGGAATCATTACTTGTATCTCGAAGCCTTGTCTGAGACTATCCGCTTGTGCAGTCGATTATAATATTTTTCACCGTCACTAATTTATTTTTAATGAACTTTATAGAAGTGTTATAGTTCATTTAATTAATTCCCTTGGGTATTTTAGAATATCGAGTGCAATCTTTATAATTTGATGTATTCATTTTTTATCGTGAAGATTTCATCTGCTTTCTAGATAGTACCCTACTATCATTCCGCAACGGCGACCTGTTGATTCTCATTTTTGTCAAATCTTTGACAAACTGCCTAATAAGTATCAGCCTCTTTTTTTTTGAAAGTTCTAAGGCGAATTTTTCTGAATTGTTCCAATACGGAAGGCACTCCTGCTTGAATGTCGGAAGAAGCTTCTTATAGTATTGCCACTTGGCCGGATAACGAAAATGGTCAATATTTTATCATCAAATGAATAAAAGATCAATCTGGCTATAGAAACAGCAAAGGGTAAATCTCTTGAACCACAATAATACATCGATTTGGCAAGAACGCTCCTGTTGAGAGGCTATGTTGTAGGCTTCGTTTTTCATTTTGAATCTGGCGGTATTTTTACATGCAAGTTCATATTTATTTTCAAAATGCCTAGCCTCACAATAGTTTAAGTTTACATTAAAGTACTCTAAAAAGCAAATGCATTTGATTGCGAGTGGGACATTATTGACGAATGCCATCCATTGGCATTAATTACTTTCCTCGATTATAATCGTTTTTTTTATGCGAGCGGTCACTAAATGTTATGCATGGGCTGTATTTGCTGTTCTATCTCTGCTGATAAAGTTCAGGCCATTTTGTCACTTCGTACATGATTAATAAAAACAATGAAATTAATGCAGGATATCTTTACTAAGGTTAAAATTTGAGCGCACGGACGTCTACCTCATTAAATAACTCTCAGATCACGTATCTTGAAGGTTATTGCCCTTGTAACTCAATTTTCAAAGCCAAAAACAGAACCATAAACGATAAAGTTTAGTAAATTCGGAATATAATGATTGTGTGTAATTATTATTTTATATATGAAAAAGTAATCTTTTTTCCGACGTTACGGATCCACCCCAATACATAATGAAGTAAGAACAATTTGATTTCTTTGCAACTGTTGGCTACTTACTGAGAATTACCGTGTTTTAGTGGCTTGATATCGGAATTCCTCCCCGACGACCTGACTTCGAATTCCGCCGATGACGGAATTTTTCGGGGGTATCGCGATCCCTATTTGAGTGCTAAACGGAGAGCACCTCTAGTAAGGAATTCGTCATGTGAGAGGTAATACTTACGTATAGTATGTGGACTTCATTGGTCGTCTTTCGTTAAGAGTAGATTAATTCCGACGCCTTGTTTCTCTCCACTCTTCCCCCATTACCGAAAGAAGCCTGCCTCTACCAAATTATCCACCTTTCCCAAATGGCGCAAATTTCCTCAGCTACTAGTCGTCTTCCCTAGCAACTACATACTACCAAACTACATACGTACTCGCAACCACAAACGATTTTGCTTCAGCAATATTCTTGCTCACATCAAGTAACTCGATATAAATGTTATTCCTAGCACTTTGGACCTCGATAAAAAACTAGGGATGTTTCTGTTTGTATGAAGTTTCATCTAAATCTTGCTGTGTTTTTTTGGTAGAAATTTAATAATTTTTACTAAAACATTTCCAAAAATAAACTTATTACATTCATGCGTTGCTTTGTGAAAGTAATGAACATTCAAAGGAAAGACGGACATGATGCTTTTCCGCATTTTTCATTTCCACTAATGCCACCGGTTTTCAAGATGTCTCATTGAATTGAATTCGGTCGCATTTCTAAAAATAAATAAAGTGGAAAATTAACATGTCTGTCACTTATTAGTATAAAAAATACATTTTGATTGCATCATTAAACACGCAACTTTCGTTTCTCTCAGTTTTGCGCGTAAATTCTAATGCTACTCTATTCTAATGAAGTGCTCAAGTGTTGTAAAGATAAAATTACTTGTTCTTGGTTCAGAATGACTTTGAAAAATGAGGGAAGTCTGAATTCTACCTCGGGGTGCAATAAGTACACCATTCACCCACTGAGTGAAGATTCCGTCCAAGGTGAAGGCTGGAAACCCTGTCATCCTCAGTTTCGGTCCTCCTCATTTGATGCCTTACCGCTAACGGCTAACTCTCATAAACGTCTTGCCGCTTTAGCTTCCCTTTTTATTTTACGTGCGCTTGGGTTCACCCATCCAACCTTTTCAGCCCTTTCCCGAAAACAACCGAGCCCCCCAAGCGTCGCCATTTATTATTTCTTCACTTGTCCTTTAAAACCGTTATTCTCCCCTCTGCCCCACTCCTCAACTTTCATCCCAAATTCTATTTGCTCTCTGCAACCTCGATGAAATATGCATCGTCTCAAGCGACGGCATAACCGTCGATGGCACGGGGGGGATAGGAGTAGAGTGGGTCAGGAGAGGTGGCTCCCGTGAACCCTGGCGTACGAGGCTACCCTCCCCTTATTCCTGCCACTCGTGCTCCTTTCTCCTCGCTTCCCTTCTTCGTTGTCGTCTTCTCTCCCGTTCCTACCCTCCACCCCCATTTCCCTCAGGCACCCTTATTTTCTTTCGATCCCATTTGGCCTGTTTGGCGCCAGCAATTAATGTCAGTGGCGGGGACTGAAAGTCTGGATCGTCGCAATTGTCTGACGCTAAATATTTCAAAGGCTCTGTGTCTTACGTGAAAATCCCTCGAAAAGTAATCGCGCTGTCCATTTCATACACTGATGGAAGTGGTCTTCTCGAAGCTTGTACTCTTCCAAAGCAAACCCGCCCGTTTTCTTTTGGGCAAGTTCGTTCGTATCAATATCACGTGCTGTTGCTCCTTCGCTAGAATAGAGAACGAGTACCAGCGACGTTTGTTAGAGCAGAATGTAGTGTAAGGTTGGGCCGACTAAAAGGAACATATTGTGCCGCAAACGACTTGGTTGAAATTATCCTAATTGAAAGGTTAGCATTTTCTAGGATATTTATGCGTATGAACGAACGGGAAATAATAATTAAGTTTATTGGGGGCTTAATTTCGTTATATAAAAAGCCCAGATGGAAATCAACTGCTTGTAAACAGGCAATAACGCGGCTAAGGGAGTTGAAACTAGCCGTGGTCTATGTGGAATTAATCGATCAACATTCATTGTTCGTCGAACTCTTTCAGAGGGTGACTGCGAGAGAAATTTACAGACACAATAATTAGATACCATTTTAATACCAAGTGGAAATGTCATTTAATCAAGCGTTTTCTTTGGTATCTCTATATGAAAAATGGTATCGGTGCCCTTAGTTATTTATCGGATTCATCCAGCATTTTAAAAGGAGTGTTTTTATCAGAAAAATCATCATTGTATCTTTCAAGTTGCTTGAGGAACCGCATGAAAAGTAAAAAAAACATACAAGTTGATTCCCTTCGGAAACCTTTTTCAAATCCTCGTTTCTTTGTAATTATCATCTGCAACGCCCAAATTGGAAGGATTAATTTCGCATATTGAGTTCGGTTGGGATCAACATTTGCATTTGGCTTTAGATTAACCCCGCATATTTGGTCAAAAACCCTCCCGCCATTTATGTTATTTATTTTAGGAATTAAGAAAGATCATATATTTGTATTTGAAAAGCGTATCTTATGAGTTCGATAAACGAAACTGATTAGCTGAACTCCTGAATTCCGTATATTTCATGGTAGATAATGATCACTTTGTGGTGACTTAAGAGGAATGTCCGTACACCTTTATGTACACCTTTAAATATAATTACCCTATTACTGTGTTTTACTCTTATTATTATGCAATTGTTCCTCTTAAAAATATTTCAACTTCTACACAGTAAAAGAGCGGACGACTATCCGAAGAACGAAATAATGTGTTTAGTTAATGGTATCTTTTTGTATAGTGTTCGCTAGCATTGTAAATTTAGCTACTAAAGCTTTTTCTCCGCTCCGTTTCCTCCACTTAAACGTGAATAATGACTGTTGGTGTATTTCCTCTTTTTGCATTTCTTCATTTTTAATTAAGTAATTTTGCGTTTAGCTGCCTTGACAAAAAAAACTAAGCCTTTCTGGGTTAGCAAAAAATTCTAGGGTGCGGCTGTTGGGGTTTTCAGGTCATGCTTTTGCGTCACGACCGCATTTAATTAATGTCATAATTTTTACAGCGGAGCTTATTTTCATTTTATCGCTAATGATAGCTGGTTTTGCAAACTAATTTACATTCCCGAAAGCGAAGAACAAATGCCTTTTCATCAGTAGAAAAAAGTACACTCCTATTAATTTAATAATTACTTGCAACGGATGGTTCTTTGAGTTTTCATTCACACTTGATTGTTTCAGCAGATGAGACTTGTCAGGGAAAGCGGTAAGAGGAGGACACTAGTGCCATCGTTAATCCACAAGCGCGAATGATCAAGCAGCATTGAGGCTCATCGACTTTGCGAAATTAAGAGCACAAACGAAGTTTATCGACGGTCACTTGCAGCTCAAACGTAGTTGGGTCCACACAACAATAAGAAGCAATGTATATTTGTTTTGGCTACACTTTGCTTATTATTTTTTATCTTGTTTTCGAATTTACGTGACTGCAGTCGGCCGAGTGACTGTGATTCCTTTGATATAAGAGTCGTGACGAAGGAAAGTAATGAGATTTTCGGTTTCTTGGAACCTTTTTCGGGGATTCCGTACATCCCTTGGATCGAGGCCTCGTTAAAAATACTTTAGTTTGTATTAATCACTTTAAGCATTATAGACTACTCTCCGTGCTCAATTTATCTAACTTAGGGTTATTTCTGACACTTTTGAATGTTTTAATAAGGAGAAAGGGGAGCTAGTTCCCTGAAAGTAAACATTTATTCTATTATATAATGGAAAGCAACCTATTTTGATATCATTTTTGCAGTGGAGGATGTACAGATAGGCCTGTACGTATATTGCGAAAGCACCCTCCCGCACTTAAACACGATTGAAGGCCACATCATTATTTATAAAACAATTGGCGATAGTCCGTGATGATTCCGTTTCAAAATTCACTGAGTTTCGACCGAAGATATAATTTAAATCTTGTAAGTAAATTTGTGGATGTTGATAATAATTTTGTCAATTAATCCTTTAATTCATATTCTTAAGCATTTAAATTTTTAAACAATGAAACATACTTTATCGTCTTAAAAACCTTCGATTAATAGCACCGCATGTAAGTTTCTCGTAAAAAGAAAAGTGAATATTGAAGATTTTGAATACATAAAAAAATTCAATTTTTGAAAACAAATATTTCTGCGCAGTACCATACCCATTTGCTGATAACGTAGTTGATTCTCCACTAAAAGTCACCAATCCCTTATCGTACTACGCGTCTTGAAATATATCGACGAACCACCCACCAAAAACTGCCTCCCCCCACCAGTAGCATTCCTGTATTGGTTCAATAGCTGAATCGAACAAAAAATCAATCCCTCCGAAAATTGAATGCGTTTCTTCCCATTTCATTTACCTTCAGATGCTCTCACGATTTCGTGGGAGGGGAGTAGAAAGTAGATGGGAATTTGAGGAGCAGCCGCGGATTCCGCGTGACTAAAGCTTTTTTTTTCACTTTCACTTTTTTTCCACATTTCGGATAGTGAGACTCGCGCTCATTGTTTTCTTTAGTTTGAAGCCCATTTGATATTTCTCGATTTTTTCTTACATGAAAAAATGATTTCGCGAATTCCAGTTTTGATTTCCATAAACCAACTTTGATGTTTTCGTTGAAGTACCTATATATGTGTGTATATACATATATATATATATATATATATATATATGGTGTATATATATACGAGTATATATATATATATATATATATATATATATATTATGTTTTGAAGGAAAGTCTCATGGATGTGAATAATAATTTAAACGGAGAGGTGAGATGGCGCTAGCCAACAAAAACAGAGAAACACATACAAATATAACTCACGCATACTCCAAATTTTTGGTGGCCAAACCCCTGGGGAAAGAAGGGACTCCCTTCTTCAGTTCCTTCTTTTCCCAGAGGGAGGTGGTTTGGCCACCGAAAATTTGGAATACGTGTGAGTTTCGTTTGCTTGTGTTTCTCTGTGTTTTTGTTGGGTAGTGTCATCTCGCGTCTTCCTTTAAATTACATATGCATAATTTATATATATATATATATAAATATATATATATATATAACAATGAAGTCGTCTCCTGCTTCGGTTACACATGGCTTCTTTTTTCACTCTTTAGTTTTTTCCTCACTTTCTTCACTTGCATTTATTCCTATAAGATGTTTGATATCTCATAGTATATTATTTAATCTATATGTGCTCAATAGTAAATGTCTAGCGCAATCTAAGTGTTTCGTGTTCTCAGGCAAACGCTTTTCGGTTCGCAAAAGGCCTCATTCAATGTACCTCACCGTCCCTGCGTATCGTTTTTGTGAACCCTACCCCTTTCCTTCCCTACCTTACTTCATATGCGCATTCTTATGCTTCGCCATATGCCGTATTTAATGTTTGAATGTTGTTCTATATATATTGCTCAGTGTACTTAAAGTTTGTTCTTTTAAGTGTGGAACATTAGATGAATGTGTTATGAGGAGATTACTCATTCTATTTTTATAAAATTAAACTTAATTGGTGTTGTTCTATAATGTAGAATAAGAACTAGATAGTCTGTGTTATTAGTAGTAGTAGTTGCAGTTGGTAGAGCTCTGCTGCTGAGGTCATTAGCACTATATAGAGTAGGTGAGGTGGAAAGACCAGAGAAGGTAGGTACCGAGGAGCAAGAGAAAGGGTTGAGAAATCCCCTTGGGCATTAACCTACTCCCCATCGAAAGCACCTGAATCAACACTTAAGCATTCCACTTGAGAACTGTTCTCTGTACTTAAAATATCCATCCACTGGATGCCGAATTGAGACGCGGAACATAAATGAAAAATTTTGCCATCTTCAAAATTTGAAGACAACCCCTCAACGTAGAAACTATTATTATAAAATATTGATTCCAAGAGTTTAGCTCACTTCCCTTCTCATTCAAGGCCTATTTACTACGCATATTGTTTTGTTAAAGGGACCTTCAGTCTCATCCAATCACAATATTTTAGTCTCACTGTCGTACAAAGACATTTTATCATTTGCCTTTCTCCTCTTCCTTTCGATTCACGCCAGCGATAGTATTTACTCCCTGGCCCTCAGCCTAAGATTTTACGCATAGAAAAGAAAGAAAAAACATGTTAACTGATATTTGTAAATAAATTTGATAGAGAACAAATTAACTAGGATTTACAGGCAGGTGGGTTAGGAAATTAAAATTAATGGGCAATTTTCAATAATTACTTGCATTTCGGTGAAAGACACTTTTCTTAACTCAAAAACATTAAGAGGACTAAATTCTCCTGGCCAAAATTTATAACTCATTTTCATTACTTAGTAAATGCAAACGTGCACCCCTATGAGCATTCACAACACTTTAATTTTGGGTGTGAATGAAATTATGTAATATATTTTTACCTCCATGATGTTCTTGGGATGTTATAATGTTACTTTAGGTATTAACCCTGATTTGTTCTAACCAATACCCATAGTACTCAGGTGCGTAAGATATTGGTTACCGATTCCCAAGTTGTAATTGTTGCCATGTTTGTATGAAGTAAACATTTTCCAACTCTATGGAATGGCAAAAAGGTCTTATATAGGTCTTATCGGTGCGCCATCCGTCATCAATCGGTTTGTCCGCATTTTATTTCATCCCCCCCCCCCGGTGATCTTCCTCGTGCATATTTATATGAAGCTACGAATATAGCCATATGTTTAAATATGGTGCATTTTTTCGGTGTCCGCAATCGACCGATCGGAGGGCGGGAGGATAATGCAGCGTGTGCGGGCGGTGGCTCGCTTCGAGGGAAACGCTGCTCGTTAGTGAGCTCATTCGAGCGATCCCGCTTCACTCTCCCCCCCGACGCCTCTCTCGTCCCCCCCCCCAGTCCTCCTCCCACTCCTCCCCTCAACCCCCAACGAGTGAATGTGAAGGGACGCACGTTGACGTGGATTTAGAAATTTGCGCCGGATCGAGGATTGGCAGGGGAATTGGAGTGTTTCCTCAAAAATGGCAATCGATAGCCTGTGGGAGAAGGGACGGTTTGAGATCCATCCATTGGAAGGATATGATCTTTTTTTTCTCTCTCCATGGTATTCATTCATGTATCCGAAGTTCGAAAAAGTATATTCCCGTGATTAATGCGGCCAGAGATGGAACCTAAGTCGATCTTTGTGGCATGCGTCCGTACGCAGAAGACACATCTCTTATGTACATATAATGTATTCAATAAATTTACCATTTCGGTAAATTAGATCCTACTTTGATTTCAGCAGTACATTTTCAACTTAGGCTAGTATTTTCCACATCTGTGAGACTTGAAAATTACATACTTCACATGTTGTTGGAACTTGCATTCATTTATCTCTTCAACGTTCCCGTTACTCGTCTCTTCGAATTAATAGAACATTTGCGCGTACGGAAGCATAAATATTCGTAACTTTGTCATTCTGGCGCTTTAACATCGTTATTTTCTAGATTAATTGAAGAATTAATGCGTGCAGTTTCGGGATCATAAGGAGGCAGGAAAAGCATATTGATCAGCAGTGAGATGTTGAAGACTGTAATAGAGGGGGAAATGTCAGGAATGGGAAGGGCAAGAATAGAATAGGGATGTTGTGTGGGATAAAGGGAGTCAGTACGTATACATAGATGAAGAGGAAATTGTTGTAGAAGATGATATTGGGTTGCATTTCGTTAGGAGAAACAAAATATTTATTTGATGATTGTGCCAATTCAAAATCCTAACTTAACCGGTAGATTACTTAATAATAAAAATCAATAAAATCCTAGATCAACGGTTATTTACGAGTCAAAGTTTGGTATGTGAATATATTCCTAAAACATTTTCATAGAGATATTGGATGCAGTTCCTCAATTTACTCGTAAATGATGCATGAGGGGTGTAAAGGTAGGGTAGATTTATGGTTGAAGTGGTGCTATTTCAAGCTTAATTTGAACCATGGGTCACCAGTTAAAGTTTGAGTGCTCTTAATGGTGGCAGCCTCAGAAAATGAGGGCAGTGGTATTCAAACTTATTTGCCGGCTGACCGCTTCAGTGCTTTTGGATGGCGTCGCTTCCCCGGTAACGTAACACTACTAAAGTGTGCGTTTGATTAATTATTTGGTTGAGAAATTTCATCGATCGATCTCGTAAATGTTGGCCGCCGTATGGTCAGTAGGTAGCGCTGAATACCTATTCAGATGCGGACGGCTTCTAACCCTGGGCGAGTTCTATCTACTATGCTTGGATGAGATGGGCTCCTGTTAGACAAGTACTACGGGGTACAAGCATTATGAAATTAATAATTAAATTAAATTTCAGATATGATGTTAGAATATAACTATCATGTCATTAACACTTAAAAACCCTTAACTAATCACAAATTTATCAATACACTGACGATTTACTGCTATTCGAATGACCATCTAATAATTTCTAACAATTAATATCAATCTCACAAAAATGAAGGGAATTGATGAAAGGGACTCAATAAGGATGTTTGGAAAAAGCTCACTGACACTTGAAATGGGGCGTGATTTTGTATGGCGCAGAAACTTGGCCATTGAAGCAGGATGATAAGCGTAGATTGAAGGAAGGTATTGGAGGAGGAAAACACGAAATGTTGGTATAAATAAGGATAGAAAAAGTGAAGTGGACTGAAATAAAAATAAACGAGGAAACGCTAGGTATAGTGGGAGAGGAAAGGGGATTACTGGTAGAAATCATACGGAGGCGGGAAAGATGAATTCAAAGCCTTTTGATTGGGAATGGGAATTTGAAGACTGGGATAGAGGGAATAACGCTAGGCAAGCGGGGAAGGAGAAGGCATAGGAGAGGCAAGTTGGATGGAATGAAGGGAGGAAAAAAGTATGTGGGATGTGTAGAATGTGATAGAGGAGAAATGTTAGGCAAACGAGGAAGGAGCAGCAATAGGATAGGGATATTGGACGGAGTTAAGGGAAGAAGCAAGTATACAGAGTTGTTTATTGTAGTGAAGGATTATGTTTAGCAATATTAGGCCAGGATATTGTCGCTGTATCGTTTAGTAGCTTGTGTCCAACCAGAACTTACCTTAACTCGTAGTTTACTGATAATAATAACAATAGAGGACGGCCGAAAACACTTTTCCTTCGTTCTACCAACTTAAGTGTCGTAATTAGTACATTTCTTAAACACAAATGAAGGAACACGCTTATTCTGGTGTACAAAAATTCGAAATTTGGAATGGTTACGCATACGATGGGGATATTTTTGGTCGGACTCTTGGAACGAATAGGTAATGCCCTGATACATAAATACTGACAGGTTGTGTCTGAATGCGTATTCCTATGATCTGGAACCAACGTCCACACAACACCCCTCTACTAACAGATTAGAAAAGTTTCTCCTTTAGGAAGCGAGAGGGAACAAAACAATTAACACGATGCGTAATAAAGAGGTATTTGTGTATTAAATATGCGCGAAAAGTTTCATTAAACTTTATTTACAAATGAATATGGACCGCTTAAAAAAATAGGTAAAGTAATGCACAAATTTTATCTCTTTCATTCACGGGGAAGTTTGGAATTCCAGTTAGTCAAAGTTTGGTATTGTCCTCGGGGTACATTTATAGGTCCTTTTGTGAAACATCCCGCTAAAAAGTTAAAATGCCTCGGTGCAGTTGAGAAGTGGAATAGGGTTGGGTCTGCCCAAAGTTCCTCGTTTGAGAAGTTAGCCATGACTGCCATTTGTTTAAGAAAACCTCAAAGACTTGGGGTAAAAATCAACTCATGTGGGTATGGTGTAGTAGTGACGGCAACGTAATGTGTACATCAGGTGAAATTCAGTTATGCGGTTTCATAGTGTCTGTGGCCAGCACGTCCGCCACTCTGGTTGCTTGGCGGAGTGGCCATTTTAAGTTGATTTGCACAAGCTCTCCATCCAAGCGCACGTCTCCCACTCCTCGGTGAAGCGGTCTTCTACCAGGTGGTCGCATTTCGTTCGTCTGCTCTAACATCCCTATGATCCGTCCATGCGCTCACCTTCGGTTGTTTGAGTCCAGAATCCGTTTTGGGGAAGTAGAGAGATGTGCTTGATTTAATTTCACGCTCTGAGTACCATACTGAAAATTCATTTAGTCGAGATTGCGACTACAGTACAGTCGCAATTCCAGACACTAGAGCGCCCAGCGTCCCTTTTACTCTCAATCTGATTACTTAAAATCTTTATATATATATCTAGCTATCCTCGGATATTCCCAGACATGTTCCTTGAACTTAAAAACTCGAGCTTAGATAAATACCACTACCACTTTCGTGATGGTAATTAGAGATTAGCACTTGGAGGATTCTAATTAAGGTCACAATTTTCAGTTAGTCAGATCTCACTACTGTTTAGCAATCTATGTTAACATGAAATGGGGAATTAATTTTGAAGGTAGCTTGAGTCTCAAGAAGTACAAGTATAAACTCATTTTATGAGTGTGTCTGTGTGTGCCGAATCGTTTTCATTAGCGATGATAACTTAGAAAGGCCAGTTTTATTTTTCGCTCATGGTGAATATTCAAATGTGCGAAGTCATAAATTTTAAATGAATATTGTTTAACCGCCCACTGTCCAGGTTCATTTTAGTTTTTACCTGAAAATGTCATTCAGAAATCATATTTGTATTGATCATATTTTTTTGTATTACGACTACATCTACATAAATACCCTGCGAGCCACCAAAAAAGTGTGTGGTAGGGGGTGTAGCACCATGAGGGAAGGGTAAGAGTTGAGGGGGTTGGGAGTTAGGTGAGGAAAGGTGGGGGGAACCTGTAGGAAAAAAAAAATATATATATATATATACACACATACATATATATACATACATACACATGTATGTATACACATCCTCGCGAAGTCCCTAACCTGTACGTTAATACTTATTGTAATGAACTAAGTCCTGGGGAATTTCGACTACGAGCATTCTGGTCCCTTATCGTTCTTGGAAAAAATGACATTTTAAACCTGTCAGTCTTGCAGTCTATCTCTCTAGTCTTATATTCGTGATCCCTTCGACCGTAATACGTTGGGGTTCGTATTATATCCTTGATGTCATCGGAAAAGGGCCCATCTTTAAATGTTTTTAATAAGTTTAATCTATATTGGAAACGCCGCTGTGTAAGAGAATCCCAACCTAAATTGTCTAGCAAAGTGGATACGCTGCTGAGTTGGTCATAACAATGTTTGACAAATCTAGCCCCCCTCCGCTGAACTCGATCTAATTCCGAAACCAAATTTATGTTATGAGGATCCCATATACTGGCAGCATACTCTAGGTGGGGCCTGACCAAGGCAAGGAAACATCGTTCTTTCACCTTTTCGTCGCATTTACCTAGCACTCTTTTCACAAATCCCAATTTTTTATTAGCACGACCGCATATTTCTCGTATGTGTTTTCCCCAGGACAGATCGTGAGTAATTGTTACACCCAAGTATTTAAAGGAATCTACCCTCGCGATATTGGTTTGTTTCACTTTGTAACTATAAGGGAGGGAATTACTCTTTTCCCAAAAATGTATTACTACGCATTTTTAAAAATTTAATTCCAATTGCCATGTATCGCACCAATTTTGAATTGCATCTAGGTCGTTGGCTAACACCTCTCTGTCTTCGTGACTTCGGATGTCCCCATAAATTACTGCATCATCGGCGAAAAGACGGAGCTTGCTATTAACTACGGTGACTAGTGACGCGAAGAAATGTCGGAAGCGTACATGTAATTAGCCAAGATTTTGAGAAGTTAGTATGCTTTCGCCTACATATTATATCTCCTGTTTCTCTTCCTTTATATTTATAATGTCTCTGTCTCGTATTGTGCTCAGTTCACACATTCACATTATTTATTTTTACTTTTTCATTTAACATTATGTTCATTAACATTATATTAATAAATTTTTGTATGATGTTCCATTTCATTCCCTCCCCAGAGTTCTGTTTAAATGAGTACTGTCATTAACCGTCAATAATATGCGTTCTCCTGACATTAGTGTGCAGGATTTTCAAATTTTAGAAGCAGAAAGCTAAATAGCAAAATGCAGGATTTCTCGTCTGTAATTTTTGATCGCGGAAACCGCAGGGATGTGTTTTTTATATGTTTTTCGTTCGTGAAGAGTATACTTTCATTTAAAAAAATTAAGTCGCATGTTACTTTTTCGTTCAGTTTTGTTCACAGAGATGTTTATGATTCGGTGATGTGATTATAACTCGCACCATAACACTTTGCCTGTAACACTTCTTTCATCTACACATTCCTCGATATATTGAGAGGATGTATGATCGACCACGACCTACTTCATGCGTTGCGTTGAATTGGCTCATGCAGCGATACATGGTGGTGGTCCAATGAGGTCCGATCGAATGAATTGCGATGGTGTGAGGAAGAAGGGAAGCTTAGCATTCTAGTTCCACTTATGAATCTTTCCACGTCGAGTGAACTACGGTGGGAGCACCATTGGAGAGGATTTAGACTCAGCGCGAGGAGGCTCTCTCGCTTTTAAGTGCCTACCCTGTCTGTGTCCGACGCTTGAACCAATTCGCCTGCTGACGTCACCCTTTGTTTTTGCGGCTGTTTCCATGCGTTAGCAAAGCAGCGGGATGGCGTAATGAGTACTTCCCGATAAACTCCACAAATGCTTCTTTCTTGCTCCCACTCCCTTCCCCCAGAACCATTAATTTCCTCAACGCAGGCCCTTAATCCGAGGCACTGTTACTACTGCAGGGTGCATAAAGTCGATTTATAGGCTAAGCGTCCGGAAAATAGCGTGCGTAGGATCTGTGTGAAAATAAGGGTCTATCGCTTATTCTGTCGTCCCGAAGTCGTTATGGTAATGATTAAGTGGTACAATGGATTTCATTATGATTTAAACTTTTGACGCGCGTAATTTTGGTGATTACACTCCCATCGCTTGCCTCTTTTTCCTGAATCCAACTGTTACACGTCGTTAGAAGTTGCAAAGGACTGAAAGTTCTTTTTTTTAGCAAGTTAATGTATACTAATTGCACAATTATTTGTAATTTACATCTCCAGCAATTATACTCGGCTTGACTTCGCTGACTGCATGTATCAGGCCAAATTCAGTCAAATGAATTAGTTATTGGGTTAGTTTATTTCAGAAAGCCTCTTCAATGGTTACTTCAATCTTAAGTAATAGACTCAATCCTAGGAAAATATTCTGCTCAGTAGGGGTGTTCTAAATTTCTATGTGTTCTCATAAAGTTTATTTGCTACTTAAGTATTTCCTGTGCCAACATTGCATTATTCCTCCTAGGTATAGCGTTAAATCTCTTCTTAGAGGAATAACATTTCCTATTGAAACCCTCAAATTCAGGAAATTCAAGATTTCAAATGTCAACAACTTCATTTTTCCATTAAAAAATATAAGTTCTTGAACCGACACTGCGGTCTCAATGTGTTACCGTTTGAATGGAATTAGTTCGTCTTGCCGCACTTTATTTTGTGACAGCTAACTCACGTTCATCCAAGGTAAATAGGTAATCTCTGTTAATACGTTGTGAAGTCACATGCTGTCTTCGTGTGACTCGAATAAGTTACGGAAACTATCGGAACAGAATACGTGGCTGTTGAAGATTAGAAACCAAATTGAGGTAATTTGATTTAAATTTCTCGACAAAAAATGAATCTCCTGAGTCTTACCTCGGCTGATTCGAAAGAATTTTTTCTTAATTGTTTTGCAATGACAGAAAAGGGTACTATGATACTTATGAGTAATTTTTAAAACCAAAAGATCATTTTCCGGCTTAAATCTAGCCTCACAGGATCATACGTCGTCAGCAGTTCATTTGTGTTTATTTTTCTGCGTTATAAAGGGAGGACATTTTATTGGATCTCACTGTAAAAGAAAATAATTATTGTTTAGTGCTTTCTAGAAGCCATTTGCCGCAATATGCATAATTAATAATTAATATATCATTTATGTGTATTCATATGTTCATAGTGGTGCTGTTCTCGATTTTAAGGGCGTGTCAGGAAGTCTTCAGCAATATATTTTTAACCTAATTCATCATAGTTTGGTCATGCCTACTTAGAATTCAATTAATTAGGTTCTTCAATTAGTTCTAAATTGAAGGAGTAATTAATTATTCATTTCACATTAAAATGTGTAACTAAATTAGGTCAGCTCGTCTGCCAAACTCATTTTCCTATCCTCTCCATTAAAATCTCTTGATAATTGTTTTAGTTCATGAATACGTTTCCATCAGCCGAAACAAATTTCATTAGGGGGAACCATTTTATTCTAATTTACCTGAAAATTCCCCGTAAAATACGCTCCTATTCCTTGGCCTAAAAGCTTGCTCTGCTTTTCGTTTTGGAAAGTATTCTCTTCAAAATTCCATCTACATTCATTTATTAACAGAGATGGAAGGAATATATAGTATATAATACAGAATATATAATACTCTTGGTAAAGAACTTAGGCCGACAAGGTTAGATATAGAAAAGGAACATGACGTAGGAGAAGATAGCTTAGGTCCAGGCATACTCGACGATGAAATAGAAAGGGCATTAAAGGAGATGAAAGCAAATAAGGCTGTGGGGGTGGACAATATTCCTGTAGAAATGTTGAAATGGTTAGGGAAAGGTGGGAAGAAGGCCATATATGGACTGATTCGTAGTATCTATGAGGAAGGAATCTGGCCGGAAGATTTTGTGAGATCGGTGTTAGTTCCTATTCCAAAAAAGGCAAAGGCTATATCATGTGAGGATTACAGAACAATAAGTTTGATATCCCACGCGGCTAAAGTTATTCTCAGGATCATCAACAAAAGGATAGAGAGTAAGGCAAATGATTACTTGGGGGATGATCAGTTTGGGTTTAGGAAAGGAAGAGGTACGCGTGATGCCATTGCAGTAATGAGATCACTAATCGAGAGGAATACAGGGTTCGTCCGGAAAATAAGTGTACTGAGCTCAGGAAAAAAACTTTATTACACTTTTGCATATCTTAAGCTAATATTCCTCAAAATAGGACCCTTGTGAGTCGATACACTTGTTCCAGCGGCGTTCCCATTCCTAGAACGCTCCCGTGAAGGCATCATCGGGAACCTCTCGAAGACACGTCGTCACGGCCTCTTTGACGGCGTCCAAAGTCCCGTATCGCGTTCCTTTCAAACTCCTCTTTATCTTCGGGAACAGAAAGAAGTCCGGTGGTGCCAAGTCCGGGCTGTAGGGCGGGTGCGGCAGCGTTGCCACGCAGTGCTTGGCCAAGAAGTCCGACACGACAAGCGCGGTGTGAGACGGCGCATTGTCGCTCAGGTTGTCAGTCATACGGTTGATCGCTGGCCGGACGCGGGCGATCGTTTTCGAAGCCTGTCGAGCACTTGGACGTAAAATGCAGCATTTACAGTTTGTCGTTCAGGTACAAATTCGTAGTGGACGACTCCCCTTTTGTCAAAAAAGACAATGAGCATCATAAACTTATTTTCCGGACGAACCCTGTATAGAATACGATCAGGACGTGTTTGCCTGTTTCGTAGATTTTGAAAAAACGTTTGATAGAGTGAATTGGGAAAAACAAATGCGTGTATTGCAGAAAATAGGAATGGATTGGAGGGGCAGGAGACTGATCCGCAACCTGTACATGTCTCAGACTGCTCAGGTGCGAGTGGGGAACGGAGAGTCCGGATGGGCTGTGTTAGGAAGAGGTGTAAGGCAGGGTTGCCCATTGTCACCGGTGCTTTTCAACGTATATATGGAGGAAATGATTAAAGAGGCATGGGAAGAACTGGAGGTAGGAATGAAAGTCGGAGGGGAATTCGTAAAATCGGTTAGGTGTGCTGATGACCAAGCATTAGTTGCTCAGTCAGCCAAGGGGTTGCAGGCATGCTGAGTGAATTGGAGGTTCAGTGCGATAAATATGGGATGAGAATCAATATTAATAAAACAATGGTTATGTGATTTTCCAGAAATAAAAAGGCCAAGCTAAATATTAAAATAGGCGGGGAAAAAATAGAGCAGGTAGAACAGTTTACGTATCTTGGAAGTGTTTTGGACCAATACGGTCAAAGTGGTAGGGACGTAAGGAGAAGAATTGCGCTAGGCAAGGAGGCTTTCTCAAGGAGGAGGGAGTTGATGACTGGGACGTTGAGTAGCGATTTAAGACAAGACTCGTAAAAACTCTGATATGGAGCGTAGCTATGTACGGCGCGGAAACGTGGTCGCTGAAGCAGGAGGATAGACGTAGATTGGAGGCTTTTGAAATGTGAGTGTGGAAAAGAATGGAGAAGGTGAAATGGACCGAAAGGAAAACAAATGAGGAAGTACTTGAGATGGTGGGTGAGGAGAGGGGTTTGGTGAGAGAAATCCTATGGAGGCAGGAAAGATGGATGAAAGACGTATTGAGCGGTGGTGGAATATTGAAGAAGGTGATCGAGAGGAGGATGTTGGGCAAACGAGGAAAAGGCAGGAACAGGATAGGGATGTTGGACGGGATGAAGGGAGGAAGGAAGTACGCGGAGATGAAGAGGGACCTGATGTAAATTAGGTTGCTAGATTGGTTTTTTTTTGGAGTTACAAAATGTTTATTTGATAGTTGTGTCCATCCAAAAACCTACCTTAACCGGTAGATTACCTAATAAAAGAATTCATTTATTAAAATCATCAGCGATATAGCATCACTCAGTGGAAACCTAAATAAATTCACTCCTTTACAAGTCACCCCTATCCGAATTCGGTAGATTACTGGTAATAATAACAGTTCATATACGATAAAATAGTACCTGTACTTCATCTGAATGTTAATTGGATGTATTTATAATATCAGCAGTAATTACAATTTCGAGGTGATCCTACTCAATTCAACTAGTGAAAATCCAACATTTTTGAAAAAATGTAATTCTTCAATGAGACTCGATACCAAAACTACAATTATTTCTTTCCACCTGCGCGATATACATAAGATAATCTCTATATATGGAAAAATTATCCATACATTATTTGCACTTCAATTGGAGGGGTCATAATGAATGTTCAAAACCATAAAACATGAAATAAGATTGTGATATCGGAAAAAAAATCCCAAAATATATGGGAAAATGAGGCATGCAATTTTGAAAAAGGATTTTGCGACATCAAATGAAAAGAAATATGGATTTGACTTTTGGCAGATAGCGAGAATGATTTCACTTAAATTTGGCCAAGTTTTGTCCAGTGCCAACACTGGTTTTTTATCAAAAAAAGTTTTCATGCTTTTTTCCCTACTAGATCAAAATATCCTGTCTTGTGTTGTGGCCTTCTCTTCTTGTCAATGTTGTGAATATATTTTGTAATGCTTTATTTTGAGGATGCAAGGTGGAATCCACGCGAGTTTCCCCTTCTTCATTTGATTTGGCATATTTTCGGGGTCTCTCAATATTTTGATCAATTTTCAATAGCCTCACGTTGCATATAAATGTAAAATATTATTAATTTATTCAATTTAACATCATCAAACCCGGAATTTTCAGTAGAAATTATCAAATCTGCCAAAAACACCTTATATTCTACTAGTATCTTAATGGAATTATATCAGGATATATGCATAAATCTCAAATCAAAGCTAAAAAGGCTAGGGATAAGATCTAACCTAAGACGATCGAATGTATTCTGGCTCTTATTAACCAAGTTTCCACTTTCAATGGTGATGATGAACTGAAATTAGCACGTAATTTTGTAGTCACGTTGGAATCAACCATGAATATCACAAAAATCCACCGAGCTTTAATGCAGACACGTTTTTCCATTAGTGATATGCAAGCAAACTATAATTTTAATAGATTCCATCCGTTAAAAAATCCATTAATGATTCATAAAAGGTGAGGTATACATAGATGATAGACTGACATTTATTTCCCTTGAATTTAAAAATTCATATTATAGCAGACCACGAGATTTCGTTGCACCCAGCTAAAGATTTACAAGTCCCCACAGAACAACTACAAAAATTCTACTCCCCTTCTACTGTAAAATATAGACGAATGATGGAGTGGGAGAAAGGATAGGAATTTAATCACAGAGTCCTTATGAACAAACCACACGGTATATTTTCATTTGAAAGGGGAAGAGGTGAATGCATTCTCTCTCCTCCCACGTAGCTTTGCTAACCGGTGGGGGGGCGGCACTCTCTTTGAACGCCTAGCTCAAACCCTCGTGACCGAAATGGTATCTAAGGCCATTGGTATTGAAAGAAATCAAGATTCGATTGCCGATCCGTGGAATGCCGCGTGAAAATACGAATCCTAAATGCAGTTCACGCGAGACGGAATTCGCTTCGTCACCTCCCTCCATTCTCTCTATCCGTTAAGCTTTCGTTTTCGCTCCGATCTCCTTCATAATTGACAAGAGGCCGTCGATCGATCGAGGAGGGTGCGCGGACTTGGGGAGGAGAGCAACGTCGAGTCGCGAGCGATCTTGCCTCTACCCCCAACTCACTCGCCGCCCCCAAGTCCCGGATCGCCCCTCATCTTCCTCTCGCCCCGCTCAGTCCCCTCCCGCCCTGTCCCGGTCGCCTGACCACTCGTCTTGCGCCGCGGACACCTCTCCACGCCGTCTTATCTGCCTCGATCCTCGATCCCTCAGACCAAGGGGCCGCCACAAATTCCGAGTCCCCCTCTCCACTTTTCTTTTGCAACCCCTCCCCTCCCCCACTACCCTCTCTAGGCTCCGGTCGTTTTCGTTCTATCAATAATTTGGAAACCTCGTGGTATCGATAACGGAAATAAACTACAACATCCGTCTCACTTTGAAAACGTATTGACAAGGCGGAAGGTCGGTATTGAATTGATGGAATTAAATGAAAACTTGCAACTTGGCTAATAAAATTCAGGCTTGTATGTTATTTATTTTTGTCTATGTCGACAATGTTGTCGCTCATGAGTTCTTATATAGCAGTTTTTTGGTCTGAATAACCCTTAAATTTCTTGGAGAAAGACGCATTTTTTTATTAATCAGGGAGTAGATCTGTGATTGCTGTGTTATTTTCACTCTTAACTCATAAAAAATATTTGAGAGCGTGTTCCTGAGCAGATAAACCATAATTGTGCTCCTTTGACCTAACGGTGTTCGCACGCATATAGGCTGTGAATTTTATTATTACAGCTATCGACTTTTGCATATTTGGAAGAACTGGTGGAAGCATATTAATTAATATGAAAAATTTGAAGTTATTCCCATTTGGAATTATTTAATGCTTCGTTTTGTGTAATTTACGTATATGTATTAGAATACATTACAAAAATTCATTGACGGAATTGCTCTATGTATATTACGGCCTTAGTTGAACGTTGATGAAGTTTGTGCGAATGGAAGCGGGTTCTCCCGTATGTTGTTATATTAAGTATAGGCGAATGGAACGAAGCCTTCTTCTGAATGGCAACCGAGTGAAATGGTCGGACTTTAAACCCAGGCATTCAAAACTGAGATCGAAGTGCCGCATAATGTGCGTTCTCATGCAGGAGAATTTAAATGAAGGCTTATTTGGTTTATAAATGTTAGCAGAAATTGGAAATTATTTTTTCGCCATGATGAACTACCGTCAGTTTTCTTGTTAATTAATAACTCTTTTAATCTGAACATATTTTGACTTCAGCCATTAATATTCTATCCTCTGCAATGCAAATTATTGTACGTCCTGATAGTTCTTTTTGCTTACGCTTTCATTTTTATTTTGTATATTTTCCTTGGAGCAAACCTTCTCTTTTTTTAAATTATTATTTTTTCATTTGATTTTGTTAATCATATCTACTACAGGACACCAAATAGGGAAATCGCATAACATGCCTGGGAAGGGAATTGAAGTCATATAGCATTTCTGCATCCTTTAATATTATGCAAATGTGAATTTAGCTCGCAATAAAAATGTTTCCTATAAAAGTATCATGTTATAATAAAACATTGCATTATTTAGAGACTGCAGAGCTAAGAGGCCCAAGCATATGTAGTATGCTACATAAATTGTGGCAATGCTCGCATTTAAATTTAAAGCTTGAACCAGAGCCTTAGAGGTTACCCAGTGGTATATAGACAACACACTCATTATGCCAGGGTATGAGAATCTTGTATTTCTTGCAAATTCCGATTGGCTTGCGTGTTCAACCATTAACCCTACCGAAAATCTGAGAGTATTTTATTTCATTGAGTGCTTATCGTTTAGCCTTAAAAAAAACATGGCATGAAACATGGAAAAATACATTGAACAGGTAGTAAATAATTTTTATGAAATTCTACTGTAAACGAAAGACATTTTTCTACCGCTGTATTTTATCTAATACCCAAGTAGATCGTTTTGTTTGGTACTGTTAGGACTAAGCACCACGAACTGGCTGAATTAAGGCATCACCTAGATTAGCTACTCAATCAACGGCGCCGTAGATTGTGACCGCAGCATTTTACTTTTGATGATATGATATTATCGTCGAAATTTCAGTCGATTGGTAGCATACTGAAAGGATATCGTAATATTTGGATTTTATGGAGAACAACTTGTAAAAAAATCAATTCTAACGTTTTACTCGTATGATTCCTCTGGCGTCATGCATTGACACAGGTCACTTGTCTTTTAACTCCGTGGTAAAAAAGAACAAACTGTGCCCCAGAGGGGGAAAAACCGTGACTATGCCTATGAATGTCAGATATGCCTTGATAATTGTTGCAATAAAAAGAGACTCTCAAATCGTTCCGAATGCTTCTTCACCGCATGGGGAAGTGAAGTGTCCGATTTATGGACTGTAAGCGGCGTGTGCCACAGCGATAGTTCTCATGCGAAGTGAGTGTCCCAGCCCCACCCACCCACCCCTCGTCCCGTGCACGACTACTCACACCCTCCTACCCGAGTTCTCAATCGCTCCTCCTTGGCAGGCTCGGATCGATGATCCGGTGGAATCCGCCGCACTTCCCCCGCCCCCTCCTTATGGCCCCCACCGAAAATTGTCGTGTCTTTAGCTCCCACGCAAATGCCCCCATAATCTCCCACTCCCTCCTCTTCTCCCCTCCCAACCCCTCTTCCCCCCTCCCATAACCTTTTCCCCCTCTCGCCCCCACCCAATCCCCCTTCGGTTTCTCTCACACCCCCCACCCACACCCCTTCTCTCCGCCCGACGACCTCCTCCACCCATCACCCGTGCCCTTCCCCTTGGACGTCCTTCCTCCCCACACCGCCCTTGATCGATTACAGGTTACCCAATAGTCGATGACGGCCGTAGGTACGGATAAACCTGAAGCCAATCTCGGCTCGCGGGGGACGTTTGCTTCAGTTGAAGCCCCTTGTGTGAAAAACTGCGACTTTAGAAGGGGAGTGGGGATTTGAATCTGAAGGCCACGTCAACCACGCCACTGCCCTGTGGATTTCGTAGCCGGGATTTTGAGGCGGGTGTACGGAAATGTGATCTTCATTAATACATTTGCACTCATCCTTCGGACTAATTCACGAGCTATTTCGAGAGACATGTTTCCAAAATTGAGTATTGTTTCGTTTTAATTCAAATATTTTTCTATGAGGTAGTTAAAGTTACATTGTTTCCTCCACCAGTGACCCACAGACACCTTCCTTTTATTCGCCTTCCTAGTGTTCTAATCGGAGAGATATCATTTGACTTTCAAATATTTTTCTATCGGATATTTTAGCAAGATTATTCCCTCAGCCGACCACCTCTTGAACTCAAGACACCTTCCTTGTATTCTTCTATAATATAGTACTTTTGTTGATACCACATAAACCCCTCACTCATTTTCATCTTATTTACTTCTTAATTATGAGAAATAATGAATGTCCATCGAGGGGTCGTCTTTGAAACTTTAAATCTGCAGGAATGCGAGTATCGGCAGTGAAGGAACTAGTTGTTAGTTTGTTTCTATCTGCTTGATATCATACATTATTTATCTTATAACGGTGCAATTGGAGGTGTTGGGATTTATATTGCTCCAGATGGTAATCTTTTTTGTTTAGGGGCAAATTATTTAGCATGTAGTTTTTGGTGTTTAATAATTTCTTTGTATGACATTCTCTTTATCGCGTTTAGTTTTTAAACCTTCTACCTTGGGATAACGGACTGTTAGAATTGTTGAGTGAATTGGAGGTTCAATGCGATAGATATGGGACGATAATCAATATTAATAAAGCAAAGGTTATGCGCTTTTCCAGAAAGAAAAGGGCTAAGCTAAATATTAAAGTAGGCGGGGAAAAAATAGAGCAGGTAGAACAGTTTACGTATCTTGGAAGTGTTTTGGACCAACACGGTCAAAGTGGTAGGGACTTAAGGAGAAGAATTGCGCTAGGCAAGGAGGCTTTCTCAAGGAGGGAGTTGATGACGGGGACGTTGAGTAGGGACGTTAAGACAGGACTCGTAAAAACTCTGATATAGAGCGTAGCTATGTACGGCGCGGAAACGTGGTCGCTGAAGCAGGGGGATAGACGTAGATTGGAGGCTTTTGAAATTTGAGTGTGGAGAAGAATGGAGAAGGTGAAATGGACCGAAAGGAAAACAAATGAGGAAGTACTTGAGATGGTGGGTAAGGAGTGGGGTTTGGTGAGAGAAATCCTATGGAAGCGGGAAAGATGGATGAAAGGCATAGCGGTGGTGGAATGTTGAAGAAGGTGATAGAGGGGAGGATGTTGGGCAAACGAGGAAAGGGCAGGAACAGGATAGGGATGTTGGACGGGATGAAGGGAGGAAGGAAGTACACAGAGATGAAGAGAGACCTGATGTAGATTAGGTTTTCTTAGGAGTCACAAAATATTTTTTTGATAGTTATGTCCATCCGAAAACCTACTTTAACCGGTAGATTACCTAATAATAATAAGGGAGTGTTAACTCCGATTGTCTGTGTGACTTTTATTAATAGGCTGTATAGGCTAGGCTAGGTGAATCACGGTAAATGTTGTGCATATGATATTACTAAAATATTACGTTCGATCCCTTGGCTGTATTTTTTCTTCCTCTTTAATGAGGTAAATAAAATTCCGTTAATGTTTCAAGTAAGATATAGAGTCAGGAACAGTCTGTGTTCATCTCGTTTCTTAAATTGTAGTTCAATTTCCATAAAATAAATACTTAAACCTTAAATAAGTTTATCAGTTATTGTGATACTAAATCACTGATGCCATTGAAATAATTATAGGGAACGAGTTTAGAGTAAAAATATATTAAAGTAAGAGTTCAGATTGAATTTGATTTTATTTTATCGGAATTCAATCGTCGTTGAAATTCAATACAGTTGACATTCCATACAGTATGATAGAAAATATTGCTGTTTGCTTTTAATTTCCTCCATAATTCTTTGAAAATTCAAAACAGAATATTTACATGGTTAAATTTCATTTTTATAATATTTGCATATTGTTTACTTTAGACGTCTAATTATGATTTATTATGATAAATCTTCCACTCTATAGATATCTCATGTTGAAATTCTGATTCTCTTTGTCACACTTTCATTGGTTCTTATGCGTTTAACACTAGACTAAATCTCGTCATGAACTTTTATACTCACCGAATTTAAGTCATCTTTCGTTGTTAAATTATATTTATATGCTTCAAATGATATTACAGCAAATGACAATCATTGGTTAAGCGATTTTTTATACACAATCATAATTACGTATCATTCAAATGCTTTGTTGAATTATTTATACATTATTTTTCGGAGGCTAAAACATAAAAGGAAAAACCTTTCTTTGTTTAGCTTAAGCAGTGAATGTGCGGAGAAATGAATCAATAAATAAGTTGGAGAGCGAAAGAATTTCCAAATTAGTAAGAATAAAATTATGATTTTGGAATGTGTTATAAAGTACGGTTGCAAAATTAAAGAAACAGTATATCATACCGAATTAACTTTTCAAAGAAGGAATGAATCTAAGTGCAGTTTTATGAAAAATTATCCATGGATGATAATCGCAGGTTTAGCGGTAGGATTTTGCGAAATTCGTATTGGGATTCCAGACAAGACTTCGACCTTAGAAAATTGGTGTATTCCTTGCAATCAATCTCCGCGTTCACGTACAGCTCGAATTTTTTCCTTTAAGAATTTGAATAGAATTCCAAAGGATTGGAATTTTCTCGCGCATACTTCGTTCGCGTTATTCAAAGTTGAGACCCTTTTTTGCAAGGGACCGACCAGAGGCAGATTAGACATAGGCTTCGGGCGAGAAATATGGTCCTTCTCATTCACGCTGACGCTTCCGTGGTATCTCTCACTCCAATATTTTTTAGTTCCACTCCTCTAGGCCCCATAAAGCTTAAATAATTCACCAGCAACCGATGGAGAAGGTCACCTTTTCTCCATCATTTTAACTTGAGCTGCGAAGAATTATAAAATGGGCGCGGAGGCGTGTATAAATTACACTTCTCTTATCAAGATATTGCTTTTTTATTTTATTTTTAATTGACGCATTTTTAAGCTTGTGTCGACGAAATTGAAGAAAGGAAATTTGATAAAAATTTCACCCGCTGTGGGGGTTCTGTCCTGTTATCCCCACCGTCTTTTTTTTACTCCAAAAATTATTATTTAAGAAAGAACACGCTATTTGCGCCGAGATCAATGAATTTTCGGGTCAGGCTCGCTTTCTTTGGATTTATTTGTCATTTTAAATTATTTTCGAAGCTGAAGCTTCTGTTGAAACGTATTAGCTGAGTTAGGAACACCATAGATGACAAGAACTAACCATCTTTATTTATGGACTTGCTTAGAGTTGATATTGAGTGAACAAATCAATCCTTTAAAAATACTCCCTGTCGCGTGAACTCGAGCTTTTAAGGGTAGGAGTCACATTCAAGTCATTTGTGGCGCGGCAGTTAGTATATATTGAAAGCGAAATAAGAAGAGTGGGCATGTGGTTCATTGCATAAAAGAGCAAATAGGGGGGGTCAGAATGAACTGTTCGAACATATTTAAAGTTTCTGTCATTAGAATACTGTTGTTGCATATGAGATGATTGGTAGATCACAGGAACTGGAAAAAAATAAAATTTTCGAGAGGGGAGCTTTACTTTTACTAATCTAGGTGGCCAAAGGAATTTCGCAGAGGAGATAAATGCAAAATAATTCACGGGGAGTTCGGAAGCGTTATCTGGAGTCTCATTTTTGCCAGGTCAGGTTGTAAGGCATAGAAAAATAGTAAAAGTCCCCTGGAAGGCAGATATTTCTGATAATTAACTTAGAACGAGAATTTGTTCGGAATGTAATAGTTGCTCTTCCGGCCTGGGCTCTTCATTTCATCATAAGCGTCAACATTGGCGTCTGTCAGTTGAGTTTTTGTCTTCTCCTTGACAATGTTGTCAACAGATCCCTTGCTTCATGTACTTTAAGGAAATATTTTTTTGGTATTGCCTCCCCATGTTTGAACTTCATCACTACACCCTGCGTAGACGATTGCTTTTAATCTTTCTGATTACAGGTGCTTCCACCGTCCATGTCTTGCTCCACAAAGAACAGTGTGGTTGTTTTGTGTCATCTGACCGGTTCCTTCCTTTTAGTCTTCTGGCTCTTAGAAATCTTAAAAGAATTCGGGTTCTTTAATGTCAATTCATCTTCCACCTCTTTTGTATCCATCTCTGAGAGTCTAATTGATATACATGAATCTAACGTGTTTGACAATTACAGATTTAGGCTCATTGTGATCAGATTGAACATCGGTAAAAATTTTAAACGTAAAGACGCATTCGGGAGAGCATTGACAAATTAACTCTGACATTTCACTTATTGGTTATCATTGTTAGTGGTACTCTTCTTCTGTATGAAACGACTCCTTTAGTTCGCGTGGGGTAAGAAGCATTGAATTTGGGAATTTGAAAATCAAAACAGCCAATATATGACTACCTTAAGAGTCATAGAACAGGGGCGATGCAGTTTTCAAATCAACTTTGAACACCATCGTTGTTATTACTTTCCTGAGTTGTCTGTCTTAACCAAACCTACGTCTGAAACAGAATCCGTTAGCTCGACTGTAATTTGAAAATGGAAGGCTGAGAAAAAGTATTACAGCAACAAAGACCCAATAAATAAAACCCACCAAAATAATACGGATTTAATAGTTTTCAATCGTATTTATTTTTTTGCTATCTAATCTTGCATAAAGGAAATACGTTAGAATTACTGGAGGGTTAGATTGATCCAGTGGTTTTTGTAGCATAAATATAACAATAGAAGACTTTAATGCGGGTGTTAAAATGTGGTAGATTTTTCTCGTTGTGTTGAGAGAATGTTTCATTCTTGCTTCTTTTTTTGAGAATTAAAAACCTTTGTTTCCTATTTTTAAGTATCTGTTCATCCTCAGAATTTTCTCCGCTCTTACTCCTCTCTCTTCAGAAAGTCCAGATTTTATATAAATCTGAAATCCCTCACATTTTCATCAGTCGCGCGCACTAACCCAATTACTGCTTGTCCTCAAAAAATAATTCACTCCCATCATAGAGCAGTTGACCTTGATTTAGAAAATAAGTTCTTGATATTACTCTCTCTTGTTTCCATCTTTTTCAAAAACTTAGGCTAATCGATACGTAACTACGTTCTCAAAGTTTTCACTACAACTAATACCTGGTTTTCTCATTGTATTTTCTGAAATAATTTTTCTTACAAATAGTCATCTTTTAGGTGCAAAGTCTTCAGGTATATCTACCAAGGCCTCAGTAGATTTTTGCCTATATTTCTGCAACAATTGTTCACGTACATGCTTCTTTGGCTTTCCTTTGAAGTTTCTACAATGTTTTCGGACTATAAAATGTTATGTCGCATTAATTTATCATGCTCATATTCCTAGAGTTAATTCATTACATAATTTCCCTCGGATAGAATTTTTCATACATTTTACGTTTTGGCGTAATATCGTAATGTCAGCGGACATGCATCACTGTGAATTGGGGAATAACGACTACCTGAGTTTCGAGATGCTTCCAGTTAAGAAAAAAAAAGAATTAATTTGTCCCGAATCCGTTGACAGATTCTCTTCTCTCTTTTTAAATCACAATGGATGAGTGTACTGGCGTGATTAACATGGGTCAAGGATTAGAACAATTTTTAAGAGAAATCAAATGAACACATAGAGCGAACAGGGGTTTAGAGTCTTAGACCCGCCCACGTTCGAGAGATGGTCTATCTATATCTCCCCTCCGATACCTTCCCATTCCGCAACCTCTTTCTCTCTCTCCTGCTCTCTTTTCTAATTCTGTTCCCATTTCCTACTCTCACCCTCCCTCTCCCTCCTGCCGTTCGTCCTCATATTCAATTTCTCTCTCTTCTTTCCCCTTTCGCCTCAATTGAACCCATTTTCATGCGCCGCCGTATTTATTTTCACCTCTCACCCTCCCCTACCCTCAGAGTTCGCCCCTCTCACGTTTTAATGCTACCGTTTTCCCCACCCCCATCCTCACCTCAACCCTTCTCCCTTCCGGTCTCCTCTCCGTTCCCTCAAACCCGAGATTTCGTGCATCCCACTTCCAATTACGGGACAGCTGTCCCACACCGCCTTCCCTCCCTAATCCAATCACTTATGACAACTCAATCGGTCGACGGAGTTGATGTGGGGGACGCACGTGAGGTGAATCGGTTTGTGAGAAGTGCGTCAACGGGTAGGTATTCTCACGCCCTAAACCCCACCCCCTCGCAAGTTGAGGCAGTTACCGGAGTGGGCGGAGAACTTAAGGTCGACGGATCGAGCGGGGAGGCGATTTTGAAGACTTGGAGCCGGAGGTGGGGCATCGCTTATTCTCTTGATTCGCCTAATGGCTTCACCGGCGCGTTATTTCTCCACCCTCTTCGTATCTCTAAAGAGCCGATATGTGCTGTGGGACCAAGGGACAGGTGGCCTGGGGGTCTCGGATGACAAGCGGACAAAATAACGCGAAGATATATCTCAACTGATTATCATACATGCACATACCCCTCCGATGAGTCATCTTTTGCGAAATTGAAACGGCATGCAACGGGTGGAATATATATTCCGTGGCACGGCATGCCTTTCACGGTCATGGTTATTTTGGAAATAATTCGATCTCTTTTCTCTCCTGTCCGAGTGTTTGCGAGTCAAATTTTCAATTCTTAGAGCAAGAGCGAATTACCTTTTAGATAATTAGTGGTAAACCACGCACACGACTGCTGGACTCTCAACCTTAGATGAAATCCGAGGTAGGAAAGACGAAGAGATCTCAAGGGATCCTCAATAAGTGAACTCGCTTAAAGCTGTCCCGCCAAGTAGAGCGTGAATCGAGTGAGGAATTGATTCGATTCAAGCACTGTTTTCTTCAGGTATTCGTGAAACAGATGAATTGGTTTTCTTTTCAGTTCATTTTTTATTTTATTGATTGCGATTAAGACCACTTTCAATTACCATTTTGATCTCGGGTTTTGTCTGCTTTATCGTAGCTCTGAAATATTTTTATCGCCGGCATGTGCATCAAAGCATTCTATAATTACATTAAGTAAACCTCTCTATTCGGCCGATATTAATAAATCGACTTCTATCCTTAGAATAAGGGATCTCGTAAAAACTTAGTTTTGATCAAAGAGGCCAATTATGCAAATCGCAGACTAAAGGGTTGTATTAGTCACTAGTATAGAGATGGCATGAAGGGTGTCACAATAGGGTGTAAAATAAGGGTATTAGCTGTACCTTAATTAATTATAGCGATTAATAGTTGAAATAAACAAAATTAATAAAATTATAAAAGGGTAAAATATATATTTGATAACGATACTAAGCTAATGGAAGATTCGCAATATTAAAGTTTTTAATAACCAATAGAGTATGTATATTGTGCTTCAGAAATATAAAAAAATAGAGATATAATATTTTTTTAACATTATGTTATCATCAAAAATGTATTTTATTAGTAGGTATATAAACCCTCCAATGATGATAAATTATCCCCATTAATAATTCTGCTGAACAATTTTTTGATGCAGATGTTTTCTAGATAATACGCAATGCTGACAGTTATATCCAAGTTTTCGTTGTCTCTTCCTTGTCACCATTCGTTGTGATGGTCTTAATTAACTGCACGAGTAGAAATATCGCGTGACATGAGTTTTTATAACTCTGAGTGGGTTATTAGCGTCAGTTATATTTGCTTATTAATTCTAAATTCACGTGCCAGTCCTTTAAGCAGTAAAGTAATTTGCCTTAAAATTTACATCAGTGGATCAGCACTCTATTAAAGTAACTGTGGTGTTGTTTCCTGCATTTATTTGAATTTAATGTTTCTTAATTAAATCATTTATGCAAATATGGCGGCGATTATAATATTAAGGGGAAGAATTCAATCGAATGAGTTTATGATGACAGGCGAAAGAAATGTTCACAAATAAATGGCGGCGAGCAAAATAAGGCAGAGCGCTATCCTTCCTCTGTCGCGTACGGTATCATCCGTCTTTCATTCTGAAATCTTGGCTTTCTTGTCTTTTTTGTCGGCATATCCATCCATGCTACCGTACTTCACAACACACTAAACAGGGCATAAACTACCACGTGCGATCCAGTTTTACTTTTGTAGGTACAGCGGATAAAAAAATACCGAATGAGTCAAATAGCTCCGAGTATCCTGGCAACATTCATCCGCCCAGAAGTATCTCGCTATCAACGGAGCTATATTTGCTCGTACGTTAATTTTAACGCGGCCTTTGACTTATATTTTCCATGCGCTACTCAGTTGCTACTTCATTTGTATTAACTGGGCGGGATTAATTATTCTTTTTCGTGCTCAAAGATTAATCTCCTTCGGCCTGTTTGGATTCCTTGACAACCCCACACTGAAGCCGTAGTCTCGAAGAAGAAGAAGCCATTTTGCTTTTGTTTTTAATTTTATCCCCAGCAACCCCTCGCCTGCCGTCTCCCCTCCCCCCATTGCTCACCCCCAATCCCGTCCATCCCCACTCCGACACCCCCCCACTCTTGCCTTTCTTTCCTTCGACATGCCGCCCTCTTTTTCTTTCCATCCCACCGACCCCCATTCCCTCCCCCCCCCACACTCACATCCCCAGACTCGCCTTTATTTCTCTCGGACCTCAGTCCCAGGCAACTCTCGCCCCCTTCCCCTCAGCCTCCCTTATCCTCCGCCCCTATACCCTTCAGAACCGACGGACGGAGAGAGCGTTTGCCGCAGTGGGACAGAGTGTCTCCTCAAGGACTTATCCCTTCTCTCCCCCTCCATCGCCACATTCCCCGCCCTCTTCCCTTTCTCTTTTTTACTCCCCTTCTCCGCGCCCCTCCCTCCCTCTCGTCCTTAATCAGTGACTTCTTTCTCATAATCTGTCGCGAGCCATTTAGCTCCGCTGGCGCAGATCGCAACCGTCCCTCCCCTATTTCCATCCATTCTCCCCTCCGTTATCCCGCCCAACTCTCTTCCCATTCCTCTCCATTTCTTCTATTCCTCTTCAGCATCCCCTTTTCGCCTTTCAATATTTTCCTCTCTTTGATACTTTCCCTCTCCATCCCTTCTTTCCGTCTGCTCTCCCGTCTCTGGTAGGCGACGTCGCGGCCACCATTGCCCTCCCCGAAGGGCCACCAGTTCTCCTCTGCCGGTGTATCGAAGGGTTCCTACTCGCGAATCCCCCCCGTATTACTTATCGAGAATCGTCTGCCCTCGTTGTTGGTTGACTTGAGCTGTTACTTACAACTTGATCCATAAAAATTAGCCTCGCCTGGCGCCGTGCTTTCACTAATTTCATGTTATTACGTACCAGCAGATTCTGGCGTTTGCCCTCGATTCTTCATTTTTGTGTGCGTTTCTTCTTTATGATTTGTTTTTTGTCTTGGTTTTTTTGCTTCTCGGCATTATTCTCCGCTCGGCATCTAAAAGGCTTCGTGCCCTCTGGATGTTCTCCGTATGTCAAGCCTCATCTCACACTCAAAGAGATACCGTTACTCTCCTAGACTTGACGTGACCGCAAAACGCGAGATCAACTGGGATCAATGGGGAATACTTGGGATAACGAAGCCAATTGGGTCCAATGAGTTGAATTGTTAGAAGTAATGAATTAAAGGGAGAAACTGCGACATCTCTGGAAGATATCTGTCGCGCCTTCGAACGGTTGATGTTTATGAAGATAGGGGACAAAAATTTCCTCGAATGTACGGGCGACGTAACGCAAATTCACCCTTGTTGACCGGGACGTCAAAGGAGGACGGTCGATACCACAAGCATTTTCCTTAGGTCAAACTGACGTGTTTTCGAGCCTTTATCGCGGAGGACCAAAACATTCGCCTTGACTGCTCCCCATGTTCACAGATTTGCAGCGCTATGTGTTTTGGAGCGAGCGGATTACTTGCATCCATTGTATGTATGTCAAGTGAAGGCAGTTCGAGCTGAAGGGAGGAGATAAGCTCCTCGTCGGATTTCGGCATGAATTACAGAAATGCCTCAATGGGATGAATGCCTAACGTCCTTTTAGACGGAAATTGCACATTGCGTAATAGGAGTGTACATTACTTAGGGTGTATATACGCGAGGCACACGTGAATGTGGTCTATACTCTCCGGATGAACAATATCGGCTTAAACAGCCAATCAAAGCTAGACCATATAATTGTTTTCTAAAATCAAAAGCACTTTAATTGAATCGAATTTAATTATTAATCGGAGTAATAGGCTACTAAATAAGCCTTTTGGAAAACATTTGCTTAGGTTAGTACATATGGTGTTAAGTGAAGAATATTGTTTAATTTTTAGTTTAATACTTAGATTTCCATGATCCGTGTAACTGAAATTTCTTATCTAAGGTTTTTTAAAAATTTTATGACGTTTAATATACCTAAATTCTTATTTGAAAAAAAATGCACGACATTTAAATAAAAGTGATCATGTACTTCATAATGTATATTTATTTTCAACATGCGCACTTCAAAGTTTCTGATTTTACATGCTAAAAGTTAAGCATAAGAAGAAACGCGTAGATAAATGCTTTTACGTATGTATATAAACATGAATTTATATATATGTACATATATATGCATATATTCGTATGTGTGTGTGTATATATATATAAGAAAAAATAATAATTTCTCGTAAGTCTTTTATTTAAGATATTTATTTTTATGTACATTCCTTACTCTCAACTGTTTTCTCTTAGTCTTATGCTTATTCTGAACTTTAATACATCCATTTTGTCTATTTCATTCATTGTAATCGCCTCCATTTAATCTTATTTTTCGTATAATATTCAAAGTTTTACAGATAAATTTAACTCATACTATCATCAGATGTGAATTACAAGGTATATTACATCATTCACTTCTCTAAATATTTCATTGGTAAGTTCTTCTTTTCATTGGATCGGTACTTTTTTAGGAGAGATAAATCATTAATTTCCAAATGGATAAAAGTATTACTTAATGATTACATATGTCTTCTATTTAATCATTAAACATCTCCTAAATGCATATTACATAATATTTGTCGTCTTAAAGCTATTTGGAGACTACGGAAAATATCTGTGAAACATTTTAGGTAGAACCAAAACTTTGACATTAAATCAACGTTTTCGTACGCTTTTTCATATCATAATGAACTAATACATTATTGTTTAACATTATTTATTTTGCGTAAAATCCACACAAATAGGGTTTACGAATGAGTATGAACGAAGACCCCTCAAAATTAAGAGAGTGAATTACCTTTATGTGTGAATCATTTGCCTTACAAACGGGTACAAAATTAACTTCAAGTTAAAAATAACTGATTCGTAGTAAAATTTCTCGAATTAGTGAGTCGTGATATGAATGTGCACCTATGTTCTTGCACCTATGAATCTTGTTAACATACAAAAATATCTACTGCGTAGAAGGCGAGAACATCCAAAAGGAGAATTCATATACCTCCATTTTTTGATAATTTCCACGTGATGGAAGGATTTTATTTTCGTAAGATTTGAAATCAAAAGTTGGTTAACTGTGGTCAAATGATTTCGTTCATTTTATGAATAAATGACGATGCATCCATTTGAATTGCCCATGACCGTTGCTCGGAAATTATTCTTTACGCACCAGGTCGGTGACGAATTTCCCTTAGGCTGATAAAAAGTTAGGACCACGATTTGAATCACATTATTTTATTTTACGCTCAACCCAACGCTTTATGTTCCCCATAAAGCGATGGGTCAAGCGTAAATTCTCTCTTATGGGTTAGTTTTGGATTTAAGTAAGTTAGTTGTAAGTGATTGTGTCGAGCAGATATAGTCGCGATACGAGTTCTGAGTAATCTGGAAGCGGGGCTGCTGAGTCCCGATTGTGTGGTAACCACATCAACTATGCGGGCGTCGAGCGGGATCTGGGTGTCCGCGGAGGAGGTCGAGGGTGGAGTCGAAGCTGCGACGTCGTTGGGGATTACGGAGGAGACTCTCAGAGGGTCGGGGAAGGCGACGGGGAGGGGTGGGCGGGGGACATCCGCCGGCATAGGAACGCGGAGGGCGTAAAGGGGGGGTTTATCAGCGGGCGAGAAGGGGCATTGAGGGCACACAAAGGGGCCGGGCCAGGATGAGTGGACGGCGGTGGAGAGAGGGAGGCGGTCGGATGCGGCGCTCGGATGCATTACTAGAGAGTATTATCCGTTGGCGAGGGATAGATGGGGGGCAATATTCATTCCGCTTAGAGATATGGGGGAGCGGGGGTGGGCGTGGAGAAGAGAATGGTTCGGAGGATGAGGGTCTCGGAACGACGTAGCGTCCTGCAGAGGCGGCAGGCTATACGGAACGTTAAGGGAAGGGGATCTGTTGTGTCAACCATCTACGAGCGGGGAATTTTCCCTCATCCTGCGCCACCCGCGATCTTTCGCGCGATGAGCACACCCCAGCTCACACCACCGTTGGTGACCCCTTAAGCTTTCAAAATGGGCGGTCGGAATGCAGGGGATGGAACGGATCCACATTTAATTTATCAGGGGATAAGCCATATTTTTTTGACAAGTTTTTCATCAAGAATTGGGTTAAATCATAACTTAATTATTCAATGAATCATAACCGGATAAAGGAGATGAGAAGCTGAAAGCCCGAAAGCGTGCGTAGTTAATATTAATCATAATTAACTAGACGACGATTTATGAAAGGAAAATTTCAGTCTGACCAGCTTTGTCAGGTTGGGTTGCAAAATTTCATTCCAAAAGATTTTTTCTCTTTAATGAATGATTTATGGATTGGTTAGTACTAGTCGTGAATAAATGCATTTAACATGATTGGAAAGTAATCAAATAGACTCACACAGAAATTAGGACGATAAGCACAGGATAATATTTTGTAGTACTCGGGAATTTTATGCAGGCTGAGGCTATTACTCTTTTTTTTGCGAATTGTAGTGTGTGAGACAGAAAAACCATCTTTCTCTATCGGATTCGATCTCGAGAATTAGCCGGACGGAGTCTATCAAAGCCGACCGCCTCCAATTATACGCACATGCATGCATACAAGTGGTAACGCGTGGTGTTGAGATCAGCGATCCTCGGTCCTGATGAGCGTGCCCGGAGGACGAAGCAATCCCGAGGGATTGCGACGTCGCAGCGCAAACGGTGTCTCCGAGGGGAGCGGGTCAAGCGAGTGTCGGGGTTGCCCAAGGCCGCTCGACGTGCGTGTTGACCACGATGACCTAAGCTGTCCGAGTCAACAGTTTATCATGAGAATATGGGACGTGATGTTGAAATTGTTGTTTCTCTTAATGCCACCGACCAGACAACATCTGAGCGCGGACTTTGTCACTTGAAACCCTTAAAAGATACTTATTTTGCTCGTCAGTTATGTCATCATAATTGGATCATGCACACGCTTCATCTCATCGTAGAAATTCATAATCATGCGACAATTTTAACCGCACATTTTTTTTCGAACGAAAGAAGTCAATTATTTTATTTTTTGTCAGATGAAAAAAGTAATCAAAATAATTTCAAGTACAGTATTTCCATCATTACGCTATGGTGGTACACATTCGTGTTCCAAGTGTAATTGAAAATTTTTGACGGAAATGATATTATAGCAGTTTTATATATATATTTTTTTAAAGAATTGACTAGCTTGGTTGAATTTCGTATTTTTTTCACTTCGAAAGTTGCCACGAATTGGTTTTGTTTATGATGACTTCAATAGCTTTCCTCTCATTTTCCAGATTCGTGGCAAGGTTTTCGTAAGTACAAATTACATATAGTTTTCCAACTTATTATATTTCTATGCCACCATTTTGAGATCTGCGCCTCTATTTATATATAATATATAATATAATTATATGCATGGCCCAGCTTAGCCCCCTTAAACCATTGGCTTTAAGGCATGGCGATTATCCGCTCTCGGGCTGCATTCTATTTCAACCCTTTTACTTACCAACTTTTGCTCTTGCCAACCGCGGTTTTACCAACCACGGTATTTTTCAGGAACGGAACGCCCGCGGTTGGCGAGAGCTTACTATATCTCCTTACCCCGACATGTACTACCAGATTTTTTTTATTAAGAAAGAAGCCTGATTTAAAACTGTCGATGACCTGTAATAGTAGATTCGTACTCACCAGCTCGTGCATGTCAGTTCGCTTCCTTTAGAAACTGGGAGCAGAGCAACACTTTCCATCGAATCGCCTCGGCAATAATTTTGATTGCGTGGCAGGTGTGAGGATGGCCACGCAGAACTCTCCTCACGACACCTTTATGCACCTTAAACAAACGGAGCCACTCAATCATCTGGTGGGAGTTTATCTTTCCACCAGAGGGTTTAATCGTTGACCTAAGCGCGCAAAAATCGCGGCATTGGCAACGCTGTTTGGTTGATGGAGGAGGAGGACGAGGTGGGTATTTGCTAGAACTCCTGCTCTGGCCTAATTAGTTTTATCGATTCCTTGGGCGATGATTTTTTTCCCTTTCCACGGCTGTGAAACAGTTGCCATGCCGTGGGGTCCATCGAAACTCCACTGCTCTTTTGGGGGTAGCGTAGGGTGCAATCGGGCGTGGTGACCCTCTCGACCTCGTGTGATTTATTGCAGGCGACGTATGGCACATGAAGGCCGTCGCAGACATCAGCTACCTGCAGTGCACTCTAGCGAGTGCTCGAGGAAGGAAAGTGATATATTTTGAGGAGAGCGGCACTTTAGCTCGTAGTGTCTTCTCCAACATTGATTTACCACCCCAATGTGCTCCATTTTAGTTTTAAATTTTCCCTAGACTTAGGCTTAACTTAAAGAAAGTAAAGAAAATCACCCCATGGAGTAATGAAATGACGTTTTGGCAACTCTGAACAAATTCGAAGCACAGGTAATCTTTCAATAGGAAGTGCTGGGTATGTTGAGATAATGCCACGCAAATAAGCAATAATTCATTCAAGAGAACGCAAAATGTAAGGGTGCATCACTAGACCATTGCCACATTTGCTTAATTGTAACGAAATTAAATAATAAAATCCATAGGTCACCTACTGCGTGCACAATCAGAAATCGGATTATTTTCTTGAAGAGATGCAAAGTAACTATGATAAAAAAGAATAACTGGGAACGACGTAATTTTTCCGATTGATGGGTAAATTAATATAAATAGTACTTTGTAATTCATTACCATGGTGTCGATGTGTTTTCCCGCCAACTCCGTTCTGTGTAAAGTAACAACTATTTGTTAATATGTGGATATATTTGAGGTGGGCTATTGGGTCAACTATTTCCTCTAAGAGAAATTAGGTAAAGATATATATTTTTTCAAGCAGTATAATCAAATTTAATAATGCTTTTCTGGTTAAAATTTCATTTACCAAGCCTAATTAATGTTTCATTCTCGAGTGAAATACTCTAATTTTTTTCCTGACATCCCACATCCAATTAATATTTGCTTCGATTTGGGTGATTAACAAGTAGATTTTTAATGCGATGAACTAATTGCACAACGCAGTCGGTCGTGGAATGTGCAATATTGGGAGGCTCACTGTGGGCCATGCCATCCAGATATTGAGTTGTAGGCTGGCGGCTGGGGAGAAGATGATGGGAAGACAAAAGGGGGACAACAAGGGCTGGCGAAGAGAGATTGGGTGGGCAAACCAGGGGCGAGGGGTGGAAAGCCGGCGAAGGATATTCTTTTTCCCGCAAGAGCGCACTTTTTAGGTCTAAAAATAGACTTTAAAACCTTAATATCGAATCAGTCTGTTCCCATTTCCCCGAGAGCTCCATGCGATCCGTATTTACTCACCCTTAAAAGTCGTGATTTTCTATTGACTGCCCTTCTGTCGGGGGTACACCTTCTTTTGTGTCTGTCTCTTCTCTGGCGAACTTATGCGTCGTCAGTTCATTTAATCAGATCATTAAAATCATGGTATTTACCTAGGTTTACATTCGCGTGCAGTGTTCCTAACTAGGGAGGGAAAATAATAGTTTACAATCACAATAAAGCTATGCGAGTATGCAGCTTTACATAATAACATTTTTAATAATTCTTTGTCGCGAATGAGATTCATTTTCTCTTTAAGTGAAGGCAAATGTAGTAATGAAAATTCTTGATGTGGAATTTTTACAAATTTTAGAAATAGGTAGAATAGAGAATAATCAGGCACTAAGGCCTGAGCAGTAAGCATAGATAAGATAAGGATAGATCCATAGATTAAAAGCGTGTAATAAAATTGTATTTCCATGAATTCGAGTTAGAAGATGGGTTTTTTTAGAGAAACAGTAACATGGTACATATACGTATTTTCGTGGTTGTTTAATGGTTTCACCTTACAAAGGCATAATCATAAAATTCTGCAGCAATTCCAAAGCACCAATGGGGAAGAAAAAGGAACGGGAGGGAAAAGATAATGCAATCCTCTATTTGTGAAGTTACATGATCTAAGTCCGGTTTGGCGATAAATTAGTCTCTCTATAATCTCAATTGTGTGCGTCAAAACTAGTATTTTTGCTTGGTCGAAAGATATTATTATTGAAATCGATGGTTTTATAAGGCTATAAGATAGATACCGCACTAGTTACTTTTGCTCTTCTAAAAATTATAATATTTATAATTTGTAAATAATAGTAGATTAATTCCAAGAAACTGCGGGGGATGCCGCGAAAGTAATTTTTGATGGAGTCATCCGCTAATATGCATTGCAATGCAACAGTGCATAGTGTAAAAATCATTCGCCTTGACCGGGATTCGAACGCAGATCCCTCGATTTCCGTCCGAGTGCTTCAGTTGGCCGGTAATCACTCGGTCCGACATCGAGGGATCCGGGTTTGAATCATTTTTACATTCTGAAATTTTTGCATTGTAATAGTTCATTATTATTGCTCCAAGTCACAGAATTGGTTTCAAAAGAGGTATTTAATGGATGGGAATGAGATAGAAATATCATTGGGTATAAATGTAGGGATGGCGGAAGAGAAAATAATATCAAAGTAAGAAATAGCTAAGAGGTAAACTGCCCAGCCGTTTTTCTCTAACCCTAACCTTAGGTGTAGTAGCAATGGAATCTAGTAGCTTGGTGGACGGTCTGCTAGCATCTAGCCCCGAAGACCTGGGGTCACTTTCCAGTTATATCCTTCTCTCTTTTGGTTTAATGTCGAGAGAACTTTAAGTGCATTAAGGACTTCTTCCTTTGGTTGTGACATTAAAATCTAAAACCCCCAAGGTTTTCTTTTAAGAATGGGTTACTTCTAACTCCGAGGTTCTCTTCATTCTTGCATTGCTCCCTAAAAATTGCCTCTCTTCCGTATGTTTTAAAAATTTAAAAATTTTTCCAGAATTCAATCGATTTTCGCATTAATATCGTAAAATTACAGTTATTTTAACTCTAAAGCCATAGTTATTATGGGAGGTGACGGAGAACTTAGGTAATTTACATTTCTTTAGAATCGTTCCTCTTTCCGTATTCCCCCTCCCTCGTCCCAAGCCATTTTATTCACTTACCCTTTTTACATCTTTAACCTTTTTTTACCTCTTCTGTACTATCCTCCCCATGTCGTCCCTTTTTACTTTGTTCATTTCTATTGTAATGAATACATTGCAAAGGAGAACGTAAAACAAGACCCTTAGTCTTTCTAAGAAATATTTTGGAATTTTACGAATACAAATCATTAATGATGGGTACCCATTTCTTCTAGCTTCTCACACTTGACAGCTGTACGTTAATTTATTCCGTAAATTGAAATATTAATTTTTCACAGAGCTGTTGATGCATGGGTGTTGGTCGTGGTTTAATAAAAATAAGCCCTGCGTCTCTTGTGGCAATCTGAGAGTGGGTAAAGGGTTGGTGAATGAGCGTTTCTCAGGGCAGTATTTCGCGGAAACTGGGTGAAAATTCACCATTTTTCTAAAATGATAGCTTAAATATTGGATATGTTGCCTCTCCAGAAGGCATTCATATTAATAGTAATCTGTCGAATAATTCAAAAGTTGCCTTCATAAAATAATGCACCTCTAAAACGTAATTCTCAAACTAGAAACTTTCAGAATTCCTCAGATTGGTGCGACGTCAGATGAGACCTTTGTTAATTTTTGGATAAATACGTCGTTATATTAAATTGGAATTAATTATTATTGAAAAATCACAAGTTTACGTAAAATTCATAATTAAATTGTTTTACGCAGTTTTGATCTCTATTTAGTGCCTCAGCCACGTGAAGGCTTAGCAAATGCGCAGCAGTGCTTTTTTTATAATTGCATCAGATTTAAGTTGTACCGAGAAAACTAAAAAATAAAAATACTTTTGAAAAATGTACGGTTTATTTTACATTGATTCAAATTATTTGATTACCTAAATGACAATGCGGGGGCTCATGAAACGTATATATCAAAGAAATTCACATTTTGGAAAAGACTTTGATTTCATTTTTTCATTCAATTACTATAATTAGTGATCTACCCTTTAAGGTAGACTTTCGATAAATTGACCAAACATAGCAACATTCATCAGCTCCATGTAGCAAGGCACCGCAAATTACATTAAACTGTTCTTCAATGCCTCATACTTCCTTCTTCCCTTCATCCCCTCCAACATGCCTATTCTTTTACTCCCACCTACTTCTCGTTCAATAAGAACATGATTTTCTATGTTTAAATTAAATTTCTTCTGGCAATGATTAAGTTTCAATAACCAAAAGTTATTTGATGTGATGGCTAACTTTTTTTGAAGCCATAGTAATCAAAGCCAAGGCTGAATAACCCAAAGCACGGTTACACGGTTACGCAAAGCACGGCACATCTATACGGTTAGAGAGGTAAAAGTATGAAATCAGGATGGTTCAATCTTATACTTGTCTTGAAATACAGCTCCTCTCCTCCTTCTTAAGTGTTGAAATATATTACGAGAAACGAATTCATCCATTTTTAATTGGCCCGATATTTTCTTCTCTTTGCGCCTTTGCCAAAGAAATCTAATAAGTTTGAGATACGAAAATGTTGTAGACAGGTGATTTTGGATGATATGCTATCAGTTCCATTGGAGAAAGAAAATTCAAAGGAGTGTTCTCAAACTCCTAAGCTTGTTCATTATTAAAAACAAAATGTTTTATTCTGCCTATGGTGCCAAATTATTTTGGCGCGACTCCTCTCTGGGCCGGTGGAATAAGTTTTTTTTGGGCAGCGAATTGGCCACAGCCTGGAAAACTTCTCCAACATACATTTTCAGCTCGCAGAGAACAGCCAGGGACTAAAGCTTGCTATTATAACAACCACATGGAATATACGCAATTGGATTTCATTATTTAATTATTCAACCTGTTTACACTTATTTTCCCTTGTTGCACCGGCATTCATTGAAAAAACATGATTCAATTAGAGTTATATGGGCGCGTTGAGAACTAAGGCATCGCCACAAGAGCTGCTTCGGTCGGAAAACAACATTTGAAATGAGAAAATGCCTCTTTCCTGGCAACATAATGGAGTAATTGGATGAACGGAGCTCCGTATTTTTGAAGTCTTCTCGGCCCTTTCCGATCTCGTTATCCGCGATCTCATTGTCTTGGCTATTCCTTCCCTTTTTCTGGGAACGTACATGCAAGCCTTCCTCGCGCTCGAGGCGAGACCAATTTGCGTGACCGAATATCCATTTTCCGCTGCCTTCGAAGCCAGGTATTCTTAATGGAAGGAGCCACCTTGCGATCGCCCTAAAGAGGGGAAGGGGAGAAGGGCATTGCTTCATTGTCGGATCTTCCGGTCACCGGAAAAGGGGCTCGATCGGAATTCCCACGACCGCCGTGTTGTGATGCTCACTTTGTCCTGACCACCCCCCGGATAGTCATGATTTTCGCCTACATCAACAATTTGACGCAACACGCCAACCTCATTTGAATATCGCCTTTACAAATCCATCGCCTCTGCTCCACTACGCCGTAAATGTTCATAAATTAAAAATGATTGATTGGCGCTGCAGTTTCAATTGTGCACGTCAATTTCATCTCCACGGGGATTTGAAAACGTATATTCCATGACTGGGGCGAATATTTATTCGGGTGGCATCATATTGGCATGTAATTATCTACCAATCTCTTCCTCCCTTGGGTTGTCCTTTTTTTGGAAAAATGTGGGTGTGGAAATCGGGGAAAAAACTGCTGAATCGTCGAAAAAGTTGCAAAGAAGCGGAATTAGAAAGAAACAGAGATTTTTTTGCATCATAGAGAGTTTAATGAGGAATTAATGCTGACTCCTAACTATTTTTCAATCGATTTTCAATTCCATCAGGAGCTAGATATTTTCCGGCGGGTGGTTTTTTTTTAGTCTACTCCTGCCCTGGAGTCAGAAAAATCACATGTAGATAATGGGCACAAATACGACCTCTTTTGAGAGTGTTGATTGGAGCGAAAAAAGACGAAGGTTTGCTTGAACATCGATGGGAAGGAAGGCCTACTGAATGTCGATGACATTTTTTTTCGACCGGTAGTATTGAACGGTATCAGTAATCTCCCTGATATGATCAGCAAAGGTACGATTTTTATCACGGCCTCACCGCATTGATTTCACCGTTTTAAACATTGATAATCGCTTTCGTGCAGTTTTAGTGCCATATCGCAAGAATAATGTTTCTAATTACTGGATTTGAAATCGGAAAATATCTTGTATTCTCATTCGTGATCTCGTTTTAACTCTTTGCCCACCGCTTGCCAGCAGTTCTTTCAATGCATATTAATAGTGATAATAGTGCCATCCCATAGTTCCATAGATAAAAGTCCCATCTGGAAGCTACTTTTGTAGGAAGATGGATGGAATGACGATTTGGGGAGGATTTTGGGAGGGAATAGGTTTTTATCTTAAAGGTTTAGAGAGCCGTAAAATGCATTACGATTTTTGAGATTATTTTCTTCTCCGCGGCTATAGTTTTTCAATTTAAAACAACATGATGTGTGTGGCGATAAGGCTTCTCAACTAAAAACGGGGGCACAGTAAAATTTTGGAAATTGAAATATTTTCAGTTCTTTAAACCTTTTCTTTTTCCGTGATTCTTCTACACCTTCAGTGGAGACCAATTTTTGTTTACTATAATTTCAGATGACTCTGTGTTCTGGGAGAATAAAATAATAAAAATTTTGGGAAATATTTTACGATAATTAATAGGTAACTTGATTACCCTTAAAGTTTTGTTATAGATAATAATGTCTGGGGAAAAATTGCCCTCTACGGATCTTCAAAAGACTTTTATGTGCCATTAATAATCAGAGAGTAAATTTTGGAATTTCGTTTGGCTGGCAACTTCAATTTCCTTTTGAATTTCTTTCAATCATTCGGAAATTTTCACAAGACTGACAAGAAAACAATCAAGATCTCGAAGGTCTTTATTTTCTGAAGTGTTCAAAATGCTTATGTTTCGAGTGGCATGCTATCAGGGGGTGCGAAGATTTTTTTCGTGCATCTCAATCGTCAGTTGAAATGGTAATATATTCGAAAGGTGTGTAAGTTGATAGCATTGGTCAGTTTCCCAGATCATGCGTCGAAAATATGTGATAATTTTAAACGATGCAGATGCTATCGTAGAAAATTGAGAAATCCAATGAATCCGGAAAAAGGTTCGCTTTGAATTTAAGTGGGTTTGCAAACACTTCGACAGCTATGCGAAAGTAATCGAGCGAATTATATAGAAGACTTCAGCACGCAAGTTGAATGATTGACCGTCCATCTCGAAACACCCGGGGGCTTTTTGTTTTGGAGCAGAGTGGTTCCCAAGGAGGGAGGGGGCGTCACCCGTCTACGATGCATCACTCTCCCGCGGTGGTGATGATTCGAGCTTCCCTACCCACGAGTGAATTTTGCCTCGGTTCCGCTCCTAAAACCGACCCACCCACCTCTCCCGCCCGCACTTCTGGGAACTCTCCGCTCTTCCCACAACCTCCTCTCTTCTCCGAAGAGGAAGGACTCGATTACGGCAATTTCCTCGTGCGTGTCAGTAAAGCGAAGGGGTTAGCGGGGGATCGCGAGAGTGGGGGGGCGAAGCGACGGGCTGGTGTGCGGGAAGAAGTGCAGAGAGAACACGGAGCGTGCCCCTGGGATGAAGGTGGTGGTGGACGGGGTGTGGCGGGGGCGGGGTGCTGCTAGTTATGGCCTCCTCCTCCTCCTTCTCGCTCTCTTTTTCGTATCGGCCGCCACCATCTAAACGGCCTCTGAATACTTCCGCTTCCGCCAACCCTCCCCTTCCATTTCCTCTCTCCTTTTCCTCTCGCCCCTGCCGCCCTCTCGCATCGCCAGCCAAGACCGAGAAAGGAACCGGCCAATCTTCTTCCAACCCACCCCCTCCCGAAAACCTTTCCTTCCCGGATTCCCCGGAGAAGTGAGTGGAGGTGAAGGACGAAGGAGGGGCACCCTCAAAGGTTTTCCGAGCATGACTCGGAAAAATCCATCTCTCCTCACCACCATCCCTCCCCGCACCCACCTTGCATCCCCGTCCCCCACCGAAACTCTCTCCTCCTCCCCGCGTTAAGGCTTTCCCCTTCTGCCGGACTCGCTGTCGGATGTAATTAATGTAAGGAATGTGGGGATTCGGGACGAGGATGCGGGGGGGGGGGAAGGTTGTCGGTCGGCGGGGAGGAGGGCGATCGACCTGCGGCGGTGGCGACGAGTTGCGGCACAAAGCGTGGAGGGGGTGCGGGAGGGATGGGGGTGCGGGGAATGGCGTTTGAAGGGTGGCGAGTACTACTCCCCTGCGCCCCACTTCGCTCCTCCCTCCCACGCCCAAACTCTCCTCCCTTCACCCAGCACCAATTCCAACCCGTCCCGGAACGCTCTCATGACTACCGCACCACCGTGTGCGCCATTCCGGGGGAGCAATATTATTTTTTTCCCCCTCTCCTACTCTCTCCCATCATCAATGCTCTCCCTCGTTTTTTTTTATTCAACCCGAGCGTCATTCGCGGGAGGAGCGAATGCGGGGAAATGGGGTAGTGTGGCAGCGTGTGGGGATAGGTTACGGAATGGCGGGGGATGGCGTGGGGATAAAAGCGGCCGGCCGTGTTGCACACGAGATTGACGACTTACCGAAACGGCGACCTTCCCCACTCGCTGATTGCGAGATTCTCCCCCTGGTCGTCGTCCCTCCGCTTGCCTCCCACCCGCTTCTCTCTCTCGCCCCGTTTCCCCTTCTCCACCGGATGAGGAAGGTCGTCGAAGCGAAAGGAAAGGCGCATACGAGGTGATCCACCAGGGTATCGTGTGTCGAAAACGATTTGAGGTTTGCCCCGGTTTTGCGAGAAAATGAGAAAGTCTCCCGGTCGTTCCCCGTGCTCGTTGACGTTTCGAAAAAAATATGAAAGCCACCCCCTTCCCGTGTTCATGAATCATTTGAACTGTGAGTCATGGGACTTCCTTTCAGGGTTTGCATTATTATGCCCAGTCGTGAAAATACCTGTTGCCACTTGAATGGCAAAACATAGCCCAGGTTGGAGATTCAATCTTTTAAGTATACAGCCGTTTGGTGGAAATGACATGCCTCTCTAGGAAGTTGTTCACGAATGCCGAACCCTATCACTCGTGTTCGGTTTAAACGAGCTCGGGTGTAGCGAGCTCAAGGCTACATTGAGTGAATGAATGCTACATCCCAAGTTGCTGGTATCGAAATGAACGTGCAAACGTTTCAAGGAAACAACGGACGGTATTAATGGAACTTTCGAGGAAACATTGCCCTCTCCACTTCTTTTTTTTAATCTAAACGTGGCGGTCAACACCTTCAATCCTCATTGAGGCCCAGGGTCCCTCGATATCCCGCGAGTCGTCGGTTTCCCCGGGTGCTCGAGTCCAATTTTCCTTCAACCCTGTGATGAGGCTTTTGACCGCTGCGCTGTTGAACAAGTATCTCTCGCTAATCTACTTTCTACTTATATATATGCACGTTTACCTATTACAATCCTGACTTCAACATATATGCATGAAACTTTTTCCATTCGTATTACAAACATCGGCTATAACGAGCAAATTTCACGGTCTTGTGGCGCTCGTTATGACCGAATTTTACTCTACTATTTTACTCGTAAAGTACTTTTACAAAAGCACTCGTAATTACGTTGGTTCTTTGCTCTGAAATGACACTTATTTCCTTAATACCTATGTAGTTATTACTGTAGAAATTAAGATTGGCCGATTATAAGAGGCTACTTATTATATCTTTACTTCATTATGTGCATGCATGATTTCGTATTCGCAGTTAAAAGGGATAACGGCTATGGCAAGTGAAAAGTATCCCATTATGAGGTGCTCGTTATAGCCAATTTTTAATCTTAATTTTTTTAAGCACAGTTCACTTTGGTAATGCACTTGCACCAAGTTTATTCCTTTCTCCGAAGTCGACTATTACATCTATAATATATGATTATAATTATGATTTATTCGACCAAATTGTTAATCAAATGTCAATTTTACATCAATCTATTAATAATAAATGGCGTGTTGTGTTAATTAAATATAAATATTATTATACTGAATAATTAGTATACGAGGGAAAATATTGTTGTATTCATTACAGTCTGAAGAGTATATTTTAAAGTTATTTTGCTTACTCTGTAATTATTATTACAATGTCTTTTCTTCGCATTATAGTTATATAACTGGAATGAGGTCTTGGTTTAATTCGCAAATAGGAATGGTTTCAAGGATATTTTAATTGATATTACTGAGCTCTCTTTTATCTAATAAAGTTCGTATGAATTAAGTATTTAATTAAAATTCGACCCAAATATGTCCCCTCTAAACTGTATGCGTGGATCGCAGCCTTTTCTAATAACTTTATCTAAAGCAAAAACATGTTGGTATTTTTTACAATGAGCATATAGCAATTTAGTATTAAAAATATTTCAAATATATTACCTAAAACTGAAAAATTAGAAGCCAATGAATCACAATGAGTAGTTATTATTTTTTAGTATACATTTAATCTCATTTGCAAACTAATTGGCGAATAGTATTATCGGTTTTTTGCAAAGATTCTGACACCAAATGCTAGGTATTCATTTTTTTCTCTCTTATGATGCTCATGTAAGGCACTAATAATTCAATGGAAGGTCCTTGCTATCAAGTTTTTATCTGATGAGTGATTCTTCCAGATTAGAGGATGCGATAATAGTATTGTGTCCAAGTTTATCCTACTTTTTGTAATTTTTTTCCAGGAGTATATTACAATTGGGCCAGTATTTTAAAAAAACAAATCAACCTACGAGCGTTTCTTGCGAATTCAATAGAAATTTTTCAGATAAATTCGCCCAACAAAAGTTGCAGTGGAAGACATCTGCGACTTGCTATTCTTATCGTCTTTGCCCATCTGTTTTCTTTTTAATACTGCCAAGTTTCAGATTTTTAATATCGAGGCGACGTTACGTATTAGACGAGATTTCCTTGACCCGGTGCTATCCGGACGTTACCACCACTTCGGCATTGTCACTTTCGTGCTCCGCTCTGGCTGAGCCATGGCTGTTTCCGCTCCGTGGGTGTTATCGAATTTCTTACTGAGCATTAACGTAAGTACAACCGATAGAGTAGACTGAATGATTTTTATTTCAATAAATTTGCATTTCGCCAAGAGCATGACCGCTTCATAAAAAAGTATTACCTTCACAGGGCGTCTTTTTTTTGAAAACATTCTTTTTTCAGCTTCCAGTGATGAAAATACTGGCCTCGGTTACTCGGCGAATAATAGTGAACAATAAAATTGATTTGGTGGCGAATAATGGGAATCTTCACGACACATTCGCTGCGCCGTTTCACTGCGGAGCTCAGACGTAATACTCCGTGCATCCACTCAACTCCGAACCCTCCCCCCCCCCATATTTTTTGTTACAGCATTCAACGAAGAGAGAGCTTCGCACTCGCTTGAATATCAGCCAGACTGAAAGGTAAATTGGTAGGGGATCGTCTGAATCGAGGTGGCACCCCAGCATCAGGCGAATCAGTTGAAATTATTCATATAATGGACGCAAAGCCGCCTTTTATGAGCCGTTCATCGCAGTGGAAATCGGGCTCATTTCGCAAAAAAATTACTCCTAGGTAGTAAAAACTGATTTGATGGAGGATGCATTTAACTCTTATGTGGTTACAAGATTGCTCAAATGTGGAGAGACATCCACAGTGACCCCGAAAATGTAATCCCCTCCCCGCGCTCGGTGGAACGGCCAACGCTTCCACGAAGCGTCCGGCCACTGGATGCAGTCCAAACAATGACCATTCCATTCGATGTACCTCAGATCCAAAATTCGCCGTCTCCAATACTCCCCCATCCCCACAACGGAAGGGAGAGAGGAAGAAAAAGTGTGTGTGTGAGAGAGAGAGGGTGGGAATGGAAAAATAGGATAGGGGGACAGGAGGTGGCCTCGGTGGATGATGAAATATGAATCGCGGAGCCGCTCGCATTTACCAATCCCTTTCGCGTGTCCCATTGAGGTCGTGTCTCCTCGTGTCGGGCGGCACTTTCGCATGCTTTATCGATGAGTTCTCAAGCCTCCAGCTCCGCCAACACCGCCGCCCCCACCTCCCACGCCACCCGCTCTGCCGTCGCGCATGCCGGGTCGCGTGGGAGGAGGCGGCGGAGAGGAGGGTAGGTCGTCTCCGGGGGGGGGAAAGAGAGAGAGGGCGATCTTTTTTATTTCAGCCATCCCCGTCGTGCAAAAAAAAGTGACGAAGGGGTGGAGATGTACAAGTAACACGGAGAGATTACGAAGATCGTGATGGAGATTGGGGGGGGGTGGGTGGGGGCAGGAGGGATGAGGGAGATGTGGGATGCTACAGGGATGTGTGGGATGGGAGGGAAAACGAAAACTGTGTTGGAAGTGCCATCAATTATTGACGGAAGAGGTCACGGGCCGATGCGGGCGATGGGGAGCGAGCTGTGCGCGGGAGGTCAGGGAGGAGGAAAAGGAGGGGGGGTGGAGGGGAGTGGCGAAACTCGGAGGGGGAGTGGTGGAGGCTGTGAACTCTGTGAAAAAGAGGCCGTGGCCAAGTTGAGGCTCGTTTGAAATTCAGGAACGGAGGAAGGCGGAGCGGGGGCGGGCCGTATTTTGGAACCGGCAATAGAGTACGGCGTAATGAAGGGAAACCGCGGCCTTCACGTGGCACGGGTTGTACCACTCCCTCCTATGTTAGACATGGTATGACCTTTTCTGTTCTGTAAGGATCACTAAAATAGGCACCCTCTTAGTACGTTGGCGAATAAGAAATGAAAGGCTGGATCAAGTGCCCTGGGTAAAAGTACGCATCAGGTGCGTGGTCGAGAGTGGCGGCAGGGCAAATTCTCCCATTTGGGTCCCCACTAAGTGTCTCCTGGAATTATCTTCAATAAAAAATGTCTTCAGATCTGATCACTGTCCGTCTAGCATTAATCCAACATTGGAGATCGTGTTTGCCAATTTTCGGAGAATCTAAAAGAAAAGATGGGTTTGCACTTGACTATATTAATATTTAATGACTCAATATTTTTTGGTAGTGTACCGTTCCATATAGGTTTTCGTTAGGCGCAGAAATAGACACGCCTGTATTAATCAGCCTCGCTTTACAAAACCCAGCCTAATACCATACACTACAATAAACTGTTCTTGGTTTTCATATACGCCTATCCCTCTTCATTAAATCCAACATGGTTATCCTTTTCCTCCCCCTATCAAGCTTGCCCTACATCCTTCCCTCTATTACAGTCTTGAGTACCCCTGGCTAATCAATCTCAATATAATATCCCAAAACATTTTTATAAAGTGAAAAAGGCCAATTTTGAAAAAGCATTTTAATCCTTTCAAACATATTGTCTTCTCGGGTTCAGCGCATTGCTTTTTGGCAGTTGTGGTCAAATTCAGACTCCACTTGTATATAAGCAACATTTCATCCTTTTCCCTGCAACTAGACCCAGACCATGTGTCTTAAGAGTACGGAGCCTTAACTAATTAAATATACTATCGATCATGTTGTTCCTGGAAAAAGGATTATGAAAATTGAGATTTTAGAATTTCCTATCTATCAATAGGTTAGGGGATAGGGAATAGGTTAAAGTCGGAGATGAAGGATTTTCTATGATTAACTGTTGAAAATGATTGATAAGCGGACGAATGTGAATGTGTAAAATCGTCCATCACAATATTGGTTTTTAAGGGTGTTCTTGCTTATTTAACTGTGAACACGAAAGATTTTGTCAAATATTACACTTTTACTTCAACAAAATATTATTTATTCGTATTTAATTTCTACTTTAAACAAGCCTTTAGATTCGCTACTGCTATTTCTAAGATATTTGCAATTTTTACTCACAAAACCATTCAAGATTTTGGCAGCTTTTTAGTAGTCAACCTGAACTTGATTCTCATAAAGAGCATGGTGATGTTTCTCGTGAATACCATATTCCGGAGGAAATCTGAGATAAATAAAAAACTCATCATCTAAACGAAAATGCTTTAAGTGAGAATGTTTTCGTATTTTTATTCAAAGTAAATATAAGTAATACATTTAAAAGCGTCAGGCCTGAACGAAAGAGCCGTTGTGCGTAGTACATACAACACATTTCTTCCCATACTTTCTAGCCATGAATTGCTCCCCCGACTTCTATCCCGACTGGCTTTCAGTTAACCTTGTCTTTTTCCCGACAAAAATCTGATTAAACCATCCCTAACCTTCTCAAATGTTGCCACCTAAACTCTTATATGCTCATGACTCTAATGCCATTCGAAAATCAAACTCCTTCCATTTCAATTCCAAAATAGAAATGGGAAATCACTGAATATTACACGGAACCTTGGATATGAGAAGTATTTTGAAAAGGCCTGAACAACGTTCTTTTGATTGGCCAACCAATTAGGCACTGCTATACCAGTTGCAGCACTACTTAGAATTTTAACAACATATTGATGCTGTAACTTTCTAGGCTAAAATTCAAGTAAAACATTGAATATTTGAGAAATTAATATAAGTATAGGTGCATTTTGTTTCGCGAATGTGGTAATCTCGACAGCTATAATAGATTATGGTGAAACGGACAAATTTCTCCAACGATTGGAAGAAAGCAAATTCCGACTTATACAGGGTGCTTCCAGGCTCACTCTTATGACAGAGGCCCACTCCTTGGCATCCAGAACAAAAATTGGTGACACCAAACCACAGTTATCAACCTGAATGCTTGTATGATTAATTATGGTAGAATTCACCCAATCCTGGGTAAAATAGTGATTAAAATTTATATATCAGAGTAGGGGGGAGCAATTCTTTTCCCAATGGCACCTGTGGTTTACCAGGAAGATCTGGAAACCGAACAATTACTCAGCTTGGTATACCACAAGCATACCCAAAGGTATCACCGGGAATCAACCCCAAGCCCTCCGGTCAGTAGCCCAGCGCTCTACCCACTGGACTAACATATCCCATACATTGATTTTATAAAACATCGCAGTAATACACTGATTTTTTGAAACAGCACATACTCCGTGTTGACCTGTATTTAGTGAGGACAAACTCAATTGCTTTGGTTCTGAATGGAATCAGAGATAGCATAAAGGAAACATTGCCATGGGGTATAACCTTCAAATGTTGATCTTATTTAATTTATCATTGTAAAAATGGAAGAAGATGAGTGGGATCAGGGAATGGGAAACACTACCTGAGAAATAAAGGTCGGAAATAAGGAGACCAAAATAAATAATTAGTTTGCAGCTTGAGAGGTAATGGAGGAACCACTACGCTGAAAATGCCCAGGTTTTTACATAAGCACTTCAAAGATAATACGATAAAAATTGTTTGACGGAATGAAGAAAGAATTAAATAAATATTTCTACCAGTAAAGCATAATGCAAATTTTGGGACTACGGAGAAACATGTGATCGACGCACGTCGCTGACATTGAGAGGAAGTGTGTATATAGTAAATCTAACATATGACAAATCTCACCGTGTTGGAGCTGCATGTTGGTCAACTAAAACCTCACAAGGAATGGATAATCGACTCTTATGAATGGAATATAATCAATTGGAAGTAAAAGAGGATTCAAATTACATGAGAATGCTATGGAAAAAGAAAGAGCACACTCAGTACGTCAATTTGAAAAGGAGATTGATATGTTGAGGGAAATAGTGGCGACGGCATCGGATAAGAGGATATGCGAAATGAACTCTGGTCATTGATCTCTCAATACACGTGAGCATCAAAGAATGTCGTCTCCACTCGTGAGCATTAGGGTACGTGTACATACTTATTGTGCTTGCGCTGAGCAGGGAATGTGCAAATCTCAGATTTCGTATTCTACATCGGAAAAGTGCGACAAAAAATGTTGAGATAAGCATGTGGTTATCCTTGGATTACTCTTGCAGGTATGTAGCAATGTACACACAGCCTAAGTGTACCACGTTTGAGACTTTGTGGATGATGGAGAATATTAGGGTCCAGAAAACAATCAGTTTGAACGGTGGATTTGGTTCGTGTGGTGCGGGAGATGGATTTAAACGGCCAGAGGGCTATGTTCCGACTTATTGTCTGTTGCTGTTTGCATGTTTTGAAACGCTCGGTGCTGATGTTTTTGTCGGATGAGGCGGACGATGTTCTCGACGTCGAGAAGATGGGAGTTAGCTTCTGTTAAACGACGACTCAGCAAGGCTGTCGCTGTCCGGGAGTTTCTAGTTCACAAAAAAGTATGCGGGCGTCCGTATCCGTCGCATTCACTGGCTCATTCTTATGCGAATTTTTTGTTTGTGCTGTTCAAGACATCGCCGAGGCTATTATTATGATAATGTAAATATCAATGGAAGAGTTGTGAGAAGAATACTGAAGAGCGTACGATACACGGTCGATAGTAGTTCCTATCGGAGCTTCACTGTTATATTTAGAATGTTGAGAGAGACGTGTGGGAGACACATAAAATAAAAAAGTATCCCCAAATAAGGAAGTGACTTTTTTCATAACTATAGCTCTTCCTTAATAATTTACGTGCTATGTAGTTAGTCAAATAACATTTGACAAAAGAAGGTTTTGTGTACTGATAGAAAAGTGTACGACGGCAACAAAACATGAGTCAGTAATTAGAAAATACTCTGTGCTCATAGAGGGTGCGGTAACATAATTTCAAATTTCTCTTTTCAATGCAAGTTTGCAATAATTTTTTCCTCTAACAAAGGAAAGAAGATAGAAAGGTATGGAAATATATTGTTGTAGAAGAATGATAAATGGCTACGGCCGAACAGAATGACGAACGAAGACCTACGAAGAATTGGGAAAGAAAAATGCCAGTGGAAAACAGTTAAATGAAGGGACATATCGGCTGAAATTTTTTGAGGAAAGAAAACGTAACGAAGTTGATTGTGAAAGAAAGAAAGAATCACGGAGGAAGAACTCGGTGAAATGCACGAAACATACCGTCAGGTGAGAAGATGAAGAAGCAAGCACGCGGAGACGCTAGTCGATGGAAGAAATGAGTGGTGGCAAAACTAGTCTTAAAATTGATGATTAGTAAAGATAAAAGTATGTTTCAAAAATGCAAACATGAACTGTCAGGATACAGTGTAATTATTTAGCTAATACAAGAGGTAAAAAGCAACCGATTAGGTAGCTAGTTTTGCGAGACCAGGGGAAGGTAGTAATGAGAATAAAGATATTTTCTTTACAATTTGTGTGTGGGAAAGGAGATTTGTATTATGAATAAGTTGTGGAGTAAAGGGAAGGTAATACCGAAAGAGAAATAGGTGGATTGTATAAATATTGTCGTGGAGGAAGATATATGATATAGGAATGAATAAAGTGGAAGAGAGGCAGTCAAATATTTCTCGCATACATTTGCGATAGTGCGAAAGAAAAAAGTTCTGATAGATATGGAAAGGTTTGCGCTTCCTGCAGGTTATTTCAATTTTATATTACCTTAAGTGGTATCCACTCCCTCGAACCACTTCAGTTTCTCTCCTGAATTTCCAAGGTGTAGCGGTGTTATATTTCTCGAGTCATAGTTCTCTCGTATCTTGGTTCTGAGGTAGCTACCAAGAATAAATTTATGCAAGTTTGGATGTTCAGCGAATATGCGTTGTCATATTTTTATTTCTTGACCCAAACTCTTATGTTATCCACGGCACTTGCAGCCAAATCTAGAACACATACACAGGCCATTAGTGGTAGTATACGGGTAATGGTAGGATTTTTATGGAAAAAGAGGCTAGTTACTTCGCGCACTTCTAAGCCACGACCTGCAAAACGCTCAATACTGTGAATCCAATATTGCAGCAAACCTTTTTCTGCTACAAATACTTTACATATCCCTTATTTAAATCTAATATACCTTATCTTTTCCCCCTAGGCTTCGATTAACCGACATTTTTTTCTCTTATCATAATCTACCGGATCTCTTCATATCTGCTGCGTTAACTTTCCCTGCCTCCTACGAATTTCTCCAAACAATCTTCTTTTTTCCCCACCTTGCAGATCACTTTATTTGCTTTCCTTCTCGTCCATTTTATTTTTCTATTCTTCTCCACTGCCACATTTGAAAAGCTTCCAATCTACGGTTACCATCTTGCCTCAGCAACCGCGTTTCGGAGTAATGCCAAACAGTTATCCTTATCAAAGCTTTCACTAATATTTACCTCAAACCTTTACTTAAGGCACTTGTCAACTCCCTTCTCTTCGTACAAACTACTCTACGAAATACATTTATTCTCTTAATTGCTTTACTAGTTTTCCTATTATCTTATAAATTACTTCCTAAATAAGTGAGCATCCAACCGCTTCCTTAATCAGACCATCCAGTTTTTCCTCGAACCTTTACTTAAGGCACTTGTCAACTCCCTCCTCTTCGTATAGTTTACCTAATACATTTCTCCTTTTAATTGCTTTGCTACTCTTCCTATCATCTTATAAATTACTTCCTAAATAAATGTGTGTCCAATCAGTTCCTAAATCAGACTGTCCAGCTTTAATGTTTATCGTAGTCGTATTTCTTGAGAATCTCATAGGATTTCTTTTCTTATGATTGAAAATCAACGCATACCTATCACACTGATTCCTTAAAGCGCTCAAGAATGATTCAATTCCCTTGGCTGACTAAATTAACCAAAGCTTGATCACTATTTAATTGACTTGTCACCTCTTCGTCACTTTTATCGCTAGTTTAACTCTTCTGATGACACAGTTAAACATTGCTAACAGACAAACCTACCATGTTCCCCTGCATTTACCTATCGCCTCTTTTGTCAGTGCCGTTTGGTACATGTATGTATTTTGAATAATCCACCATTCACTCTATTTATGTAGTCTGAAATACATCTATTAGCGTCGTGTACCCTGCTCACTCAAATGCCTACTCGAAATCTACGAAAAATGCGACTAAATAATGATTATATTCCTCATTCTCTCATATTAATATTCTCAATATTTTAATGACGTCAAGTATTCCCCTTCCATTTTTAAAAACAACTGATTAATCCCTATGTGATCATTTGTCCTCCTCTCTCCCATTCTTTTGTTAATGACCCTAAGTATTACCATAACTGCACACGGAATCAAACTTGTGATCCAAATCCTTACTGTATTGCTGCTTTTTTTTGGAAAGGAATTGATATCGCTTTAAATTTTCTGGCCAAATTTCTCCCTCATAAGTTCTAACAATGAGTCCATATTGACTCTTCTATCCACTTCTACTTTTACTCTTGGTTATTTCTTTCTATTCCCACAGCCTTGTACTTAGGCGAAATTTTTCTTTCACATCTTTAATAGTGATCCCTGGTTTTACTTGATTATTTTCAGACAATTTTTTCATCTTCCTCTATAGCGGGTCTATTTAACCCTTTCATTGTAAAATCTTTGTAGATAAATGAAAAGTCAATAATATAATCTTTCCATAAGATTGAATTTCCTTTTTCACATTCTATCTCTATTTCACATTCTATATCTTGTCTGATTTTGGAATTGAAATGTTAAGAAAAAGAGTTTTCTCTTAAGTATTCCACGGTTTTTGTTCCATGATTTATTGTTCATGCTTCCTTGTTTTCGTTTTTAACTTTTTTCCTGTTTTTTTATGGTATTTAATTCACGGTTAATTCCGTATTTAAAGATTTCTCATCTCATTTTTTTGAGTCTCGAAAAAAATATTTTAATGGGTTATAGGTTTTATTTAGTACGTTTTCGTTGTTTTTTTACTTCAGTTCATTAAATTGTTCATATTTTGCTACTTTTGTATCTATTCACTTGATTCGACTGCTACTTATTTTGTTCTAAGGAATCCCAGAGCAAACAAATTTATTTATTCAATAAAATAACTCGATTCCTGCGCCTCCACCGGCAAGTCATGTCGTTAAATCCTAGTCAACATCCAAAGCAATTCCCATTGTATAACACTCTTAGCGGTCACTTTATTTAAAACGCCTCGTATTCCCGTTTCAAACTCCCCTGGGATTTTTTATACTGCCATGCGGTGTACTGCACAGTTTCCAATCTTAGGCGGTGCCTCAGTGAGAATTCCTTGGGGAAATTTAAAAATTGTAAGGCCCTTGTAATAGCGTTGCGGCCCGGCATTGCGGGATTTGTCAACATAAGAACCTTTCCATGGCCCTGAGGAAGTTCCTAATACACATCTAGTTCTTCTTTAAATATTAAAAAGACTTCGATTATTTTGTGAATGTTAGGGTAATTCTCTATGACACTAAATTTCTCCCACACTACGTTCCTATGAATACAGGTATTACTCGCGTTGTTGTGTTCATAGCCATTATCCCTTTTATCTACATTTATTCCATCTTCTTAATGTCTGATAAGAGTCTCCATTTTCAATTATTTCTATCATTTTTGCAAATAGTAGATAATCTTCCTGTCAACTGTTTACTGGTTCATGCGTTGTCATTCTCTAAGGAACTAATATTTGGCCTCTAGTTTTGTTGTTATTTTTTCTTTGTTATCACTAGTCTGAGGTTGAGGGGAAATGGAAAAAACCTTTTCAGGCGTTCAAAGTGTTTTTCATAGTATTTCCAGTCTCGTCCGTTGAAATAAAGATGCGAAAATGAACAGAAAATACTTCCTCTGCGCAGGTGGATGTAATGAAGGAATTACTTGAGCATACAATTCCTTTTGTAATAATTTTTCCAAACTTCCACAGAATTGTTATTCTATCTTCCTCCAAATTTATTGAAAAAAATACTCAGGCGTTGTAATCAAAACAGAGGCAAATTAAACGTCTAGCTCAGGCCTGGTTCGTAATCACACCTCACTCCTTACATTCCTGTGCTCTCCACTCAGTTCCACCTCCGCTTTCTATTCCTCTCCGCGCTTCCTTTCCCTTTCTCACATCCTCTTCCCTACCCCTGGATGCGTCCCGCGCTTATACTCAGTAGACCAGCGGATGCGCAAACTCGAAGTTCACGCTTCTTTCATCCTTCCAGTCGAATAAATACTGTCGATTACAAACATTTCCCTACGGTTTTGTGTGGAGATGCCACACGCATGGGTTAAAACTTTCATTCCTTTTCTCCTTTTGAAATGCTGATGTGGCGAATCTGTTCCCGCCAAGGGTGGGAAGGCCTTCCTCTCCACCTCCCGAAATTCCAAATATGCCGACGACTAGCCCCATTCTTTCCCATCGCTCGCCCCCCCACCCCCTTTCTCTCTCTCTTGCCAACACCACTCTTTCTCTCTTATTTTCTCATTCTCATCCAATTTCCACCATGTTCTCCCCTCCAAACCCCTGTTCCATTTCCCCCGCATACCGCCAGCGACCGTCGTCCAAAAGATTCCTCACTTTCGCACCTAAATGCGTATTGTAGGTCAACACCGCTTTGCGTCCCGCGATCCGGATGAGGTATTTATACTCAAACGTGAGATAATCCCACGCGCGATTGCCATCGGGAGCAATTCTAGTGACATTCTTTGTCTGGTGTAAGTGAAGTTATTTTTCACGCATTCCCCAAGATTCATCACTTACTATTTTGCCGTGAGAGAGAGAGAGATGGGACGGTAAGAGGAAAGGGCGTGTGACCCCAAATCCACTCCATCGGTCTTCGGTGTTAAAGATTGTTGACTTTTCTCGTCGCGTTCAAGTTTTCTCTTACTGCCCTAAGATTACAACGTCGCTAAGACCCCGAATTAGTCTTCATGCCGTGCCGTTGAAATTTATTTTACACGTGTTCCTCGGAGTGTTCAATTTAAAAGAGCTACGTGATTATTGGCCTCGCTTTGCCCCGGATGTTCAAACTTTTCTCTATTCTCTTCCATTCTCCATTCTCTCTCCTCACCCACACCTCTCCGAGAGAAGAGACGCTGGCGCCGCGCGCACTGGACCCCTGATCAATACTGCTGGATATTCCCCTCCTCACCTCCCTACCTCTCCCCCCCTCACTCTCATCCCTTCTCTCTCTCTCACCATCCCGTCCTCGTCTCACCCTCATCCCTTCCTCCCTCCGCTCCCCCCGGCGCCCGGTCCCTACGAGGCCTTTCCACCCCTTCACCCAATCCTCACACACACTCACACACACGTGCGCGCACAAACACACATCCCTCCACTCCCTTCAACTCTCCCTTCCCGAGGCTCGCTAATCCCATGTGCTGTGCTCTGCCCTCTCTCGCCCCCCTCGGCCCACAACCAATCCCTCCTCCTGTTCCTCCGCCGCTCCCCGCTCGCCCTCCGCCCCACACACCACCTCCTCTCCTCAGCTCCCCATTCCTCCTCCTCTCTCTCTCGTCTATTTCGCTCCACTTTTCTCCTTCCTTCACACTCCCCCCCTTCATCCCTCCTCACAACCTCCTCCCCCATTCCGATTTCTGCCTCCGTTCCCACTTTCCATACCCTCCTTTCCCTCCTCCATCCCACCCCCTCTCCCGCACCCTCCCTCCGGACCACCCCATTCGCTCCCGTTTCACTGCCCCCGCTCTCTCGCTACCTCTGTCTCACTCTCGCCTTCCCTCCCTCCTCACCCTCTTCCTCTCTCTCTCCTCTCTCTCTCAAACGCCCCGTTCCCGCTTTAACGGGGTGGCCCCCCGAGGAACGTGAAGCGGTGCTCGTTGCGTTTGGCGCATTTTTCCCCTCCGTCGACCCCCTTACCCTGCACCCCGTCGCACGTAAAGGTTTATTTGTCCCGCCCCTCATATTAATTCGCATAGAATATTTTTGTGAAGCAACACTTTCGCTTCCGCCCGAGCCGCACCTTTCAATTGTTTTATTTGCTCTCCCGGCTCGTTTCGCGAGAATTCATCGCTAAATCACTACCATTATCATTTAGTCAGTCGCATGGATAATTGCTAGTATGGTATCCATCTCCAAAGTGGGAGGTTTTTTTTGTTTTTCCTCCTAAAAATAATAAGCCTCCGTCCTGATTTCGGGAACCTGCGAATGTATAAATAAATGGAATTTGGATGGAGCAAGGTTGGCTCCTCTCTATCATTGAATATTCCCTCGGACGGAAGAGAATATAGAACGGTAGGCTTTGCTTATTGGCAATGATCTTTCCATACCGCTCACTACAGTTTTTAATGATCGGCATATTATGGGGACTCCATGGGCCTTCCTTAAGCCATTTCCTTCACTTTATATTGCTGGTGTTCTTTTTAAAAGATCGTTTTGCATTTTTAAGTCAGAGCATTATGCATCTGATGGAAGGAGTACACGATATGTAGAGCCCGGGATCGGTGCCGCGGTTGCCTTTAAACGCTTTGCCCCGGGCACTTGCCCGCCTCGCTCTGCTCTTCCCCCTTGCCCCCGCTTCACCTCTCTCCCGCCCCCGGGTCTCTGCCCCCCAGACACCCTTTCCCACACCCTCCCCGTATCCGCTGTTCCCGTACTCGCGTCCGGGCGTCCGTACTGCCCTCTCCGCAAATCCCGCACGCCCCTCCTCCCCACCTCTCCCCCTTCCCTCCCTCCCGCCCCTCCCTCTCGCCCCAATTCCCCCTCCCGCTCGCACGGGGGGTTAAACGAGAAGAGGAGTCTCTCCCAAGGCCGCCACGGGTTTTGTTCGCAAAAATGTCCCTTTGTCTATTCGTCTTCTCTCTTCTCCCTATCACCACGCCTCGTCCATGGCTCCAACCGTTCTCTCTCTCTCTCAGCTTCCCTCCTCGATTCCTCTCCTCTTCCTTGACCCTCTTGCGCGTTCGAAGCGCTTGCCGAGGGGCGCTTGAGGCCCGCGAATGTACGGCGGGAGGGACGCCCAGCACTGTGACCTCTCGGCGCCTTTCGTCGCGAATGACGCTGACGCCAGATTCGTCGCCTATTTGGACAGGCGCAACCGAAATCTACCTCTTCCCCCCTCAGGAGGATTTCAATTGTTTTTCTATCAAAAGGGCCAATAATTTCGCCAAAATCGTATTACTGGTGCGAAGTCAGTTTCTATTTTTAAAAAAAATCGCTATCACTTACACGTTGACCTTTTCCAATAACTTCTATTTATAATTTTGTATTGCCGTCTTTCATTTTTGGGTCGTTTTATTTCATAGTACCATTCCTATAATGAATGCTATTAAATCTCTTGGGCTGAATGGGAAATACAAAGGAGACCTTCCCCAAATCTGGCTTTTGTATATCGTGCCGTATTTCATGTGGTTCATTGTCTCGGAGCTATAAATTTATAACTAATCCCCTGCACTACGTACCCACCTGTCCGAAGGTGTAAATAATCCCAGATGTTGAGCACGCCGATCCACTATATGCAGTTTTTTATTATTTTTTCTTCGCCATTTGGTTTTGCAGACCGTGCACATTTCGCGATATTTATCCTCCTGCAGCCTTCAGATCTCAATTATGTTTCAACTTTATGGGTGAACTATGTTATCCCTTCAAGAGCTGGATCAAAGTTCGGTGACCTCAAGTCCATAGTCACAGCGCTACCCATTAGGATGTGCTGGCGAGGCTATTTTTGTGAGCGTCAATGCAATATCAATGTTAAGAGCACGTGTATCACGTCAATGGAGTCCCCGCCGTTGAATAACTGAAGCCTGTTAAAAGGATTTTTTCCCTAAAAATAGGTCGTTTTTTCTGATGGGGCGTCACATGTACATCCTAATTCGAGGCCCTTCGGGGCTTTTATAAGTGTTTATGTGACCCCCCCAGTGTATATGCTCAAGGGGAGAGTTGGAACAGCAGGAAGAGTTTATAGTTTCAATCCCCACCCGCGTCGTAAATGAGTGGGGGTTGGGAGTGGGAAGGTGTTCGATGATAAATAAGTGAGTGAGTTCTCTTTTCTCCATCTCCCGTCTCCCCCACCCCCCCTGCTCGCCCTCACTTCCGACCCCCCCCGCCACACTTTTTCCTTCTTTCCATCCTCCAACCCAATCCCACCTTCCCATCTCTCTACCTTCCTCAGCTCATCCCAACATTGCACCCACTCCGTAGCGCTCCCCTCCCTCTCTCCCCCCCGTCAACCTCCCTTCGACCCTGAAGCCCATTCATTCCCTCAGCCCACCCACGCACTCGCTAGAGCAGCAGCAGCAGCATCCCTTCCTCGCGGTCCACGCGCGCGCTCCTTGCCTTTCACTTCCTTCCTTCCAGTCTGCCTCGCCGCACAGACCGGCTCCTCCCACCCACATCCACCTACGGCCTCCCTCCCCTCTCTGTACTTCCCTTCCCCTCCCTACCCTCCTTCCTTTCCATTCTCCGTTCGTTTCCATTAGAATCACTCTCTTTCGTTCGGCAGGTTAGATAGCATTACGCTGAAGCGGTCGGGAGAGGAGTAGACGGGGATCTGCTCCAGACGGAAAACCATTAGAACCGTTGAGGTTTCCGGCGGCTCGGGGGATATTCAGATAAATCAATTTCTGTTAGTACGGTTACAAAAACGGATAAGCATGACTCACTTTTCAGGGTGGGTGGATTTGTTCGATCTATCGTGATTTCGTCTATCGCGGACGCTTTTTTTGGAGTGATTTGTTCGGATACGTGAGAAGGGATGCGGGGGATTTTCATTGTGTGCCTGAAATATTTGAACTATTCTTCCTCCCCAGTAGGCTCGTTACAAAAGTAACTGCAGTCGATGCTCATTTCCAACTGCATCAATGTGATTCTATGCATAGACCATCGTGAAGCGTGTAACGAGAGGTTACTCCTTTAGACACTGCAGTAGTCAAGGTGCCAATGATCACGGAATTATATGAAAAACTTGAAGGGTATACCTAATAATTCGTCATACAATTCTCGCTTAAATTGCAGTACGGAAGAATCTTTCCAGTTGCTTGATTTATAAAATGAACATTTAAGATTATTTTCCATACATTCATACTTAATACTTGTAAGAAAAACAAAATATCAATGGAAAATCAATTTATTCGAAGTAAAATTAAAGCAGAAACGCAGATAGTACAACTTGTACATAGGTACAATCATTGGTACAACTGAAGAAATATGAATTTTTGTAACTAGCGGAGAATAAAAATTAAACTAATTGTGCCTATTACTTGGGTATAATAAAGTCAAATATAATGGACACTTGAATCACCTGAGTCTCGTTACAACGTGAAAATAGTTGAAGAAAACAAAATGATTTTTATTTCAAAACTAATAATACATTATAGGAATGATCAAATTCGAAAAGTGTGCATCAAAATCTAAAACATGGCCTTTGCGTGATAGACAACTTAGATTAGCTTTTGCTTCGACAGGATTCAAGATAGCGCATTGGCTTTACGACTCCCCATTTCCTACTTTCATTAATGCTGGGTGGTAGACTTCTTGGACCTAGGCGATGATAAAATTAAGGAGCCTCCAAGTGAACTACTGGAAGTGTTTTTGAGGCCTTGTAGTTATCCTTGCCGCGGAATTAATTTTCCCATAAACCGCTGCAGGAAGCAGCCTTCTTTTGAGTGCTTGAATTTTTTTGTTGAATACGCGATTTGTTCCCCGGCGTTAGATTCATTTACCTGCATATCACCAATATGAAGTTGAGTGCTTAGGGTATACAGCAAATAAATATTAACTTTAATATTTTTTAGTTTCATGATTTTTATCGAACGTGCTTATGGCCAGAGGGTTCCTTCCCCGTTACACTTTATCCCACTTTTTTGGCTCATTATTGCAACCCTCAGAATGTTTCACGTAGACAGTTTTGCCTTAGGCCTTTCGAGGCTGTGGCCAATATATCATTCCTTCTAGTGTAAGTATTGTCATGACCACCTCCCGGCAAAACTTGAGCGACAGCCATTATGCGGCACAATGGGGCTTACATCCACGTATTTTTATCGACTTCATCTTTCGAAGGGGGATATTAAAGCCGTGCAGATGGAAATTGAACGGAAATAATCAGCCGACTTCGCTGGGTGAACGAAAGCGATTCTTCCAATTGCCGTTGGGTTGCTCCAACCAATGAGATACGAAGTCATCATTTGTTCCAGCAATTCCCCAGCGAATCCTGATGACGTTTTTCCCTCCGCAATTTCTATTTGCATATGACGCCACACGGCCTTTCGGGTCCTCGTAGGAATGCTTTTATATTTAAATCGCTGTGAAGGGACAAATGCCTCTGATCAATAAAAATGTTCTCGTTCTCTCCCCATTTCTGAGTCCGGATGGGCAGTTATGAAGAGGGGTTAGGCAGGGTTGCCCATTGTCACCGGTACTGTTCAACGTATATGTGGAGGAAATGACTAAAGAGGCATGGGAAGAACTGGAGGTAGGAATGAAAGTCGGAGGGGAATTCGTAAAATCGGTTAGGTTTGCTGATGACCAAGCATTAGTTGCTCAGTCAGCCAAGGGGTTGCAAGCATTGCTGAGTGAATTGGAGGTACAGTGCGAGAGATATGGGATGAGAATCAATATTAATAAAACAAAGGTTATGCAATTTTCCAGAAAGAAAAAGGCTAAGCTAAATATTAAAATAGGCGGGGAAAAAATAGAGCATTTAGAGCAGTTTACATATCTCGGAAGTGTTTTGGACCAGTACGGTCAAAGTGGTAGGGACGTAAGGAGAAGAATTGCGCTAGGCAAGGAAGCTTTCTCAAGGAGGAGGGAGTTGATGACGGGGACGTTGAGTAGGGATGTTAAGACAAGACTCGTAAAAACTCTGATATGGAGCGTACGGCGCGGAAACGTGGTCGCTGAAGCAGGAGGATAGACGTAGATTGGAGGCTTTTGAAATTTGGGTATGGAGAAGAATGGAGAAGGTGAAATGGACCGAAAGGAAAACAAATGAGGAAGTACTAGAGATGATGGGTGAGGAGAGGGGTTTGTTGAGAGAAATCCTATGGAGGCAGGATAAATGGATGAAAGGCGGACTGAGCGGTAGTGGAATGTTGAAGAGGGTAAGAGAGGGGAGAATGTTGGGCAAGCGAGGTAAGGGCAGGAACAGGATAGGGATGTTGGACGGGATGAAGGGAGGAAAGAAGTACACAGAGATGAAGAGGGACCTGATATAGATTAGTTTGCTAGGTGGGGAGTCACAAAATGTTTATTTGATAGTTGTGTCCATCCAAAAACCTACCTTAAACGGTAGATTACCTAATAATATACACATATATCTCCTTTTTCTTTTTAGATGTTTGTTTTGTTGCACGGGGTGCGTTCAGAAAGTAATGCAATTATTTTTAAATTTATTTTCAGTAATTTATAGAACAGATATGCACAATTACTTGGAATTCTTCAAAGTACTCTCCTTGGGCCTTTACGCATTTTGACAACTCTTTTACTGTCGAAAAAGACAATGAGCATTTTTTTCACTTTTTATTTGCTCATTCTTGCCTTTTTGGGCTTTGGGGACTGGTCTGTGTGACACTCAGAGCGTTGGCGTTTTGTTTCTGGGTCGTATTCAAAAACCCATGTTTCATCACTAGTGAAGACGTTTTCCAAATAATCAGGTTCACTTTCAATACGCTGCAAAAGTTCATGTGAAATTTCCACTCGGTTGGTCTTTTGGTCGTCTGACAATACCTTAGACACAAGCTTGGAGCACACTTTCCTCATCGCTAAATCTTCAGTAACAATGCGAAAAACAACAGTAGACGGTAAGTTCAGTTCATTGACAACCATCTTGATACCCAATCGATGATCAGAGTCCAACAATTGTCGAACAAGAGTCATATTATTTTCGGTTTTGCCGGTTGACGGGCGCCCAGAGCGTTGTTCGTCGTGAACCTCTTCCTTAAAAGCCTTAAACCACCTCAAATCTTGTGAGTAGGACAGAGCAGAGTCCCCATAAGCCTCACGAATCATTTTTTTCCATTTTTTCCTCAAGAGATATTTTCAGTTAGCACAAAACGTAATCGCGTAACGTTGCTTGATCGTTAATTCCAATTTTTTCGTGACACGGAGGGCGCGCAGAGGTTTACGATAACTCACGTTCTGCAGCTTCCACACCTTGCAGATCACTGAGATTAATTTTTCGGCAAAGCTTAGTGTTTCCCCCATGTACTCAAGTGGTTCAATTCCACTCCAATCAATAGGAACGGCGCGGGACATTTCATTGCATTACTTTCGGAACGCATCCGGATTATAATGATTTGCATTAAGATTATCAGGGAAAGTCATAGATATTAAATTGAAAACGCTATGATGTATTTTTCAATACCTTTGAACTATGTACGACACTGAAGTGCGTATTGAAATACTGTTAAAATTGTGAAATGCTGTGAAACTAGTTTGGGAACTTTTTAAATTTTATTAAGCATTTAGTGCTTGTCTAATGAATATGTATAGTTATCCATAATGCACAAAGAGACTGGAGAGTTATACAATTAGTGGATTCTGGACACTAAATGCGTTTGGGTAGCACCTGTTTTCATTCAGTCATCTGCAAGCCAACCTGCTGTTAGAATATGTTAATGCATCGGGAGGTTCAACTTACAGCAACGGATCTAATACCTTTCACTTGGTGTTCTATTGTAATAAAACTTAAAAATGCGTGTAGAGGATCGATACTTAATCTTCTCATTCCATCATTTTCCTTCGATACAAATTACCCTTCTTCCCACATTCCGTAAATCTAGATCCAAATTTTTGTGACTAGGCTCGTTTTGGGTATCAAAAAGGCGAAACACATAAAATAGTCTTCCCTCCTTTTCCCACCTCCACAATAAACTCTCCCCTTCTCGTAGTCTAGTACTTCGGTCTCTTTACCACCCAAATGTTTCCTTCCCGTTTTCGGATTTCTCTCCTACCTTCCTGCTGTTTTCGTCTACATCCAGTGCCACTTTACTTTTTAATATTCGTCCTTTTTTATATCCTTTCACTTTTTTGTTTCTTGTTTTCCCCGGCATAATCATATATTTCCACCAACCACCATCCAGTCCCATTTACTTTCTTCCCTTTCTTTATATTTTCATCCATTTCTCTCGTGCAGTTCTCTCTCCCGTGGTGTACGCCCCCCATTCCCTTGAATCCTTTGTCCTCCCATTACCCTCGCTCCCTCTCATTTTTCTTCCCCCATCTCCTTCGAAGGCCAACCTTCTTCCCTCCTTCTCTCCCCGTACCGCGGCCCTCCTGCTGTCCCCCAGCCCCACGCTAACCGAAGGCACCTGGGGTGATGCAATACTCCGCATTGTCCCTCCCCCGCGATCCTTCGTCCCCCGTAACCCTCCTCCTTCTCAAAACTCCCTCCGGCGTTCTCATTCCATAAAATACCGTCCTTTTTGCGCTGTTCCACGCTCCCGCGAGAGAGGAAGAGAGAGAGGAGGGATATCCCCGGTGAGACAGAGCAAGAGGCTGGAATGAGAGAGAGAGAGAGATGGAGACGGGAGTAGGAGACCAACACGGCATCGTACTGTACTCCGCCCCCTCTCTCGCTTCGGGGCTCCGCACCCCCCTCCCCACTCCCCTCGCAACCTTCTTCCTCCTTCCCGCTCAGAATTTCGCCAAATGTTTCGCACAACCCAGCCGCCGCTGGGATTCGGGTATCTTTTTGGAAGGATGGGGGAGGGAAATTAGGGCGGGGGACACTTTGGGGTCGCGCTGGTGGTGGGCGCGGTGGTGAGGAAGAGGGTCGCGGGGGAGGGAGCGGAAGGAGGAGGAGGATGGAGGGAGAAAGGGAGAGAGAGTTTTTAAGAGTTGGGAGAGGCACGGGAGATGGATGGGTGCCCAAGTCCCCAGTGTCTTTCCCGGGTGCGCGGTGCTGTATGCGAGTTGGGAAGGAGGTCGGTCCCGGGGGGGGGGGATAGGGGGTAGAGTGAGGAGGAGAGAGAGGAGAGATTGGAATGGGACGAGGGAGAAAAGGCGGTTTTGCGTCTCTGGCCGCAGGGAAGGGTTATCCGATGCGAGAAAAATCGGTTTTGCGGAACGTTGGCAATAAAATACGAGCTTGGCTCTCTCTTTTTCTCTTCTGCTTCGCGTCGGGTGTTCGCTCCCTCTCCAAATGGCACCGAACATCTTTGGGAGCGTAATAGCGCCGCCTTCGTGCCTCGGAGCAGAGGAAAAAAATCTTTCACCTTTTGGCTATTGATGGCAGAGCATTTGGCGCAGCATTTCCTGGGGTTCGGGAGGGAAATGTGTCACCTTAATTCACTTTCGGTTCGTTCGGCGACAATTTTTATTCCGTAGTAATTTTAGTTGTCCATAAGTCAAGAAGTGAACATTCCTTTTGTTTAGGGTCCTTGTCGAGCTCATTTGTCGAGACTAATGGCTGTTATTATTAATTTTTTTATGGTATTTATTTTCTTGTAAAATGATGATTTCAATTAGCGTTATGGAACTTAGACAATCTAATGAAGCATGAGAATCTGTAGAATTCCTTTGTTCAATTACTATTTCCGCAGTTTTTCTCCTAATTACAATAATTATATACGCGCGATATTTACGATATTTGCGATATTCACGCCGCTCGTAAAGCGACTCATTGTTTAAGATGCAACAAACATAAAACCGGAAATCTGGAAAAGTAGTACTGGGGATTTCGGAGCCTTGTTCAATTGCTAAATAAAAGAGTGTTTATGTAAATATTTTTGAATTAGTCATTTTATTAAACGTTTATAAATAAGCATCCTTAGTAAATTAATATCAATGTTGCCACAGCCTAAATTATAGAGTAAAGGTAAAAGAAAGAACAGAATTTTTCAGAATTTTCAACATTTCCTCGGTGAGTAACGCGCATCCCAACTTACGCGAGATTCTTGGTCACGAATACTTACGGAAAGTTGTTTTATTATTTTGTCAAAATTTTATTCTTGACTATTATTAAAATCATGACACCAGTCAACGTAATATCTTCATTTGCCGCTATCGATAAACATACAGATATCTAAGGTTCTGTTTTGTGTTAAACGTCTATATGAGGGTTTCTTTTGATAGAAATGAGATAACATGTCTGAACTGGTATCTCTAAGTGCATTCATAGAGTTTTTATTAACAACTTCCTCCTCTCGCTAAAAAAAAAATGACTGGTTCCTCGGATGAATATATATTTTAAATTAAATTTTTAATCTTGGATGTATTCGGAATTATAAAAAGCGCATATTTGAATACACGTAGTATTTTATTTTCGATTTGCAATCGGCAATTATTAGGAGATTAGAGGAAAGCTCATGATATGCAAAACAGAATGGGAATGTCCAAAATCGGCTGAAACGTGTGAAATCGATTTTGAGTTAAATTATCGATGATCGAAGCTGTGACGACATTCAAAGGAAAGGCTCAATGGCGTCGTTCCGCGTGGAACTCGCAAATGGTGATCACCCAATGATGAGCCAGCTAGTCAAGCTATCGGTGATCAGATTTCGGAGATAGCACTCCCTATAAATGGAGCAGAAAGTCAACAAATTTTCCCCCTATACCCTTTAGAAACTTATCCTAAACTCGATCTGCGAAAATAATACGTTTATCCGAAAACCGTTATTGAAATATCGATATTAATTTAATGATTTCAAAATTTGGCCATTTCCCAACGAAATAAGTACATAGACATGGCCTTTTCAGCTTCGAAAAAAAATCGATTATTTTATAATAGCTGGAAGAAAAATGAGTGCCTAAATTCTTGAAAAAAAATTTTTTCCGACGGGATTTCAATTAATTTCGTAAAAATAGATGATTTTTTGGGGTCCACTAGATGGGTAGCGTCTTTGTTATTATGCTTTTGGTGCATTTTTTAAATCACATAACGTTTAGTAACCCTCAAATTAGTATATGCTGACCTATTTGGATTGTGCTGGAGGGAAACTATCCTATAACAACCTCGACGTGTTGAAATTCTTTTCTCAAACGCATCATTTTAAGCAGTAAAGCCACATTTTATGGGAAAATCCTATTGTTCTTTTTCGTAATGTATTGGCTTATATTGCCTACGTAGGGGCTAAAAGGGAGTACCATGCATTTACTCATTGATGGACCTAAATATCTACTCCTTGATAAAACCGGCCACGTTTAGATACTAAAACTAAATCGATAAGCAGTTGGAAAATGACGGGTGTCTAGTTACATCAAAAGTGTTTGTGTATGTTGTCCATGATAATATATGGCGCCATAATTAATTGCAATTTTTAACAAATATATAGTGTCCATCATGCACTCTTTACAACTGTGTTCGTCCGAGGGGGTTAAAGGGTTTCGGGAGCACTTCGACTCTTATTCCCACTTTCACTGCAGATTTATATTACTTCGAGGGGTTTTCAGGCAGGATCATTATTTTTAGAGTAGCGTTGATTATATGAGTGAGACTAAATACATAACAACGTTAATTAGTACGTCCAACTTATTTTCTAATTGTAATCGTATTTTGAGAGACGTAGACAGATATTCATCGACTGAACTACGATTCCAAGAATCGACCAAAAAATTTAGAATTCTAAATCTGTGCCAATATTTTTCATTTGTATTAATGAGTCTTCTCATTTTTCTGTTATGCCGTAATTATTTGCCCCCGTACAAGGGAATTTATATGCATCATTTACGTTGATCGATCTTAAGCCTAAATACATATACCAAGAAAATGCATTATGTAAAAACGGTACCGTAAGCCAACAAGGAAGCTCTAAGCCTCTTTGTTGTAAGAGGAAGTAAACATTTTTGTCTTTTTTTTCTCGGGATCATTGTATCTCAATTTGCTCATTCGCGAAACACATCCAATTTCCATTTGCTTACTTGACACCAATTATGGGGATATTCATTCTGCACTACTATATTCGAAAAGACTTCAAATAAACGCCTGCTGAACCCTAGTGCGACACATAACGTTCCCCGCCAATTCTTTACGTATATCCCTCCGTCCATTGTTTGAAATGTAAAGCTTGCCAAGGTTTTGATATTCATTAGGATCATAGATGCGCTTTAATTTGGCTTTCACTCTCTCATTTCTTTTCCTCCCTCCATCCCGCGGCAATTATCACGTGTTCAGTCACGTTAAGGCCGTCAGCGTCGAATGATACCGGAGGCGTTTCTCTTTTTAACGAGGCTCCGTATACCTCCAGGGCACCTCCATCGCCTATCCCAGTCTCCACCACCCCGTCTCCTCCTCATTTTCCCTAGAAGTCCCGTCCTTCGCGAGAATTCCCATCCCCTTTTAAAAGAGACCACATCCTCCTCTCCTCTTACCTCTCTGTCTCCCCCCACCCCCTCCCCATCGCGCAATTCTCTCGTGTTAGATCTCCCATTGTTTTTTTCCCCCGCCACGCTTATTATCCCTGCCTCATCCCGCCCAAAAACTCCACCCGACCTACCTTCTGCCCCACTTTGCGCTTGAGCTTCCATTTCATTCCCAGCCGTTGTTTTCTGGACTGCTGGAGTGTTCGGGAAGGGGACGGTGGCTTTGGGAGGTTTTTGGGGTCCTTTTCGTGGTATTTTATTGCTCCATTGCTCCCCCTTCCTCCCTCCCTCAATCTCTATTTCACCCGCTAATCCCTCTCCCGCCCCCCCGCCGCCACCCACACCGAAATCCCCCTTTCCCTCGGTGACCCGACTTCCCTGCTCCCCTCGCCCCAAAGTACAAACCACCTCTTCGACCCATTCTTCACTCGCGCGGACACCCGCCCTCTTCCACATCCCTTCCCCACAACCCACACACCCTCCCCCCGACATACACACACACACACGAAACCGTTCTCTTTCATCCACCAATCCATCCATCCGAGACCCCCAACCCACACACTCCCGACCACACACGACCCGCCTGCCTCGTTCCCCTTCACCCCTCTTCCGCCCCCTCCTTCCTCCCAGTCTTCCTCTCCCCATTTTTATTTCCCCTCTCCCCTTTCTTCCACGTTCCGCGCCACCGGAGGGCAAATGGGTGATGGAGATAGGTCCGAGAGCATCCGTGCGTTCATGCCTCGCTTCCCCGCGCTCGGAGCACGGCCCCGTTAGGGGGGAAAAATAAGAGGAGGGTGGCGCAGGGTTCGCCGATGAAGGGATGGGTGAGAGGTCGGTCGGGTCGTGAGGATGGGGAGATCTTCCGTCCGAGTGTGAAAAAAGAAACACCATTATGATCATATTAACTAGGTAGTGGACGGAAGGGGTTTCCGCACCCCTCCCACCCACTCCCATTTTCTGTACCACATCCTCACCCATCCCATGTTGGGTGCCCTCCGAAGCCGCAGAGAGGGAGTGTGAGAGAGGGAGACGTCGTTCCCTTTACCGCGCGCATTCGTCAAGATTTTTACGAGGGACATAACGAAGGCCGTAAAGGTGGGTCGTCTCTTTCCGCCTCCCCACGCCTCCCTTTTACCCACTTGACGGCCCACTAAGTAATTGTTCATCACTCTCTCTCGCCCCTCTTCCACTCTCGGACCCTTTCGGAATCAGTCGACTGAGTGGAGGGACTTGCGGGTGGGTGGCAGGGAGTTCTTTGCGTGTTCCGGCCGCCGCAGAGGGAGAGTAAAGCCCTCGCCCCACCCCAGGCGGGCCGATTAAGGAAACGCCCGCCGATCACTCGTAAACAACCCGCATGGAAGGGCGATCATTGCGACCACTGAACTGTTAATTCCTTTCCGAAAATCTACCCATTAATTTCAATTGGCCGTGAATTGAGTGATTGAGCATAGAAATATTGCCGATAAAAATCTTCCCTGAGGATGACAAAAGCCATTTGTTGTCTAATGTAAGGGTCGAGTATTTCTTTTGTATTTATATACCCGTACATCAGATATATGTAAATTAAAGCTTCAATTATTTTTATCAGATTTCACCTCAGGAGACAGGTTTCCCAAGTGAAGATAATCAATTATCTGATTTTTTTTTGCCCAGAGAAACTGTTTGAAAGATGAAAGGAGATTGTCAAATGAATTATCTGAAAAATTTGGTCGATTGGAGCGTCGGCAAGCATTGGGTACAACTAAGCAAAGCCCTGTGTCATTTTAACAACGGCAGAATGAGACCAAGCACGAAAATTAAATACTGATACGAGTGTGAAAGATGATAAAAGGAGCATTTGAGCCTTTTGTAAATTTTAACTCGTTATTGTTTTCGACAGAAATTTCAATTATTGGACATGGTAAAAAATTGCATTATTATTTTCATCTCTACTTGTCCATGAACTTTATGGAAAAAATTAATTGGGTCATTGCTAGACCCTGACCTGTTTTTAAAATAAATAAAAACCTGAAGATCTGAACCTCTGAAATCAATGAATAAGCGGATGTTTATGTTCACAACGGAAAAAATAAGTATTATAAACATTTCTACATATTACCACGTAAGGTATACATAAATACTAGGATTTCAAGTGGATATATTCAGTTTTTCTTTTAAAAGCAAAGAATTCGACGCTATTTTAGCAGTGAAGTCTATTTTCGACAGTCATTTGAGATAGAGAATCGCGGTGTACCCCACGTGATGTACGGCCTTTCGCCCACAGCATGCTCTCTGACGTTACCTTCCCCCCTCCTCCTTCCATAGAAAGCTTCGGACGTGTCACATCTGTGTCCTCCGTATAAAAGCATTTATCTCTCTTCTTCATCCAGACCCCGTCCTTGATGTTCACGCCTATCTCGGTTGAATCTACTTACCCGTCTTGGCGGAGTCGGAGGTTTGAATTAGAATTCCAGAGTGAAACCAACCTGGCCTGCATTTTCCGCTGCAGCTATGGTAACGTTTGGCCTAGAGTCAGATTGGAGGGTCGTGAATTCTTGTCGGGGTGGATTCTTGAACTTACAATTAGTCAAGGCTGAAGGTCTCAAATGCAAAGTGTTGCGCATCAAATTTCGACCTAATCTTCGAAAAAAATAGAGCAAGCACAAATGTGTCGTGAAGATCTCAGATCACAATGAGATGGAAGAAAAAGCAGGAGAGAATTCCTTCAATGACACCTCACCTAATGGAAGTGGTTGCAGAGTCGCGGGCTTATTTTTCCCGATAAAGCGATACCATGATTTTGTTCTTCATTTTTAGCAAGAAGTCAGTTAACTGAAGGAGAGCGTAAAACAGCAGCAATTGTTTTTTTCGTTTGGTACAAATTATATATTTCAAGATTTCATGTGTTTAGATTATTTTTAAATGTTAAGTTCTTGGGGGGGAAGGTAACATATTAAACATATAATATGTTTTGACTAACTCTAGATGGGATGAAAGACTAATTGAAATGTAATTAGGGATGAATCTCTTTTAAAAATAAATCGATGAATATCAAACTATACTTGAATATCTTATATGTGTAAAAATCCAATCTTTGTATGGAAATGCAAATACATACTCGTAAGTGTCAGATCTTATACGAGATGAATATAGTCTTAATGTAATAAGCTTATTGTACTGGTAATGCATTCGTTTAAAATTTCATAGGATATTTAGATCAAGGATGCTTAGTACCTCTAGCATATTTTAGCGTTTTCATAGTTTGGACGGAATTATTATTTTTTATTTATGCTTGATGCTAAAGATTATTTTATTTTCTTATAAATAAACGTAGTCTTTAATCATAGCTATTAACAATAACTTCTGAAAGGTGATGAAAACTTGGTCGCATATGCATTACTGATGGATTGATGGTAATTAATGGAATCGATTATTTTGAAATCGTAGATAATATTTAAAATTTTACCTGAAAAATACCATAAAGCTCACATATTCCAATATTTTTTTTCTAATGTGCCTTTTTATTTTTCCAGGTAAGTGTTCATGGCCATCCTTCCAACCTAGTCTATACATTGATTCTAATGCGTAGTTGACGTGAACATATGCAGTTCTAAGGTGAGCTATTGATAATAAGTGTTGTCGAAGTTAATTTTTGTGGCAGGCATAACGCAATGGACGACCTGAAGATCAAGGAATAAAAAAATATCTATGATTTTTATGGCTTTTTAACTCATCAAAAGTGTTCTATATGTATTAATCGTTTGAGTTGACTTTTTCTGGAGCATTGGAATTAGGAACTTCTTTCGTTCCCCCTATGTTATTGCTCAGAAACCCTATGTTATAATATTACCTCTACAATGAGTATTATAAAACCCTTAGGCATAACGATTAAGTGGCGTTCTACGCATAAAAACTATAGTTTAGGTCAGCATTTAAGTTTTTATAATTGGTAATGACAGTCATTCAACCTTTTTACGATGTTTTATTATCATCCGGCCGTGTTTATAGCGTATGCAAATCATAACTGATATACCTTGACATTGGCCTTCATTCAATGAAACCACAGTCGATGAATTGCAAAACGTTTCGGAGGCATAAATACAATTTTTTCCTTCCATATCACCTCTCCCCAAGATTAAGAGATCAAAATTTAAAATTGTTTACTATGCAGTGGCTGACGTTATAAGAGTATTCTCCAGTATTGTCAGGTAGCATATTTCATATTAAATGAGTGAATGGAAAACATTCCCTGAAGACCCATTCTCATGTCGAACTTGTTCTTGTTAGATTAATTTATTGAAAACATTTTATAATCTCTATGAGCCTTATTTTTATGATTTTATCGAGCCAAATATTAATAATAGTGAGAAAGTATTGTTTTAAATAACTGTTTGTTGAACTCTTATAAAACATCTGCATTAAATTTTTAAGATTTTTAAATTGAATTTCAAGTATTGAGTTAAGTATTGAGTGTTGCCCGTTGTAAAAAATGGGACATTGGTTGTCATAGATAATTACGAGAATTTCATAGAGATTCCTTCAGTTAATTCCAAACACAAGCCGTGGATTTAAAAAAAAAGAAAAATCTTTCGGAGCTTCCGTCACGTAAACCTTCTTTTACGAGGGGTTCCTCTTGGAACACCCCATTTTACCGGTGGCTGCGACTGTTACACATCTTGAGGAGTCATCGGATATGCGTCGCCCTTGCCCTTTTAGCCCTGCTCTAGTATAACAAGTCTGTTTGGCACCCGTAAAATTTGGGTTACAGATTATTTTGCGCGTGCGGCACAGAGAAAGGGAAGCGGGTGCGATTGTGGCAAAGGAGGAGGGGGGGGGTTAGGAGGAGGGCGGTGTCGGCAAGAGGAGTCTACGGGGTGGGAGGAGAGAGATGAGTGAGGCCATTCGCTTTAGTATTTGCGAGGCGTGGTGGGGTCGCCCACGATAAACACGGACATCTGTGTGTGCACGCACGCTTCTGCCGCTTGATCTTTCCTAGGGCGAGCCGGTTGGTTGCCAGCGCTTCGGGGAGGGTGGCCCCATGGCGATTTGAAGAGTTGAACGAAACGTGATAGCCATTAGTTTTGTAGTCGTGAGTTCCCTCACGCTGGCAGCTGGGATGGTGAATTTGGAGGGTTGGTCTGTGATGGAAGAATGTCTTTAAAGGAGGGGAAGTCCCGAGAAGCTCCGGAAGAGAATAAGAGTGGAGAGGTTCGGGGCACGAGAAAACCATTCGGATGCCTCCACCCCCTTTTTTGTCCTAATTTAAATGCCAAGCAATTTGCGGCAGTTGAAAGTAATAACTCAATGCCTTCGCCTTTGTGTGACGACGTGCCCACGGATTGGCCACGATGTTTCCCATCAACGCCATTGCGCGCTTGTCTTCCCCGCTTGGAGATTCAAATTACTCCGCGGTGTCATCTAAGCACAGTTGTAGAGAGCGTTGCAAAAATTCAGCGAGACCGTTTTCGCGGTGAGTGTTGCACTCCTTCCGGTCATTTTCTCCTTTGTTTCTTTTGGCACTTTTTCATCATGAAATTTAATGTTCCATTTTTTCGAATGCTCACTGAAAAGCGAGGTCGTAGCCTTTACTGGGTTTTAACTAATATGCGGTCATTTACGGCAAAAAAACAGCTATTCGTCAAAGTCGGAGTGATTTAGTATATCTGTGCTATTTGTACTGAAATAACAGATTTGGAAAGGTAAATTGTCACAATTTAGCTTTATATGTTGTTGAGATGAATGGCTTCTCTTTCTGTAAAACAGAACCATGTTTCATTTTACTCGCAGAGGGAACTGGACTATTTTTAAGTCCAGATTTTAAATGAAACTTAGTAGTACCGAGGTAATAATTTCTATTTTAATATATCTATGCAAAATTTTCACTCTCTTTACGATAAAAAAGATAAACCCTTTGTATTTTACACTAAATTACGTTTTATTCACATTTTATGTCCTTTAATTTTAAGAAATGGGAAGAGAAGGGGTTCGAGTATTAGAATAAATATCATATAGAACCCAGAGAAATGTAAAATGATGAAGAATACCTGTGGAATGCTAATAAATTATGACGAATGATGGCGAATAAAATGAAAATATAGGTATTAAACGCTGATAACTATATACGCTTCTTTTATAACAATAGTTTCTTAGCGAAATGTCAAAAAATAATCGAGCAAGGAAAATACGTACGCGTGATCCTTCCCCTGAAAGAAGACCAGCTCTTTCGTATTTTGCATGTTGCTCTTGAAAGGTTAACGGTATAATTGAACGGTCAGTTTATAGCTTGAATAAATGTATCATATATTTATGAAATATGTTTTCAGATTTTATCTAGAAAATGAAGGTTTAAGCTCCATTCCACGCGAAAAACACCCAGCTCGCTCCCATTTTATGTTATTAGGAAATAATCAATTCGTTCTTTTAGAGGAAAAATTTTGTTTTTATACTCTTTGCTGCTTACTACTTATATCCACTTTATTTTCACTTTGGAAAACATACTCCACGCTTGGTTACTCGCGTGATATGGCGAGTATCGTGTCTTCATTATTGTGTTGATATTTGAAGAGGAGTAAAAAGAGTAACAATTTCGTGAGTTTCCATGTAACTACTTGCGTAGGTTGGGTCACTCATAGCAAGAAGTTTAAATGTAAGAATATGAGTTTTAATAAGCTACTTTTCCCCTAGCAAAAGAAGGCATCCAATTCATGTCAAATTAATTTAATTACTGCTTAATCTTTACTTTGTTGAATAAATGGACTTCCATTAGTAAAATTCTATTCCTATCACCTCTATGGTAATTAATAATTTGGGTATAATAGTAGCGGAACTGTTACACCTAAGGATAGTAGAGGCGTGCAATTTGGGCCAAAAAAAGCAATGTCGAAACAAACCGTCGACCACATGTCACATTCCTCAACCAACGGTTTAACTGTTATATTGATTTCGTTGGTGATTAAAGTCCTTGTTTTACGTATGCAGAGGCAAGGAATTTTGACAGAAGAGATGCTGAAAATGAGAAAATAAAATTTGGAAGAAAAAATAATATAATGAATTTAAAAAAATATTTTTGTTGCAGTTTCCAATTCGTAAAATTATACAGGATTTCTGTAATTGAATGATTGTATCACCATTTAATTACATTTTAAAACCAGCGTTATGGCTCATACGGATTTAGTTCTCATAGTTGCATGTGTATAAGCAAGAGGGTGAGACATGGTTGTTTTCATTATCACCCGTGATTTTCAAATTATGTTCAGAGGCAATTAATTGTAATAGTAGTGTGGGTGGAACTGGAGGAATGAATTAATGTAGATGGGGAACTGATCAAGTCAGTTTTACGGATGAGCAAGTTTTAGCAAATAGACCTGCGAAGGAACTGATTGCAATTATAGCTTAGCGCATTACAGAATCAAAGTTCTAGATATGTAATGAAATGGATCAAATGAAAACGAAGGTAATAAGACGATCGAGACATAGGAAGGCAAGAAAAAATATTAAAGTTTGGTGCGTATACCATGGCAAGTAGAACAGTTAACCTATTGAGTAAATATTTTTGACGAACATGAGACAAGGAGGATCGAGCAATTGGAGGATTTTGAGATGGGGGTGTTGAAAAGAATGGAAAGAGTTAAATGGGCTAAATGAAAAATTCAAGAATAAGTGCTGAGTGTGGTAGGTGTAGTGACATTATTGTTGGGAGGAATGCAAAGAAGGCAAGAAGAGGGTATATGTAGTGGCCAATGTAAGTTAAAGACTGTGAAATAGGGGACAACATTGGGCTAACGAGAAAGAGGGCGTAAATGATTAGGGATGCTGGACGGAATGAAGGGAGGCGGTGATCTAGTAGATTTGAAGAATAGTTTGCGATAATGCAAGGTTTTCATTATTTAAATTTGTATCAAATGAGGCTTTTAAGTGTCGCTTTGGGCTAGTCACTCGATTCATCAAAAATCTAGCTTAACTGCTGAACTGCTATTATTCTCAGTCTATCATTTGTAAATTTCTCACAACTATACCCTGAAATTCTTTCGGATCATCCCCGATATCCCGCATGCCCCTGGCATTCCGATAACGTACACTTGATATGACACCAAGATTCTCAAGTATCGAATTGTGAGAGATTAAGGAAGCCCACGTGTGAGACTCGAATCGTCCGACCCTTGGGTGAGCAATAGGCCGTGGTAACTATCGGATTTATATTTAGAAACCTTCAATACTTCTAGTTTTGCGATCATTCATTTTTTCTGATTCCTTGGGGATGATAATGTTTCACATTCGTGAGGCGTCAGTCTTAAAAACTCATGAGATCCCGTCGGATTATGGCCCACACCAAAGTTTTGACTACTCTCTCGCCAGCTATCGCCTTTCCCAAACACGGACTGTCGATCCTTCCGCCGACAACGAACATCAAACCTTTCGCGCGACCTTCCCGTCTAGATTGACCTCCTCGCCGCGAAACGCCACGCACTCGGTGTGATTATGACTGCGCCGCACCCTCGCCGTTCCAGCCTCCTCCCCTCCTACGAATATTCTCCCCCCTTTTGTCTCCTATCTCCCTGAGACTCGGCCCTCCTCCCGGTGATAAATGGCTCCCGTTCCTGAAATATCTGACCGGAGAGAAAAAGAGGTAGGAAGAAAGAGAGTGAGGGATTTTCCGAATGTATACGTGAATGTGTGTGCGAGAGAGGGAGGGGGAGGGAGAGAGATATTGCGCCGGGAATAAGAGGCGATGTTGGGGAAGGGACGATGATGTGAAGTGAGGAGGGCGTGGTTGGACAGAAGGGAGTCACCGTTTTGAGGGAGGGTATTAATCCAGGGGAGATGATTAAAAGAGGGTGCGATGGGGAAGGAAGGAGAAGGATTTGAAGTCGGGGTGACATGCATTTCTTTTCTCTACCTCAAACACGTCTCTCAACCCTTTTCCCACCCCGTGAACCTCGTCCTCCCCGCCTTGCCCTTCATTTTTTCCCTCGCCTCACACGCTCCTCCCAACCTTATATACACTCACACCTCGCCTCACGTCCGCGATCCCTTCCTTCTCTCCATTCCTCTCGCTCTTTCTACGCGACTCCGTGACGTGCACATGACGTCACTCGCCCACTGCCTCTGGAAACCAAGTCAAGGGTGCTCCGACCCTTCCCGACCGACCCCTCGGCCGACACCGAAAAATCCCTGCTCTCCACACTCCTTAACTCTTCCCTCATCACCCCACCATCCCTTCGGTTACTCCACGACGGCGGGGGAGGGGGGGGTGCTGGGTTCGTGTGCACGGGCGGCTGAGAGAGGAGGAGGAGGCCGCCACGGTCTCCCCAACAAACTCTCCCGCCCTCCGCGCCTCAGGCGGCTGGAGGATTCGGGGGTTTGGGTGCGGGGAGAGAGAGATTTCTCCACCTTGTTCTTCCGGCGGGTGACGGATGGGACCAGGTGGTGTCGGGAGGATGGCCGCGCGGAGGCAGTGGGGACGGGTGGGCGACGCTGGGGCTGATGGGGGCGGCACGAGGTGGGACGGGGGCAGCGGCGGAGGCGCATAGGGTAGCTATTCCAATCGGGGTCGGGGCACGCGGAGGGGGGAGAGTAGGGAACTGCACGTGGTGGAGGGAGGGGGGATCTCTCACCCCCTCTGATTCCCTTCCCCTCTCATCCCAGGGGGTAGGGAGGGGCGGTGTCGTTCCCTTCCCTCGGTGGAGGCGAGGTCGTCGGTTACGGGGTGCGCGGGAGGGTGGGGCGAGAAGGAAGAGACTCTCTAGACCGGTCGGACCGTCTGTTCAACGCTACACCTCTCTGACACTGTGGCCGGATTCTATTTGTGAGTGCGCCTGCTCGTGGCGCCTCGTCGTGAGAGAAGCGGAAGGAAATGGAGAGGGGGCGGGGAATGACACACTCATGAGTATGTCTGTGTGTGTGTAAATAGGAAACAAAGAGAGGATTACGATGATATTTGAAAGGCGGGGATGGGGATGGAGGAGGAATACAATAATTTTGGTTTTCCTGGTCACGTCAAAGTTAATTCAATGGCACGTACCGATGCAATAGTGGATCTTAGTAGAACATCGAACTATGGCAGCAGCATTCGATGAGGAATTACGGTGAAATTAGAAAACAATATGAAGAAAATAAGGGAAGTCGTAATTCCACATCCATTTCAAATCTAAAACGTATTCTCAGGTTTTTGAATTCTCAGTAATTGAAGGATTCGGTCACACAAGATCTCACTTAACCCTGCAAGTTCCTCGGTTATCGATTTTAATTCATAAAAAATATTGAGTAGTTAATTGCAGCCAATGGAATTCAAAGACGCCCGGCGGTAAACTAATCGGATTCCATTGACTCCATTAAAAATAAATACTTGCACACTTATAAAATTATTCATTCTCAAGATCGGATAACTAACTTCGATTCATCTTATGAGCGTATGATGATGATGAATAAATATTTCTCAAAGCATCTTATATTGCCGGTTTTTTAGTCATAAGTGTGACGTGGGTCACACCTGGGTGTAGTCATCATTGTGATGGGGTAAATGAGGAGGATTCAAGTGGGATATTTTGACGCTTGATACGAATGTAAGAGTTATACATTTACTCGGTTCCCCAGTGACTGATTTCTGAAATTGGAAAGGGAATTAAATATATTGTCGCCGGTATCACTTCACGAGTTGGTAATGACTAAATTCAGCATAGAACGGATGAGAAATAATTTGGATAGGTCTAATATCATTGCACAAAAGTTTTCATTATACACACCCATGCCTCTGATTGCGTTGTCGATAAACGTCCCTACCAATTTCCCAAAATAGTGCACTAATTTCTTCTCTTATTAGTCCCGCATATCCTTCATAGGCCATTTTATACAGCGTGTATGCCTCGGTTGCAGCGCAGGCAGTCAGGCAGTGTGTGTGTGTCCCTGGGAGAAATTTTGTGGCTATTTCGATGCACTGGTCTTCATTCTGAGCTGACGTTCTCGGGGTTGGCACACATGTTATATGCAGATCAAGGAAACTTCTCCGACGACGCTAAAATCAAATTGAGTGTGAAAGCTTCGTATTCTTCTAAATTCCGTGAAATTATTTCTGAGTGCAAAACACTATTACCCGGAACGGATATTCCCCAATAGATTCCTACCAGACTTTGAATGCGAGCTCGGTTTTTCTATTTTTTTCACGCTGATATCACTTGGTATGATAAATGATACTATGTACTTCATCCATATCCGGATGAACTTCGGAACACGCTCGGTCAAAACTTTTGTTTTTGTGATTTCCGTGCGTAAATCACATTTAATTGGGAAGATACGGTCGGAAGTGAGAAGTTAACTGACCCTCTCAACCCCTATTTACGTAATTAAGCCCGCCACAGACTTATTAAAGAGTCTCATACACTCTCTTCAGTACCAAAATAGACATCTAGCCCATATATATACTTTTTCAATTTTTTAATATTATTACTTATATTACATGTAGATTTCTGCCACGACTTAATATGCACCTTATAACAATCTTGACCAATAATAAATGCGAATGATACTAATTTATTGGCGTTTTATTACGATCAAGGCGCTATAATGCAAGTAAAATAGAAACCGCTCAAGTATTAAAGGATATCCCAGGGAAAAAATAGGAATTAGAAATTTTAAAAAAATTAAGTTCTCAGAGAAAAGTTTACTGAAGAAAATTTTCAAAAATTAACGATGGACTCACAATTCTTCCATGAATGGACGATGAGAACGTTAGTTTCCAATTCTGTAGTAATAGCTACTTTGACAAATTACTTCAATTACTGTAATTACAGTCAATTACGGAAGAGGGTGTTGTTAATTTTTCCATGCCTGGTCAGAGCATATCTCCTCCTTCAATAAGGGTTAATTATTGGAATTAGTTGAGAGGGAGTGATAGACAGGAAATTCCTTTTTCCTTGGGAAAAATCATGGTTGAGGTAATACTTCAACGCCTGAAATACTACATGGACGAGGGAGATCTGATTGTGAGAGGTAGAGGAGGAATTTGAACTTGGGGGTGGGAGGAGGTGCGCAGTGTGGCCCAAGTGACTCTTTGCTGTCCTCCCTTCTCCTTCTCACGAGAGCGGAAAGGAGAGAAAGGTGGAATTGTGGGATGAGTTTTGGGAGAGGCACCAAGTGTGACGTGGGAAGCAGCCGCCATAACCTCCTCGCCAGATGTAGGTGGCGGCTCTTGGACGTGGGAAGCAAGGAGAACCGGGTGGGTGGGGACCCGGGGAGGGAGGAGAAGAGCGAGGGATTTCGGGTTACCAGTCGCATGTGCGTGCTCTGGACGGAGGATTTGGGATCGGGATGAGAAGGGGGAAGGAACGGGATGGGGGTGGAGAGAAGAAGGGAACGGTCATATTTTTGAACCAGATGGAAATTTTATTTGGGTTTGGGGAAGCTTTACGTTTTTGAAAGAGTTTCTCGCCCTTCGGTTTGTTTCCCTTTTTTCGCATTCTCAAGTTTCACGCGATTAGAAGCTCAATTAATTTCGGGATCTCGTTCCCTGTCTGCGGAGCATCTCGGCGGTGTGTCTTAACTGCGCACAAATTCTGGCGTCACATTCCGCCGAAGGCCTCCGAGGGGAGTTGCAGCTTTTTGCCATGTTATGAGTAATGAACCAACGCTCGTCGGACTCGCTAGCTAAAAAAATGGTTGGGTGGGAACCTGCAATCCTTCAAATAATCTCTCCTGAAATTCTGCCAGGATATACTTTTTTCGGGTAGTATAATTAGATTAATAGGCATGAAATTAATCGAAGTCATTTCCATTAATGTAGTGATACTCAACATTCTTAGGTACTCACGTACTCCTACTCAATGGTGAAAATAGTATTCGAGTATATTATATGATACCGCAACGCTCAAAAGGATGAAAATATTCCTCGTGTCACAATATCTATTTTGATTAACATCCATGAATAAGCACGAATGTTTCATTAACATATCTTTGAGAATCGATCAAATAGCGTACCATTTTACTCTTGTAGTAGGTACATTCATCCGTAATTTTATCCGCTGTTACTACTTGACTCAAGATTTTTTCTGAGTGAGTGCTAATTAAAATAATTTAGGTGAAGTACCTCGGTATTGTCCATTAAAATAAATACAACTCATACAAAGCTGAATATCAATACGCACAGAAGAATGATCAGCTATACTTTAATTTCTTGAAATAGAGGATGGAGACTTTTCAGAAAAAAAACAACAACTACAGCAAATATCGTGCAGGGAAATGTGGATTTGTGGAGCATTTAATAACGTTGCTTGTACGATAAAAGGGACGAAAAAAGGAGAAAAACCGATTTTTACCAATTCCTTTTGTTTTGAAAATTCGTATGCAAAATTTATGGTACTTGGCTTCAAAATGTGCTTCTTTCTCTTCTCATACGAGGGTCATCCGGAAAGTAGTACCCGTTCTTGAAATAAAGACACAAAAGTAAATATTAACAAACATAAAAAATTTATTTGAAAGAGGATACTTTAAACTACTTCTCAACATAATCTCCAAGCAAATTAAGGCATTTGTCATAACGTGTGACAAGTTTCTGTATTCCTGCTGCATAGTCCTTCGCCGCCAGCTCATTGAGATACAGGGTCACTCATTCTTTAAGTTCTTCATCGCTGTCAAATCTTTTTCCTGCCAAAAAGTCTTTAAGCTTTGTAAAGAGATGAAAATCTGAAGGGGCCAAGTCCGGGCTATACGGTGGATGGTCGAAAGTTTCCCATTTGAATTGCTGCAAAAGTTTTTGTGTTATCCCAGCTGCATGAGGCCTGGCATTGTCATGAACGAGAATGACACCAGTAGACAATAGACCTCGCCGCCGATTTTGTATTGCCCGCCGTAATTTCTTTAATGTTTCACAATACGCATTGGCATTAATATTGTCTCCACGGGCCATAAAATCAATAAGCAATACACCTCGTCGATCCCAGAAAATGGTTGCCATGAGTTTCCTGGTGGACAGAACTGTCTTGAATTTTTTTGGTTTGTTTGGTGAATGAGCATGATGCCACTCCATTGACTGTCGTTTACTCTCAGGTGATGCATAACAAACCCATGTTTCGTCACCAGTAATTATGCGAGTCAAGAAAGAGTCTCCTTCATCAGAATAACGTCCCAAAAACGTCAGTGCTGCAGCCATACGCTTGGTTTTGTGCTCATCTGTAAGCATGCGAGGGACCCATCTTGCACAAATTTTTGCATAATGCAGATGGTGTTTAACAATTTCATGAACAATTGTTCGAGAAACTTTGGGAAAATGCTCACAGATGTCATCAATTGTGACGCGCCGATCGTTCCTCACGAATTCGTCAACTGAGCTCACCAGTTGGTCTGTAATGACAGACGGTCTCCCCGAACGCTCATCGTCGTGTGTGTTCCCCCTCCCCATGTTGAAGTTGCGACACCACCGCCGAACAGACGACTCGTCCATTACATTGTCTCCATACACCTCCTTTAATTGGCGATGAATATCACATGGGCGAACGTTTCTTGCATTGAGGAATTTAATCACTGCCCTCACTTCACAACTGGCGGCGTTCTCAATTTTTTTAAACATTGTAAACAATCACAGAAACAACACAGGCAATGCTAGCGTCACGCAACTTGGCTCAGAGAGGGCAGACAAGCCACTGAAGCTATCTGACCTCGTCCAGCGGCTACTCGCGTCGTCAGCACTTCATGCGGCACGAACGGGTACTACTTTCCGGATGACCCTCGTAATTAGGTGCCCTGTATCATAGCGCATACGTAAATCGTATATGTAGCTCAGAATTTAATGAATAAAGGAGTGAAATATGTATTGTCTGTAAAAATCACTGAGCAACAGTTTGAAAACTTTTCAATTATTTTGATCAAAATATATTTGATCTTTTAAAAAGAAAACTGGAATTAGAGCTCATCCACCCTGCATACGCACATTTGAGGAAGCTACATGCCATTATCTTTTAACGTGGTATTCATATCCCTTACCCTAATAGTACCATCCGTAAATCAGGCCCTCGAGAAAGGATAAAAGACGAAAGAATATCAATCCGTTTGGGTACAAGGAGCAATAAATCTGTCGGACAAAAAATACCCCAAAGCGACAGAATATATTGGGTTAAAGAAATCAAGGGACAATCGGTCGTCTCGCTCATTTGGATTCGATTAGTCTCGATGTCCCCAGCGGCCGTCTCTTCATTATCCAACCCCGCTGCTTCCCTCTTCCCCCCTCCCATACAAACCACCCACACACTTTCTTCCACCCTCTTTCCCCTCACTCCCACCCCCCCTCTCGACTCCATCTTCAGTCTTCATCTCCGTCGCCGCCGAATCCTGATTGGCAAGCTGAGACCTTGTCCTCGATGCGAAATCAGCCTAGGGGTATCATCCGTGGGGTAGTGGACCCTTTTTGCCCTCCTTTCTGCCCCCTCACTCCGCTCGCACGAGCCGGGGATGGGAGACGGGGAGCGTCGGAGCACGGGAAGGAGGAAGGCGCCGAGGGAACGGAGTGGAAGGAGGGGAGTGAGTGGTGGAGGAGGAAGGAGAGGGAGCGAGAGGGTCTCCGAGAGGCAGTAGGGAGGGCAGGAGAGGTTCGGGAGAGGAGATGAGGGAATCGATACGATCCTTTTCTGGTGAGGTCAGGCCCGCGAGGGCCTCCTTGACCAGGGGCGCCCAGGAATAAAATATATATATAGTATATAAAAAAAGAGCAGTCACACACTCTCACGGGCAGGCACACGCACCAGTTCGGCCACCCTTTTGGTCGCGCGGATCGAGAAAACGTCGATGGTGCTCCCTTCCTCCCTCGCCCATTACGAGGTTGTTTCACGTGGAATATCGCACGCGGCCATCTTCGAGGGGCGTGATATGCTGCGTGTGCGGTTACCTTTGTCCGTGCGACACCGGAATGCTCGTGGTTTTGCTGCGGTAAGGAAAGGTATAAAAAGCGGAGGTTAAGGGAGGGGAAGGAAGGGGATTCGGTGACTACCTGGCCTAGGGAGAGAGTCCTGTTCCTCGCCCGGTTGGTGCTGGAGCGACCGTTCTAATTTTATTAATAATAAAGTTCGCTCCCCTTTCCAAACCGACTCTAGATTTTCTCTGTGGACAGCGTTTCCGTTGTTCCCCTTTGGCGCGCACGTATTTGCCCAACCTTAAACCTTTTCGACTGCCAACTGAGGAGCAAGTGTCGTAGTTTCTGCGAAAAGGATCGATCCTTCAGATCGATGGAGATGGCTTAAAAAGTCGTTCTTTTCGAGCGGTTGTTGTGCCCGTTAATAATTAATCCTTTTCCCCAACGGTAGAGTTTTCGCAGTCGTGCGTTTTAGTGAAACTACGTGGTTTCGTGGAGTGTAGATTTCGTGTAAAAAATTTTAATCATTCATTCCAAGGTCAGCGTCTATCGGACGTTTATGAAATTCTTCTGACTCTTTTTGAAAGGTTTAAAAAAATTGGAGGGTACTATACATGTCGCGGACCGCAACGGAAATTCCTTTGCGGTCTGAGGCCTCATAGTGAAACTAACGATACTAGAAACTTTATCGAAACTAGAAATACTTTACACAAAGGCACAAGTTAGGTCCCGATAGGATATGTCAGTCATCTGCTCCTCGCCATAATGCAAGCTCGACTCTAGTGAGAGAATTCAAGGGAGGATAAAAGGAAGATTCTTATCAGACGCCAAATTCCTTTAAAATATTAATGGCATTGATCCTGTAGTACTTGTTTTTCGGTATGCACATAGATATCGCGTATAGCATGTTGGGGTCGCATTTATATATTTTTCGTTATCTCTTTGACTTTTCTAAATATTGTGTACCATTACTGTTGTTCATGTCGCCCTCTTTGAACAGGTGCCCATTGTGAGTTTGGGGAACACCGAGCGATAAGAGAATGCAAATAAATTACTTCACAAGGCTTCAGCTCTTTGTGGTTTTGTAATGGTCGAGTTTAAAGTTTGAGATAGAAGAGATTGCTAGAGATTGGCAGTAACGATCACGTAGAAGCCTTAAGTGTTTATTTTCCCGTGTCATATAACATATGCGATTCATCTGATAAATTTCATTTGCATGAGAATAAAAATAATATCGATATTGTTGACATATTACCATTGGCTCAAGTTTAAAATTTTTGTGCAATATTTTTGGCCGGAAATATTAATAATTATAATGAACACAAGTTCGTCACTTATTTTTCCATCCTTTTCCCACTTGCTAATACCATGCACACTTGAAACATTTTCGGTTTTAGTCATTTGTAAATTGAAAGACATGGAAAATTCACTTTCCAATACATTGAAAGGTTGTTCAAACTGGGTAAAATCATTTTTCTGGGCTTATACTTTTTTGCTATATGATGTTTTATCTTATATTTTAAAGTGTTTTTTTAACCTCTTGAAAAAAAAACTGTTTTGCGATTGTATTTTTGGACGTTGATAGTCATGCTTGTTAAATAAATATTTTTGACCTCTGAGAAAGCTTCCAAATAGATAAAAGAAATGTGAAAGTTTCCATTATTAAGATAGCCTAATCGAATGAAAAGTCCTGTCTTTAAGAAGCAATATTTTTTTAGATAATCAAGGGATTGGTTGTTTTTCTGGATATTTTGAACTAAGCATTTTCCAAACTTGAGAAACTTTACAATGAATCGTTTTAAATGTTAACCAACGGCTCACAATTTGCTTGAAGTCCGGAAGTCGATATCAAGTTCAGCTGCACTACGGCATCTTTGGCTTATTCTATTTCTTTAGACTCCATACGCCTAAGCCTGGGTCTACTTTTCTTTCCCTTTGTTACCCCGGCCGTTTCTCTGTCGCGCGATCATATCTAACAGTCCTTGGGTCTATTGTTTTACACTTTCTCTAGAGCGTATTTGCGTCAGGTTCATGTTATCTTTTAGATTTTAAATTCTTTCAATCTGACGTAAGAACTCTGTTTCACTAACTAGGCAGAACGGTTGTTGAATAAAGATCTCGTTCATTTTGTAAAATTCCCCAGAAAAGTTACTATTAATAAGTTACCCAACATTAGATGTGGAAATTAAATGTTAACAGCGAGCTCTCTGCGTAATCGAATGCTTACGTCAGGTAATGCCATATTATACAAATGAATTCTATATTGATTTACATACATATTCTGTTCCTCAGTCACTCACAAATCGTATATTACCTACTTTAAGCAGGCACAAGATAATCTTGAGAACTGAGGCCTCTGCAATTACATATGTTTTAATCCAACAGAGTTTATTTTTCTTCATCATCTTGGTAAATATAATAGGAATATACCGGTGCTATCTTCCCTTTGTACAATAATAAACACGTAGATTATAAAACCGGTACTTAAAGATAAATTAATACGTGGGCCTAGGTGTTTAATTCACCGTAGGAAAGTGGAATACCAGTTCGTGAATTCATTCATCAGGGTTATGTAGAAAGCCATCCTGGTGTTAAAAATATTCTTACTATTCGGGTCACATCATTCTTCGAATTGTAATTTTTCATAAATCATACTGCTGGGTGAAAATAGTCGTTTGAAATACGTTATTCCAGTAAGAGCTAGGATGAAAAAGTTGCTAATGAGCTTACTTAATAGTTAGGCTGGTAGCATCTTAAAAAAGGGAAAGATGGCTCGTTTAAAATCCAATAGTGCATGTAAGTAGTAGCTTTGAAGACCGCATGGAATAAATAACTCCAGTTTATCTGCTTAATGCCCCCTGTGGCAGCAGCTGGGCGAAGAGGCATATGATTGCATTTAGTGTTTAAGAGGTGGGCTCTCCTACTAGGATGATAAATATCTCCAGATTCATCGACGCCTCCCGATTGTATAGCTGAAGCTGCGGTTTCGTTAACGACTCCAGTTAAATTCCTAAGAGATAAGAAGGAATAAAATTGAAATATATGGGAGAGGATGGATCGCATGAGACAGATATTGATGACTAGATGTAGAAAAAGAAGTAAAGCAGTAAGAAAGCATTGGCTGTGACTTTCTACGGTGTATATTTTGGAGTGTAATGTGTAGCATTTTACTTATGTTATTTCAATAAAGAGAATAAGGCTCGAAAATAGTTCCGACAAAATAAACATTTTTCATTGACATTTAATGTTTCGTATTCATCTCAATCAGTAATATTTTAAGTTGTTTCATCAGGTGAGTTTGATGCATTCGGTATAATTACAGTAAACATACACGAATAACTCTGTAGATCAAAGCTTAGAATCAATAATTTCAACGTAAAAGTGTACTAAAATGACATTTATAATTCAAGATGACATTTTTAAGGTAAATGTTTCTACGTTTATTGTAAAATAAGTATGTACTACAAAACTATATTCAAGAATAAGCTTTTTTTAAGCTCACCTCTACTCTTGGAACATTCTTCATCCGGCTATTGTAATAAATACCTTCCGACGAAACGTTTCATTCATATAATCTTTCCATCGTGCATTCAGTAATGATGTGTTTACGAGTAGTAAAATTTCTTGGAAGGTGAGGAAATTTACCTAGTGGTCTGGAGTTTTTGATAGGGCCTACATGTTTACAGTCGATATTCCTCATGTCCTCCTGCTGCGCAGTTCTCCCGAGTCTGTCAATATTGCTACCGCAGCAAAAAACCGTCGATATTCGTGATGGAGAAAGTCAAACTCATAGGAAAAGGAATCCTTCCGAACCTTGTGGGAATTTTCATTAATATAGTATATATCGTGTGACAAACACACAATCACTTTATGATACATATTTTAAATTCATAATTTTTCTCAGCATTACTATTCAACGTTAATATTTTTGCGCTCATTTTCTTCTCAATTTTAGCTCCCGGGGAATAAAATGCTTGGTCGTTTTTGTTTGTGCACTTGTTGGAAAAGGGTTTCTCCGTTGCGTGTCAAGAACAGGCAGGTTGATATGGATATAATCTAGTGTTCTAAGGCAAGCCCCATAAGAAACGAGAAGTAAAAACAGCGGAGTGAAATGGAGAGAGAAAAATTGACCCTTGATCTTGTTGCAAATCATATTTTAGGTTAATTGGTAGAAGGCACTCAAAATAGGAGAATGAGAACTTTGTTTGGTGATGTATGGAGTTGGAATGAGGACGGTCTCTGGATTTATAAAACATCCATTGATGAACAAGAAATTTAATTTGTTCTCGTGAACCGCATTCGAATCCCTCCATCCACTATCAAATTCCAGCCACTCGAAGGACATCACTATCCGGTAAGACGGTTTCTAACGCCATGTGCGCCACCCATTTTTTTCGCGAAAAACTTAATAATGACTATTAAAATAATGAATACTGAATTTACAAGTGCAGTTGTTTTCTAAGTCATTCCAACTATAAGTGATTTTACGCGAAAGTTTTATCACTTTACTCTTCCTTTTCAAGACTGCGTAGGAGAACTTTCTTTCTGTACTTGAAATGCATGAGCTTTGCTGTGGAACTACATTAAATGGCGTACTTTGGCGCATAGAGGCGGGGGCCATTTCGTGTCTGTCTTTCGCTTAATAATGAGAATCGGGAGCAGAAGGCGTGTCTTCGTCTCCCAGTATCCGTAAGTGTCATTGTCAGCGGGGGATCTAGCTCATGCGGTAAAGTAGAAGGCGTATTATTTCCGCTGCGATCTATTAAACAGATGAGAACGTGCATCTCCCACTCATCGTCATCCTCCCCACGCCCCACCATCCACGTCGTCCCTTTCCCATCCCTCGCTCTCCCCATGCTCGGCTCGTCACTCTCCATCCTCCACACGAGCACTAAACCTCTTCCCATACGGCTTACTCGGTATAATGCCACCGTTTTTCGCCACCGTCTCCCTCTCACCGCCTTGCTACTAAGTGCACCCTAAACTCTAGACTTCCTTTCACTCCCCGAAATCCATCCGCGCATCAGGCGCGGGACTTTATCGTCCCATCCCTGTTGATAGAATGCGATTTCTTTAGCATGAAAAATTGTATTGAATCCTGCCGGTAGGTGACCGGGAGCGGATGACCTGGAGAGTAGTTCCTTCCAATTTCGGGGGGATTGGAAGAGTCTCGAATTGATATTGGTGCGACGTATTTCAGGGAGCGATGGTTCTTTGTTTCGATCAGTGTTTTTTTGCAGAGGTAGCATTTCGCGCATTCGTGTGGGGATCATTCATCGCTTGAATTCCGCTACGTTTAAGGGTCTCAACTCCCATCAAGGATCCGTCGATAAAGAAACCACAGATTAATAATCCCAGGCACTTTTATAAAACTGGTCTCTCCTATCATTGGCAACATCCAACGAACACTACGGGAATAATATAAAACAATCATTTCTACGACTTTTTTTTCAATGAATGAAATACATCTCCCAAAGTAGTTGTGTCCATAATGTACTTTCATTTAACAAAGGGATTTTGAGTGGAATGACAGCTAACCGCACTTTTTCATGACAGCCACGTTGAAATCCTTTTTGGAAAATATACGGAAAGTTTTGATCAAAGGACCGGCAACATATTATTTTTCCTTTATTCCCCAAGCTTTGCAGTTATATTGATCTGAATACATCAGCTATTAATAGATATTTTTCCTGCAGTTACTTCTCGATTACTGTTACTTAAGCGGCTAAAATTATTCTAGCAGATTGCGCCACTCGGCAAAAAATATCAGAGATAAACTGCCAGCTGACAAATATTTTCCACTGCTTGATTAAAGCAAACTGATAGGAAAACCAGCGTGCACGCTAGCAACCAGCACTGCCCACAAAATACATATATTATTTCCCTTATTAATGATATCAAATCAAAATATTTTCCAGTTACATTGGTAATGAAAATAAGTTTGTTTCAAACCTATAGAAGCAGGCGCCAACGGCCCTGAGTGGATAGGGAACACTATTTCGTAACTTCGTATAGCTACACTCCCGTATAATACTTTGCTTACTCTCGTACTTACATGTAGATGAATTTAACTATAGAAGATAGCATCTGTGAAGTTAAAATGGGAAATGAATAAGATAACTTTCATTATTACATATTCCATGGAAGTAAATCAATTCGGTCTCAAGGCGAAATAAATGAAGAAATGAGAGTAAGGCCTTGTACTAAAGAGTTGGTTATTCTGTTAATAGATTTTGTAAAAGTTTTAAAATTCGAACTTGACTAATGACTTTATTCTCAGCTAGTGACGCTTTATCTCCTTCTCTACGGAGGTATCTTCGTTTCCTTTTATTTTTAAATATATAATTGAGCCATGCAGAGAACAATGTGTTCCTGTGTCTCAATAACATTATTCTACTAATGTAAGCGACGTCTGCTGCTAAATAAGTACAATGATCAAATTCTGAACAAGGAAGACACGCGTGACAAGAAATTTGGAAATATATAATCATATCAGACCAACTTAAATACTTCTACATGCAGTCACTCTAGCGGCGGATCTTTTGTAGCAAAGACAACCGAATTATACAATATGGAGAGCATTAGAGATCTATGTTATTTCTTAGTTGAAACGAGTTGTTGTTTTACAATATTTAGGCATTTAAAATACCCAGCGTATCAAAACGATTTAAAAAAAATAAAAAGTCGCGCGCCTCCTTCAAAGTTGCTATGAACGGTGTCACTCGATTATTATATTAAACCAAAGACGGGAATCATTCACAGTGCGAAGCTTTAATAAAGAAATTGACCATATTATAAATATCTGACTAAGGAATAATTTGAATTCCACTTTAGGTTAATAAATAAGACCGTGGTGAGCGTTATGAAAAATGGAGACTGCCAAATCGATCGTTAGGGATTGTTTCTGTGTCCGACTCAATGTTTTCGAAATATTAAAAGAGACGTTTCAGGTCTGGTGAAATATCATGATTAATTAAAAATAGCAATTTTCCACAAAATAAAATTTAATGCGACCGGTTTCAATGGTACTACATCATCACTAGGTCTGATCTGATGATGATGATGTAGTAACATTGAAACCGGTCGCGTTAGATTTTATTTTGTGGAAAATTGCTATTTTTAATTAAGTTTGTGAAATATGTTTTCAAATATTGAAAATTAAAAATTTATTTTAAGTTAACATTCCAATTATTTCAACTACTGTATGTACTTAACTTTTACATCGCACGATAAAATTACCAACTTTCCTTTAGAAGCTGAGGTCCTAACACCCATTCCCAGAAAATCTTCGAATTGTCCTAGATTTTCCACCCAAGAAAATAAAGTCTCTTTTAAGTCGCTGCGACAAGTTATTTACCGTGGAGAAAACACCAAGTCCTCAGAACACAATTGGGAAAAGCTTAACAACGTCTCTTACACTTTATGTACGTATAATTTCAGCGTCGCGGCGCCTCTCTTCTGAGATCATTGGGGAAAGGACGCAATAAATTGAGAATCCTAGTGTGGTCCCGGCGGGGCGTACGCGGATCCACTTTTCTCTGCTCCCCCATCCTCTTGAGAATGAAGCAGGGGGAGAAAGGCGCTGGCTGTGAGTAGGCGACTGGGATCCTCGTCTCCTCGACCCCTCCAGGGTCACTTGTTAGCGTATGTCGGGGCTGGGGAGAGGGCGGAAGGGCGTGGGGAGGGCATGAGTGAGCGCGACGAGGCTTGGAGCTGCACCTTCGTGAAGCTCCTTCAAACTCCCTTTGATCATTGACACGGCACGTGAAATTTTCACGGGCTGCCCACGAAGTATCCTGCGGCAAGAGACAGAAATATAGGTTTCATTGCTGTGGAGCGTTCATGCGGACACGCACTTCGCCGCTTATTTATACTCGAGTCAGCACTTTGCGTCTCGGAGCGGTCTCGCTGTCGGATTAATGTGCTAATCTCGACCCGTGTATGATTGTTGCATATTCATTTAGCCGCATTCAAAGAGCGAACGGCCACTCTTAGTTGAGTTGAAAACCGGAAGTTTTTCAAAATATGGTTCATAAATTTATGTTTATTCCCTAGCATTTTTTCCTGATCCCGAGTTGACCTCATAAAAATTGACTGCATTAAAGTGTGGCTGTCGTGAGACCCAATTAGAAATATTGAGGTTAAATGATATCTAACCATACCGTCCATAACAAAAGCCTTCGCGAAGGCGTCTGGCCGGGGGTGTTATCCTCCATGCACACTAGCCATGAAATTAGAGAGGAGAGAAAGTCGTCTACATTTTCTATTTAAAGTTTATTTAAGTTAATTTGACTGCCCTTATTTCGTTTTTAGCCGTGTCCTCTCCTTTAAAACCCAATTAAGCTAAAATCTGTTGTGAAATTAATTTTTTTTTAAATTAAAATGAGACTAAAATATCATAGAATAAGGTGGTGGTAAAGGCGTAACTACTGAGGTGTCGGAAATGCAGTTGCACAGAGATCTTCATTAAGATCTCTGTGCAACTTCCGTGCAGATCCGACTGCAACTTGCTCGGTTTTGGACAAATAAATATTGCCAGATATAATTAATGATAGGAGCTGGATGTTCTTATCATTTACGAAAATATATATTATCTAAAAGTCAGATTTTTACAACCACTATATCCATGTGTTGGGTTTCAGCTTGAATATTTGTATACCCGTGCATGAGCTAATCCAATGGTAACTCCAATGAGCATCAATGTTATTCTGCTATGAGAATTCTATACGCATACCGTTAACATAGGGGGAAGCGGAAGTAATAGTGGCACTTTCGTAAAGACTACTGACACATTCAAAATTCATTTTTCATTGTGGCTGGTTATAGTTTAAATATTAATATGATCAGTTTTATCTAATATCCTCAAGTTATAAATTAAGTGCGAATTAAGGGATATATTGGCGAACATTTTAACAAATATCTCATCTTATAATTGTAATATTTTGTCCGTTTTTATTTCTTGCATCACACCAACGGTAAAAGATGGCCGTAGATAAAAGATTCACATATAATTATGTATCCCTGTATGGATTTAAATTGTGAATTGACAACGAAAATGTCAACAGAACTCGTTCTTTTTGAGGGAAAACATGCATTTGCGAGATTACACCGTAAAGACAATGGCACGGCAATCGTTACGCTGATTGCGCCGTGTGTATTGTGAACCTCGACAGGAGCCCTCTCTCAATTTCCCACCCATTAACAAGAAAAGATAGTTACACTACTGCGGAAGGTCTAGAAGCCATTAAAGGAATAAAACAAAACCGCGTGTTTATCATGAGAGATTTTACCCAAGGGAAACGAAAGTGAAAGACAAATTTCTGAATGATAATTGGGAAAAAAAATGAGATGGGGGGATCTGAAACTAGAATTTATGTAGCCGAAAAACTCTCGAGTTAATTATTATAAAAACCCAAAGGGATGAAGTAGTACCGGGATGAGAAAATGGTAATGAGCGAAGGGTACAATACCCCTTTGGCGATCGAGAAGTTGAACACACTAATGATGACGGTGGAGGAATGCGTCGAATCGATTGTTGGATTCTCGACTTCAACAAAATAAAGATTGCGAAAGTAATGCGAGGCCTAAGTCTGAGTGGGTGGGGGAGGGGCAGAATAATCATCATGGCAGCAAATTTGAAATGAAGTAGGTCAGAATCGCTGTGCATCTGTGTTAGGGTGCTGCCTTGGTGAGTGCTCGGGGGCTGATGGCTGGGAGGACTGAGGAGATGAGCGGGAAGTTGCCATGGTGAAAACACGCTCATAGGAGTTCACTTCGTTAGATGGAAGATAAATGAGATGACTGTATATTGTTGATGACCTCAGACAACATCGTCGGTCGACTGCGGGGGTACCGCTTCTCTGGGGGAGAAGGTGACGCGCTGTCCGAGCGGTGAGGAGTCTTCCTCGAAGGGCGACTCCTCAAATCACACACCTCCCAAGTGCCGGCCCTGGTGCGTCGTCCATTTCGGTTCCCGGATCCTACGGTTCCTCATTATGCACTTCTTCAGATCGGCCGGAAAAGGTTGGTAGACTTCGTTCCTCATTAGTGAACCGCTATCATCCAAGTTTAATTGTAGTACGTGGCTGAGACATCAGAAACGTGTTTGAGTTGTGAGGAAGGGAACTTAAATGATAATGGAGCACACGAATAGACTCTGGTTATCGCTGATTATTGTACGAGGTAGCCAGTCCGCTGGGTTTGCCTAGCGACGGACGTTCTCGAAGCCCAACACTGAGGCCGTGGGTTCGGACGCTACCTCGGATAAGGATGTTTTTCTTTATGCAATTTTTATTCAATTATTTACGCTGCGTGACTCCTAAAAATCTCCTGCAGACAGTACGTACGCAAAATACAAGAGCTAAGAATGAATATTCAACATACTAATGTATAAACGTCAGCCACGGGAAATTCTTCAGTAAGCTTCAATCCGATTCACTCGACTCATTGACGAAGTATTTACTTCTTTATGAAAGTTAAAAGTTCTTTCATTATTTTTATGTTCTCTCAGCTAAATGAATGGCATGCTTATTGTTTTAACTTTTCACCAAACTTGTGTTTAATTTTCTTTTTCCTGAACATATTTTTTGGTTTATAAATTAGTTTTATTATTATGATGATGAATAGAGAATTATTAAAGAAGTATTTTTCCCACCCTTCAAAATTCGGCGATTTTTTACTGTAATCCCCATCGATTAGAATAATCTATAGGCAATGAAAACTGATGAGTCGTGAAAATGAAATAGAAACACCACCCATAAGTAAGAAGAAAAAATCGGCCATTTTAGTAATTGCAATTGTCGACCGACGGATGAAACGGGCACAGCGCGTAATTACTTTCAAATAAATTACGACGTTAATGCCATGCTTTCTGATGATTTGTTATTTTTAGGCCGTAACTAAAACTTACAATTACACGCATCTTCAGCAAGAAGACAATTGTCATTAAAATTTTGCATGAAACAATAAAACAGCAGCTTGAATTTCTCAGCAAAACTCGTGCGCGCGTTATTATAATGTAAATGACATTTTTCTGAAGGATCGTCAAAATGTAATTTTCGAACTTGAAAAGAGGTCAGTGTCTAGTGTAAAGGTAAGGTAACTTCAATGCAAGGGACAAATACGAGTTGATACACCGTTGAATCCTGGGATAACCCGGGCATGCGGGTAGTGTACACTTGAAAGACTCATGCAAATATATTACACAAGTCTTATTGAAATTACTTCGTCTAATTTAATGGATGATCCTCGTTTAAAATATTTCATTGCAGATTTTGGATGAAGTGGTTAGACACACGCAGAGAATTAAGATTCATTGAGATAATTAGAAAACAGTCAATATACAGTGGTATCACATCATCCAAGTGAGTACTATTCAAAATCTGGATGATCTAGGAAAGGTTGAGATAATATTTGGAAGTACATATAGCTATTTGACTTCCGACCTTCTGTCGAATAATCGAAATCGATAGATCTGTTAGTAATGCCTTGCGAGATATTAATTATGGTAAATACTCTCTTACGGTGTTGTTCCATATAATCATTGTCATTTAGCCCTCTGGTATTTCAGCGTCCAGAGGTTATTTCTTGGAGGGAATCGCTCAAATATACAGGAGTAAATCTCGATCCATTCTAGATTATTAGCATTATCTTAAAAAACCAAAAGAGAATGAGTGTGAGCGTGAAGTGAGTTTGCATCGAGTATTTGTGTCATTGCAGTATGGCGGCCGGAATATACTACGGCACCATTAGGACGCCCTTTGCCTCGTAAGCATACTCTTATAAACAACCTCATACCTCAGCAGTTAAGCTAATCGGGCGCATCAAGTTAAGATCCTCCCTGTTTCTGTGTCACTTGGGTTGAGCTGGAGCGATTCGACACCATAATGCCCGTATTGATCTCGGAACATTCGCGTTAATGATTCTCGGAAGAGTGGACTCATCACTTTCAGCGCGCTCCTTCGCGTCAGTCCCGGCGTCATATGCGTGGTCTGCCATAGAGCCCCCTTTCTCTTTTATTAACCGGTTAATGAGGCGGGCCCGCGAGGGAACGGAGGAGGTATGCACATGAGGAATGGATGGAAATTAAAGGCGAGCGGTATATGAAGCATGCTCGGGTGGGGGGGGGGGGGATGGCCAAGAAGGTTCGGAGAAATGAGAATGGTTTGACGGAGGGGTGGGGTGGGGAGCGAGGGTTTGACGCGGCGGGGAGATGTGAGCGGGTCGCCAGAGAGGCCCGCTCATGGGAGGGTGGGGGCATAGGATTGGGAGTGTGGAAGGGCGGAGGGGGGGATTCGGGTTACCCCGAGTGGGGTAGGGATGATAAGAGGGGGTGAAGGGATAGCTCCCGATAACACCATCGCACGCCTACTCTCATTGTTAACGCTGTCGCAGGGATAGAATCCCCGCTGCCGTATTTCCGAGCAGATGACAGCTTCCATTCTTCGTGCACACGTCGGGATGATCTCGAATCCAAATATACTTTTCATCCGTACTTTGGTGCTCTCAAAATCATTCGCATTTACTCCGGCAAGTATACAAGCGGGTTTGATCGGTATTCTAGTATTACTCTGCTTTAGTCCACGTGCGCTAGTCCTATAAAGAAATGGGGCCGACGTTCAGCAACCAACTTCAGCAAACTATGCATTTAATGACGCATTAAAACATCTACGAGTATATTTGGTTAATTGTATCCATAGTAACTTTGTGGAATTGCTTCATATCAAAATGAAATACACTATGTTATCCCACACAAGTGACTGATGATGTCGATCTTCGACGAAACCCGGGCCGTACAATAAAGCTCTTGTGTGGGATAACATAGTGTATTTCATTTTGATCTACGAGTATATGTTAAACTGTCTCTTGCCAGTGACTAATAAAATCTTATATTTTCGAAGTTTGGTAATAAGGAGAATAATAACGGAGAGATGATTAACATGGGAGGGTGAAGTCTTAGATATCTTAGGCTCCATTGTTGATTTATTCTTTGAGGAATCTTCCGCACGATAAAACGTTGAGGAGTTAGTCTGTCTCTCCCGGTTATTCCAGGTCTCCTTAGACATTTAGTGAAATAAGTATTACTTTAGTCACTAGGTGATCAAATCTTACGTACACAATAAAACGTCTACATTCCTGGATATATCTAGTCCTATAATCGTACATATTTGAGCCGAAATAAAAGACACCCGTGCTGTTATCCCATAGACATATTTATTTTTAATAAAAGACAGTTGTATTTTATTGTTTGATTCCCATAGGCGTTGAATTGAAAATATTTATCACTTGATTCATGAAGGCAATCATAAATCCACTCGAGTACATTCTGCTGGATATTTTCTAAATTGTTCTGATTATTTTCTCTGTTCCATCTAGGTCTAGAATCCTTAATTAAAATTTGTTGCCCCCAACGGTATGTGTAGTTTTAAAACCATATATTTGGCTTTCTTTGTGTGCATATTTATACATCCACTCTCCCGAATGCGCTCACTCCAGCCCAGTACTTGAGATCCAGTGCCATAGATATTAATGCGGCTTTTATTATTTTTCATTTTATCCGTATACAAGTCATGCCAGGTAACATTAACCTATATCCAGCTGAATAAATTTTGGCAGGAAGCCCAGCGCTCTTGAGTCCGGTTCGGTCTGGGGCAGGTGATACATCCTATGAATACATTAAATTTTATGAATGACGCTTGTGTTATAGAAATGCATCATTTTTAAGACCTTTAAAGTAAATGATAGCTGCTCGCGTGAAGTGAATAAAATTGTTTCCAATGTTTAGGGTGATGTTGTAATTGAATATTAGAAAAAATATCAGTTCTGGGTAGTTTTTCATATTTTTTTCATATTCATTTCATTGAATTATTAGCTTATTTTCAGTATAATGGAATCAAAATATGAATAAAGTTTAACTTTAAGGGAATAAATCAAATTAAAGACATTTAACTTTACAGTTTTTAACGGTATTTCTTTATGAAGACCCTCGAAATATAATTGCTTTTTTATCAATTTATTTATTACCTAAAGAATGAACTGAAAGTTAGCATTCATGAAAACTTTCATTAAATATATTGTAGTAATATATATATATATATGAATAATATATATATATATTAAAAATATAATAAAAAGTATTGCCATTCAGCAATCCGTAGCTTTTATCCGTTGGCAATGCCTTCCTAGATGTTAATTTTTGTCAAGATTCCATTGATTTATGTTTCTTATCCACATTTCATTTTTATACCGTCCCCTAAACTACCGTTTTGAACTACCAATTATAGATACATAAAGTTTGGTTTATGTGGAGGTTTTTTCGGCAATGAGTCACCATTGAAAATCATTGGCTGAGAAGCGCTATACACGCTTAATTCATTTTATATCTTATTGCGCGTTTTGTGCTTAGTTTACCTGACTAAAGGAAGAAAAAGACTAACCTCAACATAGGAGCTTATTCCTTTCCTTCTGTCCAAATATTCATTATGAGACCGGAGAACGACTGTTGGTTTAAATATCACAACACGCCCCGTCGTAGACTTTTTAACTCAATGAACATTATATTCCGAGGCCAAGTTTTCGCAAATTTCCATACACACATTTTGCACATGAAAAATATTTTTCATTGATAAATAACTGCATGCATTTTCTGGTGGGATTAAAAATCACGAGCAAAGGAACGTCTCTATAAATACACAGCCAAGTAACGCTAAGCATGCTCGAAATCCCTCGTCTTCACCCGTTCCTCCTCGCCCATCAAAATGGTGCTCTCTCGCCCGTTAGGAATGCAGGCCCGTCTGCGGAACTTTAGACGGCACATGCTGCAGTTCGAATATAGGCAGATAATTTGCAAAATTGATGAGCGAAATTAATCAACTAGATATACCCCCAGGATTCATCGTTAGTGTGTGACATCAAGCCGTGGTGGAATGTCATCGGCGGCGGTCGTTAAGGCCTTTGGGTCCATGTGGGAGGGGCGTGAGGGTGGGCGGGGAAGGGAGAGCGGGGGGCGGGACGAGGTCGTTGGTACCGGCGGGTTTGGACAGGTTCACGATCTCACTACCGTTGACTAATAGCTGCCCTACTGATAGTTGACGTCCATAGCGTCATGGAACCAATGTTGTCGTCTGTTAGTAAGTGAAGTGATGCGCTTAATCTTTTGCCTAAAATACTTATGCTAAATCATATGACTAATGAGTTCCCAAAACAGAAAGTTTCCAAGTGTGTAAATCGAACATGCGTGTATAATCAGCTGGCTTATTGTTATTTTTAATTTATTTGATCGACTAATGCGGACGAATGCCTACACTAAACGGCAAGGATACGGATTCAAAAGGTATATGTGTGTGTGCATATATAGAAATATGTATTTCATTTAAGGACACTTACTTAAAATATTTTACGCATACCAGTATAATTGCACTTTTATATACATTGTTTTTGTCCGCGACCTGGTAATGGATACATGGTATACTCTTTGATTTAAAAAAAATAGAACTCGTACGAAGAACTCTTATTTTCTCATAATTTGAAGTGCACCATTGTAACAGACTGGTGTCACACCACTTAATAAAATCTCGATTTCAATGCCTTTAGCATTATCATTAAGTAAATTTACATAAGAAATTAGCTCCTAAATTCTAAGAAATTGCGGGACATGCCGCCACAGAAATTTTTAACGGAGTCTTCCGCTAAAAGTGCATTACAATTCAACAACTTCAAAGCGTAAAAATCATTCGCCTTTACCGGGATTCGATCCCAGATCCCTCGTCGTCTAGTGCTATCGAGGCGTCTTTTTATACTCAGAGATTTTGGTGGCCTTAAAGGAACAAGATGTTGTGACGAAATACCGTACGTACAATGTCAAAGGCATTCGCAGTCGTGTGCGTTGCGCCAAAGTCTACGAAGTTAAAGCCAACTTTCAAACTCTAGGGGACTTTAAACACTAGCAAAATTTTACCTTTCACAAATTCCGTGTCATTGAGGGATCTGGGTTCAAATCCCGGTCATGGCAAATGATTTTTACACTCTGAAATTGTGGCTCGTAAATGTTTCACTTGAAGGTTTATCCTTATCATTTATCGATTGATTCTCATTTTACAAAAGTTGAACTGATGATAAAGACTTTATGAAATTAAGTGATCGCCCACAACCTGCGTGCTTGTGGGACCATGAGTGCTCTTAACATATCTTATCTCGGGTAAAAATAAATAAAGCAAGAGAGGAAATGACAGTAGGGACAACTCTGTGGCAAAGAAGAACTAGATGGATTATGCACGCCTTCAGGCACAATGAATTAGTTGGAAACATTATGGAAGGAAATATTGAAGGGATGATTTCTTGAGAAAGACCAAGAGACAAGTGTAGAGGACCGATTAAGGATATAAAACAACTAAGCAATCAGGTGTTGAGGGCATTAACATTGAATTGAGAAGAATGGAACGCTGCATTATATCATTCTTAGGATTAAAATACTGTTGATGATGATGACGACAATGGGTAAATTAAATGTACAGGAAGCAAGAGTTACATTCTCCCACCTATGATCTCTGTCTGAGAATCTAATTCGTAAATCCACGCTTTACTGGCGTCGCATGACTGCCCAATTCCCCGTGCTGTAATATGGTCGTTTATTTTGTCTGGAATGCCCTTGGAGAAGTGTGTCAGGGATTCTCCAGCAGCCATTCTAGAAGATGAGAGAACTGAATTACCTCCAAGTAGATTCTATGAAGAACCTATTGCAACTATTCCACCTGCTATTACCCAGCGTCCATGACCCGTTCATTCATGGCCATGTCGTACTTGACCTTTCATGTGGAGAGTAATTGCCAGAATTTATTGAGATTCTTACTGAAACCCTACGTCTCATCGCTCTGTAATATTTTCAACCACAACTAACTGTTAACTCGAAAAGTTAAATCTACCGTAATTGCATTCTCTCTCTCTATTTTTACGTCTTATTGTTGAGTGCTTTAAAGTATTGACTTGTAGTTATTTCACCTCTCGATTCTCTTTATCACGTTTTAAAGCACGCATCTTCATATTTTCGTGCCATTTTCTTTTTGAGTGCATAAGGTTAATGTTTGCAATATAAGAGGAATGAAAATCATTATCTAAATTTGTGATTATACTCAATTTATGTCAAATCCGTGTTATAGGAGTTCTAGTGGTGTATCAACAAATAATCGCCATTATTTTATACAATAATGCTATTTACATTCTGTTTTAAGTATTACAAACTAAATACAGTGATTGTATGGATGCTTATGGAAATAATTTGGCGCTATTTTCACATTACGGATGAATTATGTGTCAACGTGCATTCATTATATGTTTCGCTGATGATTTCTCCATAGTGGGCAAATGACATTATTTACTATTTATAAACATCCATTATTTCCATGGAAATATAAATAAAGGAAAGTGTTTTTATGAACTTTTTCAGTTTTTGAACATTTTACCTAATCGCGAAAGATGAGTTCCTGAATTAAAACATCACAAACATTTTTTAATGTTACTGTGCAACGAGAAACCAAGCTTGGTATCACAGAAGTATCTATTTTAGCCTGAATCTCCTCAGCACAATATTGTCTTATAAGGGGAACTTCAAATATTTTGTAAATTTTAGAGTGATTTGTATTATTTCGTTTATTTGTTTCAGTTTTAAAATTTGCGTAGATACTTTTGTGGTCACCACGACATTCAGCCTGAAGGCTGGCTTGATAGGACTCACTGCCTTTTACTATTCGTTGGTGAGATGTGTGTGATTCGCACATTCCGAATACGGTATGCTCTCTCTTTCCATATGTCGCCGATTTTCTGAAGTGGGTTCAAGTATTCAGGCTTGGTTTTACAATTTGAAGAGCGTTGGAAAGCATTGCCAGGATGTGGAACCAAAAATCATCTGGCCAATAACCGCGAATATTATCCGCTGGGTAACCTCTACAATTGTTTTGCATCGAAAACATATGAAATATTTAGTCCTAAATTATTTTGTAAGATTATATTTTTCTTTTAGACAGTAACAATAGATATCGGATATAAAGTCCAAAAACGGAAGTCCAAAAAGAGGTAACGAGACGATACTTCGTAAAACCCTTGTTGTTTATCGTAGGGATGCGCGAGGGAGGGCATTCTGCAATTTAGGAAGCGAATGGACATTTAGATTTCTTATTATCTTAATAAATCGCGGATTTTTCGAGGTAGTTTAAATATTGGGTGCATACTGACTTTACGGGGCTTATCCGTGCATAGTTGTGCCGAGTGATTGGTTTATAGAAATAATGAAATTCATTAATTACTGAAAAGGATAAGATAATTGAAATGAAACCTGCCGGCTCCTGCGACCCAGCGAACTATTTCATTTTGTTGACGATGAAGGCATTAGCTTCCGTCGCTGAAAGGGATCATGCCCAAATAGGGCTGGCGTACATCACTGTAGGAAGGATAATTGAGGTTGAGATTGCTTTCTTTATGCTAAGGCTGACTGCGCTGTTGTGGCGGATTAATGGAAAGTGGGTCCCATTATCTCCTTCAAATTGATAGATGATGAAGTTGGATGAAATGTAGCCAGATGGCATGTGTTTGTGTAAGAAATGTTTTTTCCCCAAGAATGAAATCTAAACACTTTTTTGTTCCCCATCTCATAATTGGAAAAATGCTTTGACTGCTAAATGAAAATTCGTACCTGTTTTTTTATTAGTGAAACGTTTGAATATTTCGCCGAGTTAATATAAATGTTCCATTTTCTTGCCCAGGTGACTAAATCATTTAGGTTCTTTTGCTCTTAGTATAGCGTTATACTGAATCCAGTTGTAGGTGGCAGAGATGGCGGTTCCATCTGCATTTCGTTCATTCTTTCATCTGGGGAAGCGAAATATCATTAGTGGGTGAGTGTGCGCGCTCGCATACCTGTACATTCAGAAACATATGCATTAGTCTATTTCCGAAAATGGATTACTCCTAGAGGAACATCGGCTGCCATTGGGGAAAGGAAAGGGTTATTGCCTTGTAGCGAAATTAAGAATGATTTACTAGCAAAGAATGATCAGGCTATAAGGAAAATCGCAATAACTTAATTAGAAAAAGATATTATTCGGGAAAATCTTATCTAATTCACTTTTGGCACCGAGGAAGATGAAAAAAATATGTCGTTTCTCATTTGAATCGTCTAGCATGCTATCTGAGACTCGGACCGGTTAATGGAGAATTGGTTAATCCAGATGGTGAGAGATTTTCACGGGGGAAAGATAGGATTTTTGGCATCCTAGCTCTACTAGTTTTACAAGGGAGCAAGTAAGGGAAGTTGATAATTGGGTTTTGGGACTACGTATGCATTGATTACAAACTGAGCGATCCCCCTATGTAAGTGTACGTTAAAATATTTCACGTAGTATACCATTCCCATGAAGTTTGTTCGATTCGTACGTGTATAGTAATTTTTTTCCGATAAAATTTCTTATTAATTAGAAAATAATTTTTTTCAGACAGCTGTAGATGAAGATTAGTAGATCGAAGGAGAACCTTCCCAAAACTCAAGCATTGGAAGTGAGACAACTCCTTCCATTTCTCCAGTTCTCTTTTTCTCATTAGTCTATGAAACATTTTCACCGTAACAAGTGTTGTTGGAAACGCCAAGCCACGGAGTCATCTTGTGTAACTTAGCGGTGCCCAAGGAGGAAGGACACATTACCTGCTTTACACTCAAACCATTGGACTAAAACCTTCTCCAGAGTGTTAGAAATTCATTAAATTGCAATTTAGGTCACGATAATTCTCCCTTCAGTGGGTTATTCAGTGTCACGGCTCGGGGATCTTAATGTGAGCAGCCCATCCTGCGACCAACCACACGCCTTTCATCACACACACGTGCCCACACCGCCTCAACCTTACTTTCAATTTATACTCTTATATATTTTTTCATTATTTTTTTATGTTATCATATCTCCTCTCCGAAATGGGGAGCGGGATGTAAATCTCGCCCTGAACCTCCTCCCGGGAGGGACTCCGTCCTCCTCCCCAAAAGCGTCTACGGAAGAAAGAATAGGCGAGAGATGGATGCGGTAGATGGCTTTTTTTCGCAAGTAGGGCGTTGGGAGGACGTGATAAAAAATGTATTCATGTATTTGGGGGTTGGGGTTTGTTGGGAGGGCTGTGGTAAGAGAAGGGAGGACTGACGCGTGTGAGGGCTAACCGTCGCCGCGGAGACCTCCGCCGTGTGTCCCTCGGTGGGTTTGCGGATGCAGACGAGCGCAACGCAGTGCTGCCAATCCAACGATGTCGTCAACGGGTTCAGCGATTTTTTTAACGTTCAAGCAGCATGTACTGCTCCCAGGCTTAAGGCGCTTTGTCGTTCATGGGTGCTCCTTAGGTGTCGAGTTCCCGGGCGTGACCTTTTCCCACGTTTTCGCGTGCAACTTATGCTCCAGGACATTGCGCGGTGAGATCGTGCCCGTAAAGAATAACTCCTGTATCGCCCATAGGTTTATACTTCGTTTATGTTTAAATTTAAAAATGTGATTCCAATGAAAAATATAAGAGTTTTAAGAACTCTGCTACATGTCACTATGGGGAAACCAGAAGTTCAACATTCAACCATATCATTTAGATATTTTTTAAATAAAAGAACTTGTAATTAAAATTTCATTTTAATGAATTATGTTATTGTGTTCGTAATATTTGCTGATTCCATTGTAAATCTTTTTAGTGCTCAGCTTCCTCGCAGTACTGCAAAAAAGCTTTTTTAAAGAGGTGTTCAGGGGAGAGTTTAAGGATTTGGTGGATTAGTGCCTTACTAAAATATTTGGTGGATTAGTGCCTAACGAAAATTGGCTCATTTGTTGGAGCCGTCCATTTAATATGAGATGAATTTGATCTTTGATTTATTTCACTCGATTCCGTGAAACCATAGTATGCATCCATTCCATTAATGAAACAATGTGGTGGCATTCATTTTAGAAAGCGATTTCATCGCTTAAAAAGCAGTCCTGGCAAATACCGATGGACTAGGATTTTAATTTTTTTTTTCAATTAGTTCGTTCTGGAAAGTATTTAGGCATTTACATAAAAGGTAGGAGAAATATAGGTAAGGGCCTGGGTATTCAGCTTTGTACTCATATCAAAAATATTCTAGAGAATCCGTGGATTGCTTCCTACGGATTTTAATGCGAAGAGTAAAACGTCCTAATCAAGACCTTGAAACAAGATGCATTGATGCTGCAAATATCCGCGAGCCATATCTAGCCTAGGTTAAAGTGGGAGACGGAGCGCGAAGGTTTGAGGCCGCGCTTCTTGGAGACTAATTCGGTCATTCATTCCAGGAGCGAAGGGAACACGGTACGGCAGGATCAATAGATACTTATCGGTCGACTTTGCTGTCGGCCAATCAATCGCGACATCTTCTTCTTGAGGAACAGGAACCGCGCCATCCCATATCGGCCTTTCGGCGGAGTCAACGGTGACATCTCACGAATTTGTTTTGGTAACACTGTCTTTCGCAGAGGGGAGATAGGGCCAAAAGGGAGGGGAAGGGTGGGGTGTGAGGAGAAGAGGGTAGTGAGGAAAAAGGAGGGAGGAAGAAAAGGTTGGCGCAGGGTGGTAATTTGCCGTGGCAAGGGACAGAAGAGACAGTTAATGGGGAAGGGGAGGAAATGGGATTAGGAGGTGCCGTCGAGAGGAGTGAAGAGGTGGGACGGGTGTGTGGTGGGAGGGGATCGGGAGGAAAGTGGCGAGGAAAGGGGGTGGGTGAAGCTATAGGGAGCGTAAGGGAGGGAAGGGGGAGGGAGGGGTTGGGGATGAAAAGCAGTTTAGCAGGGCAGGCGTGGGTCACGGACGGGAAAAGAGAGAATAATGAGCGAGGCACGGGGCCATCTCCGCCGGAGAGTGTTGAGGCGGGCGGGGAAGGCCGATGGGAGTAGGTGGGGGCGGGGGGAATGAACGTTCGGGTGAAGGGAGGACCGGGAAGGAGCCCTGAGCGACCGAACTCTCGTGAGAGCATGACTATGTCTCCGGATAATGAGCTGAAATGGTAACTGGGGTACAGAATGGGAGGGGAAGGAGAGAGTTTGGGTCTGGTGGGGATATATAGAGAGGAGAGATGGAGGGAAGGGAATGGAGGCAACCTACCGCATCGAACTGCTCCTCTTTCGTCTGAGGCCCGTTCCGTCGCGGGAGAAACAATTTCCCCCCTCCCACAAGTTGGCCCGTACCGCATTCCCTCCCGTTTCCTCCTTAACCCTCCATCCCCAACCATCATCCCGTCCCTAGTCCATCTCCCTTCCTTCGGCCTTTATTGTTCTTCAACCCCTCATCCTTTTATTACTTTTTGATTAATCTGCGTAGTCACGCATATGCTTTAGATTTTCCAACTTTAGTATGCAATTTAAAACGCGGTTTCCGTATGGAAAGAGTCCTCATGGAACCCCCCCATTCCTTTCCATTTCTTTACTCGTCATCTTGAGACTCCCATGAGAATTTTCCTTTTATTTAGGGTTCGGCCATTACCTCTCTATTGGTAATTTATTTTCCGTTCCTCACGTGTCTTTTCTCATCAGTTATATTTTGACTCTTATTTAATTGCTAATTCACCCGAAATACGATTATTTTTTTAGGAAAAATTTCGTACTAAATGGCTCGTTTTCTCACTTAAACATACAGTTTTCATAAATGATCTGCATTTTGATCTTTTCATGTTTGATAGCGGCAATTTGTTTTTAATGCATAGAGAAAAATAAGTTGGAAACAGGAGCCTAATGTCCTTATTCTCATTTTAAAATAAAATCTTTTCTCCGTGTCTTACTTTTCTTCCTCATGGCTCATTTTTTTCAACCTTTCTCTCGTTTTAAGAAACTCATTTTCTAAAATCGTTTTTAACTCGATTTATTTCTTGTCTACCCTGCCATCTTCACTCATCTTCTTTCTTTACTATTCGGCTATCCCCCCCGTTCCCCGCTGTTACCTCCTTCAGACTACTCCCTCTTCCTCCATTTTCTGGAGTAGTCGGCAAGGTCAGTCCGGGGGTCGTCGTAGGAAACAAATGAGTAAAGGCATGAGCATTTATCTCATCACCGTAAAACGATGTCTTGCTGACGTGAATTGAAGTCAAAACATTATTCCATCTAAATATGATCACAACGGACGAAGAACGCGTTCAAAAATGAAAGTGCAGTCGCCCATACTTGCGATTCGTTGGTCAATATAGTTACATATATTTCTATCCAGTGCGGATGGTTAGGGACATTCCGAAATGAATTATAATTCCACAGGGTGAGTTATACCGTAATGTCATTCACTGATGATCCCTTGAAAAGAAGTTTATGTCGCCACCTACGGCGAAACAACGGAATTTATATTTGAACTTTAAGATTCTATCCAAGGAAGAAAGAACTTAGATATTATTTAAGTATGCCACCAATTTTCTGCTTCTCAGCTGTATTATATACCGTACGCCTAGCATTTTCACAATTCCCGTAGTTTACAAAATCGTTCACGTTTCTAATTATTTTATCGTTGACCGCATCCCGAATGTATCTGGTTTCTGGCGTTTTCCAGCGGATTTTTACAATATGTCAAATACTCCATGTTACACGCATATTTGATCTTGTAGAAAAAACCCAACCATTGGTATCATCGCAAAAGTACAGCTTAGCAACTTAGCTTACAACTTACTACTAAGCTAAGTTGTGAGCTGACAGCTTACGACTAAAATACCTCTGACGAGTAAATACTTTAAATTAATGTATCTTTTGCGTAGAAAACCTCTGTCGAACGTAAAATCTGTCCACTGATAAGATATGCTCTCTCTGATTTATGTCTTCCGTACTTATGCACATGTATTTCGTTTCCACGTATTAACCATCTTAATACACACACGTTAAATATCTTAAATATTTTCCATCCCTTAGTTTAAAATCGCATTCTTTAAAAAGAGTTGGCAACCTTAATCACGCCATTTGCGGTATAGGACAGGTAGTCCAGAGGATTTGAATTCCCACAGATTAAACACAAATGCTCAAATGGTGCTCATAATGCGTGGAAAATTATTTTTGACAGTCCTTTTATTCCTTTAATGTTTTTATGGGAATCATTCTTTGGACATGGTCTAAACTTCATGTCTAATATTTATTCCTTTCCGTAGCCCTTGCAGTGACTTTTCTATCAAAACTCAGAACAATTTCCATTCCCAATTCTATTTCATTCACCTTACCTCCGCTCCTCACTCCATATTTTTGCTTTTTTTTAATCGTTAAATTTGAGATCGGTCCTGGTAGTCACAATTCCACCATCAAAATATGGTGGTCTAGCCATATATTCATCTCGACTAATTCCGCTTCACTCCTTCATTTGAGTTTTCCCCTCTCCTCACCCCACCTTCATCTCCTCTCCTCGTTTCCTTGCCCTCCTCTCGCAATTTCCCTCTCGCCCTCCTCCTCCCAACCACCCTCCCCAACCTCCTCCTCACATTCCCAATCTCCTTTTTTCACCGCCACCCCTCGCTCTCACCTCATCCCCTTTTTGCCCTTCCTCTCCAAACTCCTCTCCCCAACCTCCCCCTCCCTTTAAAGCGAACCTCTCTCATCCGACCCTCCCCGTCCTCCCTTCCCCGCGTAATGAAAAAAAAATCCTTCATCCCTCCCTCTCCACCGTCTTTCTATTCCTTCTTTCTTACCCTAAAAAGTCCTCTTTCTCACTCCCTCTCCTCATTCCCTTCCTTTCTCCTCCTCTCTCCACCTCTCCTTTCTGCACTCTCGCCCAAAGCCTCTCCTCTCCCTTCTCTCTCTTTCCTTCTCCCTCACCTGCCTCGCAACCACGCTACGCAGAAAAGGGGTCGAGCGTAGGCAAGGACGGGGGGTGGAGTAAGGTCCTGGATGTGGATGTGGGTGGCGGGTAGTTTCGGAGGGGGAGGGAAGGGGTACGGCGGGCGAGGAGGTGAGAGGCTCAGGAGGAGGAGGAGGAGGTGCCGCCGCCGCCGGAGCGGGCTTCTTATCGATCCCAAAGCGTACGCACGGGGACGGGAGGGTGGAGTGGAGCGGGAGTGACGGAGAATGGAGGCCACGGAGGACTAGGGGGGAGGGGGTGAATGTGAGGTGGGGGGCGCCGCAGGGGGGCGGGCAGGGTTTGGAGGTGTGGGGGTGAGAATAGCCGGCCTGGCTTACGGGCCGCACGGGGAAGGGTTTCGGGGGGAGAGAGGAGGTGGGCGGGTTTTTTTTCCTTTGAGGGAGGGGAAGTCCTACAATGAAGAGCACGCGGAGGAAATATGGCCGTGTCGGGTGGGAATCCGCTCCTGGATAGGGCCTTGCATTCGGTATTAGGGAGGGACTCCTACCCTCACTCCCGCCTCCAACGCGCCCGCCCCCGCACCCCTTCTCCTCACCCCGAACACTCCCGCTTCCTTACACTCTGCTCGGAGGTTTACGGTGAGCCTGCCCCACTTTTTTTATTCCCGCGATTTTTATTTTACTTCGTGGAGGCTCTCAGTTGGGAGGGTGACGTTGGGTGCAGGATTGTGAAGAGGGGTGAGGGAGGGGGGAGGAGAAAGAGACACATGGGGGAGGAGAAAGGGGGGATGGGTTAAAAAAATAGAAATGAGGAAAGCTGCGGGGAAGTAGTTTCGGGGAAGATGTGGGTTTGATAGGGGTGTGGCTCGTTGGAGGGGAACGGGTGTTCGGTGGAAGTAGCCTGCGAGGGAGGGAAGGGTGCTGAGATAGGAGTGGGGGTGTGGGTGAGGGTAGTGACTGGTTGAGTGGCATGCACGAGGCGCGCGGAGAAAGGGAGTAGTCGAGTGATTCTGGATGGAGTACGCAATGCACCGGCAGCGGAGTAGTAGCTGTCGAGATCAATGTCATTCCGGAAAAATGTAGTTGCCGAGAGAGGAGGAGGGAGATGGAGATGGAAGGGGAGGATGAGGGAAAGATCGTAGGAGAAGAAAATGAGTCGCGACGTTGCTGTTTTTTCCTTCCTTATTCTCGCATTCCTCGAGAATAAAGGAGGAGTGAGGGAGAGAGATTATTTGTCGCTCCCGTGACAGTGGTCTTGGATACACTCGGATATTGTTATACAGTTTTCCGCTACACTGGTAAGGGATAAAAGAATACGATTCCCATTGATGGAGTGGATATTTTATTTTTTCCCTCTAATTCTTCGCGGAGCGCCACTACTCTCGCAATCTATGCAAATCGTTGTTCCGTAATATTTTCGTAATTGCCTGGAAATGCTGTACGTAAAGTCGGAAATCGAAGTTTCATGGAGTAATAACTTTTCGTTTTTTTTTTGTTTCTTAAAATTTATTTTCATCTGTAGGTTTTCTGAGCGTTTATTTCTTTGGTCTACGGTTTGAAACAATTAGTTCTGGTACGATTTTTGTCTTTTGTGGGAATTACTTTTTCTCACCGCTTTAAATTTCACATCGATTCCGTTCATGATGGGATTAGTACTGCAATATTTTAATTATAATTATGATTGTATACAGCCAAAAGATTCTTAGTCATTGTTAGGCATTCTTTGATTAACATTTCTTCTCATCAAATCTGATTATCTTTTAAGGAGTGTTACACAGATAATAATAAATAAGCGATTTATACAGAATACTTGTTCTTATTCTTACAAGAACACTCTAAAGATTCGGCCACTTTTAATTGTCCAAGTTTTTAAAAAACATATGAAGAAAATATTTCATGCAAAGAAGTACGAGTATTTAACGCAAATCGTTATTATTTTTAAATGAAACCAAAAGTTTATAAATGTAATTATTTTTATAGGGACGTTTTTGGCTTATGAGGAGTTGAAATCTCCTTTAATATTCCTCTTTGGCTCTGTTATGTACAACTAGACGTTTGACTTAGTGGTAAGTTAGGAGTATACTCAAGTCCTATGGCTAATATTTAGCCAGAAAACCGTTCCTCTATATTTTAAAACTGCAAAAAGATCTTGTTCCCCGGGAGATAGGAGATAATGTTTAACAGTATTCAGTTAGGTTTATAGAGTGATGAAGTTATAAAAAAATCATCACAGTTATCAGTCCGAAGGTCGCTTTTATGGATGAGGGTGGTACTCACCTAATACTAAGTCCAATGACATGTGAAATTTACCCATCAGAGTTTGGAATCCAGTTCCTTTTCCTGTGCCATCTGTGGTTTTCCGAGAATATGTGGTACCCGAAAAGTGACACAGATTGACAGTGAGCTGAGGTTATCGAATCCGGGCCCTCCGGTCAGTATCTCAGCGCTCTACTTATTGGAATACGATGACCCTAAAATTATAAATGAATTATACTTTAAGTAGATTACACAAAAACTTTCACCACTTGATTGTTATTGAAAAGAGTAGGGTGGTGGCGATTTGCGTGAGGGTCTGAGAAAAATACCGGCGAAGGAGCAGTTTCGTAAGTTCCAAAGCTGGCAGTGTAAATGACAGTGTAATAGTTTGTTAATTTGGCTACAATAAATGCAATGGAATTTAATTTTCTACCGAGCACCGCCCTTTAGTCTCGTATGTAAATCCTTCCTGCATAAAATATTATTGTTTCTTTTCTAATACAGCAGAACTAATTCCAATCTGTGAGAAATGCAAAAATTTCTTCCGCATTAATTTTTTAATAAAACCGCCCAACTTCTTCTTGCTGCAAGATTATTGAGGAAGATCTAATTAATTCCATTCACACAATTCACATCGGTTTTGCAGTTTAGGAGACAGCATTTATTTAAACGAGTCAAAAATACACTTTAAAGGAAAAATATAATGTTCACTTGACTAATAAAAGTGTGAGATCGAATTGCGATGGACTAGTTTCAATCAAAGCGTGTGCGAAAATAATGGAGATTAATCATATTTTACTTTTTAGCTCAGGAAAAGTGAAATTTCCTTTTTGGCAACATTCTTCTGGTAATTCTTTCGACCAAAATGTTTATAAAATTTAAGAGTGCCTTTTCGAAAAACTTTTTACGCATTATCATAACGGCCAAAATCGTTTATTTTTTCTTGGCTGGTATTTTTTTCAAGGATATTTATTTTATGGCACGCCATTAAATTTATTGTCATGTGTTTTAGCCTTGTCAGGGAAAGAAATATATCGCTTTTCGGTCTTTATCCATCCGAAACCTACCTTGCATGGTAGAATATTAACAGTAATAATAATAATATTCTAGCCTTCTCATTAATCTTTCAGTCCTAGAAATTGACTTGAATTGTTCAAACACTACGAATCATATACACTTGTCATACTATTTTAACCCTAACATAATAGCATCATTCCTCGTTCTCCGGCATTTAATTTTCCGTGACTTATACCTACCTGAACTACTGGAGAGGTTTGTTCGATCCGATGTTTTAGCAAACAAAATACAAGTTTGCGACACGCAACCTGATCATGGACACGCAAATTTGTAATGTATCTTTAAGTTTCCCACCTATGACTATTTCGTGAAATTTCCACGAATAATATTCATCTGTTTACTTCGTATTACCTTGGAAACAGAAATGTGGCATCATATTCTTTGGCGATTGTTTGGAACGTGAAATTTACTGCAATGAATGACAAACACTTTGCGCCATGTCATTCATTTCATGCGCCCACTTCTGCCTGCATCGCACCTATCACGTGATCGTGAATACTTTAGGTCGCCTCATCATAATCGCTGCTCGATATCAATAGCTGATTCTTGAGCACATGCCATTGTTCTCACGACATTTCTTCTCGCAAGGCGACACGCAAGAGAAATTTGTGGATTTTTCTCCGTACTCCCCTAGAATATTCTCAGTGTTATATTTTAGTACACATTATTCTGTTGTGATGAGTATTTTTTGTCATTTTCATAGCTTTTCTTATGTCGTGACACGAACATTTTTAAAACATTATTTTTTCACAATTTTTACAATAGCATACTCTCATTATAATTATGCCCATAGATTGAACTTATATCTTTATGCATTAAACTCGGATCAAATATAAGAGGTATTAATTGCAGTAACTCTTGTTAAAGACGCGCTCAGGTTTGGGTCACCGATGGGTGGAATAATGTGTATAAGCCCGGTAACCGGCGTTAATCTACCCTTAATTAAAATCGTTGGGGAGTCCACGCCATAATTTATCACCTCAATCAAACCCGCCCAATGACGTTAAGGCTGCACAAAATGTCTACTACTCTAAGGTAATGTCAAGTATAAGGACCTATGGGAATCGAACTCTGAGCACGATAATTTATATCTTTTTGTAAGCTAACAGTATTACTTCCCGCAAATCTTAAGCAGTAAAACAGTTTGGTACCATGAATCTTGCAATTAAGAAATTCAGATGAAACAGTTCGTGAAATAGTTGGGAATGACGTTAATCTGGGCTCCACGTATTGATTTCGAAGAGCGACAAAAGCGTTTCTGTTTTCAATCCCTTAAGTAACGACAACACGTGGGTGTTAGAAAGATGAATGAATGCGCCTTAAGTAACCAGAACAAAAGTTAACAAATTAATACCGTCATAATAAAAAATAAATACCCTATTTCAGCATTTTCGTACCGGCTTTAATACATGACAGCTTGGCTTCAGGCATACCAATTACGTAATTTACGTGAATTATTCTTGAAAGATCACACCAATCACGCACGCTTCGTCCCGCAGCTTGTGAAATAAAAGTAAGATGAAAGTGTTGTTAACAGAGACATTCAAAGGTGGAAATTTATGCTCGATATCGTAGCCTTCGGATATAAGGGTATAATATCAGGAGGCCTTCTTGACAAAGTCGTACGTCCAGCAAACTTTTCATTGTAAATATACTCAGAAAATCAGAATTATTTCTTCATTGTAGTTTTGTACTTCATTAAAATTACCACTTTGCTTCGGGTTGTCAATTTTTCCCTGATCATTTGTGTGAAAAACATATCAGGCAACAGTAGAAATATAGAGACTTGAAGTAAATCTTTTCTTAAAAGTTTAACCTCCTAATTAATCTAAAAAAATATCCGATGGTCAAGCAAATTAATACGGTTCCTGAAATCTTTACTTTGGAAATATACCGCGAAATTATCTCATCTTGGCTTAAAATCAACGTAAATGGCGGTCTAAAATCTATGTATGATAAATCCAGTTGGTTTCCGTGGTTATAATTTTTGTCATAGTTAATGGATGTGATATTGTTGTTCGCTTTTGTACATGTAAACCACTATCTGGCATCTACCTGGGTAGACAGGAAGACAGTGTGGATTCCCTATTTGGTAGTTTATCGTTTATGATAAGTTTTGAATGGACACAGATTTAACATTGATCCATTTCTTAGCTTCATCACAGCCTGACGACTCACCCTAAACTGTAATTCTACCTTCCTTCGTTTCGTCCCCCACGCCTATCCTTTTCCCCACCTTCATCGTTTGCCTAACGTTCTCCCTTCTCCCAGTCTTCAACATTCCATCGGCTATCAAAATACTCTGAACCCACCTTTTCTACCTCCTTTGGATTTCTCCCAACAATCCAACCTTCCACCCAACACGCCTACCAATTGCTCGTTTGTTTTTCTTTCGCTCCATTTTATCTTTTCCATCCTTTTCCACATCCACTTATTAAAAGCCGCCAATCTACGCATAACATCTTGCTTCAATGACTATACCTCTTCCCCGTACGAAACCACGCTCAATATCTCAGTTTTGACAAGCTTTTTCTTCAAATCGTTAACAGATATGTCAGTATCCCAACGTAGGAGGTACATTTTTTTTATAATTCTGTGTGGCACCATAATATTCTGTCAATTTTCATAGATTCAGCACACGCATTTTTCAAGGGCGTGTGAATGTTACTCTTTGAGAGAAAATCAAATACTGAAAACTATATATAGATTCGAGCTAATTAATTATTTATAGTTTTTGTTCTAAGTTCCACTCTTACCTATCACTGTGACAATCAGCAGTCCGTGATTTACAATATAGGCACATATTTATTCAATACCTGTTGAAAGTAGGTTTGTGGTAGGTACATAGTAATAATTCTATTTTATCACGAAAACTTCCTTTTATTTTCGCTATATTATTTCCTTCTATTCTTCGTGATGTTAAAATAGCTAATTTTTGTCCCTCTATCTCGCCTACCCATGTTATTGCTCATTATTGCGGACTTCAACATCCCATAATATTTTAATATTTCCTCCACTCTATTTTTCTGGCTCTCTTTGGACACCATTTGAATACTTCGTTTGTCTTTTTCGTTGTCCCACATATTTGACCACTCTTCTCCATACCCAATTTAAAATCTTCAGTTTACACTCAACCTCTTGTCCAAAGACCAGGTATCAGATCCATAAAGCGCTACGTTCCTTATTGAAGTCTTCTTTTCCTCACATCCTTTTAAGATACCTGTCATCAATTCGCCTATGCTTGTAATGCTTATTTGTCTGACTCAAGATTTCCCTTATATCCCCAATACTTACAGCCCATTTTTTTATGAATCAAGAAACGTTTAAATGGAACCCAAATGTATCACTTTCAACGGAACACCCGAGTTAATGTCAAGGGAACTATGTTGCTCCACAGTTTGAAGGCAAAAAAGGCTTGGCATTTTACTCTATGAACTTGAAAAGAAAACTGTTCCGAATGCTATTTAGTGACAAGATCCAAGGTATTTGTGTGTTAGTTTAGGAGGTAAATGAGCACAAGTTTAATCATTAAGTAATTTAAGGAACAATGCATGTGCGAGGTCATTATTGTTCCTTTGATGTTGCCTCATGGTCCATCTCAGCCAATAAAATGAAAGATAACCGATACCGGAACTGCTGTAATTCATTTCGCTTAGAAATGTCGGATTGATTGTATTTTGTCCATTGATTGATATTCCAGTGGGCATTCGTGTCACTACTGATTATTGCAGTCACTAAACGATTGAGAACTAGACAATTTAAAATCTCTGACAGTGACAATTATGGGTGGGCGACGGTAAATATGATTTGATTGCTGAATTACCGGTGCTCTGGGGATTCGTTGATCAGCCTCTCTTATCAATTCCGGAATGAGACGAAATAATTGGCTGCAGCTATGTAAGGACGATTCTTCGGCGTCACCGTGTCATCTTTTCTACTTCTCGTCAACCTGATCAGAATTTCGTTAACAGATTCCAATTTCCTCTTGAGGCTGAGTACTGTATTTCCCACCTCCTCTATTCCAAATGTTTAGCAGAACTGGTTCAGTAGGTTTAGTAAATACTAGGTGGGTTCAAGCTCTAAAATTACTATGCATATAATATATGCATATACATACATACATATAATGTGAAATGTGTGTGAAAATGTAACGTGGAAAATGTGAATTCATTGGTGCGATTGTTCAAAGAAGGCCTAACGTCGTGCAACAACGGACTCGAGAAGCCCCGGCTAAAAACTAACCTATTTTTCCAGTGGGCTAAACGGAACCACTACAGAAAAGTTCTCGGTAGCCTAGGAATCACGGCGTGGACGTCTTAAAACGTCTTTAAGCAGATTATGTTGAGAAATACCAGAAATTTTAAAGTTCTGGCGTAAAAATTTTGCCAGAAAAAACATTAGACGACCTTAGAACTTGAATGCACCAGCGGTAAAGGAAAATTCAGTGATTTGATATCAACTCAACTTCGGTAATAATGAGATATTACTTTGATTTAAATATTTGTTTGGATAGTTGTGTCTATTGTTTTCTAATGTTGTGATGCCCAGCTATGAATGAGATGAATAATCACTAGTATCGGTCTGTGTGGTATTACTGTCATCAACTCCAAATTGTGTTCTTGTCTAACTATCAAGGTAAGAAAATTCACAATGGCTATAATTTTGTGTTTATAATAATTCCCACGATGTCAGCATTGAGAATTGCGTGCAGTTCGTGCTTTCCAGTAATATTGGTGTCGCATACAGTCTTCATGTATCTATCCCCTCCTATAATCGATTTTCTACTAAGATGGTATGACACTTACCCTCCGTTGGAGGAAATGTTTAATAAATCAATCGGTAGTCTTGCGAATTCTATTGGAGACATTAGTTTTTTCGTCACCGTATTCCAAACTCTCAAATTGCATTGAAGAAGAAATCTTAACGATTAAAAACTTTCACTTCTCTCAAGTTTTTCCATTTCAATATTTTCCCACTAATCGTTTTTATGAGGTTTATTTCTTTAGTTCAGCTCCGCAGATTTTGCTAAAGTCATGTCCTTAGATTAGATCTAAATCTTAGAGTGGCGCTCAAGTATTTTCCTTGGTTCACTACATTTTTATATGTCCCTCCGAATCGACTGGCGTAGAAATGATGGAGGCGTACCCCAGGAGTGCACAATGGTGCACATTTTTTTTTAGATTTAGCGGAAGAATTTACTCGGTAGGATGAAACGCAGCCCTCCTGCGGGGATCGCCGGGGATCCACTCTTCGGATGATGGACGCCGCAATTCTCACCTGACAAAGCTCCACCTCGATACCTTCCTCTAGGTTGGGGAGCATGACGGTAGACGAGCAAACAAGCATGTCTGCGTTCTGCCTTACTTACCGCTTCGCCTCGTCCGCTGGGAACCTTCCGTTCCCTTGGCCAGATGAACTCTCCACACTGCTCTCCTTTTCTTACCCTCTTTTCACTCATTCTTCGGATGAATATGAGTCAGGTATGTGATTGCATCATCCCATCACAGCACCAGGCCATTCATCCGCCAGCCATCGTCTTCCGCCATGCTTTAGTTTCCCAGGGCCTGTGGATTTCCCAATAGCCTCTTTGTTCCTCCTGGTAAAACTAACCATTTCTCTTTTAGTGGAATTGTTGCTCCCATACGAATGAATCTAAGATGATGAATAAATCAGACCTGTTACGTATCATTAAGTTCCAAGTTTGTGTTAAGTAATTAATTAAAGAAATTGTGTATATCTAGCGCCAGGCGTTTTATAACCGTCCCTCATGTTCTCTGGCTATGTTTCAAAACAACCTTCGCAGTTATTTCCAGTCTCGTGAGGGTCCTCATTTTTCCAAGTCTCATCGTTCACTTGTGACATAAAATAACCTCTTGTCTTGAGATCGTTTTTACCATATAGTTTCAACTGGAAATGTTTTTCTAGTGGCAGAGTAACGCAAAATTTTCTCACTATCGTTTTTTCATCCTCATGAAGTCTTTTAGAGAGAACAGTATAATAAAATTGTAATTTTTAAAATGCACGAGGATAAAAAATAGAGCGATTTCATCAATTTTTCACCAATATTACAGTTTTTTGAGAGTTTTATGAAATTTACGACTTGTTTGATTTGTCATATTTAAAAAATTATCAGTACAAAAAGTCGTTTCGCATATTTCAAAATGATTTTATGCAAGTATGAGCAAAAATCAATTCGCCAGTTCCTTTTTATTTATTTTTATGACGCAAATGATGCCCTTCTGAAATGAATCAGAAGCATTACACGTACTATTTACTTAACTAGTTACTATTCCCGTGTGCACAAGGGGGTATTGTGAACCTTCAGTTATTTTTAAGAAATACTCGAGATAGAAACTTAAATTTTATTTATTATTCTTAAGACTTCTCTGAATAGTCACCATTCAGAGAAAAACATGTCTCCCAGCGTTTCTTGACCTTTCGAAGACCGTCGTTGTATAACTGAACAGAATGCCCATTTCAAGAAACTGCGGGAGATGCCGCAACAGTAACTATTAACGGAGACATCCGCTATGTGTGTATTATAATGCAACAATTTCAGAGAGTAAAAATCATTCGCCTTGACCGGGATTCGAACCCGGATCCCTCGATATCCGGCCGAGTGCTTTAACCATTTAAGCTACCGAGACAAAATTTCAGAGTGCAAGAGGACGTCTCGGTAGCTTAAATGGTTAAAGCACTCGGCCGGATATCGAGGGATCCGGGTTCGAATCCCGGTCAAGGCGAATGGTTTTTACTCTCTGAAATTGTTGCATTATGAACAGAATGCGTTGAAAACCATTGTTCCTCCTCTAGAGAGACGTAATTTGTGTTGTAAGATCTCCGAGCTTGCAATGGATTTTTGAGTTCTGGGAATAAGAAAAATAAACTTATGGCGAATTAGAGAGAAAAGGGCGAATGTGGATAAATATCGAAGACATAACTTTTTGATTGCTGGTCGCGATTGCAGGTCGCAACGTGTTTACTTCTGAAAAGAAGTCAGTAGTCGTGGGACCCAGCGTGCTGACACCTTTTACATTCGCAGTTCTTCGCTAATTATTTTCAACACACCGTCGTAATTAAGAACAGTCACATTGATCATCATTTGGATGGTTGCTCTTCAGTATAATAGCATAGAATTAAGTCCTCCATTTTCTTCACTGTGGCAACATAGTCCGTGAGTGATGGTCTTCCAATTTTTGGATCGTCTGTGAGGGACATGTGGCCAGTTTGATAATTCCTTCTCCACCTCAAAACTTTGTCATATGCCGGGCTATCCTTAAAACAGCGATTATTTCATCGTGAATTTGTCGGGGACAACAGCCTTTCAAATGAAGTGACTTAATCACATTTCGAACCTCTATCTTCTCCATACTGAGAACCTTTATCTTCTCCATGCTGCGAGTTACTGAATCTACGGCTTCCTGAAACAAAACAAATGAGCATTAATAGCTGTAATATACAATATTATCTGCGTAAGGATCAAATAGTATGCAGAATAAATTTTATTTAGATATCTTTGTTATTCCTTCGCAATAATTTCTCAAAAAAGATAACCCCATGTATGTCCAAATGAAGGAAATGGTAATTGAATTTACGTGCTTGGTTTGGCGTAGATTGGAGATTGGAAGTTTGTGTAAGTTAATTGAATGATGAGAACCTTGACAAATTACTCCCGAGAGGCAGATTAGCAACATATTGCACTCAGGGGACCTGGTAATGGATAGGTATACTTAGGTAGAATTTAAACACTTCCTAAAACAAACCGTGAAGATGACCACGAGCATTCATGCCTCTGGTGAACAATAGCCCACCGATTCGACTCCTTGGTCTCCGAGGACTAGCGACAACCGCCCCCTCGCAGCTACCTAGTCCCTCACTGTGACAGCGTCGCGAGTTTTAAATCATCACCGTCATCAAGTTCACCAATCTTGATTACAGGGAATTGGATCGGAAACGAAAAAAAAAGAAAATAAACGGAAGACCGCGGGAAAATTCCATTTCCCCGAACGTCGTTAGAGAATGCAACCGAACATTTCCGATAGGGGGAGAAAGGAGGGGGGGCCATCACCCCCACGTGGCGAACCCTTTGTTCACGCCCCCCTCCGCGAGTCGCTTCCCTCCTTCGGCCATCCATCTTGACGAGGTCTTTCACAACCGCGGCCGTCTTCGCGATGAAGGGGTCGGGAAGGGGGTTGGAGGAGCGGAGGGTATGAGAACTTAAAGGAATGCGCTCGAGAGGGTTGGATAAGGAGCGCGGGTGTGGAGGGAGGGCAGAAGACATAAAGACCAAGAGGAGGGGGCATTCGGATGCCCGAGACTCGAGTAAAAAGGCGCTAGAGGAAGGGGAGGAGGCAAAGTAGGAATGGCCCAGAGAGAAAGGGGTTGCGGGATGATGGAGAGGGTAGCGGAGAATGGAGTGGGTGGGGGATGGAATGGAGATATGTGTGGAGGAAGGTAGAGAGAGTGAGAGAAAGAGAGGAGCGTTTCATAATGAATGGGAAGTTTCGTTTCCAAGGTGAAGTGGGTCGGGTGAGGGTAAGGAAGGTTGGGAGAGAGGCGCTTTAGCGTGAGAGAAGAGTGGGAAAGGAGTTGGAAGTCGGAATAAGGAAGGGTGGGATGGTGAAGGAGTGGGATGGGGTGTGGTGAGGGTGGCGGTGAGTTGCGGCGCGAGATGGAATAAAGAGTATAAGGGTGGTGGATGCGGGAGACGGTGGCGCGGATTGGCTTTGACTCCCCCTTCTCTCCCGGCACCACTCCGCCTCCCACCCGGCGACGACCCACTCCGCCTCCTCTCCCCTCCGGCCACTTCTTATGGGGAAGAAAGGAGGTGATTATTCGGGGCGATGCCGTTGGAGAAAATGAAACGGGGAGGCGGCGTGAGACGGGAGAGAACAGGTGAGTGGGTCCGCAGTTTCTTTCACGGGGAACGGGATGAAGTTTTTGGGGCGGTGGGGACGGGGGAATTAAAGGGGAAAGTGTGAGGATGCCGTTAGGATAGCGTTCGAGAGAGGGGAGTGGGGGCTGGAGGGGAAGGGAAATAGGCAAAAATTTGGAAGGGAAAGAGAGAGAGAGATGTACGGGTGGGAGGGGAAGGCGAAAGGGAGGCTATGAGCTGGCGTGGGGTTTTTGAGGGGGCCTCGAGTTGGTGGGTTTGGCGGAGAGGGGGGGATGGAGGGGGCTTGAGGAGATGTAGGAGCCGAGAATAGCCTCAGCTGCCGCTCCTCCTCCCCACCCGTCCCCAACCTAACTTCAACCTCTCTTCCTCGGTCCCCTTCGCTTTATCCTTACGTCCCAAGACCCTCACCGCAACCCTCTCTTGCCAAACTCTTTCCTGCCCATCCCACCACCATTTCGGCGCGCTTTTTATTTCCGTAAACCCGCTCTAGGTCCCCCTCTTTGCCGACATCCACACCCCCCTCCCCTCCCCTCCCCCCCCCATCGTCTGCCTCCCCCCTCGCTCTTCCCGCGTTGCCTCTCGTCCACGCCCCCGAGAACTTCCCGCCCAACACGGCACGCGCGGTCTCGCGCGACACGCACACTCCAGCCCCTCTATGTTCCACCCCTCCCTCCCACCTTCTCCCACCGTAAAAGGGCCCTTTGTGGTCTCATTTACACCCTAATAAAGGGCTTGTCCGCGTCTCTTCCCCTTCCTTCTCCTTCCTACACGAACTCGCCCCGAAACACTGTCGCATACTCCTTGCCCACATTGGCACGAAACGGAGAGGAGACCATGAATTTCCTTGCACGTGTCAACGAATAATGGGTGTTCCAACTTAATTTTACCACTCCCCATCCCCTTGTCTTGATGGACTTCATTTGCTTTGTAGCTTGCTGACGAAAAATGTGACAATGAGAATGGAAAATTACCTGTGCAAGAGTTAAGGGACTGAGGAATATTAATAAATGTGGCGATTAATGCTTTGGTCTTCACACCGCGATCCTCTCCGTTTGGAGGATACCCGTCTCTCAGTCATATCCTAGCTACCGCTCTTTTCAGGTATAGGAAAGGTGTGACACAACGACTACCCTGCTCATGCAATGTTTTACTTCCTATCGTCAAGGAAACAGTATTAATAATTATTAAAAATTAATAACTATTAATTAAAAAATATATTCAATGAAGGATTTTTCTAGACTAAACCAACTCTCCCGAGCCTGTATAATGTGAAATTCTGTGGTCCAATTGAAAAAGCGTGTTGTTCCACGAAGAATTAATGATATCTAAAGAAAATACTAATTATGTTCATGTTGTTGCGATACTCCAACAAGTAAAACATTTGGCTGATGATCGGAAATTTTTAAATTCAAATCCGGGTGATACCTCTCATCACCTGCAGATAAATTCGCGTTTGTTGCTGTTTTTAGCGAAGAACTTGCAGCGAAACCGCAGCCGAAAGGGAAGAAGGTACTGTCTCCTATTCCCTAATGCACGAATTTCACACTCGGCAGGGCGCGTTACCATGTTAGCCTTACTCAACAAAGTGACCGGGCTGAAGACTGGTTATGGTTGAGAGAATACGCATTGCTGCCGCGAGAGTGATTCATGTGTGTGTTAGGCGAAATTTCCTAGCCGAGTTCTTACTAACTGTATTATGGGATCCCATCCACTCCATCACGGTAGACCCGTAATTCCAAGTTGGGTTAGCCCACGTTCTCCAATGCATTATTCTTTAACTCCGGTAAGAGGAGTAAATCTCCTTAAGGCCAAGTCCTTGGACCATGGGAAAAATGCGCGGAGCACCAGGCCGAGCACTTTGTTTTATTGACATGCGAAGGGATCTCAATAAATATTGGTAGAACTTTTTCAAACTCCTTGCTGACTCCGTAGCAAAGGAAATATCACAAAGCGAAACTTTGTTTAGTAAGCTAACATAAGTCGCATTTTGAGTCAAGGAAAGTCGTTCGGTTTGGGATAACGTCAAAGAAAGGAAAAATCATTATTTTCTCCGTATGTAGTTTTGGAGAAAGTATCGCATTCTGTGGAAAAAATTTACTTCTAGAATATAAAGGAAAATTTCTTTTATTTTTCCGACCTGATTTCCGACAACTTTCAGTGTGTTTGTTACCGTGTGTGTTTTTATTGTGCGTGCAAGCATGCCTTTTGACTTCGATTTTGTGATCGCACATGACTTTCGTGGTGGGCTGATTTCTTGCGGAACTATACACAGTATTCCCGACATTTAGGAAAGCATGATAAAATGATGGGTTCAAATCTTTGATATAGTAAATTATGCCCTACAATGGAATCACCCATTCGTAAATGGGTTGAATAGAACCACCCATAGGCTACCAGGGGACCGGTGGTCCCCGAAAAAATATTCTGTCACGCAATTTGGACTCCTCGGGAAAAGTAGACTGGTCCCTTAAATCATTCTGACGTAATAAATCAATCACGGTCCTGTGGTCTTTGCACCAAAAGTCGACCTTAAAGCAACTTTAATTCAACACGACCATGGTTTCGATGCGGCGCATCGTCATCAACACCTGATGATGATGCGCCGCATCGAAACCATGGTCGTGTTATATTAAAAGTGTGTGGAAGTTCTTTTCTCTTTCTTTCACCGTCACCATGAAGGAATTCCACAAAGTTAAGCCTGAAACTGTTAGCTTTAATTTTAATTCTTCCTACCTGTTCGTCCTTGACCCCTTCACTAGTCTACCCTTTTCGACCTTTTCTCAATTCTCTGCCTCTCTCCACATTTTCTGTCCTAGTTGTTTAAACAGTGCCTTTGTGGTAAAAGCCAACTTGTATCGGAAACTTTCGAGTCGATCTCCTCTGCGAGATGTGGTAGGAACTGAGGACGGCTGTCCCGTTGTTGAGAGAGGGAAAGGGTTAAACCCGTCTGTTTGTTTGGGATAAGACGTTCAAAGAGAGTGGGAGGGTACACGGAAGGATCCAAATAGGTAGTTTCCCTCCGGTAAATAAGAGAGGGTGAGAGAGAAGTGGCGGGAATGAGTTCCGTTGTCGATGGGGGTTAGGAGTGGGGCGAAGTGAGGATTACATGAGAACACAAAGGGTGAATGTGGGGAAAGCAATGTTGCAGAGGCGATGGCGATGAGGAGTAGAGTGCTTCATTTCCTTAAAATGCTCAGCTTACCCCCACTTTCCCTTCATCCCTCTTGATATGCGTTTACTGAGTTTTCCCATACCATTTTATTCTTATCTTTTGGCGTGAAGGCTTAATCTCAATTCGTAATGGGAGGATTAATCTTGAGTTAAACTTAGTCAGTAGTGTGATCGTTTTGTCTACAGGCTATTTTTTTCTGAAGTCAATTTAAAAAAATTTTATTGACGAACCTGTTTAAGTTTGTGACATTTCACAGAATATTCGGGCGGCGTTCAAGGAATGAAATCATTCCTCAGTCTGGTCTGCATATTAAATACATGATACCGCGTTTTGTACTGCTCATCTATTTCTACTATCACACATTTTATATGGATGTTATGGCGTAACTAATATTTACTTAGTTTCTTGTTGAATGAACTTGGTGTTTTTCATGAAAACTCTTTTTCTAATTATTCTCCCTCGAATTTCTCGAAGAGTGCCCATACTTACATATGTTCTTACGAAAATAGTAGGAAGTGAGTTTTCACATGGCTGTAGAAGTTTTTCATGCCAATTTTTATCTAGCATCCTCTGTGCAAATGGTGTGGTTAAACCTTTTGGTTTTATGAGGAATTTTGTTTACTAAGCTCCTTTTTGCCAAGTAATTTATTTTTAAGACATTTTTGACGCTTGGGAGAATACCAGTAATGAGTATTGGTATACGTATTTTACACAATTTACGGTGTTTCTCAATTATTTATTGTGATGGGCGGATAAGAAGCTTGCGTAATATTTGACTTTTCGGATTTTTAGGTATTCTGTTGATCTTACTGATGATTTTCGGAACAAAGGCCGAACGAGAGAAACCTAATATCAGCTTAAGGTTTCCCCAGAACTAAGGTGACAAAGTGACAGTAGTTTTGTTGATTCTTGGGAATAAACGTAAAAGTAATTACTAAATTGCCTCCGCGTGATTTCAAATTTTGGATAGGAGCACTACTTCAAAACTCTATCAATCCTGAAAATCTAATCCGGATTGTCGCCGTGGTAAACTTGCACTCATTTCACAACACCAGTCGTCCGATTTGGCTAACTTTTCGCTCTAACTCAAGCGTGTCTTGTTTCCAATTTGCCTATCCGCAGCCCAGTATCGTCCCTCTCATTCCCCATGATTTTACTCTCTGGAACCCCTTGTAACTGCAAATAAGGTGTTGCTTTCCGTTATCCCATCACGGGAAACCCTTGTTGATCATCCCCTGACCGGGGCCCTCATCGTCGCCATTAGGCGACGCCCGACATTAACATTCCGTCCACATTCTTCACCTTCCGCCTCCACCCTTCCTGCTCGACCTTCCTGCCCCGCCACACATCCTTCGCGTCTTTCCCTCCGTTAAAATCGCCGCCCCCGTTACTCTCTCCTCCTCCAGTGCTGCCTTTCCACGCACCACGCACATAGTACGTCTTGTTGAGGCTCGCTCGTTGAAGTGTGCCCTATCCAACGCATCACGTAATCCTTAACCGAGTCACCGATGCGACTTTCCTCCAAAAAAAAGGTGTTTTACCCCAAGAACTGAAAAGCTAAACATAGAGTCAGTCATCATTAGAACGTTTCAAGTGATAAAAGTCTTATGATTATTTCCAGAGTAAATGATCTCATCCCTGATTCGGAGAACCTGGGCATGTCTGTTCGGGGTAGGAAATCTTTCTAAGGCTCATGTGGTTCAGGGTTCGGATAAGATTCCCAGCTGTAGAATTTCAACTCGCCCTTGGAAAGCAATTTACAGTGTCTTGATTAGGAAGTGAAGATGGTCTCGAGGTATCCAGTACCTTTTTTGTCTGTATAGCACCCTTTCTGTTTTGATACTCATTTGTCCTTAACATAATTGCCAAAATCGACGTGACTGCCGAAGGAATGTTTGCGCCGGAGGATGGTAATTTTAAAGCTGCATTTCACTAAGGGACTGGGGAATTATTGAGTTCATCTATAGCAAAAATGTGTAGATCGTATCGCAGTTAGGAATTCGATACTATCATTAACCTAAAATCATGCATTTTGAAATTTCGACTGAAATTAATTACTCTAAAGGATTGCTGAAGGTGGTTTTCCGTATATTGACAAGAGCGCTTTTACAAACAAAGTTGATACAGCCAAGGCAGCGCTTCAGGGATTTAATATGTGAAGACATGTTCATGGTTTGTTTCCGGTTTCCTCTTGAGAACGAGGCTTTCCAAAGATCGCTAAAGAGCAAACATGGAAAAAAATTAAATTGAAAGACTTAAGCTAAAAATAATCGCCAAAGTCATACTCGATAGTTATATACCGGAATTTGATGCATTAAAATACAAAATTGAGCTATGTAGATGCATTTTGTTAGAAAATAATGATGCTTTGGTTTGATAATAAAATTTTGAAGTATTGAATTTTTTGTGGATGCTTCCCTAGATACAATAGATATTTCCTATTTAATGCGTCACAAGCTGTTCCTCAGCACATTCACTGGGCAATTAGCATCCAAAACCAAGGCCGTCGCAAACAACCTTCTACAGAGAGCGCCATGACGAGACGTCTTGTGTACCTAGTTTTGGGTATCTGGTAATAGAAAACCCAGCAGCTAAACTACCCGGTGGCAATCAAGTATGTAAATTATCTAAGTACAACTTAGCCCGTATACAGAGAGAACATGTCCGCACAACTTTGAATAAAAAGTTTCTTAGGCCACAAGCTTGTACCTTGAGTACCTTGAGTGTAATATATTCTTACTCAAAGTTCCATAGATATACACATAGGCGTAATATGCATCCTTTTAAAAGCAACTCTTTACGAAGTTTTTAAGTTCGAGAATAAGCAACACTTAGAAGTCTTGAAGGAAATTCACTCGTCACAAATGAATGTGGGTAACTCGCATCTCAGTAACGTGCGTGAAAGGCTCTAGTTACGAATGTCGCAGAGGAAATGGTCCACGGAAACGTAGCTAGTTACAAACCCAAATGATTAGAGCTATGCTAATCATGGCAAAGGCCTCTCTCCAAGTAATACTAAGACTGGGTCCACATTACGAAACAGCTTATCTTGAGGTTCACACCGGAGAAACTTTCAGGTTACTTGACATGAAATTCGATTAAGATCAAGTACGAGTGTATCGAAAAAACTACTTTGATTTTTAACCTTTTAAATGTCCCTTGTAGCATTCTCCATAAATTTTTCCCCATTCGCCCTCAAGATTTCCTACGTTTACTTTTTACTTTAATTATGGCTTTTAGCAATCATGAATACACAAATATAATGCATATCATCATTAGTCATCCTATGTTTCACTCAAAATTGTCATTTTCGCCGTTCTCTTTGATAATGTTGGAATTATTGTGACTCTTAAATTATATTTTCACAGAATTCCTTTCTTTCTTCTAATTTCAATATCACTCTAATGATTTCCCCTATGTGTTTATTTCATTATATAAAATTACACTGGCATAAATGCGGCCTGTTCCATCATTATCTAAAAACATTATTCAGTTTATTCTCTAGGAACGAATGACAATTAGCGTGCAAATCTTATTCTAAACACCCTTTTCTCTTTAAATTTTTCCCCGTCGAGCACATAATATTTTCGTTGCAACTTTATATATTGTATTTCATAACGGAAAAGTATCCATTTCCTTGGACAGAAAAGATTCATAGCACGTGTATGTATTACTCACAATCTATGCTACTTGCTTTGTTTTGCTCTCAAACTAAGACTTTCTAATGTATGCCATACCATTTCGACATGGCGGAGCTCAGGAGAAACGTGCAGAAGGACCAGTTAATATTGAACCTCCTAGTTCAGCATCTCTGACATAAGGGGTAGTGGGCTTAAAATTGTGATGGCCACTAGGAAGCTACGTAGCGAATTCCTGACTCTCATTAGGGTTAATGGTAACGAATGGAAGCTGTGCTTAGCACTGCCACGTTTCAGCGAACAAAGCGTTTCTTTGTTTAGCCGTGGAAACCATTTCTTACGGGTCCACGTGCCCCTAACTTGGATAATTCTGCACGTTCCAATAACCTATGGCTAAAACCTCTCTCCGAATAATGTTGCCGTTAACTTGTCCCATCCCAAACCTCTAATATAATCTAAAATATACATCTCTAAAATATACATCTTTTCAGTCTGTTCCGTACATATTATCGATGTTTTCCTACCAGCCTCGTGAAATTTTGTCACCAGCCACATTGAAATTACGTTTGGTAAGCTAATAAATAAAACCCCAAAGGTCGCGGAGTCGAATCCCGCCTCGTTTATGGACGTCTTGTCAAAATGTAATTGTTGGCAAGGGACTCTGTTAAGTGTGAATGACCTCAGCCATAGAAACGCCTAAACCCAAGGTAATAGACTTTTGCTGGTACTAAATAAAGACATAATGACAATGCTGCGCTATAAATAACGACACAGTTTAGACGACGGTTGTCAAAACTTAAAGTGAGTAGAAGCTACGACGTGAACATCACGGACGTGCTTAGATGAGCCGGCGGCCTAGGCGCGAGAATCTAGAATAAATTACTCGGCAGTACTCGAGCTAGATATTTCTCTTGCAATATCTTGGTATTGATTCCTGATATTTCCTGACTTCCAAATCTCAGTCCTAAAAATGAATATTCTTCGCCTCACCGGAATCATTTTTCTCTGTGTTAAATTAATAATGTGACGTGTACACTTATAAATAATCCATATTAAAAAAATTGTCGACAGCAGTTTGAATATTATTGCAAATATTGTAACTTTCCTTCAGGAAATAAAATACTCATGTGGTTGATTGTTAGAAATATAAGCATTAATATTCCATGGAGATCAACTTTTTCTATGAATACCTAAAATATTTGCTCACTCTGACACTCTTCCAATGGGGAGTCAACTTTTTCACTTGAGTTGAGCAGATATTAAAATATTTGTACCCGATAGCATCACTGAGGCTTCCACGCCAATAAATATAGGTGACTTGTGGGATTTAAGCACGATCCAGCGGAAGTGAAACTCTGCATGAAGGGAGGCTCTCTCTAATTATTGAGGAGGGAGCTACGAGTGAGCGATTTTCATCCGCAGACCACGTCCCATTCGCCACCGCACAGTGGACGGCAAAATCCACGCTCCTTTGAGACATCTTTCCCGCTCACCTCTCCTCCGCTTGGAGCCACCTCCCCCTGCCCCCTCTCGAGCCAAAGCCTTTTCGAGTGACGGTCGAGGGAAGTTGGGCTTAAGATGGAAGGAGCGGGTGGTGCCCCTTTCCGGAAAGCAAAGCCAATTGTGAAGTGACCCCCTTGCCCTCCGCTCCCCCCCTCCCCGCACCACCGCACGCTCCCCTGCCACAGCCCTCCCCCTCGCAACTTCTCCTTCTCGCGGCATTTTGTTTACGCGAGATTTCAAAGGGGGAGGGATAGTGGGGGGTGGGGGGGGGGTGATGCCACGGGAGGGGGTGGGTGCCTTCGTCGGCTGCTCGCGAGAGCGTCGACGACTCGCGGGCGCCATCTGGCCGGGGGTGTGCTCCCCCTGAAGTCCCCTCCTCTCCCTTCTTCCCTCCTTTTCCACGCACTCTCCTTCCCTCCCCTTTCCCGCCCATCCCCTTCTCCCGACTCCTCGACTGCTCGTCTTCCGGGCCGTGTTTACTGCTGAGGAAAAGCGAGGGAGGTTTCTTCGAGGATTGCGAGGAATTTTCGGGAAAAAAATGCGCAGTAATCGAGAATTTGACAAAAAATATGTGTGTGATGACTGTACTTTCGTTTTGTCAATTCCTTTTTTATTTTCGTGGTCTTCGGGCATTCTTTGCGGTGGTAATACGTTTTTCTGAGCTTCCATTTGACTTCATTAGTATTGGCTTCTGGGTAACAAAGAGTTAAATATTATCTGGAAGCTGTGCTGTTTATTTAGAAGTGAAAAAAAAGCTTGAATGAAAATACGGAAAATTATTTCAGATCAGTAAATTAAAGATAACATACATTTTGTTGAATTCAAAATGAAATCCACTCATTTCCTCGTCGAAAAGTGCGACTTCTAGGAGAGGAATGAATTAATTTGTTCATTTATATGTTATTACGTCACTCACTCAAGTGTTTATCTCGCATGTGCGGGAAAAATATTACAAAGAAAGAATTATACATTTTAGGTTACTTGGTCTGTCAACGCGTGATTAGTTTATTGATTGTCGAGATTAAACGCCCAGAATACCATTCAAAACATAAATTTGGTGAAATATGTTAATATTTTCTGTAGATTTATAGCTTTGTAGTTGAATATGTTTATTTTTCTTCGGAAGAGTGCAGTTTTAATCTGCGAAACTTTTGGAGTGTGTAGAGAATATAGGAATATGACACTTTATCAGGGGAAGGAAAGCATAAGATTGTTCAGCCTCGGGGTCGTGACCTCATTTGAGGTTAGAGTTTTGTAATCCCATTTTGTCTTTTTACGCAGAGTCGCAAGTCGTTCGTGGATGTTTTGTACGTGAAAAGATTTGGGAAGCCTCGTTGCAGCGTCTTAAGTCCACGCTATTCTCAAAGGCTTAAGTTGGCTGTTTATGGCCGCTCCCTCAAGTCTGGCACCGGTTTCCGAGAGCGAAACCTGTGGCTGAATATATTTTAACGCTCTCAGAAACAGTCATAAGAGTCAAACTGCGTTTTAAGTATTTGGAATAGTTTTTAACACAAGTTTTTCACTCCCGTTTCCCGTTTGGAACACGCCTCTTGCTATGAATTAGATCTTGTTCCACTCTGTCAAAGGAAACTCACATTTGCATAATTTTGGTTTTCCACCAAGCATCGGCTCCTTGAATTCTTTTTAACCCTTCCATTCAAAGTGTCACATTATTTTCTTATGTCCTTTTTCAATTTTCAACGCTAGTTGGGAATAAATATGTGCCAAAACGATTATTAATTCAATATATTACTATTTGAAATAGGAGTTGATTTTGTCGGAACCCGTTAACGTTCTCCAGGATTAAATTTTCTGTTTGGCACCAGGTCCATATCTTAATGTACGCGATAACCTAAATGGAATGAAAAAAATGCATCTGGATATTCATCAGTGCAATTAAACCAATCTATTTATATGACGCATCAGTATTCTTTGGCTACCGCTATGCTTCTATTTTAGATTGAGATCACCTAGACGTCAGCTTCTTTGGTTTGGTTCATATTTGCTAGCATCGTTCTCTAATGTTCTGTAATCAAGCAGGTCAAACCGTACAGGGTTCTGATCAACTTTCGCAGATATTTATTTCATTGCAAGTTTTCTCGGTCTATAGAAAAAGAATGACTTAATTAGGATCTTCAGTAATGGAAAGTGTATTTATTGAAACACTCCTGATAGTCATTATGAGAGGCGGGTGCTATCTCTGTTTCTTCGCTCAATTTGAGATAGCGGCATGATTTGCTAGAGGTGGTATTTTTAGCGTGCGAAGTAGAAGTTGAAAGAAACGGCGTGGGCATTAGTCTACTCCTAAAATGCGTCAAGGGCTCTGCATTAAACATCCTCTCATCCGAAGGGGAGAGAACGGCACTCGGAAGTGATTTCCACACGGCGTTCAAGTGTGGATAGGATAAACACTGCAACCATCCACATCGTCGGTTTTTGAACTCGGGGCGTCTGTGGGATGAGTCATCGGTCTCTATGCAGTTCACCGACGTTTATTTACCCAAAGAATTAAGAAATGGTGAATACTTGGGTCTGTCTTACTTAGATCTTAGATAAATTATATTGTGTTAAATAAGATATTGGCACATGAGGGAAAGCGAATGTAGAAGCCAGCTAAAACCAGTCCTTTATTAATTTACTTTCGTTCCTTCATTCCTATTTATTTTGATGTGCCCAGTAGGTGGCCATTGATAGATGGAGGTTTTCGTTTTTTCCCAGTTCTAAATTAAAAAAAAACGGATCGACTTGTGTAATTCTGTGTTACTGGTGACTGTTTCTGCTGCATCTAAAATATTTGCGCCTGAGCTGAACTTTTTCAATCATGGCGAGAGGCCTCATTTCGCCCGACTGGGATTGGTCAGTCATCGTGGTATCTGCTCGACCTCTCCATTATCCCTCCTTCATCTCCGTTGTATTTTTTTCCGCTAATTCCCACCCATTCTCCACCTTACGTCCAACTGCCCTTCTCACCCCAACCTAGGGAACTATCTCCGCATGTTTCAACTTTTTTCATTCCCCACTGAATGAGAAAGAAAGAGAGACAGATAGGGCCAAATGATCCAAATATTTTCTCACGAATAAACTTGCGCGTTCCCGAATAAAGTTGAGCATTTCCTCCCCCCCCCCGGTCTCCAAAATCTCTTATCCCATACTCTTTTTTTATTCCCTTTTCTCTTACTCCGATCCCTTCTGCTTTTGTTATTGTTTGTCCCAGTTTACGATATGTTGCTTATGAGAGAGGTTTACCCTATTTTATTTTTATTTTTCGACCACCAAACCAGGGCGCCGAGATCTGGAGGGTGGAGAGAGCTGCGGTAAGAGGGTGGGAAAGGGAAGCTCTCTCTCTCTCTCTCTCAGGCACAGAGCATGTGGGCCATACATCTTTTCATCTGAAAATAAACGACGCCGCATTTCCTTTGAAGTGCAACGTGGTAACAAACGTATTGAAATTCATCGGCTTAAAATTAAACTATAAAGCGTCCATACAAGCGGATTAAAGGGATGGAATTTAAAAAAAAATTGGGCAGCAATGGCGTGAAAGCCAAATCCTCTATCCGAAAATTTATGCGTCACTCGGTAGTGTGCTCAAAAGTCCAATTTGGTGAATGGTAGCATCTAAGTTGATCACCACATGTTTTTAACAAGCTCGAAAGAAATTTCTAAGCCCTTGCCGCATTGTTGGGAAAGAAATTTTATGGTATTAATTTTTTTATTAGCAACCTCATCAACGTAATATAATATATGGTCCTCAGCACCTGAAAGTATACCCTATGTTCCTTATGCAAAGCCATGTCAATACCATCGAGAATAAGTCTCCATTAGGTAGACCGATTCGGCTTAGGATATTCCGTTATGGCTTGAGTTCAAACGAATCACTTCATAATGACGTCAGTTCGTACACCGTTTATATTTTTTCGCTAAAATTAAATTGCTGAGAAAGGTGAGTATTCACCTCGCTTCCCGAGGTTTCTGATTCGCTCTCTTGTTTTTGGTAAGGTTTTTCATTGCTCATTTTGATCTACTATGAGGGAGGATGTTCAAATATGGTGCGTCTGATATTAACTGAAATATTAACTGATTGATTCTCGCACGACTTACACAGATAATACGTTCGCTGTTATTTCTTTTCGCTGTATATATAATAGGTCTTTGTCCCTAATGCCGCATCAATCTTATATTTAATCCAATGGGCGGTATTTTAATCTTAATATTATTGCAGTTGATCAATATCAAATGAAATATTCATGGGTAAATATTTTTTTCAAATATTTCTCATGAGATCTGAATATGTCGAATCTAAAACTTAGGCTGCTCTCAAAAATGTATCCCATTGTGATTGCAACCCTATTTCTAGACTAACTGAAACCCTCACTCATATCAAGGGGAAAAATGGAAAATATGACATGTTGCAAGATCTTATTTCTCAATCATTCTCAAAGATGAATAATTAAATTTTGATTGGCGTGCTTACTACTAGTAACTTATTTATGACAAATAGCCAAGGGGCGCTCGAGAATTTAAAACATCCAACGGCCAAACGGAACTGAAAGAACTCACTCGCTGGATTAAATCGTTTCATTATTCAGCGTCGAGTTTTAAAAATTATGCTTTTTCAGAGGAGTCTGGTCAAATATTAGTATCTATTTTGAATTTATTTCAAATTATTCCTTCAAAGTGGGAATTAAAGCTCTAGTCTATGTTGCTCTAAGAAATTCATAACATACCTTCATGGTAGTCATCATAAAAAAATCTGTGTTAAAGGTTGTACTTCTAAAATGCTTTCGAGTTTCACTTTACGGAACGGCTGAGTAAAAGATAATGCTTATTGCATTTCACTTAATAATTTATTTTTTCCTACTAACACTTGGACTACTCAGTAGTTTTTAACGCTTAAATAACCATTTTATTTTATTGCGTTAAGTACAGTCTTCTTCAATTCTCACGTATAATTTTACACTTCACTATGAAAATAATCTTGTGCTCGAGATCCGGCACAGGAATTTTAAATTTTGATTGGAACGTAGAAATTAGTCTCTGTAAACTAATTTCACTGTCTGCGTGTAATAATAGTTAAGATTTCCAAACAGAGAATGCCAGTTACTGGGTTTTACAACCATGTGATTATTATGGATATGATTCGGATAATACAACAAGTCAGGCTGATGTATCCTGTATTTGCACTATAATAATTGGTACTAATCGAAAAAACTCCATGTTCGGTGAACTTTCGTATATTGTAAATGTATTCCTGAAAATATTTTATTTGCTAGAGTTTTTTCATGAAATGAACATGGTGATGGAAGACGTTACTTAACTGGTCACTCAATGAAACACCAACATTCGATTCCTTAATTTCTTAAAAAATATGTTCGCCTTTTTCTTTAAATTTCGTGAACTCATATTTGTAATGTCTGTGAACGAAAAACATAACATCAACGGAGAAAATTAAACTTGTCAAATTTAGCAGTGCTTTCATTTTTGAACTATTATTACGCATGTTTCAACATGTGAATAAGAATAGGAATATTTTAAATTAATAACACAATGTATATATCCACTCTTCTTCATTCTCGCACAGCTTGTTTCAACGCTTAGGCACCATCATCAGGTACCTGATGATGATGCCTAAGCGTTCGTTGAAACTAGTTGTACGAGAATAAAGAACAGTGGATGTATACCTTGTGCTGTTAATTTAAATTTTGAACATGAACTTCCACAAAGTTGAGCCCGAAACTATAGAAAGAATGTGACTGTTATTTTAATTCCGCCTCAGAAATCCATATAAAACTGCTGCTAAATGTGTAGTAAACTACATCATATTGCGAAAAATGTTAACCCTTGAATTTACGGCTGCATCAGAACATCTCTTCTCTATCTATAGACCTCCTAATCGCTAAGGATGCATATTCTGCGAAATAAATGGATTTTCCGCTCGTCCTCTTATCTTATGGTGCATCGGATATGGGATATCCATTGAATTCTGCTCCGCAGATTTGTCCATATCTCATTTATCATAATTTTCAGGAGATAATAAATGTGAATGCTACATCAGTTTAAATCCAATCCAAAACTGCGTGCTATATCTTCTCTCTCCTCTTTTCTCCTCTCTTCACACACGATAACGAGCGAGCACTTAATGTGTCGGCATCCGTCCGTTCGAGTGTTGGAAGAGCCCTTGCACCTCCGTCCGCATTCTCCTTATCTACACTCCCCTCCCCTCCCGCTTCCATCTCCGGCTCCTCCCCGAAACTAAGCTCCTGGCGATCCCACTTTTATTTAAGCCCTCGCCACGTCATCGCTCACTCCCCTCCGTTCCCTCCCTTCTCGTCCTCTCCCCTCACGGTCCCTTTCCACGCTAATTTCCCACATCTTCGCCGCGCATTCATCTCCCTTCCCAACCTCCCATCCCTCCCTCCAGCTCTCTCCCTCCCTGCCCGGCCCCGTTCAACCTCCCCACATGCCTCTCCCCATCGCAGGCTGTCGCCCCGTTTATTCTTCTCCCACCCCTGGCCACATTCCTCCTCCATCTCTAGCCCGCTGAAACTTTCACTCTTTCTACCTTGCCCCTGACATTTTGTCAAAATTTCGCGGCATTGTTGTCTTTGTTTGGGCGTAGTTATGAACCTCCCCATTTTTGGCAGCGGCACGTGATTGTGTTATAGTTGGTCCAAAGGCTGGGGCCACATTTACCCACTTTGTTCACTTGACGATCGCAAAGTCCTGCGTTATCTTCAGGTGGGGGGCTGGGAATCTAACTCGTGGCTTCGGTTCAATTTTATCACCAAGTTCACCGGTGGGTCCAGAACCACGACCTCGTCGGCGAAGAGGGAGGAATTTCTTTTCGGTAAATCAAAATAGTTTTCTATTGGAGAAATGTAATTGCATAATAATTACTTCATTCCCGGAGAAGTTATCACATCTTTCATTGGAGTATTGTCTTATCATTCATAATAAAGACTCGTAAAAATTGCGGTAGCTTCCTAAAGTCAGCTGATTAAGTAAGTGTGTATGTATACCTGTGTATATATATAATGTGAATTCACTAAATAGTCATAGAAAACACAGAAACTAAAACATATAAAAGAGGGACTCACTAGTTCTCGAATCTTCGGTGGTGCAACCACCTTTCTCAAGAGTAATTAGGAACAGAACAGTTCTGTCTCAGACCCCATAGATATATATATATATATATATGCACATATTTATGCCAGTTATTGTTGTTATGCATATATATATATATATATATATATATACTCAAAGAAACATCGTTGGAAAAAGTTTCCAACGAAATAGTTGAAATCCACTCTAACGACCAAAATTTAAGATTCGAATGCTGTTGTCCTAGTAGCTAGGGTAATTTTGCATTAGAGATTTGCTACATACCATTCGGAGATCTTGATTTTTGGAGACTGCGAACTTTGGTGAAATTTTTGTCCTTATTCTTACGTTAGTAGTGTGGGGTTAAGTCTTCTAGTACAAAAAGGTTCCCAGATGGGAATGAATTGAACCGCTTCTCCTCCGAAATTTTCTTTTGGCGGTATTCCTCAATACTGAAGGATTTAAGTTTTCCCTCTACTCAACTTCTTAGCTCTATTTACTGCTTTTCCATTCAAATTCAACTCTCATATGCTTGAAAAGAGATTCCAGTAGGATAATAAATATTTTTTCCCGTTATACTTGAAATTAGTGTAATGGCTACTCCACATCCAAAACCCGGGACCAGAGATATCTCGGTGTATATATTATAAGGTCTGTCATGGAATTTTTCGTTCTATAAGTATCGAACTAAATGGCATATTTTTGTTTCATTTCCAATAAAAATAGGTCTACTCCTGAGAAAGGGCCATTAGTTGAACAATGAATATTTAGTGATTGATCGTATGAGATGCCCTGCTTAGTCTCCTAATGATCAATTCATTAATACGACACAAAATATCCAAAAACGTCTATGCGTATTCGTGGTGGCACAAACAAAGTCGAAAAAAATTAACTTTTAATCATTCACTTCCAGCCTTTAAGTCTCACGGAATTCGGCCCGGATTGAAATCGAAGAGACGATAACCTTACTCATCCTATATAGTACTCTCGTTCCCTTTCACTCTCTCTCTCTAACTCTTTATCAAATTCTTGTCATTCTTATTTTCATGTTTCATTTTCAGTTTCACTATTGGATATTGCTTGCTGGATTATCGAAAGTACACCACTAAAAACAAAAATCACCCACAGTTTGAGACTTAGTATGGTATGATAGAAAAATGACCCCCATTATGAGACTTTTCACCTTCATCTAATACCGTCTTTTAGAATGTTTTCAAGCGATCGGTTTCCTGTGATTATAAATAATTCTATTCAATTTACGTGTGTTCGATTAAATTATTGAAATAAAATTTTACATTGGTGACTCTTCTCTGCCAATGTATTATTAATACTTATATTTCAATTTCTAGTTAAAGATAAAGAAATAGCAGTAAATAAATCATGTTCTGATTTGGACAAAAGAAGAAAACCGTTGGAATACTTGACTCTTTGCAGCATTGTCAAGTAAACTAGCATAAAATTTCATTTACCTTGTTTTTGTATTCAAGTGTAAATAAGGTGTAAGAGTAGTAGAGTAGCCGCTTTTGAACATGTTGTGTAACCGATGTTTCTGCTGGTAAACTTAGCGATTTGGGGTAGATAGTATGCGGAGATTCGTATAATTAGTTAACAAAGAAATCGAGAGTTATATAAACTCGTTGTAACCATCATGCAATTATTATCAATAAAGATTTATAAAAATACTAATATAAAACACTACGATAAAAATATTCTCTGGTGCCATTATTTATCATTAGATGAGTATTTTGTTTTCATAATAACACCAGAGCAACTCTGGACTAAGGTTTCGTTTCGCGCGGTGAACTGTATCATGTTCCAGGAACAGCTTCGAACGGCATGCCAAAGAAAGCATGCTACATTTTAACTTATATTGCACTACAAACTTGAGTAAGTCGCAAATAGTAGTTTGAGATGAACGTCCTCGTACAACGGTGAGTTTTGGTCAGTACATCACAAGTAACCAACGCGCAAGTTTCACGGTGGAGGAGCGTAGTTCGATGGACTATAACATGAGGGAAGGAAAGGAAATTTGAGTCATCATTTTGACCACACCACAGCCAACAGGAGGGAGGGAAAAGTAAGGGAGTTTCCATCAGTTCCTAAAATAACATTCTCCAATTTTATGTGCGTAGAAGATATGGTAAAGAACCTGACAAGTGTGTACAGAGGATCCATTGAGATATACGTGAAATTTAGAAGCATAAAATGTGACTATTTTGGCTGACAGTCACTCTGGTGCACTGAAAACACTTCCCAAATTTTCTAACAGTATGTACTGAATTAATCCGTAACTCCCTTTTGATTGATTCCCCATCAATGATTTTCATAAAAATCAAAGCGGATGTTGAGTATTAAAAATACATGTATGTCATTAACTCTGTAGGGTTATAAGTAAAGGCATTTAAGTTGTTATTCTTGGTGGTTTCCGAAATTTTTAGGTCATGAATGGTAAAGATTTCAGTAAAATTAAATAACAGAACTCGAACTTCGAAGTGGCCCTGCATGTATTTCTCCTTAGGGGACCGTAGGAGCCAAAGGGCAATTCCGTCTGTTCATAGTAACTTCAGAATGACTAAAATTAGAAATCTAGTCGTAGATACTTCCCACCATATTCTACGGTTATGTGGACACGTTCTATTCGCATCTTAGACCGGTTAATTTGATCAAGATCTTTTCATTTAATTTACGGGAATGCAAGTTATGATTTCCAGAAAGCTTCTACTTTTCCAAAATATAGTAGTCATTCTGGTGCTCCCTTTCTCTTCTTTTGTAGACTTGCTTATATTTTTTCAGAACGGTAGAAAAAATCGGAATTTGCTAGGCAGTAATAATATCTTGTGAAACAACGAAGGATTGTCCTGTTTAATTCCTTACGATATACTTCCATTCCACTGTGTAATCCTGCAATCGAACCTATTGATTTTCATTTTGAAAAAGTTAGTGTCAAATTTGCAACATCGATCAATGGAAAACAAAGTAGACCGGTTAGATATACTTTATGCTTGGTTTCAAAGGGAGAATAAGATCATTTATCGCCTCATTTAGTTAATATGGTCAGTGACTAAATTGGTCGTGAAATACAAAATTGATTATATATCCTTACGAGAACCTAAATCTCGTGACTATTTGATGATGTTATCACCACTTAGTGAGGTGGAACTATGGAATAATGAAATTATATCGTGTGGTGATATCGATCTTTATGTTGCGTTGCTTGTCTGAAAGATTTGAGTTTGATCTATTATTTGCAAATCTATCTTGATTGTAACAGAGTTTCAAAGAAGTTCCTCCCTCCGTCATGTCTCCGCTCGAAGTTCTATTTCTAGCTTGGACGGATAGGCCCAGGCATTAACTACACCCAAAGTATTTTTAGCGCAGAAAATCGCCAACATAAAATTATCATAATAATGTGCGCGATTTGACTCGATTTAGTCCCCGTGATTATAAAACTCAGCATCATAAGATGTACTTACAATGGTAATTTGCTTATTTGCGTCTCGTTTGCACCCTGACAATTGACTCAATCACGTGGAACAAGGCGATCTTCATTTCCCAGGATGACTATTAACCCAAACCTTACTCGCAATCTACTCTTAAATCTCTTCAATGTATATGCGGTATCAATTTGAGACGGTGGTGAAATTATCGATGCTTTATATGCAAACCAGTGGTCGATGTAACAGTGGCAATTCATTTGAGCGGAATCATGAGCCTCGCCCGTTTTCATGCCATCGTGACTGTCACAGTGTAGTCTCAGTTTTAACATATAAGTTGACGCTAACGTGCAGGGACATCAGATGGAAGTATTTGGGTCGGGTACGTGGGCATGTCGTGCATTTTGATCGAACGCCTGTGTCATTTCCATTGGCCACATGGCGGATTGGATTTTTTTTCGTGCGTCCGAAACGATGTGGGATTATCCCTCCGTTATGAGGCGATAAAGATCCATGAGCCGGCACTCTTATATCATTCACCAATCCCGCTCCTCCTCCCTCCCGGTCCTTCATTCCCATTCGAGATTTCACTGAATTTCACCGCCGCCGCCTACACTACCGTTTCCCCATTCTCCCCTCACCCATCTCCATTCTTCCATTCTTATTTTAGCTTTGATCGAAGGCTCCCCTACCCTAGCCGTATACGCTTCCACAGCCCTTCCAATCCATCCTCCTCCCCCATCCGCACGACCACAACCCCTCCTACCCCCGTCGTCCCCTTTCTCCGCAACCAACCCGACCCCTCCCCTCCCTCTCCTACTCCCTCCCTGTCCCTCCTTATCCCACCCCCACACCTCTCTCGTCCCTTTGGCCACACGCCTCCCTCCATTTGCCTCCTCCCCTTCTCCTCCCCTCATCCTCCCGACCCCCGCTATCTCTTTGAGGGGGCAGCCCCGTCCTCCAGCGCCACTTTTCCCAGCCCGTTCTTCAACGGCCGTATTTTCATCCATTCCCTCTCTTCCGCCCCCCTATCTCTTCCCTCGCCCCCATCCCGTCTCTCCATCTTCCCACCATTTTCCATTACGAGTCACTCCATTCTCCCCTCCCCCCACTTTGCTCTCTTTCTCCCTCCTACCCCCTTTTTTCGGTCTCCCTCTGTCTTAAGTGGTACGTCATCACATCGCCGCGGTCGTATAATGAAACTTAAAGAGTATGTGCGCGTGGAATGGACGGCGGGTTTCCTTTGTCTTGGCACAGCTCTCGAATGTAAATTATTCCCGCCACGTGCATTTTGATGGCACCTCCCCGTGATTGAGCGCTGAAAAATAAGTGCAGGGGATATTCTGAATTTTTTAAGTATCGGGAACATCCGAGTCTCGTTGTCTGAATGCAAGTGTTTTGCATTCAAAAAGCATGTTTAACGCCAAAGTATTTACTTTTAAAGGATACCGGCGCAGCATACAAAGTACCTCGTTAACTTTCCAGGTTTCCTTCGCACAACTTTAAGCTGAGCATTAGTTAATTTTTTTCGCTCAGATCTCGTGCGGCCCTTTATCGAAATGAAACGAGAAATTTCTTGAATCAAACATCCACATACCCCTTAATGTCTGTTCAATTTTTCTTAAAATTTTGCATGAATAAGCGTTTGAAGGTGTTTTAGTACTTACGTCGGCGTTACATGGATATAATATAACTGAATTTATTTTTATGGCATTTCAGAAACTGTATAAACACATTTTGTTTCGAGCTGTCCTATTTATTTAGGACATAAAAGAGGGAAATAATTATGCTCTTTCAATCGGTTAATTAATTCTGAATACAGTATGTATGCACCCTTATTTCTCCCTATTATGGAATATGACCATATTTAATTTAGAGTACTCAAATTATTATAGTGTTAAATATCTAAAGACGCAATGGCCCCGGTTTAAATGGGCAATATGCATTATGACACATTTGATCATAATTTCAAACAGTTTAACGTTTTTATGTGGATTTTTCAATGGGAAGTATAAAACTTGATTTGATGAATAGCTTCATTGGAAAACAGTGACGCGTGCAAGCAATGTGAGATGTGTGGTCTCAAGTGGGTGTGTGTGTGTGTGTGAATGGAACGATTGCTCTCAGTCGGGGTCTATTACGCTAAAACGGAAGAAAGAGAGAGAGAGAGCTTGATGAAGTGAATGTACGCTTTCCGCTTTCAGCGGTGATGAATACCGTGTTTAAATGCATCCTGGCATTTCGGTTACACCACTCTGCGGTCATCAGTTGTCAAATAATTTATATACGTATTCCGCTCATGCATGCAAGATACATTCACCGTCGTACTAAGTCCCAGCATCGCCATTAATATCTCATTTGGTGACGAGGACATTAAAAATTCGAGGAATGTCTTATGGGTAAGAATTCACGTTGAAATGTTGCATTATCCTTTCACTCACATCTTACTACTCCCCTCCTCTCACCGTGCTTCTCCCTAGAGAATGAACTTCATTCGTTCGTTTAATTCATTTCATTTCCCCACGCCTGGTATTACTGTCTCCCAATTTTCCGCATTTTCATTTCCCATTAGACGTGCAAAATGCCCCATTTCCTTCCGCCTTCCCTGTTCCATCCGAAAACCCTAGGAACACTTATTAGCCTCCCCCTATTTCCCACATCACTCCCCCATTTCTGCCATCCAAACTTCTTTTCCTTCAAGGGAACCTCACGCGGCGGTGGCGACGTCGTCTTCTCGTCTCAACCTTGTTTCTTCCCCATCCCAAACTCACCCTCAAACTCCAACCCCTTCCACTTTCATTTTGCTCGCTCCTCCCATAATAATGACGAAAATCTTTCCCCCAACACCTACATACACCCATCCTCGTTTCCCACGCACGTGTTTGAATTTGCTTCCAGGTGATAAAAATAAAAACTGTTGAGTTAAAAGAAACTAGGGACGCATTGTTGGAGTTTTTAAATTTCTTTTCACACCCACCTCCCACACCCCTCTTCCCACAAAAACGGACATGTCATTCCCCCCTTATCAAAGTGTATCGAGACAAGGAAAGCTTTAGATCACTACCAGCAGAGGGACGCAAAGGTGAAATTTATGTGGAGCCTATGTTTGACAGGCATTCTTACTACTTGTTTTAATCGAAAAAAATTGCTTTAAAAATTATGCACAAAAATATGAGACTTTGTGGCTGATTTAAATTTATTTTCTAGCGTTCCAAACTTGTTTATTTATTAATTTATTGATGCCCAGATTTATTGATATCTAAATCTACCAATGTACAAATTAATTAAGGCTTATTTTACCTTTTATGTTAGGATAAAAAAATATAAATACTTAGAAGTAACGAAACTATAGTTCAATCAGTGAAACAAAATGGACAAAACTCATTTAACCCGTGGTATTACCTTACGTAAAGGCAAATAAATTTGTCCGTCTCATTAAATGTTCCGTGGGATAAAGGCAATTTCGTGCATTAGAAGACATACACATATGGTTCAAATTAAAACATTTTTTTATCTCAAAATTTCGTAAAGGATCAAATTATTGGAGGAATTAACATCCATGTTGGCAATTTAGATCGTGAAATATCCAAGTTTTATTGCTTAACGTTTATATTGTAAGTGCAGTAGAAATGTGTATGCAAACGAAGTCATTATTTTTGTACATACATCAAAATTAAATTTTCTTTTAGGATTCCTCTCATTTCCTTGTATTCATTACTAACGGAGAGATTGCATGCGCCAACGTGCCACCAGGACGTAAATGTGTGTAAATATCGCCGTCATGTAAACGTCATACCCCTGATTCGACCACAGCCACTGTATCTCAATGGTAGTAGGGCGTTTCTATGAACTAGCAGTCGCACACATGTCTGTTATTGTCTGAGTTTTAATAATTGGCCAGTTATTAGTGATTTGACGGTTTATGAATTCACCTTTTTATTGTTTATACGCTTCTATCCATAAACACGGAAAATTTAATTCCGAATTATTATTTTAGTAATTTGCCCGCAGTAAAATTTTAGTATGTCATACTTTTTATTTTCATTTCATGGGTTCAAATCGCTTTACATTCGCATCAATCATCATCCGATTTCATATCATTCGATTTCAAATCGCATCGTATTACCCTCAGATTTTGCATAACCCCAAGAAATATCACTCAAGCAATAAGAGTAATTGTCTTTATGTTAACGACTAAGTAATATGTAGTGCACATATAGTATAGAGTGAGATTATAGTTTAAGAAATAAATTATAAACTTAATGAATGATACATTTGCCCAGAAAATGTCTTCTGAAACTTGCATGCTAATGTTAACGCAAATCTTCATTTTGCATGATAATTGATACACAAAATTTTACCAAAGCATCTGCCTCTGAGGAGTGTCATCCTATGTAAACTTTGATAACTTTGCTTTCCACGCTAAACTTCCCATCATTCATCTTTGAAAATGCCTTATACATTTTTAAGGGCAACATTTGGAGGATTTGATTACAGACTTAAGGGCTTAAGGCTCTTATGTATGATGCTAATATCTTCTGAAAGAATATCATTTTGAATATTAAGGGATATGCGTCTTAAAAAAACTAATCTTCTACGGATTAGCGTAATATTTTCAGTTTTGTGACCAAGCGTTTATACTTTCCTGGGTTTCCTTGGGGGATATTTGTAATTAACGCCTCAATACGTTCCAATTTTCATCGTGAAAGGGAAATGGAGAAGCGCCGTAACTTAATTATGTTGAGCACTTTTTGCTCGTTTCTCAGTTTAAAGCTACAGCATCCTGTTCATTATTTGCTTGAAAATAACTATTTAAATCAAATTAGTAAATAGACAAAAGCTTTTCATTAGCTTTCGAAGCATACAAGCATACCTGTATAATGAGCATGAATTAGTAATTGATATTTTCCAGCTTGGTAATAGTATCATTAACTCGATCGTTTTCATAAATAACTTTTAAACAGTGTAAGTGTATTGGTTAGCAGTATTATTATAAGAGTTTCATCTTAGTAATGATGAAAAATTTTCATACACCTTACATAAAACTAATGAAGAATATATTTATTTCCCGGGTGCCTCAAATATATTCCTGAGTAGTTCGGAAGTGACTTTTCGAGGCTCTAGGAATAATCTTTTCCTAAACAGATTTAGGGACTTACTAAGTCGCAGGGTGTTCAATATAGTGTACGCAGTAATTGCAAGGGAACTGTGACAATGTTAATTTCTTTATAGACAGCAATTTAACCGCTCCCTTAAGGATTTTCCGAAATAAAAACTTGGTGTATTTGGAATAGTAAATACTGCCAACACTCCTTAGCTTGCGTTCTCTGGCTCATTATTATACCTTAATGGGCAGCATTTGGTGACACACAGGAAGTTAGCAAGGAATAAATCCTTAGTGTCTGCTTCGAATTGCTGTCTCTATCCAAGTCCTCCGTTCCAATTCCCCTCTATTATCTCCCCACTCCTCTTTTTAGGATCTAAAAAAGTTTATCTAAGAGAAGAAGAGACTCAGGGTACTCGAATAAAGCCAACTCTTTAATACTCGCTTGCCTTTTCTCCGGAGAGACTCGATCAATCGTCGCGTTGATCCATTCCCTGTATAAACTAGCTCGTGAATATCGACGGATTAGGCAAACACGCCCGCTGGCATCTCGTGGATTTGCTCAGGCATTTGCTTACAAAGACGAAATTGAAAGGAGGATTCTCCAAGTTTTCCCATTTTTTCCACATCTCTCCTGCAGGAGAACAGGGATCAATAGAAGAAACTAAGAAAGAGCTTCCAGGGAATTCATTTGGCTGTATAAAGTAAAGGGAAAGAAATGGCGTGTACAAGAATTTCGTGTTTACAATGAAACGTGTGAAATTGAATGGCAGCAGTTGGACTCACCAAGACTTGAAAATTGGTTGAAGAGTTATTTGAATTAATCCAATGATTTCTCTTATAAATTTTGGATGAAACTTTGATTAAACAGATTATGCACTACTTGTACGAATGCACCATATGTAATCAGGAAGATGAGCCCTATAGTTATAAAAAGTATTCATGTATGTTATAAAAAGTATTCATGTTCAACAGGAAGGTCTTTATCCGAACGATTTCTTCAGTAAAACACCATTTTTAAGAAAATTATATAATCTTTTTATTGTTAACTCAAAGTTTGGGTCATGGTGTAGAAGGCGCTGAATAGTGAATAGAATCTAGTGAAAGATTTATACAAGCAATATTTAATTAATAAAAATATTTTATTTTAAAGTATTATATGTCTGCGAGAAACAATATGTTAGCATTACAGGGAGTTAGATGACCTTCCGAGTATACATAACGAAATATTTTTATATTATGTCCACTGTTTTACGAGTTTATTTCCATTTACGAGTTTTTACCTTCCTTTTCGTCACTGTCATCTTTATAGTGTCATAAAATCATGCACTTTCAGTCGAAGTTAGGAATGAAGAGTATTTATATCGAACATAAAATATGCATTACAAGAATTCGGATTCAGCCAAGCAAAAACATTTCGAAGTTTGGGGATATATTTATAAACACAGTAAAATGAACGACCGTCGCTCGTGAATTATATCCATTCATGTGCAAGTTTAACGTTTTTTCAACAAAAATTATATTTTTATCTCAGTATCTCTTTCTGCAAACATAAATATTCTTGAGCTCATAAGTTCATACTAATTATATGAATTTATTACAAATGGACGAGATTTCGTAGGTACCTATAATTGTGTCGTCGTTGTCCTTGAAGTCACCATCGAATTAAGAAATATTTTCGAATTGCTGCTATTAAGATTACTCCCAAGGTTTAGGCGTTTAGCTAAAAATGCGCATTGAATGAGGATCAACTAGAAAGTTCCGATTCTCAGAATAATTTGGCTCAACGTCTGTATCTAAACCGGTGCCTTACACTTACTGCGCCCACATGGGAAGTCTTATCGTTGCCGTACAGGCTCCTATAAACAGGCAACATAAGAATGTTTTATGATGTATAAAGATACTTCATGACTCGTAAATATCAGAGTCATACACAAGATATTCAATGCGATCAATTTTTCTTTTTCTAAATAAACCAATATTAGGCCATATTTTTTATTGAAGTCGATTGTAATAGAGTTAGTGTAGCAATTACAAGTGAGATGTAATTATGCGAGCAAAATTCTCCCAAAATAATGTCTGCGGAGTAACATCTTCCTTCAATCCGTCCATCAATTTCGCAAATTTTTGGGGAAAAAAATGTTCGTATTCCTGAGAGCTACCACATGGATTGATATTGTAGACTTTTCACGGTCTTTTGGCTGAAATAGTTTAAGAGGTCCTCTCAATCTGCGTCTGAAAAAAACTCGTTTTGGGAGAGAATGTGTGACGGGTTCGACGAAAATGAGTAATAACATGAGAGCGCATCACGCAGACACAGGCTTTCCTCCTTTTGTAGACGTACCTGGTACATTTGGTAGTCTGCAGGGATTTACGGAAAAAATAAAATACCACCCTGAATGGACTTAGCCTTGAGAAAACAACCGTGAAATAAATTGAACGTAGAAGCCCGAATATGAAAATAGATGGGTCAGAAAAATTAAGCGAATGATTTCTAAAAATAAGAGGAAGTTTATTATTCTGTGGCACTACGATTAGACTTTGTTGCACAGTAATCAGTGAGGTTTTGCAACCTAGGAGTAAATTTTAATAATTTTATTTGGAAATGGAAGTTTCTTCTAAATGTGAGATATAATATTCGCGTTAGTTTTTGATGATAATTTCTTTATCTGAACGAATAAGTAATATTTTTTTGTCGTAATTTTTGTAAGTAATGTCTTCCGAAAATGTAATATCCCTCTATTAATCTTACATCTCCATGTCACCAACACCCTTTACTATACCTGCAGATTAAATACTTGACCGCGGTTTTTTGTAAATCTGTAGTCAACCAACCACATGTAAATATTTTGTAATTGGATGATGCCTAGAATCATTGCGATTGTTGCTGCAATTAAGATTTGGTGTGACGGCGGATGGTCTCCCTGGAACTGTCCATGGAAAACTTTAACCAACTTTACGCATAGAAGAAAGTAGTGGATCTACCAAATCTGACACAGTTTTAGGCCATTGGATAGGAAGCTGTATTGGGATGCCATACCGCGAAATTATCTCAAATATGTTTAAACCAATTGCCTTTTAATGATACGCTGCGACTTCCTTGTAAATTGTGTTACCAAATGGAAAGCGGTAGGAATTAAAAAGAAACAATCTTATCCAATCCAATTTTTTCTTATATTAAGATGAAATCCCTACGATACTTCGTAGAATTGAATCCTACTTTGTGTACGCTTAAAGTGATTACTTTAAATAGGCTAACCTACATTTTGTGATTTTTCCCATGCCTTCTAAATACATATATTGTCTTTCTAAGAAGCACACTAACATAATATTCAAAGACTTCCTTTTCGATGATTAAATCCATAAAGTTCACTTATTTCATTCCACAACGATACTTCTAAGTTCGCATAAAACTATTTAAGGCTAGAGGAGGTTTCAGTCTGTAATATATGGTCACCTCTGACCTTCAACTCAAAGTCTCAACTTATGTTTAGTTTCTCATAAAATGGATTTTTACCTTCCTGATGTTCTGTGTTGAAGTTCCTTTCTTTCTTTTCGTAAACATTTTGCATATCTATTTCTTGGACTAAATAGAATTATTCAATCGACTATGAAAAATATCCCTGCTTTTTAAATGTGCTATTACCTATATTAAACACAGGCGATTTCTCTTAACTGGTATCTTTAGTCAATGGAAATGTCAGTATATAAAGCAATTTCATCGTGTATGACCAAAAATACGACAGATATAATCTATTTTTTAAATCTTGAAATCAAAGGAAAATGAACCAATGTTTCTCTCATCATCGAGGTATTGATGGATAATGTAAAATCGTAACACATACTTAAATTCATAATTAGCCACCAGAGTACAACGTACATACTGTACTTTAAAGACGTTACAAAATGTGCGCAAAAATTAAGTACATATTATTCATCACATATAGTATTTTCGCGGGTCGTGGTGGTCTAGTGGGTAGAGCATTGGACTACTGACCGGAGGGTCCCAGGTTCGATTCCCGGGCAAGGCACTTTGGGCACCTGCAGCTCCACCCAAGCTAGTTGATTTTTCGGGTACCAGATTTTCCTGGGAAACCATAACCGGCACAGGGAAAGGAACTGGCCCCCCTACCCTGATGTGTGAATATTCACACGCCGTCAGGCTTGGTACACGGGTGAGCTCTACCATCACCTACTAAACCGACCTACGGGTTGATTACTGTGTTTTATAGTATTTTCATAGACTGCCTCTGCTGAGATCAGCAAGAGAGTGTTAGCTGCGCGCAAGATTTTGTTCAAAATTGTCCGTGAAGCTAACGAGTATCGACGATGATGTTGGTTGCGCCTTGCAAGATACCAGGCGGAAAACATTTATACCCTTAGGTTGCATACTTTTACGGCGTAACTCTTCATCAATGTATCCACGTTGCGTTGCTGGGACAAGCGAACTGCTTTCAAAAAGATTTTATACAACGATAGGATAAACGAAAACATCGTTCGCTTGATAAATTATATTTTTTACCTCTTTAGGAGTTTTCTATTTGTTGAATCCAACACAAGTATCTCATCAACTATTAAAATTATTTATTGGTTACAAAATATTTTTCTTTGTATCATAATCTCAACCTCTACACAGTAGAAGGCATGGAGACATGTCACGAATTTAAAGCTTACATAATTTATAAGTAGGATTAGCACATCTTATTAGGGCCTGTTACACATTAGGAGTTGTCCTCGCACTGCCTTTGTCCATATATGTTCACAATACGTATGTCCCTCGGCTATTTTATTGCCGCCGACACCATCCTCCTACGCAACGTGGCGATGCGTCCTCGGTGGATCTGCATCCAGGACGGGAGTTTCTCGCTCTCCTTGTTCCAGCTGCCGTGAGAGCCAACCATTAGGTTCCCCCCGCGTCCCGTAGGAGTGTCAGTATATCGTCGCTTCCACACGACCACTATCCCAGGATTTGGTAACGGCTTTTATCCCCTTTCCCTGGTTCTTTTTAACCAATCTCTTCCCTTAGGCTTTCCCAATCACCCGGCGGATCAGTCCGCAAGTTCTGTGCCGAGAGTTCGAGGGAGAACTTTCCTATTTTTAAATATTGTTTTTCATTGAAGAAAACTATTGTAATTGCCACTCGAGTGAACATTTCGGTGTCAATTACCTCTAAATATTATAAATTTGCCACCGTAGATGTGAAAGAAGTTTGCAATATATAAAGTAGGCGGCTATGTGCGTTGAAATTCTAAGATCTAATTATTTTCTGACAAAATACTTGCAACAAAAGGTTATAACTACAAAAAAGTAAAATAAAAGTAAACAATATTCTTGTAATATGTTCTTTCCATGCATACAAGATAATATTCAAAGGTAATAGGTCTGTAAAGAAGAAGTCCAAGAGATAACCTCAAGGATGATGATTAGAGAGCTAAAATATTCAGGGATCTGAAGCAGTTTTAAGAACACCTAAGGAAAATTAGCAAGGTTCATTCTACAAAGTTTCTAAAATCTGTTTAGCTTCCTCGTATGAGTATCAATTCTTTGTTTGGATACGCAATGGTTTTAACTCATAATATCCAGTTATAAGGAAAAATGTTTTTTGGAATACCATTCAAATCTATGTGAAATAAATTACAGCATAAACAGTAATCTCCTGATTCTGCTAAGCCGAAAATAGAGCTGACTATTGCCAAATGTCTAAGGTGACATTCGTTTGTAACGCACGGTAATAGAAATGCAAAATACAACGTAATGATGTAATTGCTTTCCCATAATGTCACTTATTCTTGTTTCTTCCTGTTATTTATAGACGACATATGTGTGCTTTATTTTCCATTATTTTTAGTCGGGTCATGGTTGCACATTAGTTTTACAACAAAGTTTTTTAGCAGTAAAATTTCTAGTTTGTTTAATCTACGAATTTTTTATTGATCTGCACTCTTCAATCTGCGATTTCCGGTGCACTCATTAATGGGAATAATCGAAAAGTGTCTGCTACAATTGTGTTTCAAATCCACAACTTCAAACAACTTTATGCTCAATACTTCACTAGTCTTTAGTAAACCTTTTAGACCTGCATACTACCTTAGGTACCTATCTGCTGCTTTAGGCGCTTTCCCCGCCGACGCATCCTCGACACATTTGACGTACGTATCAGCACTTGGTATTTTTTTCCCCCTCTCCCGTCCACTTTCTGCACCGTTATCGTGCAAATGAACTTGTTTTAAAATGCTATCAAGCCCTGCTCATGGTTGTGTTTTTTCTCCTTCTCCCCGCAGGTGGTACTCGTATTCATCCTGAGCATCGCGTCGCTCATCATCTACTTCATCGATGCCTCCAGGTAAGTTCACAGTAAGCGTGGGAGGGCGGGTGGGAGACTGGGCGCCACTTTAGGTAGAGTTTGGGACTTTGGGGTCGGTGCTTTTTTGCGCGGGATGGGTGGGAGGGCGCTGGGGATTGGAGGGGCATGAGGGAGTTAAAGGGACATACGACTAGTCACTGCTTATCTAGTAGGACATCAGGATCTGTGTGAATATATTGGGCGTCGCTGTATAGTGACGTGATGCTATTTGACACTTAGTTAATTAAATAGATTGAAGTGGGTGTTTTGGTTTTTTTAGTAAATTCATTATGGTAGTGAAAGAGTCGTTCATTTTTTCACATTCCCTCATAATGGGATAGTAGTGTTGATTAATCTAGTTAAAAGAGTACCTATACACGTTTCCTTAAGAGATTGATTTATTTTTAGTCCTTAGAAATTTTCATTGGATATAAACAACATGGCATGGAATGTTGATATTATTTAATTTTTAATACGCTTATATTAATTTTTAACCATATGCTCATAATATATTTTTGTATGCATAACAGCTTATAATTAATTAAACGTAAAAGCTTTCGTTTGGGTTGACGGAGGGGATTTGTTCATAACACGCAAGACAGTTAACAAGTGTGTGAAGACCGCAATGATGGAGGATAGCCTTGAAGATATCTTCATTTGGAGATGGGATGTCGTGCTGGAGTTGGTGAGTGTGACTGCTTGAGAAGCAGACTTGGTTTGTTTGTGCAGCACTATCTCAATAGCACGGTCTAAAAGAACTCTGGGTCGCATTGCTCCGAATCCGGATGCGCCAATGCTATGGAGCGTGTAGCAGTTGTTGAAGAGGCTTGCAATATATTTTCACTCAGCGCTTTGTCACTTACTATACGCATATGAATCGGCACTCACATATGATGAGAAATAAACTTCTATCTTATATATTGGATTGCTTTATGGTTCAGGTACGATTTCAGGCAGAATTTATGCCATGTGAAGCATTTAATGCATTCGTAGAATGCCCAAGTTGCAAACATATTTCATCAAGAATTTGTGTCAATTTTTAGAAGTTTAAGGCTAGCTTGTCTTTCTTCCTAATTCTTCCCCAATATTTTTTTTCGTTTTCTTTTTTGGATATTAGAATAAAGAAGCTTATCCCTTCTTCATTATCTTATATCCTACTTCTTTTCCCTTTAGGTCTGTAAACGTCCATGGAAGAAAATTTGCTATTTCATAGCATCTGCTTGATCACTTTCTTACTAAGTCTTTATATACATTCGCATTTAAAATTTTTGTCTCATCCCTTTCCGAGTCTGAAATTCTAAATGACGTCATGATGAAAAAATGTTATCCGCGTGAATTTTGCGTAGTGTAATCGGATATTTCACGCTATTCAAAAATGTTTCAAAGTAATTTTGCGCTTTTCTCTCAAGTTTTGAATGCTTTTTAATTGAAAATTCTAAAGGTTTCTAATCAATCATTAAGTTCAGTATCCCAGAATTTCATTGTTGACTCATAAAAATTTTATTTTCTCTCATTAACATATGCAAGTCAACTCCATCCATATTCATAATAAAATATTTTCAATTTCATATTAACCACAGAAATACTAGAGTGAATAACGAGCTACTCCTTCTCTCTGCCAGAACCGCCTCATTGAAGATATAATGAATCCATTGTTTGTTTGTTTTTTAATTTTAGAAAAATTCTTCCAAATCTACTTACGTGTTCTGTATATGATTTTTATGAATGTTCATTACTACCAATGGGACCAGACCTTGTCCATCATAATACATTATTTAGAAAATGCAGGGACGTCAAGTTCTTCTCCAAAACTCACCCCTTTTCTCTTCTGTTTCTTCCCGCATCTCATCTTCCTCTGCCGTTGCTGCTATGACGACCTCTCTCTAATAGAAAGTAAGTGAAAGAGACTCACTCTTGTGTTTTAATCGCCTCGTTTATGTTGGTGGTTTATTTATTGTCTATACGTTTTACTTAATTTTCGTTGTTTTATATAAATGCGCGCAATGAAATATCAGCAGCCAAAGCATTACTTCCTTAAATGGTGGCGTTATTTGGGCTTGGAGTCGTTTGAAGTTTATAACCAACGACAAAATGCTGCTTTTTATTTATTATTAAGAAAATATATATGTTTTAGGATGTAGATTAAACATTTATACGTTAGAGATTGTCAAACGGAAAATATTGCGCAGTGTTTAACACTTTTATGATGCTAAGGCTTAATAATGCAATTTATATTAAAGTCTTTGCACTGTAGTGAATGCTTGTGCTACCAATGGAAAGATTCATTCACTTCGATCGATAAATAAGTAACCTCTGCTTGTAAATTTAATATGCTCTTGAACTAACTGTAATGCATTGGTGTGCTTTCCATGTTTTGTGATACTTACAAAGTTTTTTGTGGCAATAACGGTGGAATTACTTCTATTAGGGTCAGTTTCATTTTTGGTACATTTTCGTTTTTTATATAAAAAATTTATATTTTCATGCCATGGATTTTAACCAATTAAAAGTAAAAGAACACGGGGAGGGAAAACAATAAAATTATATCCAACCATGGCAAGGTTTTGATTTATTCCCTTGCATTGTCTCCTGGAATTTTGTTTCAACGACTGATTACTTTTCATGTATGCCCTTATCGCGGTGGCATTTTCTTCAGTTCTAATGTAGCATGGTTTTTAATCGGTATTTCAATTAAGTTTACCCAACTAAATTTTTTACATTGTCTCTGGGACGCGCCTCTTATTTGTCCTTCTAAACATATATATTTTTTCTTGTTTTTTCTTTTTTTTATTTCTCATTCTCTCTGTCAAAGCTCGTCGTGGTGTCTGGTTAAGTGGCTTATTTGTCGTAAGTTCGTTCATTGTCGTGTGCTTTCTTTGTGCTTTTATTTGTGTGTGATATTTGTGTGTGGTCTGTTTGCGAGTGTGTGGAATTGTATGCATAAAAGTTCGGATACTTAATCCGCTTCACTTTGCATCCCATGGACCAATCACCCATCACCACAGCAACTCTTTTTAAGTGTTTGCTTATCTCATATTCTTACCTAGCCCTTCTCTCTCTTCTTCCCTTCTTTTTCCCTTGCCTTTGTCTATCCTCTCCACATTCTCTCCTATCACTCATTTGACCTCCATGTACCACCTTTATTTTTATCTTCACGTCTTAATGTTCAATTTTTCTCACAATGTATCCACAGCAATGCCATCTAATGCTGTTCACATTCCCTTTTTCTTGCATTTTCAATACAATCTTTGAGCTGTTTTGAATGTTTGCCAGAGATTAATTTTGTCTAACAGTCAAAATTGTATGTACATGCAATCATATTTATTTCCAGAATAAGGTCAACAGATTGGATTACAATGTTTATTTTAAACACTGGGTTTTAACAGGGAGTGTTTTTATATGTGATAGGGATGTGGAACTATCTACTATTATTCCCAATCAAGAATATATCCTTATTTTAATACTCTAAATGTTCCTTCTGAAAAGCATTAAATTGGCTAATGCATTAAGATGATGTTAAAATATATTTTTAAAATTACTCTAACATATCACACATGCATTTTTAACAAAACATATAAAATAGAATAAACTTATTTTTGCATCCTTATTAACAATGTAATTAAACAAAACTTACAACATGAAGAGAAATACAACATGAAGAGAAAGTGATGAAAATTGAATGGTAAACACTGCATGTCACTATTCCCACCATAAAAATGTGTTCATGGCGCCAGTAACAACTATCTAATACATTCATATGTGACTAGGATGATTGGAACCTGCTGCATCAAATTGTTCAAACATGTGTCGATTTTGTGTTACTTAAGGATGATTTATTTTATAAGAATTTGTGGTGTAAGCTTTCCTTTTTTTCTGTGACGTTCTCCCCTACATCCCATCATTTCGCTCCCTGTGTTTGTCCCCTGTGAATCCTTAAATATCTTTCTCTCACTATTTCTCTACTTTTCTATCTACTGAAAATCTAACCCCTATCAATGTAACCTACAGCAACAACCACCACTAACCATTTTTCCAAATTGTTCCACACAACTGCTGCAGCAGATCTAAAACTCCCATGCTTATGACAAGAGCATGTGTTGCACTGCAACACAAGCATCCTTTCATTTTCATGGAGCCATTAACAGTATTCGTGTGTCCCTGAGTTTTACTCTCCTCCTGAGTAGTTTTCCATTGAACTGAGAATTATCATTCACAGAGTAGGGCAATTAATATGACTATCTGTCTCATGCACTGTCAGCAGCATCTATATCTGTCAAATCCTCTCGGGAAATGAATCCCCTTCCCAAATTTAGGTCCCAATCATTTTGGGTCTATCTCCAAGATTAAGATCATGGGAATGATGAGTATGGAACTGAGACAAAGTTTGATTTACCAATTGCTTAACCATGATAAAGTTTTATCGCTAAGAGTCTTTGAAAGGCTGAAAACTTTGTTTATTTCATGTTTACTTCACCAATAATTTTGCTAATTAATTAGTGTTGTCAATTTGAAAAACATGAAATATATAACCATTTTGATTTACATACTGAATGCACTTGATAAGAAAAAGTACTGTTGATGAAAAAGTTGTGTATGTAAGCTGTTTATAATCCCCATTATAGATTATTTACTTTTGTGCTACATTGAAGTACGGATTTTGGGAAATGTATGAAATATGTTATGTACCATTTCAAAATAAATATTAGTTCATTTCCTCAGTGTAAACAATACAATTAGAGGACGGATTTACAAGTTGCAGAGAGGAATTTTGACTCTTAATGGATGAATATATCAGATATTAAATTAGTGAGTAATTCTATATGACAATGGATCTTTTCAAAAAAATCAACTGTTTTAAACCTAGAAAACCAAAGTATATACCTATTTTACATCAGTTATCTAAGTTATCACAAATTGCCTACTCAAAAACAAACAATTAAGTTCATAGTTCAATGGTTAAATGAGTTCACTTTAAAGTTTTGGATACAAACATTCCAATTTTCAGAAGGTTTGCAGGAACCATTTACAAGTATATACTTGTATTTTCAAATGAGTGGTTAGCCATGGTAAAGTCCATGCTGAAGAGAGAGCGGTTGTTCCTAATGATCTTTCCTTTATTTATTGATAGCTTATACTGGAAGATAAAACCTACTAAAGAGATAGAAAGTTTAACCTTATAGGATAGCAGATGTATTTTTTACACAAATATATTGTTGGTTCCAGATGTTGAGCCTTGCCATAATTTTCTCTGTGCATAGCACATTTCCTAGCCATAGACAAGAGGGCAAATTTTTGCTCCCTATACTCTAAAATCCTAAATGTTCTTTAAAGAAAGGATTGGATTTCCTTGCTCTGATAATCTTTCAAATTTTTGTCATCTTTCATTTTGGGTGCATCTTTACATTGTAGTATTTTACTTCACAAGAATGCTATTAGGACAATGATAAAGTTTTTTTATGCTAATTGGTGTTACATTCTAAAAGTATACTTTACCTATATCACTCTAGTAGAATGCCATTGGTTAACTTTACTCACATTTATCATACAAATACTAATATAGCACTTGGGTATGATGCATAGTCATAAGACTACTAAAGGAGCCTACATTCCCAAGTACGATTCTAATGAATAGGCAATTCAATGAGCAAATATAAGTAGACGGAGATCTGACTGGCTTTGAAAAATCAATTTTTTACAGATACAGCAACAAGGTTCAAAGAACTTCATGAAAATATGCACATGTATGCATATAGATAGTGCATTTCTATGGTGGTGATGCATAGGAAATAACAGAAACCAAAGAGATAAGGTCAGGAAGCATTAGAAATGTGGTGTAAAAGGAGAATAATGAAGTTCATATGGATGGATCAAAGAGGGAACAAAGTGGTTGAGAGAATAGTTGAAGAAGAAAGAAGTGAGAATGATCTTATTGTAGACATTTTCAGGGACAATGGCCTGATGCAGGTTGTGCAATCAAGGGGAAATGAATGGCAATGCATAGTTTTATCACAGATGAAATACATGGAACTGTTCCAGGTGTCAAAGGGAGGAAATGTTTATATGTGAAGAGATAGCCAATAGGAGATATGTGAAGATCTGCATCCAACTAATCTTCATTGATAGCATTGATGATAACAAATAAATGCACTCACATATAAATGCAACCCAATATGATTGTGTACATCAGTGCCGGGCCATGGCTACAATCTTATGATTAGAATCATATGGTTTCTAATACTGAAGTGCAAAGTATCATGTTTGTATCCAAAAATCATGTTATCTTAAAGACTTGTCATGTCAGTGGAGGAGTTTGTGCTCACTTGAGTAGTTTATGATCCCTAGAACAAAGTAAAGATTCCTTAGGAGGTACAATACACATTTTGTCTTCTATATGTATTGTTTAAATTTAGGAAATTCAAAAGGGAATGGCCTCTTGAATAACAGATTCTTAGAACAGTGTACACAGATTCTTAGCAGTGATTGCAAGGAGCCAGAGTGTTACTGAATATAAGAAAGAAAAAATTCAGGGTAAATCATCTTCTGGCTACCAATTTAGTGGATTAATTCCCCTCTTCACTGTTCATTAGTGTTCACTTCCCTTCCTCTTCACTGTTACTTCTTAGTTGTGGTTAAGATTATATCATGAAGATTCAGAGTGTTTATAAATTCAATTATTTGTTCTTTACATTTCTTCTCCACCAAATTTACTATAGAATATGATTTTTCAAGTCTGAAATGGCCCAGAAAATGCCTCCATCCATTCTATATATAATAACTACTAACTTATTTCTTCCTTGCCCAACTACCTACTTTCTCACCTCTATACCCTTTTCATAATTTTCCATGGGGAGTGAAATTTCATGATGTCTCATTTCACACTTTCAGTGAAAGTTGTGAACTGCAAACTTCCAGTTACACCATTCATTCTCCATGCATGATGCTCCAATATGAAACAGTTTTTGTCCGCTCGTGTGGATGCATAATTGTCATTGGTTTTATGTTTCAATTTAGCAAAGATGTTTCACCAAGTGTGTCATTTTTTCTCATTTTTGCAGTTTTGTGTTACTTTTGTTCATAATTAACACAATTTTACAGAATTTCATCATAAGATGAGTCAGAATTTTGGCAATCTCGTGAACTCTATTTGTTAGGTATTTCTTCCTTACATTATTGTAATTTTAACCTTTATCCATGCCCTTACCATTTGGGGAAGAAAATTGATGTTAAAATATTTTTGATCCTTTTCATCTCATCTCAGATCGATTCAAGTTGAAGCACAGGGTGAAGGATATACTAAGATGAGGAGCATCTAATTTATAAGATAAACTTCTATGCGCATAAATGATAGAAGTATACAATAATGGTAATAAATTAATGCTTCATACCTTCCAGATATTTTATTTCGATTCAAGTGAGACCAGTATATCTACATACAACTATCCAAGTAATGATGATATTTCTAAAGACTCACATTGAAATAAAATATGTGGAAAATAATGAAGATTTAGTTGATTATGATATAACTTAATATAATTCTGATTTATTATATGTATATCCTCTCCTTTCTTCTGTTGAAGAAGGTTAGTGCATCACAGAAAATTTCAATGCAAATGTGAGTTTCTCTTTGTTTGTGTGCTCCTCTGTGTTTTTTGTGTCATACTTGTGCCATCCAATTGATATATATGTATATAACACTTTTGTCACTTTAGTGAAAACCCCACGGACGTGCACAATAATGTAAATGGACTATTCGACACAAACACAGAAACAGAAACACATAAAAGAGGGACTCACTGGGTCTCAAATTTATACATAGATATATATATACATATATATATATACATATATACATATATATATATATATATATATATATATATATATATATTCATTCACACATAGAAATAGAGATAAGGAGAGGGGATAGGAAAACATAAAAGACGAGCACAGGACAGGTGGAACCTCCCACCTGTCCTGTGTTCGTCTTTTATGTGTTTTCCTATCCCCTTTTCTTATATCTATTTCGATGTGTGGATGAATATTTGTTCGCCGTATGGCGGGATTTCTTATTGGAATATATATATATATATATATATATATATATATATATATATATATATATATATATATATATATATATATATTCAACCCAACCTGTCTCTCATTGGATCCTCAGAATTAAGAAGTTTAATTTAGAATCCAAATATTATCATTACTTTTGCGGACAAAGGTTCAACAGTTGTAGTTTTAAATAGATCAGATTATATAAGGTAGGTTAACAAACAACTCTCTAACACCTCTGCCTACCAGCAAATTGCCAAAGACCCAAATCCCACACTTCAGGAGGAACTCATTGAATTTCTCGCTCCCAACAGGCCCAATGAAGGTCTATCTCCTTCAGACATGACTCTCCTCTCCCCTCCCCACCCACACACCCCTCATTTCTATATCTTTCTGAAGATTCATAAGCCTGGCAATCCTGGTCATCCAATTTTATCCTCCTGTAACTCTGAAACATAAAGAATATCTGCATTTGTAGACCACTACCTGCAGCCAATAGACCACTCCCTACTGTCATTTACTAAAGATTCATTCCATTTCCTGGAAAGGCTAAAATCAACCTCCCTCCCTCCAGATACCACGGTTACCATGGCCACTTTTGATGCCATATCCCTTTATACATCCGTTTCCTACTCAGAAGGTCTCTCCACTCTTCAATTCTACCTTTCCCAATGCCCTAAGCCACACACACCCAGCACTGAGTTTCTCCTTAGCCTTGCCGACTTCATCCTCACCCATAATTCCTTCTCCTTTAAAAATAAATTCTACTTAAAGATCAGGGTTTGTGCCATGGGCAGTAGGTTCAGCCATTCCTATGCAAACCTCTTTCTTAGTCTCTCAGAGAAAAAATTCCTGATAAAACAACCCCTGAAACCTCTACTGTGACTCAGATATATCGATGATATTTTCCTTCTCTGGCCACATGGTACTGATTCCATGAAAATCTTCATTTCCTACCTCAAAGCTTCACAAACAAAGTGAAACTCACATGAGCATTGATATTATTGGCAGTGCAGCCACCTTAAACAGAGCGGAGGAAGGGTAATAAGTATAATAAATCACAAATACATGAATGAATTTAGATATATTAAAAGATAGGGAAAGGAAAATTATATAAAAATTCTCAGTTTACTGAATACTCAGTTTATATGATTTTCTGTTCCCAATCTTTTAATGAATTTGACATGATTTAAAGGCATAGAATAGTAAGTTTGTGAAAATTTACTTAATAAAAAATAACATCATAGGTGTTCATACCTAGGGCTATTTATTTTATTAGAAGCATTTCTTCATTTGAAATCCACAGCAGAACTGTATTCTTATCTATTGTCATGCAAGAGCAAATATTATGTAGGAATATCTATATAATAGTGAGATTATTTCAGCTGAATTTTCCTTGCAATTTGGGCATCAGTGTAGGTCACAAGATAGTAAGCTATATTTTTTATACCTAATTTCTGCATTCTTCCATTGAAAATACTTATCTCTGACTGAATGCCATCATATCTCTTAAAAATTTAATTTGGAAGCTACAAGAAAGTGATGTTTTATAGTACGTGAAACTAAAAATCTAGTAATCTTCATTCTGAATTGGTAAGTATGTTTCCCACGATGGATTAGGAATACCTATGCATTCCAGCCAAAATCAGCTGTACAGGTCAATGGAATTAAATATATATGAAGTTAATGATTAATATAATACAGTTCACTTCAGTTGGGAATCATCTCCAGTGATAGGGTAAGTTTGCTTTAAAATGACATTAACAAAACATCAAAACCTAGCTGAAGCCATTGAATATTAACTGTGAAATGTCATGGAAATTTGGAGTGTTGACTATGAAATTTGTAAACTGACTGATGTGCATTAATATTAAAGTTAAAGAGAAACGAAAAATCTTAAAATTCATATTGTAGGTGGAATGACCTAATTTAATAAATTGCTATTATCAATAATGTTGAAATTATCTCAAAAAAGGTACCAAGTTTGATTTGAGTGAGGTACATGCATGGAGTTTTATATTACTCTTCAGCGATCTGCCTCTTTTTAATATGCAGATTTTTTCTGTTGCCAAATGATCTTTCCCTTTTATCCTCAATAATTTGAATGTATATGCTCTCCTTAATACAGCTACTTCAGCCTCTATTGGCGCCCAAATAAGATTATAATGATATCATCTAGTAGGATTGAAATATTTTTTATCATAAATGCATACATCCTCTTGTTAATAATTCTGAATTGAAGATATTAATTGAAAATTTGAGAGTCAGTAGCTGCATTAATATTGATTAAGGTTTACACTTAATAATAATTCATTTTGTATATTTGACTTCATTCATATTCAATAATTAAGTGGTAGGGCATATGGTTATTTTGTTGGTAGATCATTTTAGATAATCCAACAGTCACCAGTGAACTTGAAAGCTATTTTGTCTCTGCTATTATGGACAATAACATGTTCACCAGGTAACTTACTGGAAAAACTCCCTATTTGAAATTAGGGGCCATGCAGAATAGGGTTTAGCATTTGAAATTTCCTTTCACTATCTGTAGCAATCATTTGATAGATATTCATTCAGATTAACACTGAAAGAAGTAGGGATTACGTAAACTTTCAATTTGCCCAGACTTTGCAAGGTGCCTGCTTCATATCTTCAAGCTGCTCTTTGCATGTTCCTCAAGGAAAATGAAAGGAAAGAACTTCAGGATGGAGCATCTCCAACCATTATGTTTCAAACTTGAAGCTATGGTATGCGGAGCATTAATACTGAACACTATATTCCAATAATAATGCCCATTTCTTAAGCAATCTATTATTATTACAAATTAAGCTTTGAAGCATCTTATGCAATCCCGTCAACCCATAAGCCCTGCTTTACTATTATAAAAATATATCTTGAGAGAAAAAAGTGTAAGTATTAACAAGGTACATAAGAGCTGTTAATTCATTCAGGACCCATGTTGTTGCTTTCTTGTTTTAAGAATGCTAATTCCATAAACAGCCAATCTATTTTGCCTTGTAATTTTTTTATAAATTAGTTTTGCATGCTAATTGACTCATTTTGTACAGTTTGGTATTTTCCCAAGAAAATTAGACATGTGGTATCTCGTAAATTATAGAGTTCTTGGAATTCCCTCGAGTTTAATTAGTTTATCATCACTCCCAGGTGCCTTTTATAAACAACCCTTTTAAAAGTATATATAGTTGAATGACTACTGCCTTTATCAGCTTTTAATTAAATAAAGTAAGCATAACTGAGTTGTTTAAAAGCAGAGTAAAAATAGTTTCTGATTTCTCTACTTCCCATTCCAGCATTGTAATATACAAGTCCTTTTTGTATGATTACCTAGTTGAAGACATTGCATATATCCTAAAAGATTTTATTTCCATTTCATTCCTGTTTAATTTGGATATTTAATGCTTAAGCATTATGGACAAATAATGTATTATAAAAGATGAAAAAAGGGTCATGGCTTAAATGCATTGTCAATTATCTAGAAAAATCACATCTCTTTTTATCCAATACAATTATTCCTTCAATTAGTAATTGATTGTCATTTGTCTTATTTACAAAAACTATTTTTGTTGCTTGTTTAAGATGGTAAGCAAAAGACGGCTATTATCACTGTTGAAACAGTAGGTTCTGGAAGGGAAATAGATACCTCGCTAATTTCCCAGCATCTCAAATACTTTTGCTTTTTTAATGTCATTTTAAAGAAATATAATACTAAACCACAACTACATTGCTATTATTAGAACTAGTATTATTTTATACCATGATATCAAAAAATATTTTTTTATGATTATGGGAAATTAGAAAGGTATTTATTTCCCTTTAGGAACTTCATGTTTCAACAGAGATTTGAATAGTCATCAAGAGTATACTGTTGCAATAATAACATATGTGCATATAATTATTGCAACAGTATACTCTTGATGACTATTTAAATAATAGTAATTTGACAGGAGGTTTTCCTATATTAAAGTCCAAGGATAAGTGATGATAAAATGTTTGTATGCTGTCAGCTGTAACTATTGCATAATTTCAAGTGAAATTTCAGACTGGATGTTAAATGAATTATGGCATTGTAATGTTTAAAATGAATTGTCTCTCAGGCAAGGAATATGCTAAACATATTTACATATATTTTACTATTTCTCTTCCACTTGAATCACTCAAAACATTGTGTATGAATGAATTTAGTTGTTTTTCCTGTAATTGTGGAATGGCATTATCTATTCATTCATAACCATCCATTATCCACACTCATACATATTTAAGTAAAAACATACATTGTTGTAAAACTTTTATTTTTATTTAGGGTTTTTTCACCAGGGAATGGACCAGAACAATATTCTGAAACCACCTTCTTACAAATAATCAAGGTTAAAGAACATTCTTCGATCTACTAATTTCATCATATGGCATATTTTTATTTAAAAAAGAGCTAAAATCAGTCATGTCCCTTAATAGTTCATATTGTGTAGTTTTTAAGCTTCTCTCTGATTGCATTTCAGCTGTATGTACTATTTTACACCACTATTTGCTTTTTACAGCTGTCTACAAACCTCCTGAAAAGACTCTGAAAGTCATAGTTGATTAAGAGTTAATTTTTCCAGTATTACAGAGCTAGTAAATGTATTGCAAATTGTGCTTAATTCCAAAGCTAATATAAGATTAGGGTAAAGGACAAAAATCCATCCCCCATGAGTTCTGAACATTAACTTAACTCCCAGCTATATTTAACAAAATTCAATAAATATTAATGTACCTTTCTATGTATATTTATATTTATGCTAAAGAAAACCCTTTTCTTGAAACCTATTTAGTTCTCCATATTCCCCATGTGCATCAATAAGATGGTATTAGATGAAAAAACAAAAAGGAAAAACAAGCCTAGGATTATAAAAATGATTATAATAATAATAATGATTCTTATAAATATAAGGAATAATAATGACATCACTCCCATTTGTCATATTTATATCAGCAGCTTCTTACAATGCAATAACTGAATAGCTGAAAACTAGTCAGAAAAACTATGTTCGTTGATGATATTGGATATCCATGCTTTCATATATGGGAAGCCACTTAAGGACAGGGGAAAATGCTCATTGTTATTTTTTTAAATAGATAATTATATTTTTTTATATTATCCTGACAGTAATCCCAAACACCAATTCCATTCACTCTGAGGTGAATACCATTTTATGCAAGCTTAAGAACAGTAACTAGAACAAGCTTAAGAGTAACAAAATATTGTAAAATGAATAATAATGTATACCTTAACATAGCTCTTAAGCAGAGGATGAATAAAATCATAACACTTCTCAAAAGTAGAAAACAACATGAATTTTAAAGACTTCTTGGGCTTACTATAAAGTCAAGAATAACTTTTGGCTTATAATATTTAATTCAGAGGTTTCTATATAACAATTATCTTTATTATTTTATTAAGAAAAAATTATATCTAAGCTAAACATTATCCTTTTTTTATCAATGGACATGATTCATTCATCCGTTGACTTAATTATATGAAATCATTGGAAATCATTATTCTGTCACTCATTGAATTCTGAACATCTTAATAGTGAAAATGTGCCTACATTTAGAATTTTACATGCATCTTACCGTTTGTTCTCAGATTGATATTTTTTCAATCAGTTTTTTTCTAATAACTACACAGATAGTTTCTGTTAATGTATCCACATAATTTGATCTTTCAACATACAGAAAATATTGGTTGAAGTTATGAAATATGTAATTCAATGACATTTTAATAACTTGAAGGATTGGAAGTTTATTAATTCATCATTTGTCAATATAGCCATGGTTATACAGGGTCAAAGTGTACATCAGTTTTTTAGCTGTGTGTGATACTAATCTCTATGTTAAATAAGATATCCACAAGCCCATAAAATTTTTTTTGCAATACTAGAGTAGATACTTGCCATGTAAGCATAAATAATTGGAGTTCCCTATACATTTCACTATTGTGTATGACGAAGCAGAGTGATTTTGTTTTATGTAGTAAGTCATATCTTACATCAGAAAACCACAACCGCAAATCTTTGGATTGACATAGTGAAAAATACCAGCCAAAAATATTGAAAATCACTCCAACATTAGGTGGTACCTGTTGGTAAATCATTTAGTTCATTAAATTCGTTAGTTATGCACTGATACCAGTCATATCAGTCATCATTGGGGTGTTTTGTTATGACACAGAAATGACTTGTATCATGGATTACATAGTAATTTCCAAGTATGAAGCTTATATATTTTGATGCCATTTCACCAAATATCTGTTGACTACTGTAGTGTTTCGAAAAAGTCATTTTTTTCGAAGGAAAATGCTTTTAGAGGAGGCCAAAAAAACCATCAAAACATTTAAATTTTTCTCACCTCAACTGATGAGAAACCAATACTCTTTAACTAATTTGGATAAAACTGCTTCAAGGAACTCTTTCACTGATGTGAAATGTAATTATTCCTCTTGAAAAGGTTCGTTGATTAATGTGGCTATGTATCTCTCTATCATACAATTTCACCAGGTCTGAATAATCTGTTCATTTAATATTGTCTTTCTACAGATTGCTCTGTAGAATGGTCATAAAAACATAAAGCCACAGTTATTTACTTTTAAAAAGTAGAGAAATTATGGGTTAATGAACATTAATATCACTCCAACTTAAATGCTATCTCATAATTAAAATGTGCTTAATACAGATTTGTAACACATAAGTGAATATCATTTCACTTATGCTTAGTTATGCTACCATATTTATTAAATTTGTTGGTTTGAAAGAAGTGTCTGGGTTGTCAGAATCTTATGGAAAATAAGAAATGTTTCATCATTTCAATGTCATTGATGATTGTGATTGGTTTACCAATATACTTCATGATTTTTCCACCATAATTATCTTTATAACTTTAGTGTTAAATTATTTTTATGATAAAAGGAAATGTTTCTCAGGAGCTGGCAAGCAAGCATGCTTTCTTATTTAACACCCACCTAAAATAAAATATTGTAACTTGCTTCTTTGGTTTGATTTTATTTGAACCAGTAAATGTGAAATTTGCTCTTGGATAAGCACTTTTACTGTGTTTGTATTAGTCACAGTCATTCTTCTTTCTGTTGTAAGTCACTTATTATGAAAATAAATTTTCAGTTTTCACATAGCAATAGGCTATGATAGTCAAATTGAGCACTGATAAGTTTTTTTTACATTTCCTTAACAAGGCTTCCACAATGTTTTGTATTAAAAACTTCAACAATAGATGCTTTTGATAAGAAATTTAAAAAATATTTTATTCATTTGCAATATACAATGTCAATGTGATCAATTTACTAGATACCCTAATCATATTCTGCTAAGTAATTCCTCTCCTCTTTTTGAAAAGGGGATTAAAACTAATTGTTCCTCAGATTAAACATTCATTCTAGATTGGGAATAGTATCATTTACCAAAAGAAGTGAACACACAGAGGTAAAGGTCACACACATTTTTTATTTTTACCATCAATGATTAGGTTTCAAACATCTGTGGGCTCACAAATATTATCATGTTTTAAAGATTATGAATCTTGTTTTTGGGCCATGATTTCAAATTTTTATCTCATCAATGTTATGAATTTTTGGTTTACAATACTGATATTTTACATTTGGACTACTCTCTCTAAATGACATCTTTTTAACTATGGAAATCAAGTTCTGAGCTCTTTACCAAACATCCTTACATCATTCAGCGATCATAGCTTGGAAGGAAACATTTATAACTACTTACAGAATTTCAAAAAACTAAATGTATTTCAATAATTTTTCTTGTCAAAACCTTTATGGTATCAAATGCATGGTGTTTTGACATCTTTATTCCTACTTCTTTTATTTTAAAGTAATATTTATGACACTAATAAAGGGTAAGTGCATTATTAAAACTATTACCTACTTATTAAAATTGAATGCTGTAGAAATTCACCAAATAGTTGAAGCATGCATTTAACATATTGCTGCTTGTTAATTTTCTTGGATATCTCATTTTAGAGCATTTTAGTGCAAATTTTAAGAGTTCATCAAGGTTTGTAATTAATAACCTTCCCTTGCATCATTTTCAGTGAGGAGGTAGAGAGATGTCAGAAATGGAGCAACAACATCACCCAGCAAATAGATTTAGCCTTCAATATATTTTTTATGGTGTACTTTTTTATACGTGTGAGTATAACCAATAGACAGGACTATTACTTTTCAATTGAAAACATAACTCAACAATATATTCCATTGTTTATGGTCATTGTTGAACAATATTAATAATTACAATTTTACTGAAAAATTTGTGTGCATTCTTTACTGATTTTAATTTGATCATGTTTGAGGATTTTCAGCAAATCAAAAAGCAGTCGCTTCTGATTGTTCTATTTCTTTAAGCTATAAATTCATTTTCTGGTGAACTGTAACTGAAGGCAAACAAATGAATTAGTACTGTCTCTTCAACCTATGATAACTCTTCAATTTCCAAATTACCACTTGTATTTTTTTACAGTTTATAGCTGCCAGTGACAAATTATGGTTCATGTTGGAGATGTACTCTTTTGTGGACTACTTCACTATACCTCCATCCTTTGTTTCTATTTACTTAGACAGAACATGGATAGGTAAGAATAATTTTAATATGTACATTTAACCCAATATTTGTGTAATTCAATAATTTAACAAAATAATTATGTATGTAAAAGAATATACAGGTACAGACACCTGTACACACCTGTACATATATTTCTAAAACACACATACATACCTTATGTGAAAAACTTCACCCACTAATATCAGACTATAATGAGGAGAGTAATTTGTTGTGGATCTGATGAAGAGCAAAATTATTGAAGTACCCTTTGGAGAGTGTTTGGGGAAGTATATATTAAGCAGTATTACACCAGGTTACATTAGGTTTTTGATGAGTCTTGACACTACACACTACTTTACTTCTAAGTCCTAACTTATATGAAACAAGATATATTTAAAATTGCATAAAATAGAGGAAATGGAGCTATTGGCTGTTGAACAAGTTGTCACAAGGGAGAAAATCCTAAAGCCAATATAATACTGAAGAAGAACTCCAATACCGGTATTTCGGTCACCAGGTGACCATCTACGGGGAGAAGAATCGAATGGGAACTTGAACTTGGAAGAAGACTATGCACCAGGCACTGTCCAAAGTCAAGACACTTGACTTTGGACAGTGCCTGGTGCATAGTCTTCTTCCAAGTTCAAGTTCCCATTCGATTCTTCTCCCCGTAGATGGTCACCTGGTGACCGAAATACCGGTATTGGAGTTCTTCTTCAGTATTATATTGGCTTTAGGATTTTCTCCCTTGTGACAACTTGTAAAATTGCATAGTTCATATCACAGCACATTGGTAAGTAAATAAACAGCGTGATTTAATGACAATTATTGTGTCCTGGTAGGTTAAAAGCTTTGGATAGTCAAATTATAGATGACTCAGTGCACTTAAGGTGTGCACTTGAAACATCAAAAGGGAGGACATGGAGGAAAGAAGCAGATAAACAAGTATACATAGAATGAAAGAATCTGGATGACGGAGGATGAGTATGATTGAGAAGTGTTGCAAGATGGGAAGTTTGGTGGAAGAGACTCAAGTGTTATGAATGAGAATGGAGAGATGGGTAGAAGTTTGCTCTCATAAAACTTGGGTAGTGGGGGAGTTACTCCGTAATACACATATCTTTGTTGAAGTGCCGTTAATATTTGATGCAGTTGAAAGTGTGGAGGGACTGTTAGAGCTATTGAATATGATGAGGGACCTTGAGACCGCACACACTTATACCTGCATCTCTTCTACTTTTCAAAACTATCAGCAGCCTTTTTTAGGAACAGTCATCAATTGTCTGATTGCATTCTCTTTTATCTTATCAATTGACTGTTGGGAAGACTTTGCTTGGTAGATGTATGATTCAATATATGATTATTGGTAGAAAACCAGCCATAGGCTTGGGGCATGGTAATAGAAGGCATATTTCAAAGCCTCCTTGAGATCAACTGACCAATCAGAAAGCACTAAGCAGAGAATAACACAAAGTCCATCCTATTTTCAATGACTTTTTTTTCCAAACTCATCACTTTGGACACAGAAAAGGTTGCAGGAGAACTGGCAAAATATATTCTCAAAATAAAGACTACCTTGATAAGACTAAAATTAATATGAAGGCCCTGAAAAAACTTCATCCTGTATGTGTAAATGCATACATATATGTGATGAATATATGTGTAATACACGTGCACACACATAAACAGTCAAACCTTCATCCACTAAAATCCAACCTACGATGAAATCATATTCTTAAGTATATAGGATTGGGGAAGGGCTCTGTAATACAAAATAATATGCACATGATTAGTTGGAAAAGTGGTATGAAGACGATTTCAAGCAGAAAAAAATTTCCTGAACCAGGAATTTAACCAAGAAGTTTTTTCAAAAACTGAAGACCCATGACAAATACGCAAATATTGACATTGTTACTTTTTTGATGCATAACACATTGAATGCTACCTAATGTTAAAGTCTTTGAATTTATGTATAATACCTTGATTTAATATTCCAATTAGAACTCTATAGTTAATAAAATAATACCATGTCTCTCAGAAAATTTTCTCTTATGTCATAAGTTGTCTAAAATGCAATATCAAAACTGTACCAAATATGTGATATCCGTACCTTTTTATATAACTAGGTGCATATACAGTTAACTTAAACAGTGGAATTTAGCTATGTTTTTAAAATTTAACTTGAATTAAGGAGTTGCTAGTATTTATGCTAGCATTAATTGCACAGTAAATCCTTGGTTGATTCATGTTGGTGCCCCAGAAAAGATGGTTTCAGAAAATTTGATGCATATTTCTAAATCATATTTTCTCTTATCATAAATTCATCATTAAAGTTATTTTCCTTTTTTATATCTCCGTTCCATTTTTAATGAGTAATAGATAATGCTTTATTAACTCTCTTTGAAAAGTTTTCATTAACAACTACAATGAATTCCAAATTCAAATTTTGTGCTACAGAAGATTAGTTGAATTTCTGAAAATAAAATGTATCGCAAAATTAGGTTGAAAAGTCAGATGTCTTACGGTTAATTGGTTCATTGTACTCTGTGGATAATTAAATTTGTTAATTGCTAAATATTTAATAGATTGCCAATATTTTTATTTCTTTCTGGATTCTAATGACATTCAAAATTTTACTTATCCTTGAATCATGTCACATAATGATATCAGTATTATTTTAATTTATTTTCTCTATTGTTCCCCTAATGTTAGTTTGTATTCTCTATCCCCACCCCCATTAGCTTATTCCGTCAGTGTAATCTACTTTTAATCATAATATCCTAACAGTTTTTTCTTCTTCATCTCACCCCTTTTTAATTTATATCCAGTATGCTACATTTTTGTGTAAAAAAAGTTTTTTGCTATTTTTGAGAATGAGTTTAGGATCTTACTCTTTTATATAAATTTTAACTTTAAATTTAATGTTTTATTTTTCTCTTTCCATAAAGGTTTAAGATTTCTTCGAGCTCTTCGTTTAATGACAGTTCCGGATATCCTACAATATCTCAATATTCTCAAGACTTCAAGTTCTATACGCTTGGCCCAGTTGGTATCAATATTCATTTCAGTATGGCTTACTGCGGCCGGGATTATTCATTTGGTAAGTATACCCCAAATAAATGAGTAATTTTGTGTTTAACACTAAATTATCATATTTTTTAATGGTCATGGCTAATTTGTGTGTAAATATGTTTTCTGGGATTTATGCAATCACTAAAAATATCAACATCATGTGAACTCTGAGGATTGGCTCACAACTAGTCTCTGAGCTTTTCTGAGCCAGTCTCTCTATCACTTCATTTTATCTTGTACAAATATTTTCCATTACCCATTTCTCAGTAAGCCATTTTTGATCTTCCTCTTAAATTCTTCCCATCAATTTGTTCTCCAGCAAATTACCCTGCCTCAGGATCTATCCAATTAATTTCCCTTCTCTTCATGTAAGTGTCATTCACAGGGTTCTATCTTCGCCTGCCACCACTTCTATTGTTGCTACTCCTATCTATTGCATTTGATCATCATTCTTTGGTAACACTGCATCACCATAACTTCGAATATCTTTTTTCTAATGCTCTTTTCCTTGTCTCACAAACATTGAAACACAAACTCTATTCACAAGTTTTTATTAATGACTTTCTTATGTGTAGGCTAGTTTAATTTGCAGTTATCAATTAATTTTTTGATAAAAATCATCTTTTTCATCCCTATTCTATTTAGTATATTTCTCTTGCTTCTTCTGCCAGCATTGATCTTGCTCCCTGAATAATAAAACTTATATCTGTGCAACTCTTGTTCAAGTGTATCTTCCCCTAGCCTTATTTGATACACTAATAGGAAAGACTGACTTTAACTTTATTATATTTTAACTTGAGATCATATGTTTCATCTCATTTTAACAATCAGGCCAATATACTATTGAGATCTTCTCCCATCCCTACAAATAAAGCACAATTTACAGCATGCTTATATTTATCTCTGCTATGTAAAATTTTTTCTTTGTTTTAGGTCATTGCCTTCTCCATGTAAATATGCAATTCTAAAACTCCCTCTGTTCATTATCAGCAATGATGGTCCTCCTCTAATAGGTCGATATTGGTTTCAGGTATTAGGTTTTATATTGTCTGTAAAGAGAATAAGGGAGATATGGGTTTTGAGTTGATTAAACATAAAAACTTGTAGGATGCTGGTTTGCACACATATAAAGAAAGTGTGGCTCAGTTGCATCCCAAAAAAAGGATTAAAATGCATCTTTTGCTTCCTGAGAGTGTTGAAATTTTCATTAAAAGGTAAGGTTTTGTCTTAAGTTTGAGCTAGGTTGATTAAGCAAGCTAAAACCAATATTTAGCTTGAGCTAGGATTCCTATGCAATGTGCATTTTTGTAGGTGGGCAACCCTAATTGTATCAGATGCTAAAAATAATGGTAATACCAGTATTTGAAGTGATTACAAAATATGTAACAATTGACCCTCATTTAAAAGTTGAGAGATATCCATTCCTGTGAGAGAAGGAATTATTGGGAGGTGTGAGATTCAGCATGCAATAATAATCACAGAAGTTGTGCATAATAAACCCACAGAGGCCTATTTCATTATGCCAGATTACTATTTGGAATCGCATCTGCACCTTCCATTTTTCAAAGGATGCTAGATCAGGTTTTGTTGGCTCTGATAAAATTTTTTGCTCTCAGAATGACAGTATCATTATGGGGGGAAAGGATAAGGAAGGGTAGCTGCTAATTTTGAGGGGGTTAGATAGATTTCATTGGCTGGGGTTTAAAGTCAACAGGGATACATCTAGGCTAATGCAAGACTGTGGAATTTTTGGGCCACACTATAGGGCATATGTCCAGAGGGAGAGTAGAAGCCAAAGTGGGATTCTCAAAATAAAATGACAAATCACAAATGAGGCCGTTTTTAGAAGAAGTTGAATATATTTATAGTGTATGCCAGGTCTGACTTGCATTAATTTCAGCTCCCTTATATGAACTGTCAGGAAAGATAAGAAGAGGGAATGGTCAGGAGAATATGAGTGTAGTAGTAGTTTTTTTGACCATGAAGAGTACAATTGTCTCATTCCATGTTTTTGCTCATAATATAATATTCTTAGTAATTCTTGTACAATGCATCTCCATATGGTCTAGGTGATGGAATCTTACACGAATACCAAATGGTAAAGGGAGGCTAGTTGAATTCACATCCTGGTTACTGAAGAGTGAATAGAGATACTTTACCAATAGCCAATGAAGCACCACAATATGTTGGCACTAAGTGGCTGTTAGAGGGAATGATCATGAAATATTTATGTGGGGCACATTTAGGAAAGCCCTTGCAGTATATTTTTTGGGAAAAGGGCAGTGTGCTTACTCTCCATCAGAAGGCAGCCACTGGTTTACATAATTGGTCAATTGCACCTCAGGGCTAAGAATATTGGAAGGAATACATAAAGGCACTCAAGAACAGGGTGGCCTTTCACAGTTACCATTACAAAAGGATGAGTAAGAGGTAGGTTTAAGAATTTTCCTAAATCAAAATAGGGGAAAAAAATCTTTGCCCACCATTGCAAAGATTTTTAGAAAGTACTCTGGGACAAATAGTGCCAAGTAATGGGTTAGATTATTGCTTGTTTGGGTAGTCATAAGATGAAAGGAGTTGGCACCTTATAAGAATAGGGCAAATTAACCCATTTTAGAACAGGAATGTTTAATGTGAGGAAACAGGACAGTGATTTCCTAAGTGTTTCGGCCAACAATTGGAGGAGCTACATGCTTCCAGAACATTTAGACATCTACATATTAATTTGTTTTGTGGCTAGACAATAATATTGAAGACCTGGCAAAGGAATCTAAGTCAGGTGATTGAAGGTCATAGGAGGTATGAAAATTAAATGGGTTCAAAATTCATATGCATCATTTTTAAAGCATTTTTATACCTTTTTGGAATAATTACTCATCAGATTCACTCTATTCCAGGAAGGTCATATAATCTGTGCCTATAATCAGGGTTATTAATGTGTATTTTCTAATATTTTTGCATAATATAAGTATTATCATACTCACATATAACGTACACAATTTCTTCTTCTTTCAGCTCGAAAATTCTGGGGATCCTCTAGATTTTAAAAACCCTCAACAACTTTCCTATTGGACTTGTGTCTATTTCCTCATTGTCACCATGTCCACAGTGGGTTATGGTGACGTGTACTGTCAGACCGTCCTTGGGAGAACTTTTCTTGTGTTCTTCCTGCTTGTCGGCTTGGTAAGTAATCATCACTTGAGAGTTCCCTAAAATAACAATATTTACCAGTTAAAAAATATACTTATTGGAAAAAATCAAAAATTTTTATTAAATATTTCAATTTTCCAATATAAATTTATTTCACAAGTAAATAATTGAGCAGTTTACTGAATACAAGAATGTTAACTGATTCATTTTACATCTGATTGGAAGTCTATTTGCTTTTCATGTTTATTTGAATTTGAGCTGATGTGATAAGAAATGTCAAATGGATAATTTTTGAGGCAGTGGTTTAAACTGTGGATTACTCCTCTCTGAGAACTTTAATGTTTTTTCTTAACCACTCAATTAGCATTGACTGATTTCTGATGGCATTAAATTTTATGCTGCTGATAACTCTCCTTTGCTGTGACATCTGTTTCATCAAGTTAATTTTTCTCTATATTCTCTTTATCTTGATTCAGAATTGCATAAATGGTAAATTGTGTTAAGAAACATTATGAATGTGTCTCTGCAAGTTAATAATGTATTCATATATTCCAAAGTTGAACCTATGATTTGTCAAACAAGTAAAATTTTTGCATTCTGCATTCACTTTAATATGCATCTTTTATCTCACAAGTTTGTCTCTTTTCGGTACAATAACTATTGGATAATGGTTTTGTAGCTCATGTGAGATTAGCATGGGTGGGTAAAAGTTGTCAGCAGTCTTGAAGTAAAAGTGTTTTGAATGTTTAACTCTCACATCTATTTCTCTTGGCCTTTGAACTTTATTTCCATTGAAGCTGATGAAAATCACATTGCGTTATGACTTTTTTATTATAAATTAAATGTTGGAGTTATATCTTAACGGTTGTCCTTTAATTTTGGAGGTGGCTGCAACTCCTTGGTGCATGAGTTTATTTTAATAACTTAAATTAGATGTACTACTTTGATGTGTTCTATAAATGGCATATTTGAATTACATATTGTTTTACCCATATGATGTCATTCATTGCAAAGCAGCCATCTGAGACTTTCATTTTTATGTTGTTTGATCTGCAGTTTTTATGTCATATGTAACTAATGATAAATTATTTACCTGAAAATAATATTCATCAGTTTCCTCCACTGAACCTCTGTATCTCCTATTACTACAAATATGACAAAGTTTTGCATGGGAATTGGCAGTTTTGATCATATTTTAACTAAATGTGCCTCCAAAATGTATAATCCCTATCCAACTGGTTTATTTGTGTTATTATTAGAAGGTTGCCACTGTAGCAACTTGTAATACAATAATAAAAGGGCATGTTTTGTGATACCTTCCATTGAACCTTGCATATATGTTTGCTAGCCATGAATATACTAATACCTACCAGCCTCAGTACATTTTTTCATTGTCAAAATTAATCTACCTGAAATGGTTTGTTTAGCAAGTATATTGGCTATGCACCTGTTTTGGTGGAATTAATTAGTGGACAAGAATGTTTTTAAGTGCACGATAGACTGATTCTTAAGTTTCAAGGGTAAAGTGGTGTAAGGTATTGAAGAGCCATTTTGGAGATTTTAGTACTTGGTGTAATAAAGGTACTGAAATTAGTTCAATTCATCCCAGAGCATCTGTATTAATTGATGCTTTGACATCAGTGGTATGTAAGTACATAGGATTTCCTTGGATTTAAATTGATAATTAAATAGCCTTAACAGTTAAGAGAATTTTATTTGTAGTTGCTTTTAGAGATTCTGTAACTTCTATTAATCATGTGAGGTCATTAATTATTATTGATCTTATAGTAGATTTAAGAGCACCTGAATTAAAGATAACAATGCAAAGATTTAATTTTGCTTTTTCTGTAGAAATTTTGGCATTATAATATTTATCCTTTCATTTGAATTGCTAAGAATTGCTTTTCAGTCTGCATTCTTGTGTAGAATTAAAATGAAGATATTTTAAAATATCTTTTACTTTGAAGCATGAAGGAAACTAACTATTTCCTAGGAAAAGTAATTTTATATTTTTCTAACTTAACACTTACAGAATTGAAATGTCCACTATCAATCAAATAATAAATTTACTGTGTGCTGGTTAGGTTAAATAAAAGCTACTGCTTTAAAATTCATTACTTTCTGAAGACTCAATGCTGCCACTTCTTACTTACCTCTCTTCCAGATGTCTATCACTTTCATGCTCTCCTTCCCCATTTGCTGGGAGTGTCTGATTACATATGTCACTTACATATGCTAAGTTAAAAAGTTGTTTTATTTTTTGACATTGTAAACAAACCTTTTGTGCTACACAGGATATTTAATTTTAAGTGTTTTAATGTGCATCATTTACATAATCAGCTGGGAAGGTTAGATGCTTTGACTATGTATTCAATCTTGGCTGAAACTATCTGAAATGTAGTATTTTATTACTTGATACAATAACCATTAATATTTCTCTTTCTTTAACAAATGTTAATGTTGTGTCTGCATTTTTACTTTTACTCATGATAAATATCATTTTTGATTTTAAAAAATGTCACCTTATTCCAAGTCTGCTTTGGTGCCTTCTAAAATGTGTGTACACTTAAGTATTTTGCTTGGCATTTATGATTCAAACAGTTTTGTTTGATCTGCTAATTCAGCCAAGACATTGTGTGTCTGTCTCTCTCTGTGTTTCCGCTTGTTAGTACACCTCTGAATCATTGGTAATCTCTCTCTCTGTCAATTTCTAGCTTACACTCGTTGCTCTCTTAATGCAAATTTTAAAGCCTTATAATGAATCGGCCTTGCGCTTATTAAGTCATTGTGTGTAAGAGCTTTACCTTGCTTTTTTATGACCTATTCCTTATGAGGGAATATACACTTTTATTTGTTACTGGCAGGAACGTGGATTTGTTGGAGTAAAAGCTCATCATTTTCCCTGTAAGTTATTGGCTACTCCATTGTGATATCAAGGAAGCCCATATTTGTTTGAAATATTAGCAATTTAAAAATGCAAAAATTCATGTATCACTCATTGCTTATTCATACATTTTTTCAAGACTGTAATTGTTTACTAGTAAAAATAATCCATTCCACACAGTTGTTTAATTAAACTAATTGCTTAATTTATTCACATCCACTGCCAATTCCTAAAAAAGCTTATCCTTATGAAGCTTAATACTTAATGCAAATTAGTAGAATTCTACCATATCATCCTGCATGGTATAAACAGTCTGCTTTTGGATTTAAATCAATAATTAAAGTTAAATGTCAAACTATTTACAGTATTCCAGTGCTTTCTCCTGAGAAATGCTTATACACAACAGCATATTTGTGTCAGTTAAATAAAAGCAGCACCTTATGTTAACACATTCCAAAAGCGCTGAAACAGTAAATGTCTTGTTTAAAAAAGCTTATTAGTTGATGACATTTTTCCTTTTAGGCAATATTTGCGAGTAGCATTCCTGAGATTATAGAGCTGGTAGGAACTAGATCCAAGTACAGTGGAGAGTACAAGCGGGAGCATGGAAAGAGGTACACCCTTTGTTGTTGGTTGTTTACCCTGTTGGTATGTGTATATATATATATAATGATTAATATATGTATATATAAATACCCACATGCAATAATATACTTTTAAAATATATCTTTTCAATTTACAAATACTAACATGAGGCTCAACAGTATGTCTGCTGCTCTACTCTCTATTATTTAAACTAGGTAAAGTATATGAAGGGTAGCCAGACTCAGTAGCCTACTATTATGAGAAGAATTTTTTGGATGGAGATAGCGTATGATGAGGAAAGTGTAATTTTTATGGTACATAGTATTGACTTGCACCTATTATTCACAGCCTTAATGTATTTTATTTTAAATCCCCATTTTTAATGTCAACATTAATATGTGAATAATTTACTTTCTATTTCTGCTAATTACACATATGGTAATATAGGGAGCTTTGATATATATGTTTCAAAGTATGTCTGGCAATCTCTTTAAGTAACGTGGCGATATAACAAGGATATTTGGCTATGGTTTTCATCAGAAATCATGTTTCTTTACGACACCTTTAATATCTCCGTAACCTTAATTCGTTAGGTTTGGATATTTTCTCCCTAATACCCTTCAAACATGTCAACTGAAACTTAATCTCTTTTATGATTTGCTAATCTCTTTTATGATTTGCTCTGGAGTTAAATTTTGACCAATTATAAATAAAAAAATTCCTTTACCAGCAATTGGCATTCATTACATGAGTTTAAAAATCATTAACGAGTTTATTACTTAAATAAAATTCATATAATTACACCATGATTATAAGTGTAATTTCTGACATACATGGAATTAACCACCCATGTTAAATGTTCCATAGAAACAAGTAGTAGACGTATACTAGCTTTTGCATTCCATCACCTCTCTGGCGTATTTGACATAGTGTTGTTTATGTTAAGTGTATGCTGCTGTAGACTTAGTCATATAAATATATATATATATATATATATATTATTTTATAAAAGTAATTATAAGTTAAATTGCATGGTACATAGATATTATCCTATTCTATTTCACTCAATATAAAATATCTACCTTTGATTAATACTCTATGCAGCTTATCATAGGGGATAGGCAACATTCACTTTTTTCCTTTGCAAAAGTAAAATTAACCATCAGAAGTTCATGTAAGTAAAATAAAGTCTCAGTTAAGCTAGGGACCAAGATCTACCATTAATCATATTTTATGCTATATTTTAGTTGTGATCAGCTTAGCTTGACTGATTAAGCCATTATGCTTTTCATTGATCTCACATTTGCTTAAGACAGTTTACTTGCAGACAGTACCAAAGTTAAGCAAATATTATTTTCAAGCATTTGAATATAAATTAACAATACCTTAAACCCTGAGTATCATCTAATAATTTGTAAGGTAAGCATTCCTTGGTTCTATTTATTCAAAACTTCTATTATTTTACAAGAAGCTTCATATGTATGAGTTTTGTTTGTCCATGCATCAATTTATGTCGGCTAATTAGATGTTTCCCTCATAATCGTACTAATTTGTGGAAATTAACATAACCCTATCTCTTTTTGACTGATTAAATGGCTTATTAAGAGCTATCAAACTTATAAATATAAAAATATTATGATTTGGTTACATCCTGCAGGTGTTTTTGTTTGATTTTGAAGTCAGTGTTGGTTAATGGAGTGCAAGAGAAAGTTCGCAGACCAAGAGGTAAAGATTTATTCGGGAAATTGTGTTCTGGGAGTAAGTTGATTTAATTTCATTTGCAAGCAAAGAGAAGAAGGTCAAAGGCCTGCTCATGTAATATGCCAGCTATGACCCTGCATTACCTTTTACATACAATACTTTTTTTACCTTCCCATCCATTAATCCTTGGTAACCACTATTACCTATCGTTCATGCTCCCAACCATCCTCATTCCTCCCAAAAATTCTCCCTGCCAAATTTCCCAACCAACTCAAAATGGACCGCCTGGTGGTTCTTTAGGCTGTGTTTGCCAGCTGGATTCCTGAAATCACCGAGCTGGCTGGCAACCGGTGCAAATATGGTGGATCGTACAAACGGGAGCGTGGAAGGAGGTACACACAAGTGCAGTGCAAACATTACTTTCCTTCCCAGTTTGACATTAGCTTGAGTTTGATTTAGTTAACACTTTTATAAATATATTTTCTACATTAAGTGCCTTTTAGGGTGTGGAGTGTTTTCTTTGTTGATTGAAAATAATTTTTTGGTGTCCATCTACCACTGTAGCCAGACAAGGTGCCAAGTACATATATATATCTCTATATATATATATACATAAACATAAATATAATAGAATGTAATGTTTCTTGGTGGCATGCCTACGAATGTCTGTTCCATTATTCTTGTTATGGGCTTTTTACTCTTAAACTTTCAGACTGCTATTTTAGCGAGGGTAGATTTGTAGATTTTTTAATTGCTAGACCACAGTGAAGAATTTCCTGTAGAGCACTACCACCTTAAATTTTTCATTAGTTCTACTCGAATTTCCCTAATTTAATCTTTAGCCACAGTGGAGTGGAGGTCAACTATGCACAGTTCCGAGAGATGCAGTGGCTTTCCCTTTTCTGCAGTGGCTGCTGCACCAAGAAACATTGGCTCGTTGGTGGTGGATGTGATGATGATTGAATCCTTTTTGCTTGGTTTTTCTCCTGCAAGTGTGTTAAATGTATTTGTGTGTGTGAGGACCTAACAAGCCAGGGTTTCTGTGTGCTATTTGAAAGAGAGAGAGACAGAAAGAGAAAGATTAATGAGATAAAAATCAACGGTTCATATTCAGAAATTAAATTTTAATTAACTGATATATCCTCATTGGATAGTTTTGAAGTGGAAATAATGCATGGATCATTATTGTTTTTTTTTTCAAAATACTACATAATGCCCTGCTTTGATGTTTCTGAATATGACCAGCCAAGGGAGAGAACCCTCTTCGTCTTCTTCCTCTACTTCTACACTTCATTATACCATAACAGCAGGCACCAAAAATGGACTCATACCATTCCATTACAACTGTACTTTTCTCACAAGCCAAGAGTTCCGTTTATCCCCTTTCCCATTTACCCTTACCAATTGTCCCTTTTACCTTCGTGTTACTCACATCTTTATTCGAGTGTTTGTTTCCCCTTCATGCCTACTCCTCCACCACCTTTTAGGCCATTTTCGCAAGTTGTATCCCCGAAATCATTGATCTCATCGGGACTAGGCCCAAGTACGGCGGGACGCTGAAGAACGAGCGTGGCAGAAGGTAGAGTACCCACGTGTTTCTCCTCTCTTACATCCAAGATAGCTGTTGGTTGGCTGGACCGAAAAGCTCACAAATACGTTTTTATATCCGTAGAAAATATTTAATTTTTTCCTTTTCTTTTTAACTCCGTGTGTACATAGTCTTCGTTTGATATGACATATCACTCTTCAGCCAATAATACCTGCCCGATGTCTTTGCTCGCTTAGCTGGAAATAATTATGTATGTACATACTTTTTTCAAACTGATTTTTCACTAATTCAATATACTTTTGGATTCTGGTTTACAGTATGTGATATTTTCTAATCATCATTGGGAAATGAGCTATTACTCTTTTGTCTAATATACATACATCCTCCTCCTTTTCAAACTTTTGTACGATTATTGAAGTTTTTCTACATTGGCAGTTTTGTGATATTAATATACAATGAAGACTATTGATTCTCATTCAAGTGGAAGTAGGATATTTAAAAATGGAATCATTTTTGTAGAAAGATGCTTATATCCATGTATTATTAAGAAAGTGATTTTGAAATGTTAGACCCTAGTGCCTTTAGAATCAAGTTGGCATTAGCTGAACTGGCTCCTGGTATGAAAGGAAATCATTGTAGAAGCAGTTTTTGTGTCTCTCTTACAGTCTTGTTTCTGTTAGCTATGAAAATGAAAGAGGGAGAGTGGGAGGAGGAGACAAAAGGAGTGATTAGAGATTAACATATACATTATTGCATACATAACGTATGTATGTGGATGGGAATTTGTTACTGTTATTAATTTGGAGACTTATTTTTTTGTCATACGACCAGGCTCATTATAGCATGAAGTTATGAAGTTTTGCATTATTTTTTTTTTAATTTTTGTAGTGGTCTCCTTTATTAATATGAAGTATTTTGAAGAATTAATGGAACTATTTGCATGATTGATCTTTGCCTTTTTAAGAATAATTCGTTTACTATGTGTTTTTACTACTAAGTCATTAAATAAATTACCAAATATGTTAAAAGTGGCCATAGGAATTAGTAGCTAAGGGACTATGGGGATACCATTTCTTTTGATCAGGAAGGTAACTTGCCACCATTTGCCTCTTAGACCAAAGTAGTGCCACTGTGCTCTTTGAAGACCATGTTGTGCCAAGCCATCTTATGTTCATGCCTTTATCTCTCCTATTACCTAACTGAACATGACTTGGGCTCCCCTGTATCCCTGTGCTAATAGCCACATGTAATTCTACAGCTGTGCCCAAATTGTGTCCCTTCTCATGTCTCCCCAGATTGTTTCTACTTCCCATATCCCAGGACTATATCTACACAATAAATGCTCAACATACAACACTTTAAGCCAATGAAGGATTTGAAACCCCTATCCTTTATTACATTAAAAATACCAAGAAATTCAGGAGTTGTAATTCTTAAGACTTAACTCACTAAAGACAGAATATTTACTTTAATGATTTTAACAATAATTCTTATTACTTATGCATCCCTAAGTTTGGCCCTGCTCTCTCATTTCTTGAAAGCTTTACTGTAGTAAAAATAAAGTAATAAATGTAATTATATTTATTATTTCTTTTACTGAGTGAAGACTGTTCTCTCTTCTTGTATTCTTTCTTCAGCATGTTTGAGAGATTAACAGTCTTAAAGATTATCATCAAACTTTTTTCTGTCTAGATAGTTCAATTGCTCACTGGAGATTGGTGCTGCCTATTTTGAATTGAAATGTGGTAATGGTGTTGTGGTTGTGGATAGTAAAAAAATTCAATGTTTGTTGTATTTTGGTCCATGATGCATTCAGTTCCTCTAAGAGCCACATGGTTTTTAGATATATGTGGTCGGTGAAGGAGGGAGTTGTAATTGGGAGGAATGGAAGGGAGGAAGAAGATGATGGAGAGAAGGAGAGGAGGAGAATGAATTTTAAAAGAGAGAGAGTGAGGGAAAGAGGTTGTGGACCTACAACTTGCATGCCTGAGTACTTCCACTAAAGAAGTATAGTCACCTAAGATAACACTGGTTAATTCATATTTTATCAAATATCTGAGTAAATAGATATACATATATGAATAGAATAGCATCAACTCCATAGGTAAATTTATTATAGAAGTTAGGATAATGAGTTTTAACAGTTCAACAAAATTTATACATTCATAAACTAATTTATCTGTTTGGTTGATACATTTGTAAATTGTATTTTTTATTCAATCTCTTCAATAGAATATGATTTATATTATTTGTCCTTATTTAAACTGTCAAATCATTATTCAATTAGGTTTGGGTGTGAAGTTGGCCATTGTAAGTGGGACTATTAATTAAAGGTTGCAGCATTTTCTCGGAATGTGTGATTAGTAGCAGGATTGATTCCTCCTATGCTCTCCACCCTTTAATTAATTAGCTAGGCTGCACGAGTGGCTTCAAGGCTCTGCAAAGAGTATATAAGGATGATGTATTCCATGGAGTTAACATAGTAATTTTGGTGAGACATAGTAATTTTAGAACTGAGTAGGGATAAATTTTGGTGCTATTTAGTCACTCGTATAGAAATTGTGTGTGCATGTTACATATCTAAGAATGAGTGAGTTGTTATTAATATGCTTGGCCAGTTTTGCTGTAGGAAGCTAATGTAGCAGTGTTTGGTATGTTGATTGATAACTTTCCCACACTCTGCAAACTAATGACTGTAGTCAGTATTATTAATCAAAAAGAAAAATAGTCTTATAATCATTTTTTTAAAGCAAAGTAATACTTATTACAGTTTCTAAGAGCTTTATAAGAAGGTCCTTTCATTGTAGATGTGTTAGTTTATGTACAAAGTAGTATGTGTGAGGGATATAATGATGGCTCTCTATGGATAAAATCAACACACCAAACTTTCTGAGAGGCTATGGATGTCATATTTGTCCAAAAAAATTAAGTATATACTGGTACAAAATATGATGCTAGGATTTGCATAAAAGCACGTGGAGAAATATTCATAAATGATAGAAATAAAATTTAACCTATTACATGTTCAGCATCATTCTACATCAGTGCAGCTTTATGTATTGGTATTTATAGAATTTTTATTTTGATGTTCAGGGAGAAATTTTTTCATAGGTGATACAGTTTTAAAAACTTCAATTTGTAAATACACGTTTATTAAAATTTTATCTTAGATTCTCTCCAACTTATGAGTGCTAAAATTAATGGTCAGTGATATTAATTTGCATTCAGTAGGATAAATAAAATTCTTAGTTTCTGGCTCATTTTTTGAACGTTTTTTCATCACATATATGAGTAGGTGATAGCATATGTTGAATAATATATATCCTCTAACTTTTCATTACTATATTTGGTCTTAGTTAAATTTTTTTGAACTTTTATCTTCCCTGTATGTAGTATAATCTCTACACATGTACTTAAATAATCCATCTAACATCACTGTTGAGCCTATATGCTTGACAAGTGAAATATAGTTTGGGCTATGTTCTGTATTAAATCAATTTTTTGGTTTTTTATTATTGAATATGTTATTCCTCAGTAATTATACAGTGATTTATTATTCTAAAATTCAATTTTACTACTTCATTTAATCATTTATACTGCTACTGATCTTATTACAGCTATTAGGACATGTGGGCCGCAGACAGATTATTATGAACAAAATTTTTTAGTATAGAGAAATATATATACCTATCTACTTTGAAGCAAGTTTCCTTTGTGTTTTGTCAAGTGGCCACTTACATAATAGATATTCTTATTACATTTGGATGTTCATTTTAAATTCATTGTTGCATTAAATTTTCAACTTTCAGAAGTATAATAACAATTTGCATTACATTGGAACAGCTATATATGATATTGTTTTAATGTCTTGAGTGCATTGTTACATCGACTTTTATGTCTTTCCACAGGCATATTGTTGTTTGTGGTCACATCACATATGAATCTGTTTCCCATTTCCTCAAAGATTTCCTTCATGAAGATAGAGAAGATGTAGATGTTGAAGTGGTTTTCTTACACAGGTATGATATATATATATATTATTATTTTAAAATATGTAATTCAGGTAAAATAGTGCATTAAAACAAAGTAAATAAATCTTGGAGAATCATTTCTTATTTCCAAATATGATAGATTTTAAAAATTAACATAATACATTTATACTAATAAAACATATACATTTTATATGAAGGGAATACCATTTCATTGTGATAACATATTTCTGCCATGCAAAACTGACTCCCCAAATTTTATTACCCACATATGCACTAGCATTTAATCCAAATATTGAATAAAACATCAAAGCATGACTCAGAGATGAATCAGAATGTTAGATACATGCAGCAGTCAGTGATACTTTCATTCTAACAAACTTAAAAAATAAAATTTTTCAAGTCACTCTGTCTTGCTTGTTTTTATTTTATGGCTTGGTTAATTCAAATAATTACTTCTTAACAAACTTAAATAGTTTTCTGCAGAAATAGAATTATTTCAGCCACACAAGACAACAGAATCTAAAAAAAAGTTTGCATGACCAAATTGTAAAAATTTCATTGTTCTTTCATGAGTCGATATGAATTATAAAGTAGCAAGTTTCATTGTGCAATCTTGGATGAACTAGTTAATCTCATTGGCGCCTTTCAATTCATCAGCCTTAGTCATTTCAATGCCCACATGTATGTAATTTTCTTATCCATTGGGGGTTATATTAAAACTATTGATTGCAAAAATTGAAGATTTTTCATGGTGCTTGAAATTTTTTTTAAAAGATGTTCATTCTTCTGCAAGTAGTGCATCTGATTTTCTTTTTAAAAATCCATATAGCACATACTCCAGTGATGGGTCACTTCTACTTTTTTTCAGTTTTAGTGTTTGTCTTAGGCTGGGTTCTTAGTTACAGCTCAGATTACAGTGAATCAATGGGTATCAAGATGTCAACAGTTACACTAGTAAACATATATTAAATCACTTTTAAAGAAAGTAATCGTATTTGAATCTATGGTATTAGAAGAAGGTATGGGTTATGAGAAGTTTCATTCTACCCCAAGTATTACTTAAAATTGCACAATTTTGTAAGTTTTAAAACTAAAAGGTGATTTTATATAATAATTAATAAACAAACTGTGTTAAAAGTTTATGATGATACTTTTATAAAAATGTTTGCTTCCCACTTGTTTATAGATCTGTTTGCTTGGGATGGCAAGTAAATAGATGAAGAGTGATATTTGATAGAGATGCAAAACTAATTTCTTTGAGATTTGTTTGCAAAAATAATTTTGGCAGAGAAACACTTTATCAGTTTCTACTAAGAGCGTAATTAGAAAGGATCTCAGAATGGAATAGAGATAACTTACCTAAGTGAAACTTATTTTTCAATGCAGTCTCCCTGCACACTAGGTCCAGCGATATTTTGATCTTTTGATTTCATCTCGAAAATTAGATTCCTTCAGGCCTGCAAAATACCCGTCTAGTTTAGGTGTTAGTTTATTGTTTGAAGAGAGCCTCCATCCACCGAGGGCAATTTTGAGCTTGGGGAAGAAATGGAAATCTGATGGATCCAAATCAGGCGAATAAAGCAGGTGTGGTAACAATTCGTACGTCAGTTCATGTATTTTTGCCACGGCAATGACATTGTGAATGGGTGTGCATTATCTTGAAGAAAAATGACTTTCTCCCTTGCCAAACTAAGCCTTTTTACATGTAACTTTTGCTGTAGTTGGTCCAGGAGGTTAGCGTAGTATTGTCCAGTAATTATTTGAGCAGTGGAAAGATAATCTATTCGCAGAATCCCTTTTCTATCTAAGGAAACTGAAGCCACCAACTTTCTATGGTATTATGGTATTTCTGTGGTATGGTATGGCCTTGGCTTTGCTTGGTGGTGGTGAATCAACATGTTTCCACTGGTTTGACTGCTGTTTGTCTCAGGGATATAGTAGTGGACCCAATTTTCATCTGTGGTCACAAACTAATGCAGAATATCTTGTTGGTTGCCCTCAAAATGGGTCAAACATTATTCGGAAATTTCCATTCTGATACGAAATTGAGTCACGAGTTGTGGCACCCATCCAGCAGATAATTTTCTCATACCCAATACCATTGTCAAAATGTGATATGCCCGTCCAGATGACATCCCTACAGCTTCAGTGATTTCTCCCACTTACAGGCGGTGATCCTCCTTGAGCATTTAATGCACTTTTGCAATTATTTCTGGAGTAGTGGCACATTTTGGCCGACCACTACATGGATCATCATCTAAGCTCTAACAACCAAACTAAAACTCGTATGTCCACTTGGCAACAGTTTAATATGAAGGAGCAGAGTGTTCCGAAAGTCGGCATGAATTTTCTTTGCTTTCATACCCTTCTTTACGAAGTATTTTATCACTGCTCGAGTCTCAATGTTTTCTTCATTTTGTATTCACAAATCACTACACGGGGACAACAACCGAGACGCATCTGCCCCACATTTCTCTCTCCAGAGCACTGACGCGTTACAGGTTTACTCATACTACGCGGGAAACTTGTTGCGCTAGCGCTGGCATCTGGTGGTGATTCCGGAAACCTTTTTAACCACACTCGTACTTCGATAACCCAAAATGATTTTACGGATCGTGAATGCCATCAAATTTCATATTTGAAGTCAGAGACTTAATTCAAAAGTTGTGGAATACATGCCATTATGCACTTGAAAACTTCATTCATTAGAATGCACATAATAGCATGGATTGAGCTTTTCAATGCACTGTAAGAAGTTACCGATGAACTACGGTATAAGCTGGAGTGGTATTATTATGCCATTTGTTGTTTCAAATATTTAATAAAACTTAAAGCCTCGTAAGCTCTGAACAATTTTGGACCATATACTGGTTCTGTCCCAAAAAGTAAGTAGAATAATGGGGGGTAAATGTATTGCAGATCAAAGTAAAAATTGCCATGGAGAGGGGTCATGTCTTGACATATTGACGTAATGGAACTGATGGTTTTGGCTCTAGTACTCAAGAACCGGGAACTGAAGAACCAAACTGATCCAACTAATACCTATAAAGTTATGATGGAAAGATTATTGTTTTGGTGTATTTGTTTTGTATATTGTAGTGATGAGAAATTAATTCATGAACATTTTTACTATTGTAATTTTTTAGGTACGTGCCATTTTTATTAGGGATAGACTCTTTGAAATATAAGGAATGGAATGAAAGCATATACAGTAATATTTTGAAAGGCTTAACTCTGGGTTGGATGGGATAAAAATTGAATTATTTCATTATGAATAAAAAATCCTGATTGCCATCTAAAGTGGCATCTTGATGTTTGAAGATTCCCATTAGTACATCATGTGATGAGATTTTGTGTATAGATTATTCATTGACAAATAAAGCAAATTGGTAATTGTGAATTTTATTACCTCTTCATTTGTTGCTCAGTACACAAGCAATGTACTAACTGCTTAAAATGTTCATCCATAACTTAAGGGCCAGATATTTTCTCTCTTCTCGAACTGCTCTTTTGTTATTCTGACCAATGTTCGTCAAGTAATGGCACAACCGTGCCTCCTGAATGGCTTTGCATAAAAATTCTGAACAATTGCAGAATTTGCTAATATCAACTAACATTGACAGAGGAGAATAGGTAGGGTAATGACCAACTGTTTATCATCCTGGTTCTTGCTAGTTGGATCGACAGCATTGCAAAGTATCTTAATTAAAGCAAAAACTGAATAAATCGGTGAAAAATTAAACATTTTCTAATGGCTGAGGAACTAAAATCATTTAGGAGAGGTTGTTGATATTTGAACTGCAATCTGGAAATGATATTAGAGAAATGTGAGCCATGTAATTAATTATATCATGTCATTCAGTTTAGGATTCCACCTAGTTTGGAGAAAGTTTTCTTGATTGGTCTTTTGTTTAGAAATCAGTATTCTGGGTGAAATTGTAACAAAGCCGAGGTATTTCTTAAAACAATATCAATTTCTGATGTATTGAGTTTTAATCAAATTATTTACTATCCATGCAAGGGGTAAATCAATTTATGTTGAATATTTTAATGGTTTAGGGAATTCTGTAATATTTACTTTGAGATAATATTTCTTGTAGTGTTTTCGCTTAAAGTAACATGTACCATTTCAGGAACAGCTGCATTGGTCAGCTTATGTTGACCACAGTTGCTCCACTATTCCAGGAGGATTTGTCAGAGGGAGTTGACATTTATTGATTTACGACGTGTGTACATAGGATCTCAGAATATAGATGCCATGGTCTGATTGAAGCATGTATACCCCCACAGACCCTATGTATACTGGTCATAAATCACTGGAAGCTAATTTCATCTGATGATGCCTTCTGGAATGGATGAGAAATCATTGTCAACCCAAGCTCACCAATGCAGCTGTATCCATAATGGAAGTTGTTATTTCAAGATTCTGCAGAAGTCCTGCGGACTGTTTCTATCCTATCTTGACTCAGCTGCAAGATGGTGGGATTGCTCATTATTGTCCTTGATATTCATTTGGTGCATAATAATTTAATTAAAGTAAAGGTGGAAGAGCAAAATATGGTGAAGGAAAAGAATGCTGTGATTGGTGGATGGCATAGCCATAATTGTAGAGATGGAAGATGGCCTTGCTAGAATACTAGCACGGAATGGAAGATAAAAAGAAACATCATGGTTTTAATACAATATATAATTAAGCCAAAGTGCCGAAAGTCAGTATTTGCAATAAGGCTAGGGAAAGACCCATTTAAACAAGAGGAGTTCAAGTAGATAAGTTTTACTATTCATGTAGTAGGATTACCATTGGCAGAAGAAGTAAGAGGAACTTATCAAATAAGACAGAGATGACAAAGGAGCTTTCTATCAGGAAAATGAACAACTAACAGCAAAAAATGCTAACTTAGCCATAAGGAAGCAATTCATAAAAGCTCATGTAAAGAATTCACTTTTCAATGGTTGTGGGACTGTGTTAATAATATCAATTTTTTTAAATTCTGATTAAATTAAATATGTCAATGATCACAATAAATATAGTCACAAAATTTATGCAAACTGATGGAAAGTAATGATTTTTATTTCTTTTTCCAAAATTTCATTGAATGAAAAATGTATGAAGTGTGATGTCAGAAGAGTAAAAGTATCTCGTTTACAACATATTTCTTTGTGTAGCTTTCTTCTTATCCCCAATAGGACTGGCTGATGTGTATCTATTTTTTCAGCTTCAGAGTGAAAGGACTTATTAAGGTTTTAATTTTAAACTGTATAGTAAACCTTTAGTAGTAAATGGGAAGTGCATATATTGCTCAGTAATGATATGGGGTTGTGCTATCATTCTCATGCACTTTTTTCTCTTTACAAGCCTTTTTCATTAAAAATAAAACTTGAGTGAAAATAGAATATTGGATCAAATGCATAAATGTGGCTTATCATTAACTTTATGCTGCACTAGTTTAAGGTTAACTTCAGTACAATTTCAACACATCCTGCAGGCTGTCACATTTGGAATGAGTTGATTAAATGTTTCTCTAAAATAATGTGATCGATTGATTCCTTAAATGTTTTTTGTGGATCCAGATACCTATATGTTAAATTTTTAACTTTCTATTGTATTGAAGCTTGTCAACAATTGTGTTGCATGATTTGATTGGTTTGCTGAAATATTTCTGGAAACATTTTGCTTTGTGTATGTACAAATAATTGTGCCTATCAATGCTGACTGTAGATGGGCTACAACACCAGTTCCTCATATTTTTTCAATTAAGGAAAAAAAATCTGAATGTAAAGATAATATCAAATTTAAGTTCTAAATATATGTCCCATGAAAGAATTGAAGTGTGTGCACCTCTGGTTTTTGCCATTGAATTATTGTCCATTATTCCATTACTTGACTTTTATGGTCATGAGTGTTTTGCTAAGTACTGCTGCAGCCTTTTTCAAGTGTTTCATGTGCTTTAATGAACTGGTGGTATTCCAAAGTATTTCGCATGCTTAGTGTGAAATGTTTTCAGTTTTTAATGACTTGTAAAAATTAATATTTTTTTAGATTATTCCAGATGGGAGATATTCTTACAACAAGTTTACATTTTTCTTAATAAGTATTACATTTTCATATTTCTCATTTCTTTTGGCTGATGGAAAAACATGATGCGATTTTAAAAATACCAAGTACAGAAGATATTTTTTTGGCTTGTGTTTTTGGACAGCCAATTTCATTGTGGATTACTTCACCAAAAAGTTTTAGAGAATTCAACAGTGTACTCTTTATCAATATTTGTTATTAGTGAAAAACAGAACTGGGTTAATTATTTACTCTATGGGTTACATCAAGCTTGAAAAAGTCTGGTAATAAAAAGCTCTAAAATTTTTGCATATTAATGCACATATGACAGATGAAGCCATCAAAATTACTGTCATGACATCTCCCGCAGTTTCTTGGAGCTTCTGACAAGTCTGAAAAAGGTATTAAAATATTTTGAAATCCTGAGGTCTTGAAATTGAAATTTCCCAAAAAATTAATATTTGTTAATGTTAATCTAAAATTTCATTTGATTCAAATTTCAATGCCAGCAAGTTGGTCTGGTCGGCCTTGCTATGCATGAAAGGACTACATATTTGACTTCCGTATGTTTTAGTGAATTGCTTAAGGTGCAAATAGTGAATTAGGTTATTATATAAATTATATGTTAATTGTATTTATCTTAAATGTTATCCTAATTTTATGTCAAATTAATTTTATTACAGATTATAAATACCAAGATATAAATAATATTCATTATACACAATACAATACATGATTTTTTTATTCATAATTGTAAATTTTCCTCTAAAGTAGATTTTAATGAATCACAAATGCTGAATCTACCACTATATGCGAAGCCATTAGAAAGGTTAAATGGTTTCACAATAATGAAGGTATGCAGAAATATGTGCTATAATATACATATTATAGAATGTGCTCAATTGAGTGGAATTGGTTTCCATTATTTAGCATTGATGTGGTGAATTTCTCAATAAAATTTCCTTACAAAAATCGAAAGCTTGGAAAACCTTAGAAATTCATTAATTGTGGCAAACTTGTCCAAATTTAACAGAATGCTGGTGCTTAAAGAGGTTGGCATTCCTCAAAAGATTCCTGGAAGAATGTATTGTAAAAATATTAGGCATCTCCAATAAAAAGACCTTGTACTCCTTTCCACCTTAATACTAGTTAAATAATTTTTTAAAGGTATATTTTTGAAGGGCTGTCACCTCCCAGATAAAATGAGAATAGTTGAAGAGGAATATGAAGGATTTTCATATTAAAAAGAAAAGCAGTCATGAACAAAGATCGGAAGGTTACTTTGGCCTTAAATATTGCAGTCAACCTTATATTCTCTTGTATGTAGTATTTTGATTATAGATTTCCCTCATCAACCAGTTTTATTCATCTTTGGTTATCCTCTAATATCATTTTACATATTGGTCTTCTCAACCATGGGCATTTCTTTTGCAGAATTATAGTTTACGACTGTAAAAACGTAAAGTGAAATTTTCTCTTATTTTCTACTTCGGATTGTTTCAAACTCAGCTGTTACAAAAAATTTTGTTAAACTATCATACATTCATTTAAAAAGTACTGCCAGGTTCTATCTTTCCTTGTAGTACTCGGTGCACACAAAATGCTTCATTTGATGAATACGTTTTGATCCATATGGGAAGAATTTACTAACAATAAGCAGGTTGCTAAGTCTTTGAAAAATGCTTATTTATTTTCCCACTAAGCATTTTCCTCAACTGACAGTTATGGGAAGGTTTAAATCAGATAGTGAAGGCTTGGCAGTTTCATCCGTTCAAAGTATCGGAGTAAATTTCCTGCAGGGGGTGCTTTGTGTAGATAGAATGCATTCCTATTTCTTACATGCTATCATTTTCTTGTGTTACACAATTTGCATAGAGAAAAGACTTTCAAAACCTATCCTTTTGTTAAATGAAATATCACGGTATGACATTCATTTTTACAGCACATCATTTCTATTAAGTAAGCACATTTAGTTGCAGAACTTAAGTGCAGATGGAGGCAATCATTGCCTTTGACATGCCCATTGTCTATTATTTGTGATGGACACATTCCTTACCCTGTGTGATATCCCCATTGAAGAGTGAGAAGACATTATTGCTTTAATATAGTATCACTAAATTCAGTATAAACAAAGGTACACATGTTTATTCTATACCTACATGAAGCTTAACCATCAATATTACCCTTACACTGGTAAACTCCTAATTTTTTTTGTCAAATGATGTTTCTTCCATGAACCTTAATCATCATGGTTGATGAGGAATACCTTTATGACCATTAACAGGTCCTGTGAGATTGACATATTTTGTTGATGCTAGGGTATCAAAAGCTTTCCACTTTTGAATTAATAAAATGTTAATTAACTAATATAATCATCATAAAAACTCTTTCAACCTCTTATAAGTAAATAATGTTTGCCAGATTAAAATTGAATGTGTATCTTAATTATCTAACATTATCTATTATTTATTATTATGTAACAGGAACAATCTAATGCTTTTTCTCATCCTTATTTCTAAACAATGTAAAACTCCTGTAAACGATGGTACTATCATTTGAGCAACCTACTAATGATACGAAAAAGAAATAAAAGCAGTTTCCTTTATTTTGCATTATGTAATGGCTTTTAGGGAATTTTTCCTGTGATATTTCTAACAGACGCTTCAAGAAACTGCCAAAATGCTTTATAAGGTGTTTTCAATGAAATTTAGGAAACATTGAGAAAGAAGATTGTTTCTTAGAGACATATGGAAAAACCACATATTAAATTGCACAGCTTTGAATCTAAAACTTAAATTGTTTTCATAGTCCCATCATTTTTCAGTGTCATTTTACTATTTCAATAATTTGTTATGCATTAATGTAGTTTTTTTCCTATGCTGTGACCACAGTAATACAAATTTGGCATAACAGTTTTCTATTGTTTTCTATATTCCGTAGCTATATAATTTGGGAAAGTGTTCTGTTTTCAAATTATTTTGAGATTTCATATTTTCCTTCCACTGTAAAGTTATTTTACATAAGTCTCTTCCATGTACTCATTATTTGATTATTAACAAATACTTGAATGATACCAATCTAATATCTATCTACAGTAGCTATCTAATAGTCTCCAGCCATATGTTTTTACTAAGTTATAAGTAATCCCTAGAATGAAGTAATGTTATATTTTAATTACAATTATTAGAAAGCAGTAAAAATTTAATAATCTTCATTTGTTTTGCAATCCAAAATCATCTTTCAAAGATATAACAGAGTCACTTCATTACTATTTTGATGACAAGCCATTGCAGCAATGAAAAAATCATGTAATTAGCATCAGTCTTGATAGTGCCTGTCCTGTCTTTGCATTTTCTTATCTTGGTCTAGTCTTGTTGGTACCCATTTACATAATTCTTTGGAAACATAGAAATAGTGTTTAAGTGGGAAATCACCAGAGCCAGATCAGCCCTCCAATAGCTTTTTAAGCAAAGAGGATGTTCTCCAGCTATTTAATTCAATTATATCCCACATTCTCCCGTTTAAAAAAAACGACTTTAAATAATGAATTATACGATATTGGTGATACCCTTGTCCAATTTGAAGAATTACAACAATTCAAAATGGCCAAATAAGCCATTATCATTCAAGTGTTTCCTCATTCGCTAAACATCTAAGGTCCATTAGTAGTCCTATAGCAGAAACATAGTTTGGAAAAAACTTCCAGTTTTGGAAGGAAATAATGCCTTCCTGGGATTTGGATATCAAAAATTGTAATATAAAACTATCAGGAATGAAGAAACACCGGTGCAAATATATTTTGTGTTAAGGAAGAAATGGAATCAGAAACATATCCTTTAGGCAACAAAGGAAGCAAAAATATTGTACATTTTTAGCATTTTGATTTCGCATGAGTAGCAATGTTTCACTTATTTTAAATATTTTTAGCAGTGATTCCAAGGAACTACCTTGTATCAATTGGGAACCCAGCTCCCTTTTTGCAGTGAGCTACTGTTGTTGAAAGATCTGTACAGTTTACCATTTGAAGACAAGCCAGCTAATCAATAGACCAGCCCTTTAATATTTTATCTCTTGCAAGTCTCGCTATTATTAGAGTTGTTTCAACTTTTAAACTATTAGTATGACAAAGTTCAGCATATTGTCAAAATTAACTTTATTGTACATGGTCAAGCAAAATTTGAATTAAATATTTATAATTTGTTAAAATAAGTGTCGGCTACCAATGGTATTACAAATTGTATTTACTTTTCCTTTTCTAATTCAACATCTTATCGCATTCATTTAACTTAGCAAAATGGACAATATTAAAGGGTACATTTACAGCCACACAAGTCATATACCTTCACAATTTATGGATTTAGCTTTCTCACATCCAACTCTCTTTGAATGCAGTAGGAAGAAAAGAAAGTTTTGTCTGATTGTGAACCTTTAATATCATTAATTTTATTTTATTGACTTCCATAAGGACTTGATTGTAATCTTTTGGACCAAATCTACTAGTTCACAACCCTACCACACCTCTGCCACACAAGCCAATCACATAGCAAACAGTGAAATACAATGGACAACTTACAACATTGTGACTTACAAAAATGTATATGTATAAATGGTTCAAATTAGTCTGAGGATATGTCTTTCTAGAGTGTGATGACAATAAAAGCATAATATACATCAGCTATTTGTGATTATTCATGATTATTTACTCATTTTTGTGAAAAAAATGATCCTGGCTTGAACTAAATAGAGATCATTAAAAATTGGAGGAGTTATAAAGATAAGAATAAGACATGACTGGGAATTCACTGGGAAGAAATTTGTCTTTGATACTGAAAGAAAAATGAAAATGTTGTTCCCTATTTCTTTCCCTGAGAATAGTCATATTATAGTATTAGCACTTTTAGTCCCAGCCTCCTTTCCCTGGTATAAATGAAAAATGCCAAGGTCATCTTGATGAATGTGTAGGTTTGCATAACATGCAACATGAAGACCTTCCTCACAATCATTCATATCTACAGCTTCTTTTTTACTTGTCTTTCCCTATTTCACTCCTACTGCACACACAACAGTCATCTTTTTTTCGGAAATTTTTTTAATGGCTTCTTGTTTTTTCTTACATGTTTCTCTGATTTACCACATTTGTTATTCTCTCTATGAGCCATTCATTTCCAAGATCTTAAACAATGCTAACAGTAAAATGCAAATGTCATTAGGATTTTCTCAGATGGGATATTTTCTTTGTAAACTATATAATTGTTGAGGATCAGCCATGAAAATATGTTGAAGCATTTTTTTTTCAGTATTTCACAGTCCATATCTCATCAGTGTGTACAGCATTGTGTCAGATGCCGTGATTCCATCCATGTAATCATTATAAGATTGTATAATTGATGGTTTCACTAACACATTATTCTTAGATTTATGTTTGAGCGAGTGTTTATTGTTTTCTCCTTTGGAAATGGTAGATAATAAGATTACTGGAAAACGTGACTTCTTCTCACCCACTGCAGCAGTAAGAATAGGGCCTTGGTGGAATAACATCTTCACTCCTACCACTAATTTTTCTGTCAGTTATTTAAGTAAGAATTTTCTACCTCTATAAATGGTACTAGCAACATAACAATGTAGCTGATGCAAGTGTTACGCTAGTGATACAGATATTAAAAAGATTATCCATGAAAATATGATAATTTTTTCTTAGGTAGTTCCCCAATTACAATAATTTCATCACTACACTTTATACTAGAACATTCTTTTGGATTTCAGTTTTATCTACTTCACACTTTGCTCCTCTATGTATTGAAAATGCCGAACGATAGTTAATGACAGAGTCACACAATATCCAACATTTTATGCTCCACCAATGGTGACACTTGTTTGCTAGATACTGCAAGGGTTGTGTTTGGTTCCTTGTTCCAATCAAGCAGGATCAGCAAGCTACTTTGTATTGGCTGGGTGGAAAAATTTTAAGATCATTTGGAAACATTTCATCCAACTATGGAAGACATTGGGATTCGTGAGAAAACCAGTTTGAAGCTATTGATGGTTGCCTAATTACACCCATATTTATAATGCAAGAAATGAAGCCTATCAGTTTAAACAAAGTTATGTTTGTCCATTTGCGTGGACAACATTCAAGAGATAGAGTTGCGCACGACAAATTTATTTGCACATGAATTTGTTTCTGTTACCAATGTTTTCAAAAGTTCATTTGAAAAAATAAATAAAAGTAACTGATCAGAGCTACAGTAGAAGGGGGTGCATGCTTTGGTCCTGGTAGCTCTTGATACACACGGTGAGATTTGGGAGGGTTATCTTTGTTTTTAATTACTTACCCCAATATATCTTCCATGGAATCAGCTGCTACTTCTCCTCAATCCAAATTGTCAAACAGGGAACTCTAGAGAGAGATATTCCTTTTTTTTTTGACAAAGTAAGTCCAACAGAATGAGTAATTGAGTAATTATTGACACTGTTAGTCTTTCCTAAGTAACAATAAAAGGGCTACCAGAGAGAATCCTATACCAGAGCAAAGCTAAAATATTTCATTTCCATTAAAATGAATTATCATGTATCACCGCAGAAGTGTTTAGGACTAGATAAATGAGGTATATAGTGCTTGTTACAAAAACAACCTTATAGTAATACATAGATGAGCTTGTAAGTAATATGAGATAGATGCATGATAAAATATAAGCTTAAGTTGATATGGCATCTGCTAAGCAGGAAAAGAACACCCATTACAATACAGAAAACTCATTATATTCAAATAACTAAAATGTGAACATATATTTCATTTTCATCATGAAACTTTGTCTGCAATGATCAGAAAGCATAACAAATACTCAAACATTGTACACAAAAGCATTGCGATACACAGAAAAGTAAAGGTGAAAGCCAAAAAATCTGGCCGCTGGATCGGCCCATTTTGTGCACACCCCACTAGATGATAGATTTGGCTGGCTCTAAAAGGGTTAAATAATAGCAGGAACCTCTTCAACTTGAGTGTGTGAAACATTTCCCATATATTCACAATTTTTCTCCACTTGAGATACAATTAGGGCAATTCCTTGTGACAACAGCAAGTGTCAAAAGAAGTTTAAAATAGTGAACCTTATTTTATTCAAATGCTAATCAATATTTTTTATTTCATAAGTATTATCAATGAAGCTCATTAAAATAAATGGGCCTTAAATGCTATTTCTACCTAAAATCATGGTTTACATAGCACTCTGAGGACAATAAGTCCCAGAATGTCTACAATGGTTAACTCACATCTAGGTTTCCAAGATTTTTCAGTTTATCTAATTTTTATCGGTCATGAGTTTTTTCAGTATTCTGAGCTCATCATTTTTGTCAAATTTCCATTATTTCATACTTGAAAGCTGCTTGCATGTCATTTAATTTGCAATTATTATTTTCAGGTCTTGATAGTAATTATTATTTGCATGTTAATAATTTAGAATTTGTGTTTTACTTATTTTTATAGGTGCTTTCATTTATGGTCAGCAAAAATATTAAAGCTAAGCATTTCACTGTTGATGTTCTTAATTTTGCTTGACATAAAGAAGAGATAAATGTACTTATTAAACATTGAGGTAAAGTTGTGTACCATTTAGACATCCAGCCTCACTGGTTCATGATTCATATATTATTACTTTTCAACCCAGGTGAAACCATGATAATTTTTTCTTGCTTGTTTTGGTAAAGCTCTATACATTTAATAACTTTAAGTACGTCTTAAGTTTACTTAGTAATAATTATCATTTTCAAATATATTTTTAGATTATTTTAATATATTATATTTTACTTTAAAGTCCTTATTTTTTAATTATAATACCATAGTGGGTACTTGGTTTTCTTAGATCTATATTTCTGCTGATAAGTTAAGTAACTTTTGACCTTTCTTACTACCATCTCAATCACTTTCTTGTCTACAGCTCTCCTCAAAGTTTGCTAATATCAGTATGTATGTAGGAGAAAAAATGAATTCAAAATTGATGAAATCACAGAGAAATGCTTAATTTTTTATTTATGGGGAATATTGATTTATTTACTCAGAATGCCATCACAACTAATGATAGTTTTGACTCTTTCATTTCATGTTCAGAAGTCATTTTTTTCATTTTATAATTCTCAGAATCCTCAAATGAGTTGCATTCTTTGAACTTATTGGGCTAGAGTTGATTTCAGTATTTGCTCTTAAATATATTTCTTAAGCTTCCCAAAAGTGGTGTCGAATTATTCCTTATAAATAATAGCATGGCATCTAGTGCTTTTATGTTGACCTTATTGAAGCATTGCATATTTATTTTCAAGTGTACCTGAGTTAATAATTTAATCATTTTAGTCTTAGTTAACCTTTATTGCTTTTGTAAGATACATACCTATTCAAGAGATTATTAAGCCCAAGCATTGTGTAATGGTGTAATGTAGATGTTATGGTGCTTAAATTTTATTTTATGGTGTTTGCAAAGCATTGAGTTTTAACTTACTTTAAGCTCTAGTTTTGTTATTAATTTTTATAATTCTGATGTATTTGATAAGGTCGCAGACATTTCATAAGAGCCCAACAAATTTGACTTAAAATGGCATTGGAGGAAAATAAAGTAAAAGAGGAATTTTTTTAAAGAGAAAGTTGAAATGGTATTAGGAAGTTACAGTGAAGAAACCTGAAATTTTAAATAAATAATAACATATTATATTTTTTTCTCATTTGGTGTAAAGTATAATCCACAATAGACATTATGGTAGCTAGTTAAACAGTCTACACCGCAAGTTGGTGAAAGACTTTTGTTGCTCCAAGAATCTGAGAAAACATCAGTTTTTATTCTATTTCTTGTACCATTATTGTTCATATATAATTGAAACTATTTAACTTGCTTTTTTGAGTGGCTACATTTTAGACGACTTTTGGTGGAAAAAAGTCTTCACTTCAGATGACTTGTACTTGATGTTAAATTTAAGTTTGAACAATTATAATTAGGCAGAAGAATATTTTCACAAATCAGTTAAGATACTATTTATTTAAATTGCACTAGACCACCTTTGGATATTGGTCCAAAGGTTATATTCCCTTAGCAGTGCCGATATTGGCTATTGTTGTTTTCACCAATATTTACAAGAATAACAATTGCAAGATAGTTAACAGGCATTATCTGGAATATAGTTCACAAATCACCAGTTAGCTCTATTTTTTAATTGGACCTCCATAGCAGTATTTATTGAAATTTCCAGCTGTTTATGAAATATTAAAATTGCCATTGAGGGATATTACAAATTGCTGCTATTTTACGAATTACACAATCCTTCAATTGCTTAGTGTGCAATTTCAAACCCTGCATATTTCAAATGGATACATCTGCACATACACCACAAGTTTCCTAAAATTGAAGAATTAAAATGTGAGACCATTTTGTAACCAGATAGGGTGGAAATGGAAAGGAATTAAAGCAGAATTAGATTTCTGGTTAAATCAGACATTGATAATATTTACAAGTTGGGATTTAATTTTCCTGCCTTTAAACTGAGAAAAATTCATGTACCAAGCTGGATAGCTATCCTGAAACTGATATCAGAGGAGTTCTAAATCAGCTTTCTGTCCTAAAATCTTTAAAAAAAATACCTGAGAAATGGGAAGAGTATGTAATTATAATGTGTATTACACTGTAGGTACAAGAACAAAACCAATGCAGGAGTGATAGCAAAATAATAAATTGAAATTCCTGTAAAAGCCAAGGGTTGATAAAGTATTAGAGGCTAATCATTTAATATTTTCTTGTCGATTAGGTTTAAAAAATCTCAGCAAACAATTCATTAATTGGGCTACAGCAGTTCTTACAGGACTATTGTAGGAGATGAGATTCCATAGCAAAAGACAAGTCCTCTGTAACAAGTCCTGCCCATTCCATATCAAACTCTAACCAGCTACGTTCCCTACTTACCTTCAGAGTTCAAACTTCATAATATATAATATATATATTCATATATATATATATATATATATATATATATATATATATATATATATATATATATATATCTTTTAGAAAGATATAAAGCATTGAAAGTCAAAGTAAACATGCTGAGACAACAATAGCAAAAAAAGATTTCATAAAAATTAGACCCTTCAGAATGGAGAAATAAATGTGTAATTTGGATTTTTCTTTTATATAAAAATATGTCTCTTCCATTTCAGAGAAGTATTGGTTGAAATCTTTTCTAGTTATGTGCATGGTATAAACCTGTTTTTTAAAACTGCCTCATATGTAATATTTTTCTTTTAACAATAACCTGGTTGATAACATTTAGATTCTGAGGTGGGTTCTTTCCTGTACAGTAAAATATTTCTGCACGTGGAGAGGTTCTTGCATATCCTTAATGTCCTTACTTAATATCCTTAGAATGAGCATGCTAGTAGGTAGCCTGCCAGGCTAACTCAGCTAGTTACCTGTACGATCTCAGGTCTGTTTGGGACTTAGGAAAGGCATGATATAAGAAATACCCTAAAATGTGGTAAACCTTGAGAGATAGGTTCTGCTATTAGAGGTTCTTGTTTGGAAGTTAGCTATGCTAAGTGTACATGTATGTATGTTATTTGAATTAGACGCATCATACTGAAATGTGTTAGCTGGTGTTATTTAATCAGTCCTCTTGATTGTTTTAAAATTATACCATTTTGTGAATGATTATTTATGAAAAGGAAATGTTTATTGTTTGATGTGGGCATTATGTCCAATTTAAAAATAAATTGTTGGTGATCATACTCAGGAGTGTTGAAAGCCATTGAACTCATTTTATGTTTTTCCAGTGTAATATAAGTAAGCGTACACATCAAAACTTCCTAGGTGTATATAGCTAATAAATGGGAGATAGTGTTGATGGTTAAAGATATTTGGATAGATGCATTGCTTGAAGTCATTTTTAAATGGACACAGTATGTAGTATGCATCTCAGTAGGCATTGTATGGGTGCCCTTTTGAAGTTTTATTTTTATGCTTTATGCTGAAAAGTAATAATAGCCTAGATTAAACAAAAGGATCTCACTTTCATACTGCATAAATTTGAAAACTACTGTGGATCATACATTTCACGAGCTTGATGACCCATTTTCACTGAATAAGTGAAATCCATAAAGTTTTTGCTTTCTTAATTAAATGTACTTATTCATTATTTTCATATTTATTTGTAGTTCCTGCTCTATTCTCGGCTTATCCTGATGACAGTATAAAAAAATTTTGAATTAGAAAAACTGGCTGTAGCATCACCAATCATCTAACTTTCATTTTTCTTTTATGCTTGCATTACAGGTCATAAAATAGGTTTTCCTTAATATTTTTGAAGTGTTGCTGACACAAAAGAAGTGATCCAGAAGGCCTTTTTTAAGATTTAATTTCTCTGATTTTTAATTGTGGAAAGGGTTGAATAGAAAGCTAACATTTGATTTGATGTTAATTGCATGGTTAGCAATTGCTGTGATGTGTTTTTCTTTTGTACTTTTCAATCGCCAAAACTAATATAGACTCAATTGAGAATAGTGATATAAGCTAAGTATTTTGTGGAATTATTGAGAATTATTTGTAACCAAAAGCTTTTTATTCTCTCTGCCAAAAAGTTAAGGGTTTTTAATTTTTCCAAAGAAGGTTGGTGGCCAACCACTTTGTGAGAAAGGACCTCATTTGCTGGTTTTCTACAGTAATAGTCCTGTGATGTGGTCTGAGTGAATTAATTGCATTCCAGGAAAGAGCCAGATCTTGAGCTGGAGGGTCTTCTAAAACGGCACTACACCACAGTGGAGTTTTTTCAGGGATCAATGATGAATGCAGTAGATCTAGAAAGAGTTAAGGTAAACTCCCTTGGAATGCCATAGACTCAATTGATGATTTGGTTTTGTTTTATTTTCCCAATCGCACAGGTTATGGCCATGTCACCCAGGCTGATATCTTAACCTTTAGGGGTAATTCTGCAATTAGTCATCTTTGATATTCATTTCATGCACTTTGTAGGGGTGTAGTTTTTATTTTTAAGTTCCAAAACTTAGATAAGATAAAGCTTGCAGAAATTTTTGAAAAGAATAGTAGTTAGTGTGCATTGCCAATAACACTAATTTTATCTTTGAAAGTTTGTCTAAGATTAAGTGCTTAAATTTTGTAATTTGTGTGCATTGTACTAATATTCCCTATGCTGCAGGTTTCAGTTTGGCTGGCTTCCTGTCTGCATGGTCAGTTTTAAATTCTACAAAAGAATGTATGCCTGTATGGTGCCTCACCTGTATTTTCTACTAATCATAGTTCATATTCATTAATTACTTAAATTTTTTCTTTTTTCGTCGATCCTACACCACTGAACTTGTCTGGTATTTTGTTCCGGCCAAGCAGAAAGCCCCCTGACTTAGAACTGGAAGGTCTATTCAAGAGGCATTTCACTACTGTTGAATTCTTCCAGGGCTCAATTATGAACCCAATTGATCTGCAGAGGGTTAAGGTGAGGTTTAGAATGTCACTTGAGAGCCATTATTCGACTCTACATATCATTCATGAAATATACTTCTGGATTGGTTGTTCATCATACAAGTTTGGAGGTACATATGGACCAATCATTTTGACTGTCTTAAGAGCATTTCAGTAACGGGATCTTTAATTGGCTGGATTAATGTTAATTGGGTTTGTCAATGAAATTATTGGCATTTATAAAGATTAATTATTGGTATTCCATAGTTTTTACATAGAGAGCCTCCAAGCTTCATTGAAACCTGAAAATGTTTATTGGGTTAAATATATATTTTCAATGTCCATATTGTTTCACTGATTTGGCTACCAAACCTGTGGATCCAAGGTATTGCTATTTCCTGTTTATGAAAATTTTCAGATGAATTTCCAATCCAATGATTACAGCAATATTAAGTTGCTAGGAAAACATCACAAATGGTTGCGACATATTGAAATCATTCATAATTTCAGGAATATCACAAGTAGGGTTGCCTATCTGAGAAACAAGTGTATGTCATGGAAGTAATAACCAAAATATGTGATCACTCTAAAGTCACTATCTTCTATTTTCTATTGACCCCATTTGCATGAACACATTCTCACTAAGCCAAATCCTTTGGCATTATGCTTGAATGAGAGCACATTGGGTGAAAGTTTCCCTGAAAGTGTTCTGAGCAAACTTTAGTACATTCTTAATGAGAACATTATCTTTGGCGTAGTTTACTGCTGGAATGTTTATAAGGCTGAGTAATATTTTGTCACAGTAATGTTACTTAACTAAAAATTTTTTGGCATTAAACTTTAGTTTAATTTATTCTACACTGGATATCTTTATTATGTGTATGTTTAACAATAATTCACAATTTCTGTTTGCACTCAGGATCACTCTGATGGGCAGAAAATCAATATGTTGTTTCTAAGCGCTCATTCAAAGTTTTAAGTATGCTAAGGGAAAGGTGTAACACATTTTTCTGGTCAGCGTGACACTCTACTCTAGTTGATTTAGTTTCTGTGTGCTTTGTGAACCTTCCACCACACCAAGTCATATCAGTTTGTGTTAGAAGAGACATTTTGCATGCCATGTCAACCTCATTGTGTCCTGTCATAGGCATGGTGAAAAATATTCATTTCCAAATTCTGGATGAAGATTCTCATCAAGTGTCCCTTAAGAGTATGTTTGCTGTACCCTTCCGAAATAGGCCTTGATGTTGCCACCACTCTGTCTCCTTCTCTTCTTCTTCTTACTCTTCTTTATAACACCCTTATTGTGTACAGTGCCTGCTTATTCAATGAATCATTGTTGCTTGTCACAGAGCTGGACAGTCTTCAGTCAAGTTATACCAAAAAAAGGAGTTGATTATCTCATCATATTATATATGAATTTGTTGTGATAGTATATCACTGCTTTGCACATTAAATCTTAAAATCATACTGGCTCAACAGACATCAGTAAGTCATCATCAGTAAGTTTGATGATGCTATCCGACTCGACCAAAATTACATTTCACAGATATATTACTTCTATTTGGAAAATTAATACATAAAATGACAAGGAATGACTTCCTCAAAATTTTTGAGTGCCCCTATTTACAAGTAAGCTTTAAAAAATGACTAATGACCACCAAGGAATGTGTTTGAATCTGACTTCAAATGGGTAAGTAGTTCATAGTATCGTTTGATTAAAATTTTTTTTCTAAAATCTGAAACCCTAATGTGGAAGTAATGTTCCTTTTGCTTTATGAGAAAATAGCATATTTTTGGTGAGGCCATTGTTTTTATTAATATTTCTCGAGTAATGTTTCTACTACCTCTACATAATTAGAGAGCATGCACAATAGAGAGCACAAAGAAGTTATTTAGGACAATTATAACAGAAAGCTTAATGTTTGAAGCACCTGTGTTAGATAACCCAGGCTGTGTGTTATGTGTGTGCACGCTTGATCTCTATTCTTTTCTAGATATTTTCATTCATATATTTGTAAGTGTAGAAATCAAGACAATTCGTGGCTCAGCAGAGAATCTGAGAAAGTTTGGAACTGACCATTTTAATACTACTTGATTTGCCTAAAATACAAAAAATAAAATACTCTTGAATAATATTTCCTTTTTGTATATATTAATAAAATACAATTAGAGCTTCTGTAAGTCAGGATTCAGTGTCCAAAGAACCCCCTTTTTAATAGTTTATGTTTTAATGAACTAAGCCTCCACTATTATTTCTTAACAACATTATCATTAGCTTCCAATTCCAAGCTCCTTTGTTTCATATGCAAAATTGTTGCTTACAATTACAAAGTATTCATATCAGCCAAAGCTATTTTGGAAACCAAATTTTAGTCATTATTTCAAACTTGAAAAATAAATTGTGAGAATACTTCAAAATAAAATTTTACATTTTTTAAGCCATCATCCGCATTAATCAATTTATGGATTCTTTAGAAAATACTTAAGTTTGTTTATGATAATAAATATTCAAAATGGTCTGACCATGGCAGACAGACCATGCCAGGACTTTACCTTGCACATGCCTACATTATTAGGGAACAATGGTGCACAATACCTCTTCTTAGCTGTAACCTGTTATTGGAATCCTCTCTAAAAATCCAATCCTGCACCGCATTTCACCAAATTCTCAAGTTCTCCTTTCACTTAAATGTTCTACTTTTGGAAAAAACTTAATTTCTATAGTAGGAACCTTCCTTTTCATTATAAAAATACTTGTCTTGATGAAAAAATCTGAATTCACTACCCAGTAACTTAAATTAGTTGAAAAACTAAGCGAGTGGCAAGCTGAAATACCTTGACCTATTGCAAAATTTTGGGCTACTTGAACCCTTACATACTTGCATACAAAAATAAATACTTAGTCTTATATTCTTTTCTTTAAAATAACTAGATCATTTCTTAAAAATACCATTTGAAGATTTCTTTCACCGGTAAAATTTTGAGCTAATGTACAAATCACATAAATTGACAGCTTAATCACTTCTTGGATTCGTGTACACAATTCCTACAACACGTAGTTCCCACTCTATGTACCTAACAGAATTTGGACACACAAATGCACAAAATAATCCTGAATAATCCTGAATAATGAGTAACTGGAAATATGTCTTGGCCAACGTCAGATGCACTTAGCTTGACCAGTAAAACTCCACTAGTGTTCACTGATTTGGTTTCCATGGTTTTAATCATGTGTGTCATATTGATTGAGATTTTGGGATCAATTTATAGCATCCATTGAATTTTATCATTATTATGTTAGAATAGTGGAATTTAAAGCAGTAGCAGAAAAGAAGGCGGAGAAGAGGTCCAAACAAGTTAGAATTCAGACTTTGAATGATAGGATGATGTTAAGAACAGGGAAATTGAACATTTTAAAGCAGAAGCTGGAGAAAGGAAATATGCAAAGATATTTTAGGGAAATGCAAGGAGAGATAGAAGGATAATAGGGGTTGTTGGTGCCACAATTCCAGAATACTATACATTCCAGGGAAAAAGAGCCAGAGTGAGATAGGAGTAGCATTGAAAAGGAAAGTAGGAATAAGTGTAATAAACATAGTGCAGGCAAGTAATGCAATGCCTATGGTGGAATTAAAGGCTTAATCAATTAACTTTGTTGTCATTCAGGTGTATAAGACTGCAAGTAATCATAAGGAGGAGAAAAATGTAGACTATATGACTAGACTATATGATCAACTAGAGGAAGTGACTGCAGATGTTCCTGTAAGGAAATATTTGATAGTGTTGGGGAATGAGAATATGGTGGTGACTTAAGAGATAGAGGGAGTGGAGAAGAACAGAGAAAGACACAAGGAAAACAATGAAATCCTGCATGAAAAATAGTTTGATAATAACAAAAATATGGGTGGGCACCAAAATAAATGTATGTATGCATTGAAATTACTGGGAAATTCAAAGTTAAACTATATTATGGTCAGGGACAGATTTAGAAACAACATAATCAATTAACCTGGTTTCCCCAGAATGGATGTGGATTAGGATCAAAATTTTAGTACTTGTCAAGTGTAGTCTCAAATTCAAGAGGTAGAAAAGGAAAGATGGATGAGAAAAGAGGATGTAGACACTTGAACCAGGATAAAAAGGAATAAGTACCAGAGGGAAGCTGAAAAATTACTGAGACAGGATAGGGAGATGGGTACAGTAGAAAAAAGGTGGCAGTATTATAAAAAAAGAGATATTGAAAGCCACAAAGGAGGAAATAGGAAGCTGTAGAGAGTAGAAGAATTGATTAGGAAGACACAGGGAAGGAAATGGAAGAATTTAAACTTAATTAGATAGAAGAATGTATAAAGGGATTAAAAACAGTGGTGAGAACCAAATAGCTTGAAAGAAATACAGTGGAAGACGTAATGTTAGGGTACGGAAACAAAATGAAATGGGTGCACTGTAAAGGGAGATGAAAGCACTCATGAAGTAAAAGCCAAAATCAATGCACATTATCAAAGTTACCACAGGAAAATTATTATTCAACCCAGAAAATATTAAAAAAAGACTAAAATAATATATATTGGAGTTATATGGGAAAGATAGGCCCCAGCATACTAGATTTTGATTTGAAAAAAAAACAATTGTTATTACTAACAGTATTCTACCAGTATTTATCACCTAATTTAGTACCTTATTCTTTTCCTGCCTCAACCATGTTTACCAAAAACTCCTCTCTATCACATTTTCAACATTCCATTGTCACTCAAAATACCCTGCATCAAAATTTTGGAGTTTTTGTTTTTCTCCCAATAACTCGCTCTCTCCTTCCTTATCATTCCTTGAACTAAGTTATTTTCTTTCTATCAATTCCACTTTTTCTATTCTCCTCCACACTGGCATGTTAAATGTTTCCAATCAGAGCTCATCCTCTTGCCTCATGGCCAAGTTTCCAAATACAATATTGTGGTCCATATTAAGGTTTTCATTAGTCTCCTCTTTAAATACTCAAAGGCCTTGTCATGAACTCCCTCCTCTTTGGGTAATAAAGTTTCTTTGGGTAATGCAATTTTACTTCTTATTACCCTAATACTTTGACCATATTCACTGAAAACACCTCCAAGATAGGTAGACTCCTACTTGCTTTATTTTATACCCTCCAATTTTAATGCTTGTCTCATCTTTCCTAGCCCTCATCTTTCCCAGGATCCTTACTACCCTTATTTTGTTTAAATTGATTTTCATTCCAAACCTATAACACAGATTTGGTAAATTGTTCAGCAATGACTCTAACCCTTTGGTTGACTGGCTAACTAAAGCTTGATCATCCACAAATCCTATTTATTTTATGGATTCTCCCTAGTTAAAGTCTTATCTCCAGCTCTTCCCAAGCTTCTTTCTCCTTTTCCCCCACATATAAATAAAAAATCATAGGTGGCAAATAGACAATCCTGTCCTATCTTCCTGCTTAACACTGCCCATCTTGACTTTCTATCAGCTATCTACACCTGTGCTGTCTGAGAAATGTAAACATTTTAGATTAGTTGCCTATTCTTCCAGTCCATTCCTACCATCTACAAGACATCTATTAAGTCTACCCAGTATACTCTGTTGGATGCCTCCTCAAAATTCACGAAGTAAATAAATACATCCTGGTTTAATTCTGTATTTCTTTCCTTCCTTGCCTTCATTGTCGCTGTGTCATCACAGTTTTATCTCTTCCCTTTCTGAACCCAAACCAATCAGTCTCTAAGTAATCATTTGCCCACTTCTCCATCCTTTGGTGATGATCATTAGCACCTACCCACTACCTTAGGTGTGCAATATTAACCTTATTGTCCGATAGTCCTCACATTATTCTTTCTGCCTTTCTCTCTTTTTGGAATGGGAATTAATGTTGATCTATTTAAGTCTTCTGAACAAATTCTTCCTTCATATATGCTATGATTGAGTCCATGAAAATTTTTCCATTCTTGTTTTCCTAAACCCTTGGGTGATTCTGCTAAAAGGGTTTCCCTATACTCACAACCTTGTTCTTTTTCATTTCCCTTGCCTATCTGGGAAGTTTAGGTTAGAGTAGTAGGAGCATAAGAAGATTAGTGAAAATTTCAACACTTTAACATCAAGTTTACTACAGCTCAGAAACTTGGTGGTTGAGGCAAGGGGATAAACATATATTGGAGTGGATGCTTTTGAGATGTGAGTGTGAAGAGAAAAAAGTTATATGGATGGCAAGAAAAGAAAAAGGAATGTATTGTGGATTGTAGGATAAGAGAGAGGGTTGTTGTGACAAATTAAAAGAGGGAAAGACAAGAATTAGGGAAGTTTGATTGATAATGGAATTCTGAAGACTGATGAAGAAGAGAATTTTGGGTTAGTGAGGAAGGAGGAAAAGAATAAATACCTATGTTGGATGGAATGAAGGAAAGCAGAAAGTAGTGAAATTGAAGAAAGGTTCAATGTTGTGTAAAGTAAGGTCATCCTTTTGTGTCAGGTGAGACTTGTAGCAGTGGATAGTCTATCTGTCCATCCAAAACCTACATTAACATGTAGACTTCTATTTAAAAAACAGTAAGTGTGTATCCAATTGAAAAACAATATATCTCTGGACTTCAATTTCTCCCGGCGGATGATGGCAGTAAACTCTTCTCGGGATTTCATCCGGGTAATCTCCTCCATCTCCATCGCTGCCTAAGGCCAGCGATGGAGATGGAGGAGATTACCCGGATGAAATCCCGAGAAGAGTTTACTGCCAATATATCTCTGGTTTACTATAAGCTATGGTTGATCATGGAAGATGCTCTCTGCAGATACAAGAAACTATGTGCATATAGTATATTCAAAATGCATTATAAAACAGTTTATGATTGTTCTACGAATATTTTAACTATTTATGGTTGGGATAATACATTGAAATTGAAATAGAAAATATTTATGATAACCATAATAAAGCCTATTACAAAAATGTCAGAGAGGTTATTGTATAGTTTTGATATTCCTTTTATGGATTACTATTTTACAAATTAATTAAGTCAATGATGTGCATCAAAGCATTTTCTTGAGATGATATAACACATCTTTTGCTCCATATTTCATTTGAACAGCTGATTTACAAGGGCTGTTTAATCTTGAGTTTTACTACATTTGTTGTTTTTGCTAACAATAGTGTCGCCAACCATCCAGCTAGTGTCTTCAGGGTGACCTAGGAATGCTGGGGTGCAACTTTTGTGAGGAAAAGCGCCATTTCAAAACCTAAAATCATACAGCCTTCAAAATAACCATCTTAACTCCATGTCTTTCCATCTGTCCTTATTTTTGAACTGAAATTAAATGTTAATGACTAAAAATAAACTGTGACAAGTACATGTACATAACTAGCCAACGAATTGTCCTGAATTTCTAACCTTAAATGCTTTGCAGTGATTAATTTGAATGTGATTTTTGTTTATGGCACTGGTAAATGTGTTCCATCTTTGTGCTGATAAACTTTGTTTTAGTACTGTAAATAAATAATCAGTGTATTCTATATGCATATATATTATCATAGCCAATATATATTTTCTAGATGAAATTTATTTCTGAAAGTTGTAAATCTGTAATTCATGTAATATATCCATATAGTTCAATTAAAAGGAACAGTTTTAAGACTTTTATTGAAATTTCAGCTTATGTAGTTTGTAAGTAAAGTTACAAATTGGGAGTTTCATACAATTATAAATTGTTACCATAATCTAAACTATAGTATGACATGTAGATCTCACAATATAATTTTTATGCACACAAGATTTAATATCTCATTACTTTGCATTTAAACAGTTTTCATTCTCCTGGAAGTGATTTGATAGTTATTCAAGAGGAATATTTGGCTTTTTAAGTGAAGTACAAAGTTTCATTTTAGATTAAATGAACTGTTTTAAATTAGTGTTGTATAGTTATTTACAAATAATTACCTCAAAAATGTTTGTGTTAGTTATTTTGATTTTTGTAATTATGTAGGTAATTAAAGAATTCATTAAGCTACTTTCTGAAAAAGAATTTGTTAAATGTAATTATTGTCATTGATACATTTTTTTGCATTGGTTACATATATGCTGCTGCTCTCTCCTTGGAATGGACGTGACAATTAAAATGCTACTCATTGGATCCAGGTTCATGAAGCTGATGCTTGTCTTGTGCTTGCAAACAAATACTGTCAAGATCCTGATGCTGAAGATGCTGCCAACATAATGCGTGTCATATCGATAAAAAACTATTCAGATGATATAAGGGTCATCATCCAGCTAATGCAGTATCACAACAAGGTATGTTATTCTTATTTACATATCTTATTTATACTTTCTTTGATAACTTGATATTAATTCAAGTGAATTCATTTGATTCAGTTCAAATTTAATTATATTGATTTTTTTGGTCATATTGTATTCTTATATATGAGTCACACAGGTTGCTACCATGCCACATCATACTGGTACTTGGTTCATTACTGGTCTTATCTTTGTACAGTCTAACCCAACTTAGGCATTTGAATTTCTTATTGTCAAATTTAAATGGGAAAACATGAGTGATTCAGAAGAAGAACTGAATCCTCCACCACCAGATCACAGTTACCAACCCTAAGGTTGGTTTGGTAGTTGATACAGCTAACCTGTTGCTTAGTCCAACAGCTAGTGAAATTCACACATCAGGGTAGAAGGGACAGTTTCTTTCCCTGGGCCACCTGCTATATTCCAGGAAGATGTGTCTGAAAAATCATACTGCTTAGATGAAGCTGAGGTGTCAACTGGGATCGAATCTGAGCTCTTTCTGTTGGATAGTGAGCAGGGTCAGTGGCTTGATTATCCCAGTTCCTTCTTCACTATACCTGGATAAATAATGTTTTTTGTTTATTGCATATTTAAGCTGTGACATTGAGTGTGTTGCACTGAAAAAAATTTATTTACAAAGTTTATTGGCATGTATGCACTGAAAGAATATTAGAATTAAGATAATACCATTCTCAAAAACTGACTTCCAAATGAACAGCAAAATGTGCAAAGTTACATACATAACATCTCTCCTTCATTGAGTCAAAATCAATTCCAGCTCTAGATTAAGTCTGGAACTCCTTCAGTCAGGTTGGTAGTTCTCTGTGTTCAGCTGATAATGCTCTAAATTGAAGTATTAATTCCATCCCAATCATCTTTTGAGCTCCCTCTTGTGCTGAGACCCATACTCTCATTCATTTGGAGGAGGCCTCAATGATTTTGCAATATTGTGTAGACCTCCTGCATCAACTGCTTCCTTGGTTGCCCTGCATGATGAATCTGTCAACATTCTCTGCTGTCAGTGTTTCATACCGAGCCCTCGGTTGGCTTACATCTCTTTTCCATTTGTAACTGCCATTGATAACATAGCTTATTCTTCCCACTCATTCAATTACTGTGTTGGCCACCCAATTCTGGTAATCCCCGAGTCCATGTTTGTACATGTATACTTGGCTCAGAAGAGCAAAGATCCAACAGTATGTGTGCCCCCATTGCCAACTCCTGTATGCCATCTTTGTTTTTCTGCCAGTTACAGGGAGAAATCAGTATGAAGTCTACCTATGCATGTCTTTCAGCATTTATTCATTCACAGCTTGGCTGAATTCAATTGAGTGGCACTATTATGAGTGGTTGTGGCATTAGTAGGAATCTGACAAGTTGTGGCATTAGTAGGAATCTGACAAGTTGGATGCTCCAATTCCCTTTGATGATCCATCTCAGATCATTTTTTATGGTTTGTAACATTCTCTTGGCCTGCCCATTTAAGAAGCATTGCCTTGATGGAATGATAATTTGCCTTATTCCATTGCTGCTAAAAAAAATTCAGATAAATCTTTGGATGTTATCCCAAGCTATTATCAAAGACTATGGGGTCTGGAAGGGCATGGACAGTGAACACCCTTTGTAACATCTGCATAGCATAAGGAGAATTAAGTCAAATTCACTGGAAGGCTCTCCAGCCATTACATTTTTGCTCAAGCACACTTAAATCATCAGTCATTTTCTAAGCCTTTCACTCCCTCTTTCTAATCATTCCTCATTTCTTATTTTCCTCCTAATCTCTCAAAACCTGATTTTTGTTTTTTTCAATATATTGTCAACATATGTTCTAACATATTTAAAAATATCCGCAATCTATTCAAGATTAATTTACTTATTTCCTTGAAATTCAGCTCAAATTTGCTTCAAACTGCCCTCATTTTAATTGCCAGTCTAACTTAATTAAATCTCACAAATAATCTGATTGACAGCTCAGCATAGAATACAACATGAAACCAGCCAATTATGTGTGCTTGAGGTGCAGTTTCTCTTATCTCATCGTGTTGAAAAACCATAATGTATCATAATGAAAATCCATGCAGAATTTGAAATTTAAAAAACTATAATTAACGAACTTTTATAATAGGTGCATACATAGCAAAATAGGTTACACTACATGGTATCAAAATCATATGCAAAGCAATTGGCAAAGATCACAGGAAATACAGAATAACAGAGGGAAAAGGAGAAGGTTAGGAGGGTGGGTGGTGATATTCATTTACAAATTTATATCCTCTGAACGCTAGCAATGAAAAATGCAAAGGCACGATTAAAATTCATCTTGATGGCTAAAATAATGTCAAAAGCTCCATTGTACAAAATTCTACCTATAGTGGGATTTTTATCGCGGTGAGAAATGAAATTTTAATTAATTTATTATCTATGCTTCAATGACTATAAAACAAGGAAAATATGGATATATTTGCTAATTTAATTTAATATTAGCTGGATTGCATTGGGAAAACGAGGTGCAAATAGTGATAGTGCCAAATCTCAAAAAAGGAATGATAATCCTTCCACATCTAGAAAACCCGAAAACAGAAACCACCTAGTTTTGGCCACCCAGTTCATAGTCAAATTTGCTTTTCATGTCTATATTTCATAGACAATTTATACATCTCCCAATGAATTTTTATAGGATTTTTTTTATTTCACTCCGAAAGCGCCACTATACTAGTACAGCTATATTGCTTTTGGATCAGTTATGGTGGATCACTTTTTCATACGAGTGTGTCAATGACCTTGCTGATTCCTCATGGCAATATCTTCTATGCATTATAGATTCTTGGCTTATGACAAGATAAGAAATACATTTATCTATATTTCGCTCAATGAAAGAAAGAATATAACTGGCTCCTGGCCTTCTTGTGCTCCTGCCATCACCATAGATGACGTGCATTTCTACAACACTATCGCACTTCTAAACTTTTCCTATGGCTCCCTTCAGAAGGATAAAAAATAAACATCATTTACAAGCCAACACAATATGCTGCCTTATTGCTTTTTCGCTATGACTCGTACGTCGAAACGAGACATAGGTTTGTGTGCCCTTTTATTTGCTATATAAATTAACCTTCAGCCAATCGAAAATAAAAAAATTAGAGAATGAATGAAATGGAATTTTTCTTGTTTTGATTGCTATACTTCGCTTTGTTAGTATCGGCGCTCAGCTGTTCTAGACACACTCCAAGTTCTATGAAGTGCCGCCTGCATAGTGATTGTTCAAACCTCAATTCAGTTAGGCTTTTGTAATTTAGAATTTTCTCAAGAAAATTAGTCGTGAAGTAAAATATGGTGAGAAGAAAATGGTATACAGCGACGTTTACGCTAAGAGTCATTAATTTCACGAAAGAAAAAAGAAATCGCGAGGCTGCCAGAAAACGTAATGTGGGACAGTTCAGCATACGGAAATGGAGGAAAGAAGTGTGTGATAAAGTCAATCAAATGAAACGTGCAATGAGATACAGGAAATGAATCTGGCCTAATTCGAGAGAGCGAAAGGAAGTAAAGTGTCAGCAACTAGCCTGTTGCTGAAGGTAAAAGGACTCGCGGAAGAATGCAAAATAGAAAACTTTAAAGCCTACTCATCAGGGGATTTCGATTCACGAAACGAAATAATCTGTGCATTCGTACAACTTTGAGTGCTGGGCACAAACTACCCCAGGACTGGGAGGCCAAGGTAGAGAAATTTAGACGATGCGTCAAAGAAAATCAGTGTGGTGTGGATCTGGTACATTTCGGCAATGTGGATGAAGTGCATGTTAGTTTTGATCTTCCTGGTTCCAGGACAGTGCATTTAAAGTGACTCAAAGAAATATCCGTAGCTGCCAATTCATAAGTCCGAAGTATCAATTTTGCACTATTTTATGTAGTTTAACATACATTTATTTGTCAACAGAAGTTTAATTAAATCAATTTATTTTCATTGTGCAACACTAAAATGCTAATGTTTATTGGAGAGAAACGATAATTAACAATCGTAATTTCCACAATAGTATTTTCATACACACTGAGTGAGTGAATACAAATCCAACAGTAGAAATCCCAATTGTTAATTATCATTTCTCTTCAATGTATAATCTTTCCGCCAGCCTGAAATTATTCGGTCCACTAGTGCATATGCCAAATTTTAACATTAAAATAATGCATATTGTACTCTGCCTCTTGTCATGTATGGAATGGTCAATTATTTAACTTGGTGAAATTCCTTCCATGATGCATAGGAAAGACTCTGCTTGCTGTATAAATAAGCAAGTCGTTTTATCTTCTCTTTTAGGCCTACCTCTTGAATATCCCTTCATGGGACTGGAAGCAGGGTGATGATGTCATATGCCTTGCTGAGCTCAAGTTAGGATTTATCGCTCAAAGCTGTCTGGCTCCTGGGTTTTCCACAATGATGGCCAACCTTTTTGCTATGCGGTCATTCAAAACAGTATGTATTGCAACAGTATGGTAACTAATGAGTTATTGACACAGTTTTTGACGTAGAAGTGTGCCAAGTAATAGTTATGTTTAATGATTCAGGTATTAATTGGGATGACAAGCATTCACATGTTTGGATGATGATTCTGAAAATTTCAGATTAACTAAAAGTATCTGTGGTTTGGATTCAGCCTTGTAGTAAACTCTGTAACCGTTTATCTGTTTAATTGATATAATATATTTTTTTATCTATTTTCACTCCTTACTTTTAATCTTTTTTCATGAATATGACAAGGAAATGAGTCCCTTACTTAAATAAATAACCAACTTATAGGCATAAATGTTGTAAGTCCATTTTAATGATGATGTGGGAACACTGTTTCACAATTTACCTGGCTAAAGAAAACAGTCAAAACTAATCTCTTTTGCTTGTGGCCTGGTCAAGGTAAGGATAATATTGAGGCAGAGGGGAAGGAGTGTGTTGTTGGATGTGCATGTGTACACACAAGGGATTGGGTGCAAATGCACACACATTTCTGAAACCCAGGTATTATAAACAGTTGTAAATTCCCTCAATAATTTACTTCCCCTCAATTACCATCTTCATGCTAAGGACTCTTTTCCCTTGGTGGTTTTTGGTTTTTACATTTGGATGGCTGTATATTCTGATATAGGAGAATATTTTACTGATCCAATAAATATTTGAATAATGTATGATATCAATAGCTTTATTTTGTAGCATTTTGGATTGTTTTTAATTCAATTCTTGAAAATCTCAACATTAATTATTTTAATACAATAGCCCATTTTAGTATGTTTAGTATGTTTTTTAACATTTTCTTTCAGAAAATAAACCTTGCAAAATTTTCATTATGAGGAAACACTTCTGATGAGTACAAATGCTGTTTGCCATTGAGATAATAGGGAGTGTTGAAAATTCTTTGGAGAGGATATAAGAGAATAGGCAAAGTGATTTTCTTGGGCTGTTTGACTCTTGCATCCATTTTTTCAGCAAAAAGTACAGCATGAATGGGATAAAAAGAGACTGTCTTTGAAGCACCATTGTTCTTGATTGTATGTGAGAATATCCCATGATACTAATAGGGAATTCTATTACCACCTTGATGAGTGTATTAGATATAGTTTAACTTATTGATATTATATTATTAGGTAATCTACCGGATAAGGTAGGTTTTTGGATGGACACAACTATCAAATAAACATTTTGTAACTCCAAACAAAACCCAATCCTGCAACCTACTCTACATCAGTTCTCTCTTCGTCTTTGTATACTTCTTTCCTCCCTTCATCACGTCCAACATCCCTATCCTGTTCCTGCCCTTTCCTCGCTTGCCCAACATTTTCCCCTCTATTACCTTCTTCAACATTCCACTACCGCTCAATATGCCTTTTGTCCATTTTTCCTGCCTCCATAGGATTTCTCTCAACAAACCCCTCTCCTCACCCACCATCTCCAGTACTTCCTCATTTGTTTTCCTTTTGGTCCATTTCACCTCCATTCTTCTCCACACCCACATTTCAAAAGCCTCCAATCTACGTCCATCCTCCTGCTTCAGTGACCACGTTTCCGCGCCGTACATAGCTACACTCCATATCAGAGTTTACGAGTCTTGTCTTAACATCCCTACTCAACGTCCCCGTCATCAACTCCCTCCTCCTTGAGAAAGCCTCCTTGCCTAGCGCAATTCTTCTCCTTACGTCCCTACTACTTTGACCGTGTTGGTCCAAAACACTTCCGAGATATGTAAACTGCTCTATTTTTTCCCCGCCTATTTTAATATTTAGCTTAGCCTTTTTCTTTCTGGAAAATCGCATAACCTTTGTTTTATTAATATTGATTCTCATCCCATATTTATCGCACTGAACCTCCTATTCACTCAGCAATGCTTGCAACCCCTTGGCTGACTGACCAACTAATGCTTGGTCATCAGCAAACCTAACCGATTTTACCAATTCCCCTCCGACTTTCATTCCTACCTCCAGTTCTTCCCATGCCTCTTTAATCATTTCCTCCACATATATGTTGAACAGCACCGGTGACAATGGGCAACCCTGCCTTACACCTCTTCCTAACACTGCCCATCTGGACTCTCCGTTCCCCACTCGCACCTGAGCAGTCTGAGACATGTACAGGTTGTGGATCAATCTCCTGTCCCTCCAATCCATTCCTATTCTTTGCAATACACGCATTAATTTTTCCCAATTCACTCTTATCAAATGCTTTTTCGAAATCTACAAAACAGGCAAATACGTCCTGATTGTATTCTATATTCCTCTCGATTAGTGATCTCATGACTTATTGATATTACTCAACAAAATTGTGAAACAGTGTTATCAAATCATCATTCATCCTGAATTTATAAATTACTTGCATCTGGGGTTGTAAATATTTAATTATGGAAGGGTGGATTGGTACTAATCCATCAATTACTTTACTCAAATTCCAAAAATCCAAAGAAGGATTATCTTAAAACATTGTGTTTATTAAAATTCTTGCTGCAGTCAAATTAAAATATCTTTAAGTTATTTTTTGCTATTAATAATGTTAATTTTAACCATGGATTTTAATTGTCAGGTGATCAAAACTAAAGGTTGGTGTTTTTTATACAAAAATTAATATTGAAACAATTTAAGTGTCATAGGGTAAATTAACAATGAAAATAAGGGATGCTTCAGTTCTTGATTAGTAATGCAGAACATGAAATTTTTCATTATCGCAAAAAAATGTACTGGCTCGACAATTTGGAGTAAAAATGTGAAATCTGTATTTACTAATGAAGTTGTCATGATATTTTGCCGTAAATAGTGTAGAATCAAAGTAAAAAATCAGTTGTTTATTCATATAATGGAACATGCCCAGTAAAACATAAAGTTACATTCATAAATTTCAAAATAAAACTCACTGCCCCTCTGTGATCAGATGTTTTTTATGATATATTTTCCATTGATTCCTTGATAACTGTTGTTTGTTTGTTTATGTTATGAATATTTATACATTTAAATTAATTTTTACAAATAAATTAGTCAGTGAAGCATTTTAATAATTTAAAAAACTGTTTATCAGAGGACTATTCTGCTGGCATGTTCATCCGAATTGCACAAAACATTTTTTTTGTTTTTCCAGTGGGAACAGTTTTTTTAACCACCAAAATAACATGACAGCGATGTCCTGTATTTAGTTTAAGATTTCATTTATTTGTAATATTGATTTATTTTGCTTCGAAAAGATTTAATAATTAAAGACATTGATAATTTATTAAAAACTGGAACTCCAGAAAGTATATGTGAATGAGGGGATCTTCCTAGAAAGCTGAATGCTCACATTTGAAATCTGAGCACAATAGATTAAAGCATGCAATACAATAATTAGGATTAGTGATGACTCTATGAAATGATTAGGATTACCTGATTTTCACATTTTATTGGCATTTCCTGAATCTTAGAAGGTAAGGTAGCCCATCAGTCTTGATTAAATAATTTTCTTTGTTCTTAAATTGTGACATAACATTATCTTCACTAATAGTTTATTATTTTGGTATTCAAGAGATGTTTCATTTGTTATTAGGATGAGCCCAAGATCTAATGTCTTAACACACAAAATACGTTTTAGCTACTTCTTACCTAACCTGTTATTCAAAATTTATTTAAGTCTATTCCTGAGTTAAAATTGTTGTAAGATCATTTCCAAGTAAAAGAGACAATATATATGTGTGAATAATAATATCGCAAAAATAAATATATGCTTACCGTATTTGGCACCAAGGAAAGAAATTAATGGCACACAATGGCAGGTTGAAAAACCAGTGCAGTTTTATGGCCTTGTTGTTGGTGTTTCCCAGGAAATAATAAGATATCCAACTCCTAAAAAAAATAATGAAATAACAAAATATTGTACATTTTTAGGCTGTATTTCTTATTTAATAATATGATTTAAATTATTTTGATCTCCCATTCATGTGACCCATCATACATTGGCAAGGAAATTTCTGAGTGGTCTTTCATGGTGCCTGAAAATATCCCCATCACCATTGTGGCTGAAAGAATGTGTTCAGAAAAATTAATCCTGGATTAAATTATGAATAATTGGAATTACTAGTAATAAGCAATAATTTGTGGCAAGGATAATTTCTAGTCACTTACAATACCACACTTTAAAATGTAATGGATTTTTTTGAAAATACTAAAAAGAGCACTTGAAAACTTCATTTTTTCAATTTGAATACAATATCTTGGGCTATTTCTTTAAACCAAATGTTTCTTGTCATACCAATATGTAATACTTAATTAAGACTACGTCATATAGAGTTGAATATTTACAATGCAAAAGTAGGTTCAATAGTTCTCAGTGTATTATTAATATTAATATATTATAAGCAATATTAATTTATGTACAAGGGATTAAGTTTTTATCCTGTTTTACATTTCTTATATTTTCTTAATTTAAAAATTCTTATACCATATAATTTTAGAAATAATCTTTTAAAAACAGCCACAGAAACTACTTTATGATGATATTGAATTATATTTTAAGAGTTGGTACTCTGATTTGGTTTGCAACATTTTCCCCTTAAAAATGCCAGAACTGGGACAAAGAGTTGATTAGTAGTTGTCTATTTGAACTATTTTTCTTCCTGATATTATTATTCATTGCATTAGGTACCAAATTCAGCAATAATTACATTTTATTTTAATAGTAAATATCAGTGAAAACATTTGCTTTAAATTTCTTGTGTGTTTATTACTTATATATGGATGTTTTCAGTTCAGTTTTATGGTGATTCCCCTCATTGATCAATCAATGAATGAGTATTTATATTCATGAAAATGCCAATATAAATTAATACTTTACTGATTTGAATATTTATTGGAAGCTCTACAATAGAATGGACATGTTGTCTGTGATACACACATAATAGTGTCTTTGGTTTGGCTTGTTGCTATAAAATGGTTTAATTTTTCATTATTCATTCATATGAACTCTGAGAAAAATAAGTGGGAAGAAAGATCTGCCCTCATATTTGATAAACAATGTGAATAACTTTTATTTTGTTAATGAAATTTTCTCCTAATGATTAGCTATTCAGTGCAATGATTAAATAAATTTTCTTTAGAAAATATGGATAAATCTATTTAGCAGTTTTTTTTGGAACATATTCATTAATGTTATCTATTATAAATGTTTAATTCTGTCAATCACTGTAAAATTGCATTATCTTTAATATATTCAAAATAAACCTTAGTTTATTGTAATGGTATGTATGTTTGTGATATATTTTATTGAATTTCTTATTTCATGCATAATTGTGTAATCCTTTAAATTAAAAATGCAATTTATTCATCAGCTGTATAAATACTATATTTTATCTATGAGATTAACTTCACTGACATTTTATTAACCCCATTCTCGCTAAGTTGGCAGTTGTTTCACGGAAAAATGTATACGTGCCTATATATGTTACTTCTTATTATGAATAATCATTTGAAACATCTCTGTAGTAGTATATAGCCAGTGGAATGTTGATAATCTTTTTGGCCCACTACAAGCTCTTATATTTCAAAGTATTTGTCACAAAATTTTTTAGAATACATAAATAAATTCATATAACAAAAATCCTTGCTATAATGAGCAATTCTTACAGTGCATTGCCCAATGATTTACATGGAAAGACAATTTGTAGTAGCACGAATTTTACATGTGCATGTTGCACCCACGGTGGTCATGCAATATTTTAAGTGATTCAAATTCAGTGTAAAAATGGAAATTATAAAATTGTTTCCATATTTTATGGCTAGCTCTTCATATTTTCTGCCATCTTGGCCTATCCATTTGTAATTTCTGAGAGTATGTGCTTTTTTCTAAAGGACTTATATTTTCTAGGACTCATATTTTATTCAGAGAACATTCGCCTACACTCATGAACTGATTTGGATTCAAATTCTGGGCATCACAGAATCTGACATTTTTGATTAATATTGTCTGGAGAGATCAACAGCTGGGTAATGTGCTTGTTACTAGTGATGGGTCAATAATTTAGTTACATCTAGCTTTGGTTCTTAGTCTCAGTCCTGATAGACACTGTGAAAGGATAGGTATAAATATATCAATATTTGTGCTGATAAAAAATAAGGTTAATCACTTTAAAAGAGATAAAACAACTTATTAGAATTTAAATATACAAGGAACGTAGCTTATTAAAAGTTACATCTTAATTTTAATTTTTTGATTTTCCAAATTAAAACATGACTAAGTAAAATTTTTAGGTCAGACCCAAAACCCCTGTTTTACATTTTTATGCACACTGAGATTGTAGATAGCCTATATCTAATGTGCTATGTCCTTGGTCACCAAAATGAACTGTTAAAAGTCATTGTTATAGTTCCTAGAAAAAAGTTATGCAAGCATAAAATTAGTGATCAACCATTATTAAATATTTCCCATTTGTTATCCTTACATCTGTCCTATAGTTATCATAGACCATACAATCATAAAAAACATTGGAATTAGTCTGGTCATAAAATCTCTGTGAGCAATAATAAGATAGTGCTTTTATAATAGATTACTGATGCTTGTTATATTGAGATTCCACTGTGTGTGTGTGTGTATATATATATATATATATATATATATATATATATATAATTTGAGACCCTGCAAATAAAATACTTATCACTGAGATGATTGAATAATGAATGACAACTGCCAACTTCAGAGAAACTTGTGTATTTTATTTTTCCATTTTATTGAAATAACAAGTTTATGGTGTAATCTGGTAATTTAAAAAGATGAAATAATGTGTTGAATGGAGTAGAGGCCAGCAAAAACAGATGCAAAGGGGCACATGCCAAATTGCCATCTACAAAGAGAGCTATAATTCAGCGTGGGATGATTGAGATGATAAATATTTCTCAGTTTAAGTAAAAATATAGACTGTCTCAATTTAAGGCTCAATTCTGCTCCTTCCTACTCTCTCAATATACAGTCACCTGATATGCAGTCATGGCAGAATGATTATTTGAGAGGAACAGGCATGGAGATGTATACTGAGACACTGAGCCCATCATTTGTGGGTATGCCCTTTGCCCAAGCCACGGAGTAAGTACAGGAGCAGGTGCTAGGAGTTACACTTTCTTTGAATAATAATGCCTACTCTCTGAATATCTGTTTTCCATTTATTTAACCTTTATCACTTTGAGCCTCCTTTCATCTCTTCTCATCGAATCAAACTATCACTCTTTTCAGCCTTTTTCTTTATTCATTGCCTCTCAAGCTCTAAATTCCTCGCATCTTCTTTCTCATTCTTCTTTCTCATTATTTAATACCAACTTCCTTCTCCCTGGTCCTTGAGGTAATTCTATATTTCTTTAAGAATGAAGGATTGGGAAAACTTATGACATGGATTAGAGCGTACATATTATTAATCATTCATTTCTTAATAGATTGGTGCCACTGTGGTTATGACCGTCCAACTTTGCTTTAGGCAATCCTTTTCTATGTGTAAGATCTCTAATGAGTGCAAACTTTGAATGATTATGTTGTAAGAGGAACTGAATCCACTACTTTCTCTTTCTTCCCCTGCCATTTCCTTGTTTCCTTCCCTTTCCAGTCCCCTGACACGCAAGCTTGGCAGAATGATTACCTGCAAGGCACCGGCTGTGAGATGTATACGGAAACACTGTCGCCCTCATTCACAGGGATGACATTTCCTCAAGCCAGCGAGTAAGTGTGCGAGCCAATGAGCTAACGAGAACATTTAGAGGCTTTGGTAGGACTGTGCTGGTTTGGTCATGTGTGTAGTAACCTCGGTAATGGGATATGGTGTGGAGTATTCCTCAAGTAGATGCTATGAAATAAATAACCTGCATCCCTTAATATTTATCTCTCTGCTTTTAATCATACTTAACATCTAATCAGCGTGTATGTATGGTAGTTTGAAGACAGTTTTGACTTTTAATCGTGATATCTAAGTTGCTCTTTAGATGGTTTGAGAAGTAATTGTTAATGAGTGCTGTAAATATTAAACTTATATAAATAAAAAAAAATTTTGTATCAGCATAAAAGTTGTAATGGCATAAATCAGATTATCATATTTTTGTTGATCTCAAATCATTTTGTATTGAGAGAGTTAGTTAAGTAAATAAAAGTGTAGGCCTGTGTATAAAGACTTCTGGAAAATCTTGAACATCAGTACAAGTATATATACATAATGAGTAGAAGAATAAATTAATTGTATGTAATTTTGTTGATTTGAGAACTTTTAAGTCTTGATTTTATGTTTTCACTGCCATTTCCCATTTGATAAGCTGTGAGAACACCAATTCATGCACTGTTCTACCCTCGCACATAGAACTCGCATCATCAATAGAATCAGGAGTAGCATTTCTTAATTATCTGAATGTTGGAGCTTAGTTTTCTTGATATGACCGTAAATGCAAGCACCTTATGTTGTATCCATGCATGTATTGATTTTCATGATGAATTCCACTTTAGAAAGAGACATTTACCGGTTAGGTCAGACTTCATGTCCAACAGCGAGTGTAGAAGTCATGCAGTCATGATTTTAACAGCAAAGTCACAGCTTTTAGTCATAGTGCAGCTTTCCTTTGTACAATATTTTCTCAGGTACCATTAATTTTGTCACTTGGTCACTAACAAGCCATCCAAAATCATCATGTCATATAGGACATTACCTAGAAATTAATTAGATAGTGTTATTACCAAAGCATGAAAGTGTTGGTTCCTTTAACATTATTATTTAATTATTACCCAAGGAGTTTTTGACGTCCTATCTAAATCCCATTCCTAAATCCCCATTTATTTTTATTCAATGTTTTTCTTCCTTTCTTCCTCTTTACTGACAATAAATCTATCTTACTGAAAACCTTTCTAATATTTATTTTGCAACACATTTTGGCAATGAATAATACTGAATGCTTGTGGTGTATTTATTTTTTTTAAACCTATAAAATTTATTTTTAAATATGTTTTATAAATGAAAATTTAATTGTAGTTTTAATATTTCATTTTTAAGGAAGTAATGAAAAGTATATTTAATCAAATACATGTAATCAAGAACTTTTAAATAGAAGACTTTTTCTTTAATAACAATTGTGTGGATATAACTATTGAGTATAACATGATTTTGTACAGTTGTGTGTGAAAATTTTAAAAATGAAGTTCCATTGGTGGCATGGTTCCGGAGAAACTTGTTAGTACAATTAACTCAAATTTTGTACCTTGGGAAAATTTTATTCCCAGCACCTCTGTAACTCCATCATTCATGATCATCACAGCATGAATTGATTTTTTGCGGTACATACTGCATTTAATGAATTCGAATTGATGCATGTAATTTCAAACTAATATCACTCATTAAAAGCAAGAAAGAAAACAGTGATCTTGCTATTTTCACTGTTTCACATAGCAAAGAATATTGGTATATTTAAATAAGCTACTGCTGAAATGGCCTGTCATTAATTCACCATAACACTATCAGCTTGCTAGTCAGTGCAAATCTTTTGGCATATCACTTATTGTCATATCAAGTCTTCACATAAAATATTGTCTAGGAATTATTTGGGAGAAATTCACCAAGAATGCATTTATTATTGTTCTCTCAGACATTATTATGCCTTCTATATTTCTTGGGCATATGATTATTCAGTAATTTCCCCTCATATTGAGGCGTTTAATTATCTACTGTAAAAGTAATATCAGAATTTGATACAATATGATGATGAGGGTAGAAAAAAAACTATGCACTTCCACATTAATATGTGGAAGTGCAAAGTTTATTTTTTACCCTCATCATGAAGGAATTCTACAAAGTTAAGCCTGAAACTGTTATGTTTATAAATATGAGGATTCACATGTGTTCACACATTCAGGGCTTGAGACAGTTGGTTATTCAAAATATTCTGGATTAAGTAACATTGTGTATTTGTGTAGTTTGATTTCATTGAAATATGGTCCATACAAGTTTCCAAACTGTGTCAGCCAACAATTGGCTGTAACTTGTGGACCTCTTTTGAAATTACAGCAACTTGATGTAAAAATGATTTATATTATATTAGTAATTCTAAAAAGAACCATCCAAAATTTTTATTAAGGTTCCCAACAGTATTAGATTTCATCAAATGGAAATCAATTCTCTTAACTGATCATTTTTTCATACTATACAGCTCATACATTTTGTGATTCAATTCGTCCATTTAACAATTGTTTTATGTATAATTACCATTTCTTAATACTTTTTGTTTGTGTTTCTAAGATTTGATGTGAAATTGGTTACAGGCTATATTTCAGCTGATTACATAAAAATCATTTTGGTAGAAAATTGGAAAGGTATCCCATTTGCAGTTGTAACTAGCAGGGCACCTATATTCATGGACATACTAATTCAGGGTTCTGTTGATTAAATTCCCCTTGTATGCCATAGTCAGAGTTGATCAAATGGACCCTCTTATCATATTCCTATCTCTACGCTATAATTGAGAAATTGTTCCAAAAAAATTGTAATAAACTATGAAATTTGTGACATACACAAATTCTTCAGATCAGTTTCACTGCTATTTTTCCCATGTGTTTTCATGTATATATGAAAGTACACCACTGGGCAGATTTTTATTATCTTTGCAGCAATTTAGGTTCACAGATAAAGTTTAAGGTGATAAAACAATTTGAGTTAATGCCTCATTTTTATGCTAATGGACTACTTTTGAGATATCACAAAACGTAAATCCTCACCAATTGAATTTTTAGTGAATCCATACACAGTCATGGGAATGGTAAGGTATAAATGGTCAAATATTTTTTCTTTAGTGTTTTATCCTAAGCATTCAAACTTGGCAAATCAAATGCTATTTGTTCATAAATTTTCCATTCATGATAAATTGCAGCAAATGCTCTTGTTTAATGATGTCCAGATAGCAATAAAATTTTATTTGAGATTATCACATTTGACCACATAGTGCCTGCTGTAAATTTTAGTGAATGGTACATCATTGATATTGTCAGAAAGTTTCAATTAAAGTTCTCATGTGAATGAATTGTCTGAATCTGTGAAAGACAGAGGTAAAATTTGAAATGAAGTTTTTAAAGTTTTTTTTGGGGGGGTTGGAGTTGCTTTCCATTTAGACTTTACCCATGGTTGAGGACCTCTTTTCTTTGATATTGCTATTTTTTTATCATAAGTTTTTAAGGGACTTGTTGAAATCACTTAACATTATAATCCAACATTTTGTGTTTTCAACAAAGTTATCTACATCCATTTTTGTAAACTGCAGCTACGTGACTGAAAGCCAAATGTGTTCAATGTATTAGAAAAAATTTTGCGATGATTGCTTGATTGGTTGAACTTAAAAGTTCTCTCTCATAATCATCTCAATGGCAGTCTCATAGACATTGGCCCAGAACTCCATCGAGATTTGACATGGCCTTCAAACTTAATGTGGCATTTGCCTTAATTCCATCACCCCTATAAGTCACTGGCCATTGTCAAAGTATCTCTTTGATGATATCTATAAGTTCCATGTTCGAGAAAGGGCCCAATTAAAAATTGTTGCAGTAAGAAGGCATTTGCATATTATATGAGATGTTCTTTCATCCACTCAGGTGACTTTTGCATATGTGCATATCCATGCACCCAAAGAGGTTAACTGAAGTGCTGGGTGCTACTGGCCACTCAGGGATGTTCTGAGTTGGTCTTTATCGATCAGTTTAAATTTCCTAGTAGGCTTGTAATGTTGTGGTTTCTGACAAATACTTGGAGAAAAAGTCAAAAGTTTTTTCTGTGAACCAAATACCAACAATGGTAAATAAATGCCCATTTCAAAAGAAAAATATGGAATAACTGGCCTCTCGTCCTGTCATTCACTAGCTGTTTCAGGATATGCAGCCAAAAAATTAGGATAAAAGATATTCCTCTGAAATACAACATTTATTTTCCAGGAAGCCCAGCATATTTTAGTTGATTTTCTGTAAGCATATGATCTTGCAAGTTCAAATGATATGAATTACAGATTCAGGTGTAATGTGGTGGAACCATTCCATAATAACAGAGATGAAAACTCATGCAATTTCCACAATAAAGATTAATCTTTATTAAGTGGAAAATTGCCAGAGTTTTTGTCTCTATTATTAGGTTCAAATGAGTAATTCATGACACATTAACACATGTCACATACTTAAAAGGAGGACTATTTCGTGAAGTGATCATGACATTTTTATTCTCATAATTTGCTGCCCAAAAATATCATTTCTTCATAGTTTGTTAGCTTAATATGTAATGCATATATAGTAAAACTAATACAGTAATTAATTGGCAACAGCCATTGCAAGTTTAAACATGCTCAGTTCACATGCTGCAATGATGGATATGATACATAATGAGCAATGTGGTGCATTCAAATATTGCTTTTACTTGAACTTACCATCAGCCAAGGACTACATAATGCTACAGGAGGTTTAGGAACAGTTAGTTTGTCCCTATAGTTAAGCTGGAAGATGGCTTAAAACTTCTGCAGCTGTAATGAGAAAAGATTGTTGTATAATGACTTTTAATAATTAAACCACTTTATTTTATTGTTGTATAACGTAATTTGCACTATTAGAAATATTTAAAATTTCATTCAAGACATATGGCCCATCCTTCTGTGACAGAAAAACCTCATGTAGTACATATTTTTGTGCAGTGAGTTCCTAGACTGCTCTTACCTAAAGAACAAGATATTTGCATGTAGGTTTGTTTTCAGTTCTAGTTGATGTTGCAGGGAGATGAGGAATTTCTTTTGAATTTATCACTGCAGATGAAACTTGGCTATAGTTTTTATCCTGAGAGCAAACAGCAAAGCTCTATGTGGATATCTCTTACATCACAAGCACCAAAAAAAGCCAAAGTGCCAGGAAAATGATGGTGATATCATTTAATGATATTCATGGAATGGTGTATCAGCATCTCATCACAGCAAACACAGCTTTAAATGGAGCATACTGGAGGAATGTACTGAAAATTCTCCAATGTTATATCAATTGCAAAAGTTTACATTTCAATGGAATAGGCTGAGTGCTTCTCCACAATAATGCATGACTGCACTTCACAATTTTTTTAGTGAATATTTCACAACAATCAAGGTTAAGTGTATTCCTCATCCCTGCTGCCCAGACTTCACCTCATTTGACTTTTAACTGTTCCTCAATGTGAAGAAATACCCATGTAGAAAGCATTTCACATGATCAAAAGCAGGGTTAGGTAAAGTCAACATGTTTCAACTTGCATTGGCTTCAGCTAATGTGGTACTGCAGTCAAAATCATTGAAAATTGTGCCATATATGTATTAAGATAACAGGACAAAGTTAAATATTATTATGATAAATAATGCAAATAAAAATATATGATCACTCTTTATTGAACATTTCTTGTGAATTTGTTAAAACTACATTCAATGAAAATAGAAAAATAACTTGGGAATATTTGGAAGTCTTGAAAATCAAATTGATGTAGGAGTTTGAATGCAGAGTTAATTATACAATTAAATATCATGGGAATAATCGGCATTGATAATAATAAAGGTAGCCCTCTTTTGCCATGCTTACAATTAAACTATACTTATAATTAAGGTAATATTAATTTTTCAACAATATTACTCAGGTCAAATGATTGATAAACAATACAGGTGAAATCCCATTGTCAGACTTTGATATCTTTGCTTAAATGAAGATCAGTCAAAAACATTTTTTTACCATATTTTCTAATAAAAAGTATGGCCAATATGATATGTTAAATTCAGAGTAAGTATCCAAGAATGCCTGAAATAAAGGTATCCAATTGATTATTTCATTATGTTTTGTTGATAATTGAGTATCTGAACCTCGGAAATGTAATGTTGGATCCAGCTCTCCATCATGAATATTGAGGTATCCAGATGTTATAATGCTGACCCTAGTGAATTGGAATTATTATGTATAATTGTGTATCCCGACCTGAATTCTTCAATTGCCTGTTCCTTGGCATATCTTAAATCCTGCATCTTATATTATGAATGGTCTCTCGCATCAAGGTTTGAACCATGGAATCATTGAACAGTGAGTTGGTTCAGAAAAATTAGATGATTAAATTATTTTTAGTGGTTTCCCTTAGTGTATGAAATAAATTAGGTCAGATCTCCATATGCTGATTTCCTTCAATGGGTAATATTTGTCATCATCCACCTTTTCTTTCATATGCAAATATTCTTTCATAATTTAGAAATCTTCTTTTAAATAATAAATATTCAAGTGTCACTCCACACTTTCTGTAATTCAGCAGTAGCTTATTTTTGCCCTAGTGACCATTTTGAATATTTGCAACTGTAAGTTTGATGCATTTGATGCACATTTAGAGATACACATTATCTTTATGCATAATTTTCACTTTGGATTGATGGTAATTGGTATTTATAACTAATTTATTTGTTCATTTCGTGGTATCCTATCCATTTTGACAGATTGTGCTTCACAAAATTAAAACTGCTATTGTTGGCAATTGAGATTAAGGGTGAGGATGGAAGCGACAGCAAGATCTCCATCAACCCCAGAGGTGCTAAAATCCAAGCAAATACTCAAGGATTTTTCATTGCTCAGTCAGCTGATGAAGTGAAAAGGTAAGAACAAGATTTATTTCAATTAAGTTTAGGAGCATAATTTTATGTGACTGGGAAACTTAAATTATTGAGACAGGGGGATAAGTGTGGTTTGGAGGCTTTTGAGATGTAGGTTTGGAGAAGAAAGAAAAAATAAAATGAACAGAAAAAAAACACTCCATAATGAAGCTGTCAGCATGGTAGGGGAATAAAGGAATTGTTGGGAGAAATTCAAAGAAGGTGGGACTAGTGGATTCAAAAGATACTGAGATGCAATTGGATGCCGAAGACAGTAATAAAAGGAAGAATCTGGTCAAGTAAGGTAAAGGGTGCAAAATAATAGGGATTTTGGATTGCATTAAAAGAGTTATAAGGTATGGGTATCTAAAGGATAAGTTATTTGAATAATGAATGTGGGGTTTAAGGATATTTTTATCATATTAGTTAGGACTTAATAGTTCAGGAGTATGTAGTGTCACATAAATTAATTGGTATTCTACTGTTTAAAGTAGGTTCTGGATGGGCACAGATGAGCAATGTTATCCTTGTGTATTTCTTAATTTCATCTAGCAATACACAACTTGACACCCCAAACTACAACAAAACATTAGTCAATTCCACATAATTTCTACCTTTTCATTCCATCAAACATACCGATTCTTTTCCACCCCATACCTCACTTCCCTAATTTTCTCCCCTCTATCTCAGTCTTCAACATCACATAGCCAGTCAAAATGCTTTCCTGCTTCCTTTGGATTGCTCCCAAAAATCCTCTCTCCTCCCTCACTATGCATGGCACCTTTTCCATTTTTTTCTTTACAATCCATTTGACCTTTTCCATCTTTCTCCACACCCAAATCTCAAAACCCTCTAATCTATGCAAATCATCTTGCTTCAGTGACCTATTATGTTTGCCATTTCCATGACAGGTTCAGCTTCTCTAGTTTTTACCCACCAATTATAATCTTTAACCTAGCCTTCCCTTTTCTCAAAAATCTTATAGCTTTTTTGCTCCCATTGATTCTCATCTCATATCTATTAAATTGAGTTTCTAATGCATTCAATGGTTCTTATCCCTTGATGTCGAACACATGATAAATATGTGTAATGTATATATCTCCACTATTCCTGTGTTCACCTTTTATATGTGTTCCTATCCCTTTTCCTTTTTATACTTCCATGTGAAAGCATGTTTCCACCATATGATTAGTTTTTGTGTTTGGTTTAATATGTGTTCAACAGTGATTATTATATTAGAATCAATGGAAGCAAAATAAAATTAATGAGATTTTTGAGAAAGCAGAAGGCCAAGTTAAATATTAAAATTGAGGACATTAAACTGTATATATATTTGATTCTGATGATGATGGCCATGCCGTCGACACATCAAAACTTAACATGCAAGTATCGTTTATCTGTGTTTCAATCTTTTAATCAAAGTTTATATATATATATATATATATATATATATATATATATATATATATATATATACACACTTTTTTGGAAAACCAACAAACGTGTAATGTAAATTCAATGATAGTCATAACAAACACAGAAACCAAACCAGTTCTGTTCCTAATTCCTCTTGAGAAAGGTGGTTGGACCACCGAAAATTCGAGAACCAGTGAGTTTTTCCTCTTTTGTGTTTTGGTTTCTGTGTTTGTTATGACTATCATTGAATTTATATATATATATATATATATATATATGTATAAATATATACATATATATGTAATATGTATAAACCCCCCATAGATTTCAGTGTAAATTACATTTCCTTGATAGCTCAAGTGTTTAGACCATCGACCTAAACTCTTAAGTCCCTTTCAAGGAAATATTTTTACACTTGTGATCTACTCGATTCCGCCTTCCCCACCTCTCCTGTGTTCGTCCTTTATATGTGTACCTATCCGTTTTCCTTATATCTATTTCCATATATAAACCATAAACACAGTAATCAACCAGAAGGTCAGTTTAGTAGGTGATGGTAGAGCTCACTCATGTACCAAGCTCAATGGCGTGTGAATATTCACACATCAGGGTAGGGGGGCCAGTTCTTTTCCCTGTGCCGGTTATGGTTTCCTAGGAATATCTGGTACCCGAAAAATCAACTAGCTTGGGTGGAGCTGCAGGTGCCCGAAGTGCCTTGCCCGGGAATCGAACCCGGGACCCTCCAGTCAGTAGTCCAACGCTCTACCCTCTAGACCACCGTGACCCACATAGTTTTATGTATACATATATATATATATATATATATGCATACACACTCACATGTTAAGGTTCACTTTTCATTTTAGCTTCTGTTATCATAAACAGATTTTAATTTAGAAATGCTCCTTGTATTTAAAAAGATGCACATATTTGCGTGATGCCTATTAGAGTACTGAAAACCAAATCCCCAATTATCTGATAAGCAGATTATCCTTTGGTATCAGCTAGAGGCATTCCCTTCCCTCTTATCCACATCCTTCCTTCTCCTATTGCATCAACGTTTGCAGCTAATGGTTTTTAACCAATTGGATTTTTTTCTGATGCACTGTACTTTTACTCACTCAACTTATAATGATGAATTGCACAACTTGTATGACAAGTCTTCTAAAACATTGCTCCCAGTTAGTGCAACCTGAGCAAGTATCTAAATATGATTCTAAAGCAAACTTATTTAAGTTTCATTCAGATTCATATTTAATGTAGAAAAAGGTTCAATGTCCAATTTTGCTGTGAAAATCATTTGGAAAACACTAACTGAATGTAGATTATGTAATCACTAGTTTATGCATGGAGGAATAGGCGGAAGCTAGCTGAAACGGATATTTGGGAGTACATGAGGTTGGTGATCTTGTTTTATTTGCACTGTCAGAAGAGAAAGGGTTGTGGTAGGGGGGATAAGTGACTGTACCTCTGACAGGCTATCTCAATGAATATGGGGTCTCAGGAAAAGGATCCAGCCATGCAATATTTTTGAGAAAAATAGTCTACCTAGAGCAATAAGGCCTTAATTCCCTTCAAAGCGCTCCCCGTGGGATCTCAATCACTAATCCAAGCATCTCTTCTACTTTTTAAAATAATCAGCAAAGCCCTTTTTCAGAATGGTCATCAGTTGTCTCATAGCATTCTTTTATCTTGTTTACGTCAAGAATTTTGTGCTGCAATAGCAGACATGCTCCAAGCCACAAACAATGACTCTGGTTTTCTAAAATAGATCATAACTGGAGATGAGTCATGGGTTTATGGCTATGACCCTGAAACAAAAGTCTTCCCAAGTCAGTTGATAAGATAAAAGCAGAATGCAATGAGGCAGATGATGACCATTTTGAAAAAGGTCTTTTCTGATTGTTTTGGAAAGTGGAAGAGATGCTAGGGTATGTGTGTGTGAGATCCCAAGGGGAGTACTCTGAAGTGGACAAAGACCTCATTGTTCTATGTAGGCTATTTTTATCAAAATATTGCATGGCTGGATAGTTTGTGGACAGACCTGGTGGGTCATTATTCATGACAGCCAAAGGACCCAATTCCCCATGGCCACCATGTTCCCATTTGATTAATATCTTTTTTTGGGGGACTGGTAGCAAGGGTTGGTGAACAGCATCAGAAGACCATATGATGATATTACATCCACTTATTACCTATATTCACTTATTACTTATATTCACTTATTACTTATATTCACTTATTACTTATATTCACTTATTACCTGCTGGTGCCATACCCTTAATTAAGTTGAATAATCAACATTACAGTCCATTACCCAAGAGCATAGTCACTCTTCACATACCTCAGCATAGTCACTTAGTCTAGGAGAACTGGAAATGTTTACAGAATCTACCTTATTTTTAATAACGATAGGAGTAGCCTATCTGTGAAGATATATTTTAGATGGGTCTCCTGCCTAATTATTGCTATATTTTGAAGCTCAAGATGACTATAAATACACTAAAAACTTTCATTACATTGTATTAATACTCTTTTCTTCAACTCCACATACTTCATGGCTCCCTTCATTCCATCCAAAGTGCCTCTTCTTCTCCCATCACTACTTCATTCTCCCACCATATCACACTTCAACAATCCATTTCCATTCATTATGCCTTGCATCCATTTTTTCTGCCTTTGCATTTTTCCCAACAAACTTTTCCCTTATCATGCCTAGAACACCTTTGTTTGTTTTTCTTTCTTTCATTTTGATTATCTTTATTCTCTGCCGCACCCACAACTGAAATGCTTCCCATCAAAATCCCTCTTTCTGCAATCCTCACCATTCTATAAAAATTAATGTATGCTTCAAATAGTTGTCAGGTGTAATTGTGTCTTAACTAAAATGGAAATGTACCAAATTATTTATCTTCTGAGAGAATGTCATCTCTTGCAGTCTGTTTTTACTAATATTTACTCAGACAACAAGGCATTCACAATCTGTTTTGAAAAAAATATTGGGGCTGTGTTTAAATGTTTTAATTTTAGTTGTTTTGATACTGCATCCATCCATTTAATGTATGAAGTATTATAATAAATGTTTCTTTAAGAATAAGTATAATTAATGTTTCTTGCATTACAATTTATTGAAAATGTGCATAGTGAATGAAAACTATGATATCAAAGCTTTAAATGGTTCAATTAAAATTCATCTTAAAAAGGTATCTTCTTTTACCTTTTAGTGCCTAATTTATGAAAAAGCTATAACTTTAATTCCTGCCATCATTTGTGAAAATATTTTGAAATATTCATCTTTGTATCAGAGTAGAGAAAACTTAAAAGTTCTTACACATGTATGAGAACTCAAAATCCTCAACCCTTTCTAGGGCATGGTTTTACTGTAAGGCTTGCCATGATGAAATTAAAGATGAAACGTTAATCAAGAAATGCAAGTGCAAGAACTGTGAGTACTCCTATTTGTCAAATTATTTTTTATCTAAATTTTATCTTTTTTACCACTTCTTTGTGTCTTATCACAACTTGAGACACTTAGCTTGCAAATGGCCTCATTCTCCTTGTCTATATCTTATCCAGATCTTGTTAAGTTCTTTTGAAGTTTTCACATTCACTTCTTCGATGCCTTCATTTTGCCGTGGAACTATGGTTTTAAATCACTGAAAAGAATAGTTTTAACATAAAAAGTACATGTATACATGTTTATTTATAAGATGTAATTATTTTTTTAACTTTTATGTTATAATACTTGTTTCCAATGAATTGTGTGCAATGTAAGTTTTTTGTGGTGTGATTCTCGGTTCTTCATTCTTGACTGTTGATTCTAGTATCTAATAAACAGGTTTTGTGTGTTATCATTTACCAAGTCTAAGTGAAAAAAGTGTTCATTGTGAAGCAACTTTGAAAGTTTGACCGTATGGTTTTCTGAATTATGAACCATGGGAATTATCAGTAATCATTATTTAGTACAAATCCATTTAGAGGTATGTATGTATAAATTATTTAATGTCCCATATTTTACAAGAATGTCTTGTGATTTAAAGCCATAGTTACCCAGAGCTCATCTGTGTTCTGCCCACTGTAACTTTCAGGAAGAGGCATTTCTTAAATTCACTCTTTAATAGCAGTTACAGTTTTGCCTGATATAATGACGGCTGTGTGTTAGATGTTTTTGCAGTGTGTTTTAGTGCATGCAAAAATTTTCACACTTCTTTATTTAATTTAAAACCACTTTTTGAAATTAAAAATCAATAACTAACCAGATTTTTTCAAAGAACTTACATTGTTTTGTCACCACTGTAATATCTGATTTTTTTATAATCCTTTTATAGCATTGAGAAACCCTGCATATCAATTTCACGATTATTGCATCCCAATTTTTGTGAAACTTTTTTGCATTGTAATTACCTACTTGTTCCCATTCTATTAGTTAACACTTTTATCTGTTTTTATGACACATTTATTATTTCTTAAATCAACTTTTAAATGTGAATACCAACATTCTTTGTTTTTTCAAGTTTAAATGAATTTATTTTTTTTAGTACAATATTTGAGATTTTTTTTAATCCATGAAACACAGCATTGATGTAGGAATACAAATTGTATTAAGTTCAGAGCACAAATTTACATGTCAACATAACTCCATGAAGTATTTTTTCAAAAACCTGATTGGATAGAAGGTAAAACCTAAATGGCTTGGACTGCTTTCCATTATGTTTTTCTTGTGGTTATTATATGGTCATAATTGCACTACATAAGTATTCATTAAAGTGTTATTGGTTTATGAGTTTAAATCTTCCTTGTGTATAAAAAAATGTTTTCAGTTTACAATGCTGTTATAACTTATTTGTTGTACTGTAAAGATTTTGGGATTTAATACCAGTGTTATTTTATGGATTATTATTTAAATGCATATTTAAACTAAATATGGCATCATTCTAAGTCTTGAGGCCTGCTATGAAATATGTGAAAACATTCTCATTGTATGTGTGTTGAATTTTGTGTGTTTTAGTTTAATATATTTCAAAATCTGCATTAGTGCATTCAGTGTCTCAATTGTTCTTATCATGGCATTGAATAGACTAAGATAAACTTTCACTGGAGCAAAAAATATTAGGATGAGCCAAAACCATGGATAAATTTACTGTTCACTAAGATTCCTTCATATTGTATTTTTTTACTTGAAAGAAACAGTAGATTTCTGTGCTTTAGAGTGTTCTCAAATTGAATAATAATGTCGCTACAGTCTATCAAATTATCACTTGCATTTTTAATGAAGTCATACTTTGACCAATCAGCAGGTCAGGTGCCAGGTTGTGTCCTTCTCCATACACCCAAACGGTATCCTCATCTTGTATCTCTTACCTCTACCATTGCCTTCTGCATCCTTTGTTAATTTCCATTCTTAGCAGTTCATATTGGTATACTTTAACCACCAGTTTTAATTGTATTTAGATCTTACCCTTAAAAATGTCACCTTTTGAGTTGAAAGAGCTATATATGTAGTGTATCTCAAATCAATGGTGGACTCACAACCATTTGCAAACTTTTTGTAATGTTAAAGAAAGTTCCTTTGTTAGCATAATCTCCACTGAAGGTTATTTCCTTTGTGCATGATATAATTATTGGACCTAGTCAGACTTAAAAGTGGAAATGGAAAGGTTGTTCAGTCCGATTAGGTCCAAAAGAGGATCAGAAAGGCTAACATGACTCCTAATCAGACCTTATCCTCTCCAAATCCACAACTGGTGCCAGGTTTAAAAAGTTGCAGGCAACTTAATCTTGTGGTGAGCAAGTGAGCGAAAATATCTTGCAAAGGGAAGGGAGAAATCTTGTGCTGTACTGATGGGAACCTTGCCTTCTCTCTCTTTCTCTCTCTCTCTCTCTTTCTGGGCCCTCTCTTCTTCTCCCATTGCAGATGTGGGGATGATCATGGTGCAGGCAGGCATGGTGAAGGGTGGCTTGAACACAGCAACCTATCAGAACTATACGGAGGGTAGGGGATGATATACTCCTCTCCTCCTGTCTTTATATATATATATCTATCTATATATATCTATATATATATATATCTACTATCTATCTACCAAGTCTCTGTCTGTCTCTGTCCATCTATCTCTCTGTCGCACACTCGTTTTTGCTGCTCCTAATACTATTATACATGCTAGTTCCCCTTAAGAATGTACGCTGGCTTAAACTCAGGGTGGGAAGGCTATGTGACCATTCAGTGCAGTCAGCTGTTATTGTTGAGGAGCCTTAAGACCTCTTATGAATAATGCATTGTTTTAGATTTGCTTGTTTCAGTCATTAAATTGCAAACATGAAGCACTGATTGCATTGAATTAATCTTGGGCAAGACATATTTTGCATCTAATATACTAAAGGTAAGCACTGCTGATTTACATTTTTTTTAAATCACCCTCGGGCAATATCGTATTGACCCAAATATAAGGGATGGCTACTATCAATATCATAAATAAGTCTTTTGCATATTTGCTAAATAATGGTTAAAATTTTACAAACTCTTAACCTTTTAATTAAAATTACAGTTTTACATAAATTTAGTCATCAATAACGTTCATGTTAAAGTATATTCAGCTACCAGCTCAATCAATGGATAAAAGTGGACTGATCTAGTACATAAAAGGGGGACATAAATATATTTTCATACTACTGAATGAAGCTAGTGCTGACATCAAAATTATTAATTGGTTCAGATTTAATTTTGAATGCCTAATTTTATATTTTTAGTTACACATGCTAGGGAATAATTTTTGCCAACACCATCTCTATGTCTGCTGCGAAGAGCAGGAATGAAATGCTTCAAAATATTGTTACTCTCTGCATGGTAATAAAACGGATGTTAAGTTTTGATCTTGATTAAAATCTATTTTATATCAAGCACTTAAACAAAAGCTTTGGCCATTTTTTATCTACATTGAAATGCATGGTAGATCAACATGATTTATTACTGTAGATGCGTGTTGTATAGTTTTCTTCATTTTCTTTAGCAGTGTTGGCATAATAGTGTAGAGTAATTACATATTTAAAATTCTTCAATAATTATTGTCTTTTTCGTGATAATTTTTCTTAAAAACTGACGCCATGTCATCCACTATTTGGGCAAATATGATAGCCAGTAAAATTATTAAAAGAGGAGGTTTCATGGCTCATATATTTGCATTGCAATAAAATTCAGGAAAGTGTTAACACTGATTGTATGTAATCAAACTAACATTTTTACTTTTGGTGAAATAAGCAGCCACTGCCAAAAATGAACACACACCCTCTCTCACCCTGTAGGTGCTTGGCATAACTAAATCCTCCCATTCTTACATATAACAGGCTATACATGCAGTCAGTGGATTCTCTTTTAGGTAGCCTATGCTAGTTATGACCGGAAACCGAATGAAGCTTACAATCTTTTTAAAGAGCCTTTACATTGGATTGTTCCTAGGAATTTGCCTGTGAGCGGTGTCTTACACTGTCAATGTTTAGGCTTGGTATGGATTGCTGCTGCTGCTATTGCAGAAAATTTTTAAAAAGTACATGATAATTACTATTTGTTAAATGCATATGTATTTTTTTATCCTTGTGTTATTTGGTATACACGCTTGCCTAATAAACTGCAGGCATCAACCATGGTTTACTTTGCAGAAACTCCTCAGTTGTAAAGTATTATCCTTATTTACCTTAGTGCCGTCCTCATGCTCTCCTCACATACCTTTTCCACCCCCACTGACTAACACTGTTTTTTTTCTCTCTCCACTTTTACCCATATCTCCTCACCCCAACCTGCATTCCCTGCTGCTTCCCCTCCTCCCTCCTCTCTTTCTGTATTACTCATGGTGCTATCATCGGGTGCAGTGGCCACATTCCGGAAGGGGGTTCGTGCCGTGCAGATGGTGGGGAGGGCAAGTACGTATCGCACACATCTCCAGCCTCCCAACCTCTGAACAACCTATTGTTCATCCATTCTCTCTTATTTTACTCTTCTTCCAATTTGTGCCTCCCTGTGGACTACCATTTAGAAAAGCTTAATTGTGTATCTGTGCCAATAACTATTTCATCCCACCCAGTTGTCTTATAGCTGAAATTTTCCTCGCTTCTACTAGCATTCTTAAGATGATGGATTAGTTCAAGTGTCAACTGTCATCCACTCATAAAAATTCTGCTGAGGAATAAAATAAATTGTAACCCTTTAGCATGGACAAGCATATTATCAATCTTTTTTTAATTTAACAACTATTGATAGTTTTACTTCAATATATCTCTTTCACTTGGAATCGATAATATGCTTATTTCTGTCTAGTATTTTTTGCTGTTTGAATCTATTAAATGATGACACATGGAAAGTTTCACCTGATAATATCCTCAGTCTGTGTTGCTAAATAAATAAAAGCTTACTAGGTTTATACAGAAAGGTTGTTTTTTCATGTTTGGTGTCTCGTAAACCTGTTGTATACTTAGTCAGTCACTGTGACTGGTTCTTCCTAATGCCTTGGTGTTGTCAACGCTTCAGTGACACTATTTGATTCCTTATTTCCTATTCATAGACTAACCAGCTCATTGAATAACTTTGCATGAGTGTCTGCATAAGAATCCTCTCTTCTACAATCCTATTGTCCAACTTCCTCCTTCCACAGTTCTCATTTTCCATAGAAATCTCAGAATCATCTTATGAATTGCAATGTAGAATCTGGCTGTGAAACAATAGAGACTACTGTTACTCTCTTCAGCATGATACCCTAGTTAGGATACAGGTAAAAAGGCTATTTTGGGTAGAAAATTAAATTGCATGACTTGATGATTTGCAATAATTGTTGTGAAATCCTCTGGGTTTCCTTACAGCCAGAAACAGGAGGAGGGAGCTTTGTGGCTGCCAAGTTTGCTATACTATTCATGAGAACAGTTTTGGGAAATATATTATACACTGTCTCCCCATCCATGCACCTTGACCATCTGTGTTTTCACCAGTTGCTTAACTGCTCTGTCATGTGTTCTGTGTAGGATACTGTGGGTACAGAAAATAGTCTGGGTTGATTGTCATCTCCCATTAGTGTCAGACCTCTGTCGTGAATGCATGTACTCTTTAACAACTAACTCCTATTCCCAGTCAATGTTTTTGGTATTTTTTTCTGTCCAACATTTTGTGGAGAAGGGAGATTTGGTAAGCTATTATGGCAGTTATTGTCTGTTTATGAAGCTTTCCCACTCTGTAATCATTTCTGTTGTAACTTAAAAAATATTTTTCCACAACTAAAATAGTTGTGTCAGTTGAGAGATTATTTTTTATATAGAAGTATTTTCCTCCATTGAATTTTTCTGAAATTTTTTTTTGTTCACTCATATGTTTTTTAAAATTTTAATCTATTAGAAGTAATTGCATCATACCCTCCCCCCTGTTATCACATTATTTTATTTTGATGCTGCTCCCTTCTCTATTGCAACCTTTTTAATAGTATCATCTGGACTTGAATCTTCTGGTTATAGTCTCTTGGGATTGTTTCATCAACAAATGTTTCTGTCTAAACTTCAGCCAAGATCCATGCACAGAAGTATTGTAATCTCATTTTGGTTAGTAAATGGTATATATGTGTAAAGAGTATCAATTTTGCATCAAGAAGTGAAATCAACTTTGATGTGTAAAAATTGATGTTCATTTGTCTTCTCAATTGTGGAAAATTGACTTCCATTCTGTGTTCTCTGTTGTTTCTTTGGTTTATGCACTAAAACCTCTTTCTCTTCTTTTTTCCTCATCTCTTTGTCCTCCTATTTCCATTCACCCCTCATCCACCTCCATGCCTCTGCTCCCATTTCTTGCTCCAATTTTCCTTACATGCCTATAGGTGAGGACTACACTTATACAAGTAAGTTAGGTGATTCATTGATAATTATAATGCTTATATTTTTGTACTGTAACATTATTAATATAAATGTCACAGTTTAGAACTTTGAAGCTATCACCTATTTTTCATTTGAAACAGTATTTTATTTTTCCTTTTTTTAGATACAAGTTGCCTAATAGACACAACACAAAACCTGTATAATTATTGGTCACGGCACTGCTGCTTATGTTAGAAAAATCTTGAGCCTTCATTACTACAGTCTTGGTGTAATAAATAAGCAGTATTCAAGATGTTATCCAAATAGACTTTTTGTTACTAGGTTTGAGCCCCTGTAAACTGTAGTCAAGTGTTGAATTTCTTCACTGCAGGACTTAATTTCTCTGTACATAGATCAAAATTGCATCTGAAAGAAACATCTTTTTCATCCTCTGTGATAGGCCTTGCTTGTATTGGGCATGGTAAGCTATCGCTACCGGTTTTTGCGTCTTCTAATTACGAGTTAGTGCATTCATCCATGTTTAATGCCAATAAGAGGCCATTAGATGATGCTGTAGAATTTATGCATGCTTCTTGATGTATGATACATTTGATTGTTCATAGCTAAGTGCATGCTAATTGAAATTAAAGCCAGTTACTTTGCATGCTCACATAATCTAATACTTTCTTATGTTAGATATTATTCAATATACTATAGCTTTTAAAGCAATGATAAAATTCTACTGTTTAATGTTTATTGTAGAGAAGTGTTTGGTTTTTAATAAATATCTGAAAAAATCATTTTCATGTAACTGTAGGTTATGTATACAAGAGTGTAGTTGATGTTTCTTGAAATGTTTTCAATATTCAGTTTGAAAATATTATTTTCTCAGAATTTATGACTATTAATGTAGCACATTTGTGTGTTGATCAAGCTAATGTTATTGAAATAGATTAAATTAATTCTATATTAGATGTCAATATTAGTAGTTGAATCTTACATTGTTCATTATTAGGTTGGTTGCAAAAATAAATGCCTCATGCAACTTAATAATTTGTAAGTTAATTTCTTGAAAATTTAAAAGCAGTTTCACTTTTGAACTAAGGCTGAAATCTTGTAATATATATCTTATATTGGTGAAATATTATTTATGCAACTAACAAATTAAAAGTCATTTCTTCATGGCAATTTCTTTTCCATTTATGAGTCACCCAGTCACACTCATTCATTGAGAAACCTCATACCTGAAAACCCTCCCATTAGCCTTCACACTTTTAACTCACATAACCTGCCTGTCAACTTATTATGGACCACAGTGGAGAGATAACCTTCAGAAAGGCGTGTGGTTTCCCTTACAGATGACCACCACCCTCCCCCTACGTTTACGCCACCTGAGTTACCCAAGAAGGTTCACGTGAGAGGTATAACTTTTTTTTTCCCCTCGAAGAGGTGGAAGATGAGAGTGGGAGTTTTTTTGTTTATTTTGTGGGTTTAGTGATGATGGGGTGGCGGGAAGGGCTGCTTGTGCATATTTTGACTCCCACCTGCCTTGCCATAGCATGGGATAAACCATTTACAAATTTATATGGTTTTGGATGCAAAGTTTGTAGAAGGGAAGTCGGTAAATATGGCTTGTTTAAGAGCAAAGTAGCCTTTAAAGAGAGAAGAAGCAAAAGTAATTCATAACTTTCTTTTTAATTCATTATTTCCTAATATGCATTGCAAGCATAGAGATTTTATACTTTTACTCACTTTCTGTCCCTAAGTGGCAAAATTGCAGACATGTCATTGACTTGGACAAGTGGAATTTACTGACTTGCCCATCTACTGCAAGCTTATTGCCTTGGAAAAATGAGTTTGTGAACTAAAAAAAATGCTTTATAATTTTTTTGTCATTATGTAAAAACTTGACCCACTTCTTTAAAATGTCTTTATTTGCCTTTATTGTTATATGAGTATAGTTTGTCCCATACCAAAATGTATAGTGATTTTATTTTCTTTAATTTGCCTAACTTGCATATGTATTTGTTATTGTCTTTCTAATGATATTCCCCACCAATTAACTTTGGTTGCTTTCATGCAAAGCTGAAGAATTATTCTGATATATTTGCATTTTTTTAACTTTCAACAAAGGCATGCATTTGTATAAATTATATTCCCTTCAAAGTATATTTTGCAATATGACCATTAAATTGTGACAAGGAGTGACACATCTTTTTTTAAACAATTTTTTCATTAGTAACTTGCCTAAAATATTGTGTAACAAACCTAGATATTTGCCACTTTCCACTCAACATACATCTAGCCACATGTAACATGCACAGTAACTAATCTTAATATTTCCAACTATCATTCCAATAATTATCCTAATTTACACTGCATTTCCTGAATATTTTCTGTATTGTTTACTAATTATTGCAGTTTTTGATTCTTTAGTGAAGGTAATCTCATTTAATTCATCTACATAATGTTGTTCTAATATTTATTTTATACATGCTCATGTGAGTTTTACAATTAGTCTAGTTGCATGGTTAAGTTTTATTTTGGACATCTTTTACAAATGTTAAGTGTTAGTGGTCTAGTAGTTATGGTATTTGGCTACTAGTTAAATGAATAGTATCATAGATGTCATATAGACTTTTGCAAAGATTCTGCTTTCAATGATGTTATGTTTGCTAAAAAAATTTAGAAAACAAATCAATCCCCTAAATTATTCACTTAAGTTTAAACTATCTCTTCTGATTTTGTTTGAAAAATTAAAGTTAATGCATTGAATTGGCAGTACTTTCAATTCACATCTACTCATCAAATACTTTTGAATCTGACTGATGTAGTAAATTTTAATTTAGCCGTTACCATCTAATTTCAAGTTTATTTTTTCTATTTTTTATAGGTGAACCAATCAGAGATCGAGAGGATCCAAGTAAGTGGCAGATAAAGGGATTGCGTTTTTCTTCTACTAATAATATAATATTTATTTTCATCCTTACATAAATTAATTTTCTCTTTTAATTTATTCAAATAGCTAATCATATGTGTCAGAGAATTTCTGCTCATTAGTAAAAACTCTAATGATGTACTATTTAACTTTCTTTATTTGAAATACTCTGGTAATTTTTGCTATAATTCTAAATGTTTTAATTGCACCACCATAGTGTTGGGGAATAGAAATCAGCGAAATACCCAGGTGATGGTGAACTCCACCAAGCAAGTGAATAAAGTGAAGCCCAATGTTAACAGAGCTACATCGGATAATCTTGGATCTCCTAATCAGGGTTATAACAGGTGAGTATTTAAATGATACTCAATTCCAAAATAATAATTGTCTGTTATAGGTATAACATAAAATAATGAATTCTCATATTTCTTTAGTACATGCTTAGCCTTGTTTGTCTGCCATATACTTTCAGAAAAGATAATATTTGTCACATAAAAAATATGTATACAAAAACACACACACATACATACATACATGTATTCATACACACACATATGCACACACACATACACACACACACATTTACACACACACACATATATATGTATTCATTCAAACATAGAAATAGGTAAAGAAAGGGGATAGGAAAACACATAAAAGGTGAACACAGGACATGTGGGGAAGGCAGTTTTGAGCAGATCACAAATGTAAAAATATTTCCTTAACCGAGATTTGAACACCGAACCTTCCACTTGCTGGGCGGATGCTCTACCTATTACGCGTAATTGGTAGCGCATCCGCCCGGCAAGTGGAAGGTCTGGTGTTCAAATCTCGGTTAAGGAAATATTTTTACATTTGTGATCTGCTCAAAACCGCCTTCCCCACATGTCCTGTGTTTTCCTATCCCCTTTCCTTATACCTATTTCTGTGTTTGAATGAATATTTGTGCGCCGTATGGCGGGATTTCGTATTTGAATATATATATAAACACATACATACATGTGTGTGTGTGTATATATATGTACACACACATTAGAGTAAGTTGTGAATTGGTCTAAATATTAATCATCTTTGAAATTGTCATTGGGTTTATTGATCAATTCACCTTTCTTAACATTTCAAGAGTGAGAATTCCCATGAATGTGAAACTGATATTTGATTACCTTTTGTAATTGATGAGATATTGCAAATTATTATTTTAATATCACGCAATGGCCAATTTTTTGAAAGTATAGCCAATGTTCTCATGGTGTAGAAATATTTAGTTTTACTATAATTACAGATCAGCTCTCATTTTTTCCTTTCAATTTATGGATTATGGCTGAATTATCACTTGTCCTTAAATTCTGATGTTCTTAAAAAATCACTAGTGAACATGGATCTTCTCTTTGATAATATACTACCAGTTAATTAATAAAAACATGCTGTTAATGTTAGCTTTCTGATATGCACCGAAATGCTCATATTATATTTTTATGTGCTTAAGCATTTCAGTGAGGCCATGATTTTGTATATGACTGAGGATATAAAATCAAGCAAAATTGAAAAGCACATAAATACTGTGTTAAGTAGAATAAATTATGAGTAGAGATCTTTATGTGTCTGCTTCATAAATTTAGTTTTGATTTCTCCTTGACATATTACCTGCTTCAGCAATCATTGTAAAATAACTTGGAATATGGATGCATTTATTTGATAAAAGTTTATTAAAATTATTCAAATTTTTATCAATATTGCTTGTGTATTGTTTCATTTTAATTTGGAAATAAGTAAGATAATAAAGGAAGCCACATTCACTAAAAGTTTTTATATCCCCTCAGTTTTTGACAGTGTGATCCAGAATGATCACTATTGATAATGAAAATGCTTTAATATTGTGTCAGAGTGACGTTGATTAAAAAAGTGCACAATCACTATTTTAATGTTGATATTATATTCCTGGCTTTTTCAAATCTCGTAAAGCACCAGTCACTGTTAGCACACTAGTACATATACCTAATGAAGGTTCACTGTGTTATTCACTGTTGCCATTCACTTAATTTTTCTGCATGAAAACCATTATATGTATCAATTTTTTATCCTAATTTGACATAAAGAATCCTGTGCTGTGTGGCATTTAAATGTATGTTCTTATTAGTTTTAAGCCTACATATTTTTATCTTATTCTGCTGACTCTGCCTTCAAGTTAAATTATTTTTGGGACCAATTAGATTATGTAATATATCAGTCAGTTTGAAGAGAGCTCTCATCCATGAGACACTTTGTGGAGGTAATTAGGTGAGCATGGTACTTGTCACTAACTCAAAGGCCATAAAAGTTAGTTAGAGGCATGGCCATTACAAAATATCATCTCCAGCAATCTTATTCAAGGACAATTATTGTACTTTCTTTTTTTTCACTTTTAACGCAGTTAGTTTCTACTGCTATTATCCCTTGAAGCACCCAATTCATAGAATATAATGTGGTTATAACATTATTTTGAGCCAAATACGAGCGTTAAATAAGTAAAAACAGCAGGAAGTTTTATTGAAAAGCACAATATTTGCTTTGAAAAGCAAAACCTATTTCACCTTAATGAACACTTAATCAAGCTCCATGTGAACAACATTGTAATTTATATGTAGATTTACCAGAAGCAGGGTTTGCAGTATGTAAGACACTGATCATTGAATGATAGCACACTGAGTAAAAAAAAGTTCCACCAGTGTCATCTGCAGTTGTGACAGTTCTTTTTAATAGTCCTTTCACTCAAATTTCACTTTCATATATCCTATTTGCATCATTCTATCTTCTTTACGATTTCAATCTTCAGCTTCCTATCATGGCCTTCAGAAATATCAGTGGGTACTATTGACTTCAGTTTCTAATTAATATTAAATTTTCAGAGCGAGCGAGCTCTCTCTTTCTCGATAATCAATCGCTTATAAAAATAATTGAGTCAAATTTGGTCTGCCTGAATTCAATAGGTCCATCCTCCTTGGTAGCTGCTGAAATTTCTAAGTAAAGCCACTTTTCTTTTGGCTATTTTACAATATCATGAGCATAACTTAATGCAAGAGAACATACATGATACATTTGTTGGTAAAGCAGTCATTTTATGAGTGTTACTAATTTTTTTGTGCAATCCAGCTGATTTAAATCCCAAATTAATACAGATCAATAACCCAAAACCCAACTTTCATCACTATCAGATAAATTGCACAACATTTGCACCATGAAAATGTCACGCTGTAATGTTGTTGAGGCTGTAGTTTACTCTCATATTTGATTCATCAATGTTAGCTTGGCATATTCTTTGAGGTATGTCTTGCCTTGAGGATAAGTTTCTTCTTCTGTAATTCAAATTTCAAATTGAGCATTAAAAACCAGTTAACAAAATAATAAATGATTGAAAAAATTATTAAGGACCTTGGTTTTTTTCTACCAAATTTTCAATTATCATTCATGGGTCATTTTTGATCATGACTGTAGAAACAAAAAAATTCCATGCATTTTGATGTTTGTACAATTCATTAATTTGTGGTTTAAATCAAGAGTAAGTTATGAAATTTTACTAATTTCCCTTATGTTAATCATGTCTTTTGTACATTACAATCAGCATCATATTCCTGTTTCCTATCTTCCAATGTTTTAATTTACTTTAACGGCTCCTTTCAGTGTTAAATATTTGTCTATTCCTTTGTATGTGGGACTGGATAGATGTAATATATCAATTCTTGGGAAAATTAACACATTTTAAATCGGCATCTAATTATGCCAAGGGTAATTTTCATTCCAATATAACTGATCACTCTTAGTTGTTATTTAGTTAATTTATCAGGACTTAACATCATGGTCATTTAAGCAAAGTAAGCTAATTGAGTGTGGCAAAGTGATTTCCATGTCATTCCAGGAATCAAGAGGACACGACATATGCTGGCTATCACCTTGCCTATGAAGTGAAAAAGCTCATGTATGCTTACAGCTCTATCTCTCTCTTTCACTTCTTGTCTTTTAGACTCTATAAATTCCCATTTATATCTTCCAAATAATACCTTCTCCAGAAATTCAGTTGTTAGGTCAATGCATGCATTTTTGTCCATTTTTCACTGTTTTGTCTTCTTGTTGTCATAACTGGCATTGTGCTGATTATAAATGATTGTTTGTGTGCACCTAGATGTGTGTTGGTGTTTCATGTTTTTATATTGATTTATTTTTGTCTAAATGTATTTAAGTATGTTGTTTACTAATTGTTATGTAATGAATAACCTAGGTGCAGTGGCCTACTCATTACCCCAAGTATACTTTGACCTTTGATGTGAACTCCTATTCGGCTTCATTTACAGTGCATGGAATGAGAAAGGATGGAACAATATTGTCTAACTTTTATAGTTATGCAGTATAGTTTTAATCAAGTCAGATGGCTTGGTTAATATGGTAGGCATTGTGCCAGCCACTTAGCCCAAAATTAATGGATCCAAGCATAATATTTGCATTTACTATCAAAGTTTACCTCAAGATAAACCTATTGACAACCATAGACTTAACTTGAATCCATGTGGGTATACTGACTAAAAATAGTTTCTGGCCCTCAGAAGAAATTGAAATCCTTCCATAATCATCTTGCACACTATTTGCTAATAATTTGAAAAATAGTCTGGTGGCTGAAAAAAACAATGGATTAATATTATTAATAATAAACAATGGATGCCCTTTGCTATTTGTTTCTCAGTCACCTTTTCAAACTTCTTGAAAATATTTTTAATCAAGCTGTGACATAGAGACTGCAAAAACAGACACAGTTGCTTCAATGCTGTATAAAGCTATTCTTTTTTGAAATCACCTAAACATTTGAATTTTCTGTCATTGTAATTTTATATTGATTAATGAGAAACATTCAATTTGCTCGTAGGTAGGTTTTTTGCCCTCCTTCCTCAAGCACTGACAATTTTGTAATACCTCAAGCAACCAAGGCATGAAGTTAGTTTAAATTTTACCTAATCATATTTGCCAACATATATCAGATCATATAACACTCAAAAAATTACAGTATGAATTCATATTATTTTTGTGCTTATTATTTTTAGTTAGTTTATTAAGTATAATGTTGAAATACGTAATATTTCTTTTGCAGTTGTCTTTGAAAAAATGTTTACTAGGTACCTACTTCTAATGTTACATTTATGTGTACCCATTTCTTTTTTGTGATGTAGGTAGTTCATTATGGGATCTTAAATATTGATGGCTTTTACATTTTTTTCTTTTAAATATAATATGACATGTGTTTAAGTAGGAGCTATTGACATTTGAGGCTTTTGCTACTATTTTCTGCTTCATGATAAAGCTAATGTCTTTAATTAAAGGAAAATAACTCAGTCTAATAAATATTTTAAGGTAAAATACATGACTTCATTTAACATAAATAAAGCATGATGTTACAATGTGTTGATAATTTCTTATGGAAAATGTCTTTCAGATTAATACTCTTTCTTAACAATAACATGGGTTTAAGCCATGTTCAAGGGTAAGTGCTCAGTATTTCTTTTTAAAATGTGGTCAGCTCATTCATATAAATATTTTTGTAAAAATGTAAGTATGTATAGTTAATTATCATGGTATCGATTTATGAATGGTTTTTCAATTTTAACACTATTTTGAATTAGTGTAATATTAATTATAACTAGATTTTTATTAAACCCAGCATGTTGCATAATTAATGTGAAGCTTATATATAATTAGGACATGGTGTAAGTTTATTTGCGTGAGTTATTGCCCTTTCTCCATCAAATCTTTGTAATTTTTGGTGTACATTTTAATTTGAATAACTGGCGATAAACACTGATATATTTTCTTGTGTTTCTTTTTGGATGAAGTGCTTGAAGAGCTTAGCAGTTAACGATGAATATATAATAAATGTGACCATTTATGATTTTGTTAGCAATGAATTCCAAGTTAAGTGCTTAATATGATAATTAAGTTAAATATTTATTTAATCATTGAAATCTATGTAATTTATTGAAAAAATCTGCCTTCTTTTTTATTTTTTTATGATAAGGTCTGGAGATATTTGATGCTGTCAGTTAGTTGTATCCCTAGTAATTATTGCCAGTTATCACAAATAGTGTGTGGTGTATGAATGGAAGTAGGGTTTCTTAATATCTATTATAGTAGGCATCTATATTGCTTTTTAGAAGTAAAGTTTTTGAATTTGAGTAGTGATATTATTATTGTTTCGTATATCTTTAAATGTATTTCACATCAATCTAAACTTCCATATTTTTGTCTCATAACCATCAACCTTCAATTTCAATATTTCAATATCCTAATGACCATTTTCTAATTTGTTTATATCCAGATGTACTGAATAGCTGAAACTATGAATGAATCATTTTTAAATAGTTTTCATAAAATGAAATATTTAATTCACTTCAGCTACACCTTTAAATTCACCTATACTTGATTTTAGTATTTTTTTCTGTGTTATACTTCAATGATGTATGCTTCTATTAATGAAAGGCTAGTATTTAAGGTAATTAGTTTTGATTAATGCTTTAGATTTACCATGTCACTATTTTCTAGGCCTACAAGTCGAGGCTCAGGTGGTACCAACATGAATAACAATGGGGGTCTACAGGTTGGCATTGCTGATGATCAAGCCAAAGATTTTGACTTTGAAAAGACTGAAATGAAATATGATTCTACTGGGATGTTCCATTGGAGTCCTGCGAGAAATCTTGAAGACTGCATATTAGTAAGGATCTAGTTTTTCCTCTTGTTTAACCCAGTATAGTTTATTGTAATACACATTTTATCCATTGAGACTTTTTGTGAAAAAATATTGAAAATATTAAGTATCTATGTTTTAAACTTTAAAGGTACATTTTGGGGTCTCATTTTGTTCCATCTTTTATTCCAGGATCGAAATCAGGCGGCAATGACTGTATTAAATGGTCATGTAGTGGTGTGTTTATTTGCTGATCCTGACTCACCACTTATAGGACTCAGAAACCTAGTTATGCCTCTTCGTGCTTCCAATTTCCACTATCATGAGCTGAAGCATGTAGTGATAGTTGGCTCTGTGGATTACATTCGACGTGAATGGAAAATGTTACAGAATCTACCCAAAATATCTGTCCTAAATGTAAGCTACTTTGGTCCATATACTCGTAAATATGAGTAAATTTAAAATTCATATCATGTGATACTTATGTCAAAACCTGCATTTTATACAAACTATTGTATTTTTGTAAAGGCTTGTCATTTTTTTATGTGTCCATTTACCACACATATATGATTCAAAAGAAAATTCATGATTTACTACCCAAATATCATGCATGAAGGTTGTTGTAATATTATTTGTTTGTTTTTCAAATATGGTTTTTTCAATGTTTAAAATGATATTATAAAATCTAGAGAACACTTTTTTGACCAGTGAGAAGTAATTTAACTTACATAATATTATTAGTATAAGGTAATCTACCAGTGAAGGTAGGTTTTTGGATGGACACAACTATCACACAATTAACTTGTGACTCCAAACAAAACACAATCGAGCAACCTAATCTACATCAGGTCCCTCTTCATCTCTGAGTACTTCCTTCCTCCCTTCATCCCATCCAACATCCCTATCCTGTTCCTGCCCTTTCCTCGCTTGCCCAACATTCTCCCCTCTATTTCCTTCTTCAACATTACACTGCCGCTCAATACGCCTTTCATCCATTTTTCCTGCCTCCATAGGAATTCTCTTAACAAACCTCTCTCCTCACCCACCATCTCCAGTACTTCCTCATTTGTTTTCCTTTCGGTCCATTTCACCTTCTCCATTCTTCTCCACACCCACATTTCAAAAGCCTCCAATCTACGTCTACCCTCCTGCTTCAGTGACCACGTTTCCGTGCCGTACATAGCTACACTCCATATAGGTATAGGAATTAGAATAGTCATATAGGTATAGGAATTGTCAAATGCAAAGAAAATGCAAAGTATAGGTACATTTCAATACCTTGTACATGCTTAAATGAGAGCATATACATCAAAGTATGTAATAGAAACAAAATGCACTAAAACTGCTTGTCATTCAAAAATTCATTATTTGAATAATAACACTTCATAAGGAGGTCCTTGAGCTTTGATTTGAAAAACTAAATACTTTATCACTTGTTTTCAATGAATGTGGTAATGTCTTATAAATTCTGACTCCCATTGTTATTGGGTTTTTATGTGAGATTGTTGATTTATGGTAACTTGTGTGGACATTGTGATGATTTCTCATGGAATATGAGTGAATATCACTATTAGCATGAAAGATATGGATATTATTTTTTATGAAGGTAGACATGGAAAATATATGCATAAATGGATTAGGTGAGAAAATAAAAATTTTTTGATAAGGTTATAAATGTGGTTCCATAAGAAGCACCAAGTATGCATCTAATGACTTTTTTTAATCAAGAAAAATTTGTACAACATGTATACAGATGATTCCTAGAATGTGAATAGATAATTAATGATATTAGATAATTAATTATCATGGTTAATTAATATATTAATTATCTATGATCATTAATTTCCATAATTCATTAATTATCTATTATCACTACTAATGATATAATGAAACATCCATTTCAAAAAGATAATGCAGGGGCGACCGGTTAGGAAATGGAATGTAGAAGCATTAAATGAATTAACAAGGAAGAAGTATCAGCAGGCTGTAGAGAAAATCATGGATGACGGTAAAGAGCTGAGTACTATTGAAGAAAAATGGGAATGTATCAAGAAAGTGATATCGAAAACCGTAAAAGACATTATAGGAACCGTTGACGGGAAAAGGATAAGGAAACCTTGGATCACAGAGGAAATGATTGAAAAAATGGATGAGAGAAGAAGATGGAAGAATGTAAACACAGATTTAGGCAAAATGAAGTATAAAGAGTTGAACAATAAATTGAGACGGGCCACAAATAAAGCCAAATAAGCACAGTGGAAAATGCAATTTGAAGAAATGGAAAGTTTACAGAGGAAGGGTGAAATTGGTGCACTATACAGCAAGGTTAAGTTATCGAGAAGTAAGAAGGGAAGATATGTGCTAACAGTTAAAAATAAGTGGGGTAAGATAATAGTTGACACAGAAAAGATCCAAGAGAGATGGAAGGAATTTATAGAAACACTGTATGGTGGAGAACTTAGGCTGACAAGGTTAGCCATAGAAAAGGAACATGACGTAGAAGAAGATAGCTTAGGTCCAGGCATACTCGACGATGAAATAGAAAGGGCACTAAAGGAGATGAAAGCAAATAAGGCGGTGGGGGTAGACAATATTCTTGTGGAACTGTTGAAATGTTTAGGAAAATGTGGGAAGGAGACTATATGGACTGATTCGTAGTATCTATGAGAAATGAATCTGGCTGGAAGATTTTGTGAGATCAGTGTTAGTTCCTATTCCGAAAAAGGTAAAGGCTACATCATGTGACAATTACAGAACAATAAGTTTGATATCCCACACAGCTAAAGTTATTCTCAGGATCATCAACAAAAGGATAGAGAGTAAGGCAAATGATTACTTAGGGGATGATCAGTTTGGGTTCAGGAAAGGAAGAGGTACGCGTGATGCCATTGCAGTAATGAGATCACTAATCGAGAGGAATATTGAATACAATCAGGACGTTTTCGCCTGTTTTGTAGATTTCGAAAAAGCATTTGATAGAGTGAATTGGGAAAAACTAATGCGTGTAAAAATGGATGAAAGGCGTATTGAGCGGCGGTGAGAATTTGAAGAAGGTAATAGAAGGGAAATGTTAGGCAAACGAGGAAAGGGCAGGAACAGGATAGGGATGTTGGATAGGATGAAGGGAGGAAAGAAGTACACAGGGATGAAGAGAGACCTGATGTAGAGTAGGTTGCTGGATTGGGTTTTGTATGCAGGAACAAAATATTAATTTGATAGTTGTGTCCATCAAGAAAACCTGCCGTAACCGGTTGATTACCTAATAGCAATAATGAGTATATAGTATAGGGGTATGACGTAGAAAATTTCACTGATGTATCCTCGAAGGTTATGCAACTCTTCACAATTAGTGCTGTGTGACCAGTTGCATACAATCAAGGATTCGGGTTACTTGGTATTCGCAACGCAAACCCACTCCGCTTCGGAAAAGAAAGGGGAAACCAAGAAAATCTGCATTGTTATTGTTAAAAACCGATGGAGATAACACGAATGATCTTTTAACCTTGAGTCAAAAGATCTATATGTCATGGTGCTAATAAAACCATATCTCAGCTCTTCTGCCTATGGAGTCCATGATTTTTTTGTAAACTTTTCTGAGCAAAATGCATTAAAATTAATGGTTTTCACTGGACAAAGATGTTTATGAGGTTTATTGTTAACCTTTGAAAAAAAAATCATTTATGACCAATTTCATGATATACCATAATTTCTAGAAAAATTTTCATGGAAATAAATTTGTATTATGTATGGAAGATTGAAGAAATGTCACATTGCATGGAGATATCATACTAATGGTATTAGAGTTAAGAGAATTTAAGTGATCTGATGACTGAAATTTCACTGAAATAACATACAATATTGGAACAATTTCAGAGCATAAAAATCATTCGCCTTGACCACGCTCTGAAATTGCTGCAATGGAATGCATGTTAGTGGATGACTCCGTTAAAAGTTACTGTTGCAGCATCTCCTGCAGTTTCTTGAAATTTAACATACAATATGGAAAGTTTGGCAGGAATGGAACCAGTACAAGGACATGATATTTCAAATATTTAACCTCTAACAGTTTGTGATTTTTCTCAGGGCTATAATTAATTATCAATGTATCGTTAAGTCTAATTTGATTATTTTCAAAAGAATGCCACCTATCATTCATACTGAATAAGTTCTTCTATTTGATTGAAGAGGATGTTCAACCTTCCACACCAGAGATGAGTGGAATTTGGCTGAATATTGTGATGTGATTTCTTAATTTATAATAAAAGAATTGAAATGTGCAAAATACCTTGCTCATTTGGTCCCCCAATAAGTGTTGCTTTCCTAATTTACATTTCTTATTGCTGAATTACAACTTTTTCTTTGTGTTATCTTTACAGGGCTCTCCTTTAAGCCGAGCTGATTTGAGAGCAGTGAATGTTAACCTTTGTGACATGTGTGTTATTTTGTCTGCCAAAGTTCCCAGTAATGATGATCCCACACTAGCTGATAAAGAGGCCATCTTGGCATCGCTTAATATTAAAGCGATGACTTTTGATGATACAATTGGTGTTCTTAGCCAAGGTAAAAAATAAATTTATCTAAAATATATTTATGTCCAACTCTAATAAAGTATTATTTTTTCTCTTTTGTTGTATATTGAATTAGGTGTTTCAAATTATAATTTTTCTATTGCAGCTGGAAATGAGCAAGATAACCTGACTCCTGTAGGTAGTCCAATAGTTTTACAAAGAAGAGGTTCAGTTTATGGAGCTAATGTGCCTATGATTACAGGTAAAAAATAAGTACTAAACATGTCATGAATGTATTCATGTAATTGAGAATATTTGTCATAGAATTTCAGCAAGGAAATTTGGGAAGCTTATATAGTAAGTTCTTAATGAGGAATGGGTTGAGCCCACATGTCTTTTGAAGTAAGAAAAACAGATTATTCAGTACACATTTGAATAACTGTTCCATGGCTTTATAGAATCAAAAGTGTCTGAGGAAATAGTGTTTCCAGATCTAAAATGAGGAAAACCTTATTCAACTTGGAAAGCATGGTTGTTTAAAATGGGAATTTGGAGTGATTTTTTCCTCTGGAAAGGAAAATATTTTATTTTTAAAAAATCTGCGAAACATTCTATCTGCAGAAATCAAAATCAATGACTGCAGTATAAGTATCACTCCACTAGATTTGTTTGTTGGACTGATGAAATATTGATGCTCCCTGCTAACCTCATATCTTTTCATTCTGGACGGGCATATTAGTTAAAATTTCTTCATTATTCCCAGATATTTATGGGCAAAGAATTGTAATTAATATCAATTGTGAAAGAATTTAAGGTTGTAATATTTTTATTAATTGATTTTCATTTACTCATTTATAAAAAATCATTCTATGATTTATCCATATATTCCATTAATAATGTATTAATCAACCCAAAGAATGCGTGATAGATCAGCAAAAAAGATATTTTTACTATTAATAATGATGGCCAAGTATTTTGGTATCCTGAAGAAGGAAGCAAAGGCTTCATTAACATGGAAAAGTTACCATGTGGACAAATAAGCAGCTCATGAAAATATTTTTGAGTACATATATGGATTTTTGTGAAATGATTTGAGAGTATAGTTTTTAACCAACTGTCTGCAAATCAGAGAACATGGGCAACAAGAAATATTTGCAATTAATTGGTACCAAGCCTCAACAGTCAGTCTAAAGGTTGGTTTGATTTGGCACTTCCCTTCCCTTTGCACCCAATGATTTCTTAGAAAAGTGTGTTCCAGAAAAATCACAGATTATGGGTTAAGCATTCCCAGAAGTACATATCACCCAGGATTAAACCCAGCCCTTCTGGTCACTCACTCAAAAATCAACCACTAGACTACCACACCCAACAAGAAGTTCTAATTCATCATCTCACTGATACGATGATACATTGGAGTACCTATATGAATCTTTAGGCATTCTTCAGTGAAAAATGCAGTTATACAAAAGAAACTGCAATATATGTAGACAGACTCTAAGATGGACTTCGTGTGAATCTAAACTTCCTTCCTCATGAAAATATCAGCAGCACTTTATCTCATTGTTGAAAATAAAGAAAAGGGAGGTTAAAATTCCACACCAATAAGTCATTACATAAAAGTTTCTCCTGAGACATGGAAATGCATGATCTGTTAAAGGAATTTATATATTCCTTTCTGTGCCCCACAATGGCAAAACTGACACTTGGTTTTCTTTAATGGGTCCATTACTTAAGTGATATACCTAGTTGTTTCACCAGTATTATTTAGGCCACCTGGACATAAAGATTTTTCATGAGCTCTAGTACCATATATGGCACAGTTATGACATTGATATGTCACCTCCACTATCCTAAGTGACATTGAACCCATTATGGTGAATAATGAATGGAAGAGTTGGTAGATTAGTTATTTTCCACAACCAGGCAGCTGCCAATAATAAAGGCCAATTATTTGCACTTGATTATCTTAATTTTAATTATATTTAAATTGTAACTGAAATTAAAATTATCCAGATAGGATAGAGTGACAGTATGACAACTTCGAAATCTGACATTTTATGAGTACCCATTGGACAAATACTTAACTGGCAATATATATCTATTACATTGTTATTGTTAAGTTTACAGTACAGCTCATTGATTCAAGAACTTTTTGATAAACTCTTGGGAAATACTCTGAGAAAACTTCTAGTTTTGGCTAGCAAATCACTAGTTCCCTGGAAAAGCATAGTGTTTCCATATTCAGGACTTCCCTCTATGATATTGGATTGGTGGAACTGGGGCACTCTCCCTTGTCTCATTCTTACCTGTAATTAATTAGACCGCTACTGAAGTCAGCAGATATACATACATTCAGCTGAACAAAACTCATATGTATGCACAAAATAATTTTAAATGAAATCTGGCTATGTAGAACAATAGTGCTGGAACAGCATGATCAGTTTTTCTTGTTCCAGCAAGGTAGGAATAGAAACAATGTGTTCTTACTTAACAGAACAATATGTAACATGCTAAATTTTATTGCTATTTTTAATTGATGCAACATTTTATTTCCTCTGAACAGAACTGGTAAATGATAGTAATGTGCAGTTCTTAGATCAAGATGATGATGATGACCCAGACACTGAATTGTACCTGACACAACCATTTGCCTGTGGTACTGCGTTTGCTGTTAGTGTTCTGGATTCCTTAATGTCCACAGTGAGTGACATTTTTTGCAATAATGCTATTTAGTATCTTGCAGTATTTTTCAGCCTGTATAATATGTGAAGTATAGGTATTGATTGTATTGATGAAATTGTTGTAATTTATTTCAATACCTTATTGAGATACTGGTACTCTTGATGTGTACTTAAATTTTGTTTATTTCTGTGAATGCCACTTTTATTTGATTTCATCATGGAGTGTAAATCTTTTTCCAGTTATCTCTTCTTTATTGATCCATAAATTTTGCTCATCTTTCACCCATTTTGATATAATTATACATTTTGAAATTAAATTAAATTATTGACTTCGTGATTCCACAATTATACATTAATTATTTCAGTTAACTTGGCTCTTTTCTAAAATTACAATGAATTGACTCAGACCCGTTGAAGTTTTCATAAAAATATGTCATTACTCATAATACTTGCTGGTTACTCTATTATATAATGCAAATGGCTATTTATTGGATTATGGTCTGCAAGAACTTGAGGACACATTTTATTCCAATGTAAAGTAAATGTAATTGCTGTGTATTGAGGCTAATTCATTTGTAAAAGGTGTACCAATAGTTCTGAGGATTATAATCATGAAGGTAATCAATAATGAAAATATGAGATAGATACAACCAATTCCCCTACCACATGTTGCTAACAGAAGTGCCTTTCTGTTTATTGTAATTCATTGTTTCTTAGTACTGAGGGAGCCATTTTTTTAATTACATTTTGGGGCAGTATTCAAAAGAGTGAATGGGATCTTATTTTCTCATTAAATATCCATAAAAAATTATGGTCATTATGATGCTTGGTTTTTAATGCATCAAACTCGAGCCATATTGCACATCTCTACGTTATCTAATTTATTTTACACCTGTAAATTGTTAATATTAAAGCTAGGTATAAACAAGGTTTATTGATCCCAGAGGATCAGTTAAGTGGTTCATTTCTAATGTTTCTGTAATTTACCAGTAGTATCATTAATATTTTCTGTGTGTATTCTGTATTTGTTGTACACAATGTGTATTTTTATATTATCACTATTTTCATAAACATTGTAAAAAGATGAACCCGCCATATTTACAAATTTATTATCCAGTTAAGTAGAAATAACATGACTATCAATCATAGAGGAGATCTGAAGGAATATCCAGAAAGTAAGTTCCATTAGGTAAATTTTCTCCATAAGAATGATGAATTCAATGTTGACTTTCAGGTGGGTTAGTGTTCCTCGTATTCAAAAACGAGATAACGTTCATTTCACATTTAGTGGATTTCTTAACTTTCTAAGCATCATAAAAACACAGCATGTGAGTAGATGCTCTTAAATGCCCTAAAATGGCATCACTGCCATGTCAATGAATCTATTTACTTTTAAAGTATGCACTCCTTCTAGACTGTATTGCTGCAGTGGCAATATTTAAAATGGGAACTTTTTTAGGCTATCTCTTGTGCTCACTTATCAAGACCAGCCTTTGCAGCAATGACCATATCTTGCATTAATTTTGAGTAATAAACTAGTTCTTAAGAAGTTTCCATCAGTGGCACCCATTCTTGGCATTTAAGGTATCGTTGCTGTTATTCTTATTTCTTAATGATGGACCATCATCTGCCATGTCAATTTTATCTTCCTGGAATCATTAGATTCTTCATCATTCACTCTTCTTTCATGTTTCGTCTTCTTTTTCCATTTCTCCTCTTTTTTCATCTCCCAGTTTCTGCATTGTGTGGTCGATGATATTTTTACATAACTCTTTGGCTTCATATTTAAAACATAAACCATTATAAGAACTGATAATTGTTTAATAATTACCAGACTTAATGCCAGTTACCTAAATTCTATTTAAATAAATTCCTTTCTTTCAATATTCTTCAGTTATTTGCATATTTACATTTAAATAATAGTTTTTTTATAGCATTATGTACATGTCATCTAGCTAACATACAACTAAACACTGATCACTGAGGATAGTTATGAGTATTAATCATTGGATTGATATAATCTTGATGCCTATTTCTTTCCTGAAATAACCCATATATACTTCAGTGTTCCTGTTCAAATAGTGTGCACAGCTCTGTTTCTAGTTAGGTGCAAGTTATTTAAAAATTAATGTAAATATTATTTACATGAAGTATTATGAAATGAAGATCTGAAGAAAAAGTTTTCTGAAAATATAATATTCTGTTGTTTTCGGCTTTTTTCATTTAGACATACTTCAACCAGAATGCACTGACACTGATAAGGTCCTTAATTACGGGAGGAGCAACACCAGAATTGGAACTTATACTTGCTGAAGGGGCAGGGCTTCGTGGTGGATACAGGTATTTCATTCCTTCTGGTGCAAGCAGTTGTAATGTATGTTAACTTTCAGAACAGAAAACAAAAACCTTTTCAATTTTACCATTATGTCTTCTAATTATTGAAGTTTTATGGTAAATATGAAGGCAGGTGAATTACAAGTTTTACATTGTTAACCATTTAAATTTTAGCATCACTTAGCTAAAAATCAGTTATTATTCATACTCTGGTGTTCTGAAGTGACACCTAGTGATCTTTTTGCCTCAGTGTTGTAAAATCCGATTAACATTTTCTCTAACTTTATTAGTCTACCAAGTTGCATGCTCCTAGAAAAACCTGAGATTGGTTTAGTCTTGCATAATTCTAAGCTAAAAATAGTCAGATTTTTAGGATTTTTCTTAGCTTTTCATAAGGATAATATGAAATACCTCTGTCATGTAATTTCAAATTTTAATTTGTTCTTGATGCTTATAGAAAATTTAGTTTATTTTAAAATGTTGTCATATTGCATTGCATATTTGCTGTCCATTTTAAACAATAGAAGACTGAATTCCGTCCTGATGATTTTTTTGTAAAATTAATTGCTGCATTAAGTAATAACAAGATATGAAATGTAAAATCTGTCCTTGTGCCAATGGACCTACTGTAAGAGATTGCAGGTTTTATATGCCTATGAGGGGAATTTCAACCAAGAAAGTCTAAATAAAACAGTTTCTGGCGTAACTTGGTGGAAAATCTTCATACTGACTTTTAATAATAAAACCACTTTACTTTTCCACATAAACTTTTTAATTTTTACTACCTAGGTTTCGTTATAACATAACATCATCAGGTCTTTTTTTTTTTTTGGAGGGGAAGAGGAGGGAGGAAAGAAAGGATTGGTTGAGCGAAGAAGAGGGGGGCTAAAAGTCTATGGTTTGAGGTGGATAATATTATATAATTAGCTGGAAGGATATGGTCAATACAATGTTGCAAAAAGCCCACCTGACATCAGATTAGTTGGCAGAGGATTAGGGAAATGATTATTATGAACTCGGAGAACGGCACTTAGTAATTAGTTAGGTGACTCAGTAGCGGGTTGGGAGGAGTCGCTACATTGTTGAAAAAGTCTCACTTGGTTTCAGGTGAGCTGGCAGGGGGTGAGGGAAAAAACAATAACGGGGAATGTGAAGGGTAAAGAAAATCGTTGGTCAAAACATCTTCCCCGTAATTCGTGTGTTGAAGGATTTCCAACTGCTCCAGCGCATCAAGACGGTACCCTTTCTTCTCAAAATGTAAAAATTCGGGATTAAAATCGCTGGTGTGGCCAAAATCTATCAAGTGCTTGGCGAATAGTGATGCGGAGATGTTATTTTTAAAACAAGCTCGGTGTTCCTTTATTCTTGTTTCAAATCTCCACCCCGTCTGGCCTATGTATATCCGGTTGCAGTCTTTGCAGCGGAGTTTGTATACTCCACTTTTGTGTAGTGGTTCAACGTGGTCTTTCGTGTGGCATAACATGTTGCTTAAATTAGTTTTATTGTAAAAGGCCTGATGATGTTATGTTATAACGAAACCTAGGTAGTAAAAATTAAAAAGTTTATGTGGAAAAGTAAAGTGGTTTTATTATTAAAAGTCAGCAAGAAAGTCTAATTTATGTGTATTACAAGTGATCTGTTATTGCTTCTGTAATTTCATCAAATCATCTCATTTCTTTTTGCAATATTGTCATTTCTCATTGTAAAAATTTCACCTACCAATATTTATTTATGTCACTCATTATTTGAGTGAAATAATATATACAAGTAAGTGAGTTCCTATAAACATTATGGTGAGAATTAATTTATCTATCTAGCGAATCTATCCCATTCTGCTGTTGCACATGATTGCTCATAGCAAGAAGATTATGCTCCTTCAGAGGCACAGTTCATCAATGTACCATATAATAAACTCCGTGACTAACAAAATTTTGATAACAAGAGGTATTAGGTGGAAGAAACTTCATCAAATTCTTTCACTTCAATGAATATGTTATGCATGACATCAAAATATTTTTAACAACTAATTATTACAGATATCATTTGTTTAATATTTGAAATATAGAATTCACAGACCTACAAAAATATCCTAGCGTCGTCAGTACAGCTAAAATGCAAGGATTGAATACTGTTTTAAAAAAATGAAATGTGTTTAACTCTGTTGTGCAGCATAAGCCCATTCTCATAGTATCAATAAATGGAGAAGCTGCACATAATGAAATTGTATGATATTGCTTTGCAGCCATGACAGGGGTAAGGTTTGAGCTAATAACACTTCATCTTTTCAATTGATGCTTTTTATATGCATAACAAATTTTAACTTGGTGGACCAAATGATTTTTATTATCTCCAGACAGCAAAGTATTATATTATCCAGAGTGCCATTGGGTAGAGGGGGCCAAGGGGCCTCAAATTCAGATGATATTTGATAAAGGAACTTTAGGGAGCAGTCTAGTAAACATACTATAGTGTATATAAAATATACTTCAGGTAGAGCTAGCCTGATATATATCAGCCAATGCTAATACTTCTAATTCTTGTTATCAGTCAATGTGATACTTAAAAAAAAAGTCTGCAGTTTAATTTTTAAGATAAAGGTGAAGAGTTTACAGGTTAATGTATGAAAGAAAAGAGTTCTTCTTGGAGAAGAGGGCTCTATCAAACATTGGTAAGAGTGGATATTGAGTTGAGACCAGGAAGGTATGTAAAAATAGAGGGGGAGGGGATTAGTCTCTTCCATTTTCATTGGTTGTTTCCTTACAAATGATAAAGTAAGATTAATGAATAACTGTCAGTTAAAAATAATAATTATCAAAAGAATTAGTGACTATTAGCGTCTAAAAATTTTCTTTCCCCATCCCTCCCTGCCTGGAGGCACCATTAGTGGAAAAATTATCACTAATGCTGCTCTCTGTACCTCAATAATTCATGAGCAGACAATGCATAAAAGATATCCCCCATCTCTCTCCACCTCTTATTTCCCCACCACTCCTTGACTTGAATATACGAGTATTTGTGAATCCTGTATATTTTGTCATCTGAATATGTTACCCAAAAAAGATGTGGCCATCAAATAAGTTTATAATTGGAAATACAAATTATGTAATGTTTACCATATTATCATGTTTATAGTTAATATATTTTATATTATTCATATATATATATATATATATATATATATAAATAAAACATATAAAAGAGGGACTCACTAGTTCTCGAATTTTCGGTGGTGCAACCACCTTTCTCCAGAGGAATTAGGAACAGAATATATATATATATATATAGTTAATATAATTAATAAGTTTCTCAGAGTAGAGGTGGAAACTTTCTTGTTGTTGTCAGTATCTAAGTACTTCCTTTGAAATACCACTGCTTAGCACAAGTGTTTAATCCAAAGACACCAATCACCAAACCAGTTTAAGGACCTCCTCTATTTTCCAATGTATTTGACATTTTCATTTATTGCCTTTATTAATGAAGCAGTTGATAAGGATAACCAGTTTAAAATGTGAGAAATACTTGAAATTCCAAGGGCTTTTTATATATGAGATAAAGAAATATTAGACATGGGAATGTGGGCCTCTAGTTTTAAGTGTGATGATGCAAGTCAATTATTAAATGGCTAGTGCCTTATTGCTTTGACATACAGTTGTTTGAATTTATCAGTAACATACCTTACTCTGCCTAGTGCAGACAAACAGGACAATGGTTGTGAACCAAGTTTTCAGCCCATGACTATGATATAATGTTTGCTCTGCATTCAATCAAGATGGATGTGGTTGATGAAAATAGAAAAAGGGTCTGTGTAAATAAATTGAGAAATAAGAGGGGCTCTTCTACTCTGTACCCTCTTGAACTTAGAAGCTGATTTGTTATTTAGGCTTCCTCCTTCAAAATGAGGACGAATGGCTTTATTATCCAACTGGACAAAATTTAATAAGTACTCTGAAAAACATCAACTATGTTTCTGTTTTACTTCATGATTGATTTTTTAAGATTTTATTTTTGCAAACTTTGACTACACAGCATTGAAACTGTGAAATTCAGTGGTGAGCAATTAAATTTAATTTCTGCTATGATTCCTAAAACCATGTGGTACTTAGGATAATTATGTTTTGTGAAATTAGTAAATGAAGGATGTTTTGTGAAATTAAGGAAATGTAATCTGCATCTTGGCAATACCATGCCTTTTAAATTCACACTATAGGAAGGGATTTATGGTATTTTCCAATGATAATTCCCAGTTTCAGTCAGGACAGAACATAAGCATCAGGATTCACCTTAGCCATTCACATGGTGAGTAAGGTAGGCCTATTTTGGATGACCTTTCAAGCTTTCGAATGTAACTGCATCCGCTTCAAAATAATGGTCCATATTTTCAGCAAAAGGCATTATTAAAGATCAATTGGACTATGTATCATGAGAATCATTGCATGCGGAGAGGTATCATTCAAAGGAGAAATCAGCAAAATGGTTACATTTCCATCAGGGAAAGTCAGGAAATAATGTGTAGAAAATAAATGGCTATCCTGCATTTAAATGATCATCACTCCAAATTCACATGAGGCCATCCATAATTGAAAACAGATTTTGCTTTAGCAATCCCCACTCAAAGAAATAACAATGGTTCATGTCATTGAAACTATGTATTACAAAATTATTTGAAAATTAAGGGATTTTAACTTGGTGTTACCTATTTGATAAAGGATTATGGCATACTTAATTACTGGTAGCCTAAAGCTATCCTTACTTAGTCTAGATTTCATGATAATTTATTATAGTCATAGACCATTTCTTGGCATCAAAGTGTAATATTGTGTTTGAATGTAGCTAGGTATAGTAAAGCTCATTTCAGTTCATGATATTTTGACTATAATTTCAGAATTAGTAGTGCAAGCATTCAAATTAGATAAATTAGTTCAATTATTAAATATTATTAGTTAGAAAGTTTATTAATTCCAAAAAATGCTGTATAAAATGTAAGCGTAAAATTCACCACGATTGTTTCAACAGGACAGTTCTACTTGATGTGTATTGCAGTTTAGGTAACTAGGTAGCATATAGTATATTACTGAGTCAATAATTATCAACTCTGACTTGCGGTTCCACTTATAATTATACTTGGGTAGACCCTGGTAGAAATTTACATCTCGAGACTTGGTAAAGTGAGTTTTTTATTATTTGTGACAACATGCTGCCTGTTTGTTTTTTATTATGAGAAAAACAGGCCATTGATTTTTTATTGTGAGTGTGTTGACTTTTCAAGCACCAATTATTGTTATTGACAGTTACCTGTGTGAAGTTAGGCATTAATTATGTTAGGGTAGTGATAGAATTGCCTTTGTATCATTAGCATGCAATAATAGTTTGTAATCTATTTCTTTTAAGGTTGATGGAAAATTTTTCATATAAATTAGGAACAGTAGTGAATTCAAGGTTTATCTGTACCCAGGACAATGTGATATTGGTTGGAAGCGTATGTATGTACCTAAACACAAGTAGTATAGAATAGTTTCATCTCTCAAATGCCCCAAAGTTGTACTAAATGGGTTGTTTAGCAAGTTCTCAATGTCTGCAATGCTTCTCATATATGACTATAAATGTGAAGGTTAAATCTTGAAAATTGAAATGTTGAAGTTAATATTTTTTAACCTTAAAATTTAATCTTTCTAATCCAAATAGAATTAAACAATTATAATCATCGCAAAATAAAAAAACTCATATTTATCCTTATTTGGTTAACAAATTTCAAAAAATTAATAAATTTATCATTGCTTACTTTAAAAAAAGTGTCTTGTGATATATTGTTAATGAAATGTCCACAGCAATAATTCAATGTGAATTTTCTTCTTTTTCTTTTTTAGTACTCCTGAAAGTTTATCCAATCGGGACCGTTGCCGTGTAGGGCAGATCTCATTGTATGATGGGCCTTTAGCTCAGTTTGGAGAAGCTGGAAAATACGGAGACTTATTTGTGGCTGCACTGAAATCCTATGGAATGCTCTGCATTGGACTCTACAGGCATGTTAACCAGTATGTTAAGGGTAGACTCCAATTACTATCAAATAGAAATTATTTCTGAATGTGAAAATTTAGAATTTATTTCTGTGATGATGTTTCTGTGATTCTGTAAGTAATTCATCTATTATCAATTGAGAATTTGCATTTTGGAAAGCATTTGCATGATTGTTTTATGATTTCTAAGGAAATGCAGTAATCAATCATAGTTTTCTTTTTATTTGATTATTTTTTTGCATAGATATTTCATAGTTGTATGTTTTAGTTATCAAATAGTCTTAAAATAATCATGAAAACTTGAAACTTTGCACTGATTACATATAATAATCTTTGCATAAATCATTGTATTTGTAAAAGGCACTCAAACTGTTGTTTGAATTTAGTATAAAACTGTGCACTCATTCTTCTTGATAGCTAATAACTATATAGATTTAATATACTGGCCAATTCCTAGGGTGCTGTGTGCTCTTGTGTTTTTTTACTTTGGTGCTCTTTCTTACACCAATTTATAGGCATTATTGTTAAAATAATCTCACTCTCACCCTTCAGCACCATTTTTCTTAGCACAAAAGCAAACCCTAGATGGGAACCAGCCTGATCATTCATGCACATATTAGCTAATCAATCAAGTTTTTTTAATCACTAAATACACATGCATATTAAGTATCAATTGATTAAAAATTAGAGTTTATAAATGTTTTTTAATTATCAAAGAGTGATTTTTTTTCCAATCTTTGTAATTGTTATTTTTCAGGTTTCGAGATACTAGTTCCTCCTGTGATGCCTCCTCCAAGCGATATGTCATCACAAATCCACCTGATGACTTTTCTTTACTGCCAACTGATCAGGTAGGCTATAAGTATAAACACTGAAAGCTTATTTTTAAAATCTCACATCATGTACATTTTTCTCTCAGAACTAATCTTAATTATAACATGGCCTTTGCCCTTAATCCCACTTAAAGATCGATCCCCTCAGGCCCATTTTTATTTTAGACAGCCCAGTGACCCACAACTTTTATGAAATTTTGTTAAATGTAACATATCTGATAAAACATTGTGGAAGAGGCTGAAAAATAGTGACTTGGTAATGTTCAAGTAGTTAAAGAAAAATTCCAATTATCTAAAGTGTATTTTAATCAGTATTTCCTGCACACAATTTTATTGTTAGTATTTGAATAGACCTAGAACAAAGGTTTTCTTTAATTCTACAAATACTTCATAGAAACTGAAAACTATCATTTTAATTAAATGGACTAACCAGATTTTGGTAATATCTGTTGGCATCAAGTAATAGGCATGTGAAGAAAGAGAGCAGAGAAACACTTTTTTCATAATCTTCACCATTGTTGTTAGATTATGCATTTTCGTTTGGCATTGACCCCAAATTTATTTATCATTTTAGGACACATGAAAAACTTTGATAAGGTTTCCAGAAGTTTCATTCTTTTATCTCCTGCTACACTACTGGGGAATACAATGTCATGAACTGTTAGTACCCCCATCCCCAGTTTTTAGTCCATTTTTTTTGTTGCTTTACTTCTGTCTAAATGACTAACTAAATTTACTACTTCATTGATAGGGTCTCTTGTTTTTTTAATATTCATTTCCACTGTCAAGGCACTTTACAAATGCACCGTTAACTACTTATGTGTGACCACCCCTCTCATAAATGATATACAGGCCTGTAGACATATCCCCTGCTCTCCATAGGCTCTTGTGCATGGGGAAGGACCACTCATTTCAGTGATAGCTGCCAAAGGTGGAAAATTAGTACTTTGTGCCATTCCCAATAAGGAACATAAAAACAAGGTCAACAACTTTGTATGTCTTCTCTTGTGCCAACAGCTCCCAATTAAATGCAGCCCTTCTCATATACGGGTGAACAACCCATCCCACATCCCACTGCCCTCCACTCTTCCATCATTTCCAACACACAACCGAGTGTATGGATAATTTGCAACCAAAACGTTGCATTCATGAATTGCTGGATGTTTAGTCTAATTTTTTTCCTTGCATACAATTTCATCTTGTATTAATTGAGACTAAGGCAACAACCTCTTTTGAATGATTTTCCATTTTATTAGCCTAATAAAAAATAAGATAATATGAGTTACATTATAGCATTTCAATAAATGATATTTATTATTATGGTTAATAGGAAATTACCTATGTGCCTAATGTAGATTTCATCTTTGGTGGCTACATTTTTTTATTGCTCTTATGAGAGGTTTTATTATTTTGCCCATGTAGTTGGGAGAACATCGTGACCTCTCAAGCATATTTTATATGCGAACATTTTAAATTAAATTGGGTGCATAAAATTTTAAATGGACCTTGAATGTTGTTCAATTGGGAAAAAGATTACATGCATTGATTTTCAATGCAAGTAGAGCATTTAAGATGACCTCAGGGGTAAGACAAGGAGATGCTCTCTCAGCCACGTTATTCAACCTGGCCCTACATAATGCAATGAAAGAATTGAAACTAAGAGGGACCATAGTGCATAAATCCCAGCAAGGATTCGCATATGCAGATGATATAGCACTAATTGCACGAAATGTGAATGACCCAAAAAAAATGTTTAACATTTTAGAAAACACTGGTAAAGAAGTGGGGCTGAAGGTAGGTGAAGAGAAGACCAAATACTTGAAAATGTCAGCTCATCAGAACAAGCGGCACCTACAAAACATAATAATTGGGAATTATGAGTTTGAGGGTGTCAAGGAATTTATCTATCTTGGAGTCAAACTTAACAATGAAAATAAGACATCCACGGAGATCAACCAAAGGGTAATGGAAGGTAACAGGGCATACTTTGCAAATGTAACAATCCTCAAATCAATGTTACTGTCAAGGAACACAAAAATGAAGATCTATAAAACACTTATTAGACCCGTAGTTACTTATGGAGTTGAAACATGGACATTAACAAGTCAGGATGAGGAAACACTTAGAAAATTTGAAAGAAGAATGTTAAGGAGAATCTATGGCCCAATTAGAGAAGGACAGAGATGGAGAATTAGAATGAACATGGAGATAAATGAATTACTAGAAGGGAAGGATATAGATAGATTTGCCAAGTCACTGCGGCTGGCATGGTTGGGTCATTTAGAAAGGATGGAAAATGACAGAATGCCCAAACTGATACTTAATAGCAAGATGGAAGGAGTCAGAAGAAGAGGTAGACCAAGGAAGAGATGGCTACAGGATGTGAAGGATGACTTGAAGGCAATGGGAGTTACAAGATGGAAGGAAGAAGCAAGAACAAGAACTGAATGGAGGCATACCATAGAGGAAGCCAAGGACACACTGGGCTGTAGAGCTGCAGATGATGATGATTGGTTTTCAATAGCCAATCATAATGAAGTGGAGAAAGACAAGAAATTGGGTGGGGGTAAGGATTAAAAAGGGAAATGGTAACTCATGGGGCTCGACCTCTCACTGGAGAATCCCTTTACAATGGATGCCTGTAGAACCAGCTAGATGTTGGTGGCACTGTCTGAGCAGCACAAGATAAAGTTGGTCCCCAGGGTAGGGATGTGTGAAATAGGAGGTAAGGGTGGATTGTGAGAGATAAAAGGTATTTAAGAAAGGAGAATTGGAAAAGGATGACAAAGGGATGAAGTCAGGTGATAATTAACACAATATGTGATACATATATAATAAAATGCTAAAATAAAACAAAAAGTTGCTTTTGCTCTTGTCAAACCTTGTCTACACAAAATGACCAGCACCCAAGAATACCAATAAATCTGCTACTAGGGAAATTATGATAACCAGAAATTCGGGGTAGTTTGTGGAGTCATGGAACTTTTTCAAAGGCTATTTCAAATTATTCAAAAATAATTTTAAAATATTCTTTTTATCCTGCAGCCACAAAACCTTAAAAAATAATAATTTTTTGAAAAATAGTCTCTTGTGGCCTTATATATACCAATACGGAGCCCCCATGAAAAACATGCGGAGCACCCACTCTGGTGCTTTTTAATCATTTGAACATTTTTTATGGAGCATATGCTGGTCACTCAAATTTTATTTTTTTTAAACACTGGTGAGCATAGTGATAATTCTATTTGAAATATTTAATGAACATCAGGTGATTCAATGAACTTACATGGTAGTGGAAAACCAGTACCTTGTAAGTATCTTTTTATCCTCATCACAATTTTGGCAATACATATTTTGGTAAATACTGTTTACATACCATTATTTTTATCTTAGTTTGAACAGTGAGTTGATGTAGATTATGTATGTAAACTGTTTATGTTTTCTTTCACACTCCAGGTTAGTTTGTCATTTATTCGAAAACCTTTCAAGTTGCATCCTAGCAAAGCATATTAATGTCAGGTGATGCTAAAAAAGGACCCCCTAAAAATCAATGATGACATCATATAGCTGAAAAACAGTTTTTGCAACTATTGCATTGCAGAATGCAAAGGGTATGAAAATGAACTAAATAGGTTGGGGTAAACCTATTTAGTTCATTTCATTTCTGTGTTAATATATGATCTTCAGTGTAAAAGTATAATAGTTACAAATATATACTTTGAAATGATTGCAAGAGGTAAAATAATATTTAATTTACCAGTTTTCATTCCTAAAAACCCAGAAAGGGTGCTTAAGGATCACAACATTCTCATTGACACTCCATCTCATTGATGTGTTGTAGCAAAATAAGTACACACACTGATTACAAAAAGAACACTTGGTATCATTAAAAATTGCTACTTTTTTCCCTTTCTTTCATGCTAGCCACTTAGATGCATATATGTACAGGGTTTCAATATTCACAAGTCAGCCAATTTGCCTTTTTCTCTACAGCCAACACATGTGTAAATTATTTGAATGTCATTCATTCCGAAGTCCATTGTCAAGTATGAGTTGAATAAATTTCCAAAATAATTGTACAAAAATACATTTACTTGCCTCTAATAACAAAAAGTAACCTGAAATCAGCCCTTCTTCAATACCTTTTCCCCCCTTCATTCTATCCAACATGCCTATCCTATTTCTTCTTCCTTTTTGTCCAATGTTCTCCCCCCTATCATAGTCTTCAACATCCCATCGCCAATCAAAACTCCCTGAATCCATCTTTCCTGCCTCCTTTTGACTTCTCCCACCAATCATCTCTCCTCCCCTACAGAGTTATGCATTTTTTCATACTTGAAGTTAACCCTGGATGTTCAGAGTGATGACTCACAGCTCAGAGATCTTCATGCATGAAAATGGCATTTGATTTTATTTTCAGGTATTTGTCCTGATGCAGTTTGACCCTGGACTTGAGTACAAACCAAATCGAGGAACCAGGGGCAAGGATGATAACTCCTGACTCCTGCTCTGTAGCGCCCTCACTGATGGCCCTTACTCCTACATATAAGCGGACAAATCAACAGCTGTATGAAAATGTGGATGAATACATGAGAATAAGTGATGCAATGAGTGAATGGAGTGTGATGGTTATGAGGAATGCCATCATCTACACAGCTACAATGGAAGATGAGCTAATTCTCCTCTGGTTGTTGAACCTTCCTCCCCCGAGGGGGGTGAAAGTGTCTCCCCTCAAGTTCCCAGTGACCCGCAACTTTTCAATGAAAAGGATGTGTGGCACAAAGTGGGTGAAGTCAGAGAAGCAAAATTGCAGCGTCATCTATTATTTTGTTGTTAAAGATGATGACTGCAATGGTGAGCTTCAAATGTGATTTTGCATTTTTTTGTGGGTTGGGACAATCTGGCTCAACAAGGCTCATTTTGGCAGCTCAATTTTTATTAATGGGGAAGCCTTTTTTTTCTAAATTACTGTCCAATTCCCTCTGTTATTTTCTGTTACATTGCAATTCTCTTTTATTTCATATTTCCATAGATATTTGTAGCATGACAATCTGACCTAAAAGCTATGATTCTATGTGGCTGCATCTTTAGTTAACCACAAATACATATCCTGCTAGCACAATAGAAATCACATATATGGAATATGAAGTCTGTAGTGCCTTAAATATTGAATAATTTGCTGCTTTTTTAATATAACCAAACACTCCAACCTATCTGTTAAGAAGTTTAGTTGAACAGTTTCCACTAGTGCTTTCCAGCTAGAGAAAAACTGCCTTTTGTACAGCAAGTAGCTCAATATTTATTTCTAATGCAAAAGATCATGGCTATCAAGCTTTAAGTTGAAATTCTCTTTGCAGGGGAAGCCAGTCTGTTGTTAGTTATTTCTACATTTCTAGACAAATTTGTTATTGGCTTAAATATTGGTTAATATCATTATAATTTTATATTTTGTTCTTATAAGTTTCCAAATTATTTACTATTTTTATCCATAAAACAGAACAAGTACCTACCAAGTAATGTCTGTTCATAAGCAACTGAATACTATATTACATTTATTTAAGTATGGGGTAAGGGGAAAAAGGGAATTCTGTTTTTCTATAACTGTGATATATGTACTATGTTAGAATTGCCCATTCCTGATATTATTTAATAGTGCTTTTACACATCCTTTAGGATGTTGATTGTCTTTGTTCTTTACGTTTTCATCTCAAAATGGATAAAATTAAAACTTGATTAAATTTGGATAAGTTGATTATTTTATTGTCTCCCGAAAATTTTTTTAAGTCATCCAAATCTATATCTGGGAATATTAACCTTCATATTGAACCTGTTTGGAGCACAGCTTGAACTTTCAGTGTTTCCTGTTTGTTTTTCTGTTATGGTCTTTTCCCCTCTGCACTGCATCAGTCATGTATTCAATAAATGACGCAGCATTTTCAAGGGTGTCTTGTGAATTAAATGATGGTTAATTTGAAGCACTGTGGTCAGTGTGTCTTGGACTGAACTACTTTTCTATATCAAAGATTTCCCCCTTTTATGTTGTGCTATTGCATATTTTATCATTCACAAACATACTGTTTAGTCTAATTTTGCTTTCAATGGCTTCTTGGCTTCATAAGCTTGACTAGTTTACCATTTGCACTGGATAGGTGTCAATATCATAAAGTCCACTATTAGGTTTTCAACATAAATTGAAGGATCAATTTTGAGAAGGAAATTAAAAAAAGGTGCATATTGCCCAATTTTGGGTGAACATATTTTATTTTCTCCGTTTTAAATTGGAAAGTAATTCTGTGTATTTTATGTGATATTTATTTTTTTTACTGCTCTGCAGGAACAACTATTGCTTTGTTAATGGGTTCATTCAGTATTATGGCCTCTTGCATTAATATAGTTTTTAATGTTACTTTGCTTTCAAATGCACTGCATAACTCCACATTTTCATGTTGAGCTTCAGAGTCTGTTCCCAGCTCTGCAAAGTAGGGAAAATTGTGAAATTATCAGATAAATACTAAAACTGAGGTACAAAGAGGGGGAGGAGCGTTTATGATATGTCTGAGCTGGTGAATGTATGTGGAAAACAAGTGAATAAAATGTAGGAGTAACTAAATGACAATGGCCACCGTAGGTTCCATAAGAACCAATTACGGTAAAGTGGAGGTAGCTACATGACTCAAAAGTACATATAGCTATATAAAAGACTTTGGCAGTGGTTGAAGATGCCAAGATTTAAAGATAAAGTTAATTAGGCCCTGCTGCAAATTTTTGTCACCTTTTTTGTGTGAGGGTAATTGGCTGTGCAGGGGCTGATGACAATGCAAGAAATAATTGCTTATGAGGTCAAGCAATTAGTTAAATTTACTATCATAGGGGAGTGAGGCCTGACTCCTGCTGATGTTACACTCAGGCAACATTCCTTTGTGTTATTTGTAGAGTCTTTGATGAAAATGTCACCCCCACCTGTTTTATAATGGTTTGCTCCTTTGATTTGTGTTCCAAGGCCTGCTCATTAAAATTTACATGTTGTTGGTGGTATCAATTGAGAAAAAATCGATGAGAATGAGTTAACATGTCAAGTATGTGTAAATGCTGCCTGCTATTTCTGAAAATATGTGTGATTGAATGATGGTTATTACATTTTGAATGCGTGTTTGTTATATGAAAGCATGTCTACCATCATTGGTTTGTTTCTTGTTTTTTGCAGTTGAACTCTATTATGTACGGATATTTAACAAGAATATGTGGTCTATATTTTAGCTTACCATAATAATCATGAGTAATTGAAAATATTGCACCGTAACTATAACATTATTTTGTTATTAAAAAAACATGTGATTATACAAGCAACTAAATTTCCAATGAAATTTGATCTTGTTTCAAGCTATAGTCTGATGATTAAATGAACCAATGATTGCATGTGATTGAGTGCATGGGATGTTGTAATTGATTGATGAACCAGTAATAAAGGGAAAGGTTTGAGTAATCTATGCTGGGTGACAGGCACAGAAAACTATGAAATTCTATCCATAAAGGAAAGAATTTAGATTCAGTTACGTTTGTTAAAAGATTTATATAAAACCTTTTCATCAGGAAGGTAAAACTAATATAAAATAGTTTTAAAACACTTTCAGCTGTCATCAATATTTTAAGTAGTAGCTCGGTTTCACCTTGAAAGTGCAGTAGGATGCATTATATTGCATTTTAAAATTAAAATGCAGTGTGGTTGGAAACCTCTGTAAAGAAACTGCCTGATTATTCAAACCTAAACAAACATTTTTAAGTGAAATATTTGAAGCTGCCTCATTGCCTTTTCAGATTGGCCCTCTATAATTACTCTCATAAACGTAATCAGAAATTGCATTGTTAGGTGACACTAGAGCTACAATAAAAAGGTAAGAGAGAGGTGCATTGGAATGTGCTTTCATGTATAATTCCAAAAAAACTATTTGTTGTATTGAATTAACTGTGATATAAGTTAATTGTTTTGGAATAACTGTTATTAATAGACATCTAAAGTCATATGATGACAAATTATGACTAAGTGAGTGTATAAAAGCTATGTATTTTCTTTAGGGAGATAAGAAATCAAAGCCATGAATAGCTTTTCTTTAAATGTGGCCTGTGGGATGTGTGTTAGGATTGAATCAAGCAATGGTGTGCTGCTCTCTTTATGAATTGTACCTGATTGATTCTGTTTGACATTGTTATTTATTTCAATACATGAAAAGTTATTTCCAGCAGTGGTATTTAAATTCTAAAGATAGGGGTTCAATGCCAACTAAAATACTCCAATTGATGCTGGAAAATGTTCCTGGAGTATTCAGATTGGTGTTCATATTATATTCCATTATTGATAAGCTTTCCTTACAGCTCTCACCATCAGTGTATGGTTGGAAATTCTTGTGGATACATTTTCATAAGATCTTTACAAAACTAATCCTTCGAGGGAGTGTGTGGCCTACAGTGAAATACAGAAGAGGATGAAAATAAAAAGAAGGAAATTCAAAGTTTTAATGGTTAATTGATATGTTTATTACTTATGGTATTATGAGGTTTTTACTTTTAAAATGTGATTTTTATGATGGGAATAAGCTTAATGCAAGACAGACTAAAGTGGAGCTGAGATGTTAAGGAGACTTTTGAGAATTTTGTATAATCATGTTATAACCTAGCATCTGCAGTTTATGCACATGTTTTTAAAGTGCTACTTTTCCAGTTATAAATTACCTTGAGTGTTTTTGTCAAAACTTGCAACACCCTCACAGAGGCTGTAGGACTCGAGGAGCACAAAACTATTCTTTATGCTTTCCATTTGATATCTACCAAAGTGCAAACACAATTTGTTATAGCATATTAGCACTTGCAGGTTTAAAAACAATTGTTGTCTGAAAAATATGAATTGTTATTTGGGACCTTTTTATGGGTTTGACTAAATTTTTGGACACTTAATGTGCTCAGGGAATACTGAAATTAGATTCATTGTCAAAAGTTGAGATATTCAGTATTACCTATTATAAGTGAACTTAAATTTCCCTTGTACTGTAAATTAACCTATAAGAATACATAACTGTGGTGGCTGATTTGCAGCTGAAGACACTGATTTACATAAAGTGGCCTAATCACAGCTGCAGCAAAATTTGAGCCCAATCCTATGCTGTGTGGAAATGGAAGGGGAAGGCTATTCTTTTAGATCTGATTGGCATTAGAGGTACATTTGGACTTATCAGAAGTCTGCTAATATTAAGATAATTTGTGAGCACTTACATTTTCTACTCATTCCTGCACTTGTAAGCAAATCTGGCAATTACATTAAATTGTTTGTGAGATAAATCCAGTGTTCAAAGTGTTTTGGCTTAAGAATTCAGTTGGTAAATGTAAATTTACCACATCATAGTTAAAATCAATAACAATGGAGGAGGAAATATCTATTTGTATTACCTTTTTAACTTGATAAAATGCCCATGAGATCTAATTCTAGAAGCTTTGGAATAGCCTCAGAACAAGCCTCAATGTGGATTGTACCTTTTGGCAATATGCTGAGATGTTTATCGAATAGACTCACAAGGATCAGTTGTAGGAAGAAGAAAAATAAAGTGAATCATGTTGGTGAGACTAAAACACCGGGTGGTGAAAACTGCCTAATTTGTTTTGAACTTACTAGGCCAATGCCAACATCTAGAAGGCCTACAAACTGGTTGAGTGGGTGCTATAGTGCTCTACTGCTGCTGCTGAACCTCACCTGGTGTGTCTTTGTTTTCACTAAAGGACAAAAGAGAAAGAAGCCAGTTCACATATTCATCGTTTTCACATTCAATTATTTGTATATTTTTGTCAAACTTGTTTGTAAAAAGACAGCCTTTTTTAAAATGTAAAGAAAAGTCTAGGCTAAAAAAACTGAAGTTTTCAACTTTCAACTGTTAACATTCTGATACCAATTAAATTTTTATTTGCATCACATTCCCAAGTTGGAGCACATCTGCATGTGTCATATATAAGCTTACAGCGATGAGAAACATTCACTTCCGATTATTTGGGAAAATGGTCACCCATACTTCAGTCATTATTTTTGACAGACTTGTAACAGTAGCTGGTTCATTTGTAAGTAATTAACAAAATGAAAAAGTTATTTCACCTAATGAATGTTGCAATTATGAAAAAGTGGAATTACCTAAGTGCAGGGTCATTTTTGTAAGCATTGATACTATGTGTTAGTTGGAGCAAAGCATGCATTTTATTTGCCTGGTGTTACAATTTGTTTAATAAGTGGCTAATGTGATATATCTTTTTATTAAGCCATAAATTTGTTCTATTCTCTTCTCATTCAAAATAGCCTTCATGGTATCAGTGATGTTTTTAATGGTCTTGGGCATGTTGTAAACAAGTACAAATGAAAATTCATTCAGCTAAGTAATTCCTTCAATGAAAACATGATAGCCGAGACTGTAAACTTGATGTAGATCAAGTTTACGGTCTCTGCTATCTCGTTTTCATTGCTTCACGACTGTAGGTGCGTTCATTTTATATTTACATAAGTAATTCCTCTGCAGTTTTTGAGGAAGTAAATATAAATAATTACAAAATGTCATGAAGAGCTGTAATTAGTCACCAGCATAAAATGCCTCTTGCCCCGTATTGTTCCTATTTGAGTGATAATTAATGGAATGTGAATATAGAATTCTTTTACCGCCAACACAATTGCAATGGCTAGCTTTTTAAATTATTTTTTTTCAATTAATTGTGAATGAAATGAGTTTGAATTATTACTTGGCAACAATTCATTTCACAATATGAAGAAGATATAACTATTTGCCAAAGTGCTTTATCTCACTGAGTGACCAGTCTATCATCTTTGCCTAAAGTTGTGAATCTTATAAGCCCAAATCTAATTTCATCTTTGCCACTAAAATTTTAATTAAAAAACAAGATAAAAATGCATAATGTATGAAATTTGGCAGGAGCAGCTAAATTTCTTCAAAATTAGCAACCTTAAATTTTATTTTGAAGTTTCCCAAGGTTCAATAATATCTAGTTATTGAATGTTCCCACATTTTTATGTTTATATAATTTTAGTGACATTAAATTAAATAATTTGAACACAGAAAACAATCCTATTCTTGGAATTTTCTAGACTGGGTCAGCAAGAACCATGCAACAATATAGAATAATGCTTTATTTTTAAGAAAAACTCATTTTCAAAAACTTGGATATATTGCTGCATGCTGTTGAGTTAATTCCTATATATCTGAATTCCAGGCTAAGGTTGGATCAGATTATGGTTTTGTGTGCTGTATGTTTTTTCCTTTCTTATTTTCTAATAACATGTCATCTACCCTAGTACTAGGTGTCTTCAGTTCTGGTGTGAGGATTCTCCAAAAATTAACTTGATTCAAAAATTTGTATTGGCTGAACAAATTTGATATGAAATATACATATCAATATTTGTTAATATGTCAACATACCTGTACGCTCTTATTTATTCTGATTGGCAAGTGGTATTTCTACTCTTATGCTTAGATAGAGATTTGGACATAATACTCTCCTTCATGAGAAAGATGAGCTGTCTTCTTTCAAATAGCCAGCATTTTTTAAAATTGTCATAGTCCCTTGTATTAAAAAAGATTCATAAATGCATGCAATATTTATTTATCTAATATTTGAAATTAATGGGTACCCAGGTTCAGTCCAAGCATGCTATGAATCCATGGATAGCTGATTTATTTTGGGAAATTTTTAGATACCATAACTAAAATTACACATGGTTTGAATACATTATCATCAACTACTGATGAGGATGCTAATTCATTGTTACCAGGGTCGTGTAGTTTCAATTATGGTCTGCATTAATTTCCAGCAACAAATTAGATAATTGCAATGGAATTCCGTAAAATGGTTTAAAAAGTGAGTTTCATATTCATGTTAATCTCAATTTTGTTATTATTTTGACACTGTAAGGCTCTTCTCATCCTCCCAAGACCAAGTAAAATTGAACAGAAATAATTACTATATCCCCTACGCCTCATGGGAAGAGTTCTTATAGAGAAGTTTGGCATAATGAAACAATATCTTAAATTAGGGGCACAGCTATGGGCGGCAGGTGGGGCATGTGCCTCAGTCACTATTTGGAGATGGGGTGCTGAAGTGGCAAAATAATTTCTTGTGCACAGAATGTTCCTTTGTGTTATGTTAATTCCAGCGGTGCACTTAGACACTTCCAGAGCAGTTTTAAATAACATATACCATTTGTCTAGGGGTTGCTAACATTCATGTGGCCCTGCTTTAAATGATGTGTATGGCTATAGTGTCCAGTTGGAGAATTCTCACCTCATATCTGAAGACATCGTCAAATGAATAGCTACCTACATAATCAGAAAGTTTGAGCCAACCCAGAAAAAACTAAGCAGAAACATAAAACTATCCCAGTAGTCCCTCAAAAACCACAGTGACATAAAGATATTGACTTGTAAAACCACAGTGACATAAAGATATTGACTTGTAAAACCACAGAATTGCTGTGGAAGTGATGTATCCTAAAAAAGGCAAACTAATTTTCAGTTCACCATCATGGCTGCCTCCTGTCGCTAACCAAAAGAGACTAAATCAGGTAAACTAAAAGTCAACAAAAAATCAGCATGAAGGTATCATCAAGTGAATATTCTAATGATTCTGTATATTTCAGAAAATGAAAACAGTAAGTTAGGAGAAATAATAATTCATTCATCAGAACATTTAAGAATATCACTACTGAACAAACTCTGTGTATCTTTTTCAATTTTGAAATGGATCTTCTGTATAAGACTGGAAATTCTGAATGTAATTCAATTGCCTTTTACAGTCAAATTTATTCTTATTTTAACTTCTCTTCTTTTATTCTCCATTAAAACTAAATACAATTTATTTTTTAGGAATTATTGCAGACTTTTTATTTTTAGAGCACTGATAAAGCATTTGATACTTAGTTATTTAATCCATTGATCACACATCAGCCTTAATGTTGAATATCCTGAACTATGAAAATATTTATTACACTTCCTTAAGTGGGTAATCATTTCATTTTACAGCAGAAAAAAAAACAAATGTACCCATCAGAGATAGTGGGAACATTGGAATAACCAAAATAAGATTCTTTTAGTTGATTATTGATATAACTGGATGAATAGTCTGAAACATAATTGTGCAGAAAAAGAATTACATGCCAGCCTGGCATTATTACTGATGATTAATGTTATAATATTATAAGCCATTACAAATTATGTCCCTATCATAAAGGCCTTCCTTGAACTTTGGTTTTTTAATAAGTAATTTATTGCTGATAGGAAAGGCAATGGTGAATATAATATGGGCTTAGGAGAGCTAATAATAATAATACTTTATTATTCTGTTGGTCAAGTACATGGCATAGAGCATGGTCAGTAGAGTAAGGAACAGGAATAAAATGGTAATAATACACATGGAACAAAATATCACACAGAAAAAATCATTCTAATTGCAATTTGCCAACCAAGAATTCTCTATGCTGTGGTAACACTTGAGGAGTAGTAAATACTTAAGTTCAATATTAAAAGCAGTTATAACAGACTTATTCTTTATGGTCATTGGCAGTTTTTAATGAATAAGTGATTTTGGCCTTCTTTAAAAATAGTGAGTGGTTGGTTTTTCAGGTGCTCATTCCCCCTTCCACCTGTCAAGTGATCATGCAAGGTGGAATTTAGTAAAAACAGACAATTATTTTTTAAAAGTTAGAAGCAATGAAATATGTATATGCAAGGCAGAGTCATTAATTTCAGTTCATTAAATAGTGGCTTTCCTGGGGTCCTGATGAGAGCATTATGCTATCTTACTAAGCCATTTTACAATCGAGTTGTTAACTATTTAAGCCATTTCAATCTTAAAAGTTATGATGCCACTGGAGGCCACAGTATAGCATACTTCTCATCATCATCAGTATTTCCTAGGATTGGTTTACTGCAACCCCCATTCTACTATTTTTGAATGTAAGGTTGCAAATTCTAGGGAGAATAATGTGGTGGATTCCGGGTGTCTTCCACACCACAGTATTAAGGCCGATACTGTGAACTTCACTTTCACTCGCAGCTGATGTCAGGTCGACCCACTCGGTCTGTGCCATCAATGCCTAATGGTGAAACTGCTGCCTTTCACCATGAGTTCAGGATAGCTTTTTAGTAGGAGTCTTTTTTCTCATTGTCTCATTTAGAAATACCATTATTGTGTTTTTTCTGTTAATGTGCGGTTGTCTTGTTCCGAAAAATCATTAACCAATATTTTCCAAGCTGAAAAATTTTCGCTGATCACCGGAATTGAACTAGCATGCAAGTACAATTAGATTTCACAAACATAAAAATAACCAAGGCAAAGTAATTATTGCAAGCTTATAAACTATTGAGTAGTTTAAATTGGCATATCATCTGTATCACAAGCTGCCGATGGTGGTTTTAGTTCACACATAGGGTAATTAGCACTTGGTATTAGTATGTGTTCCGGCAGTTAAAAGGTAGAATCTATACTAATGTGAGGACGTGCATTTACACATGAAATAGTATAAAATTTCCAAATAACAATGACTGCTAAATTTGATAACATACAGTTATAGTGTCGTAGGGACAAGGAGGTTGACCACCATGGTCTTATTCAATGGGTTCTTAAAAGTAGTTCTATTAATAACCACATTATTAATATTCTACCGATTAAGGTAGATTTTCGATGGACACATCCTATACAATGATACATTTCCATGCCTCTTCTAACAAAACGACTCAACATCCAATAATTAGTCCCTGTTCAATTCCTATACATTCTTCCTCCCTTCATTCCATGCAAGATGTCTATCCTATTCCTGCCCCTTCCTCATTGTCTAACATTCTCCCCTCTATGTAGGACTTCAATTTCTCCCGGCGGATGATGGCAGTGAATTCTTCTCGGGATTTCATCCGGGTAATCTCCTCCATCTCCATCGCTGCCAATGTTTCGATGAAATCCTTTTTCATCGTCATCTGGGCCGATGAAACGTCGGCAGCGATGGAGATGGAGGAGATTACCCGGATGAAATCCCAAGAAGAATTCACTGCCTTCTCCCCTCTATCACAATCTTCATTATCTCATTGCCAATCAAAACACTGCATCCATATTTCCTGCCTCCTATGTATTTCTCATAAAAATCCCCTCTCCTTCCCCACTATGCCTGGAACTTCTTCATTTGATTTCCTTTCTGTCCACTTCACTTTCTCTATCCTTCTCTGCACCCGCATTTCTTATGTCTCCAATCTGCACCAATCATCTTGATTTTATGAACATGTTTCCGTGCCACACCACACCATGCTCCATATCAAAGTTTTATGGAGCCTTTTCATGGCATCCTTACTCAACATCCCTCTAATCAATTCTCTTCTCCTTGTGAAAGCTTCATTGCCTACTGCAATTCTCCTTCTTATGTCCCTATTACTTTGATCATTTTGGTTCAGAAAACTTTTGAGATGGGAAAATAATAATAATTTTTATTGGTGCCTATGAGACATGTTTGTAACAAGTATGGAACACATCACATTGTCTGCTCATATTCCTGAGCAGACAATGTGAATTCCATATAAATTCATCAACTGAATAGCATTGATGGTCACCATCTGCTCTGATGTTACATCTGCTCTAGTCAATGCATTTCTATTTAAATGTTTAACTAAGCTTTTCCCTTTCTCACATTGCTCACAACCTTTATTTTTCTTGCATTTATTCTCTTGCCATACCTGTCACATTAACTTTCCAACGTGCTCAGCAATTCTAGTAACCCCTTGGCTGACTGGCTAACTAAAGCTTGATCATCATTAAACCTAATATTATGAATTTTCCACCAACTTTCATTCCTATCTCAAGTCCTTTCCATTCCTCTTAACCATTTTCTCCACATAATTGTTAATATGTACAGGTTATAATGAACACCTGTCCTACAGTTTGCAGATAAGTCTTCTTTCCCTTCAAATTAAATCTATTGTCTACAACATACTCAATTATTCTCCCCAAGTCACACTATCATACACCTTTCCAAAATCTATTAAACCTCCTGGTTGTCTTCCATGTTTCTATTTATTAGTGCTATGACATCACAGGTTCCTGTCCTGTTTTTGAACCCAGATGGATCATCCCCTAAGTAATCATTTGTCTGCTCTTCATTGTCCTACTGATGATCCTGAGAACCACTTTAGCTTAATGGAAAATCAAACTTCTTGTTCTGTAGTCCTCACATTTGGCTATATTTCCCTTTTTTGGTATGGAGCTAACACTCATTTCACATAATCTCATCACCAAATTCCTCCCTCTAAATATGACCCTATTTATCCTCCCTCTATGACCTTATTTAAATTCCTTTAATGCCCTTTCCATCTTGCCATCGAGTAAGCCAGGACCTATTGTATCTTTATCTATGCCATGTTCTCTTTCTATGCCTACACTTGTGGGCCTAATGCTCTTAACACACAGTTTCTCTATATACTCTTACCATATCTATTGGCTCTTCCCTGGTTCAACTAATATTTTTCCTTACTTATCTTTGATTTTTTGCATGGATTTTCACTTCTTACTTCCTGGCAGTGCTTTTATTTTCCTTTACAGTGCACTAATGTCAAACTTCCTTTGTAAACTTTTCCTATCTTCACCCTGAGCCTTCATCCATACTTTTTTTTGTTTCCCCAACTGTTTATTATTCAATTCTTCATCATTTTTCTACCTAACTTTGTGTTTACATTCTTCCATTTCAATCTCTCATCTAGCCTTTTAATTACCTTGTCCTTTCCCCATTTACTCTTCCTATAGATTTGTTGCAGTTTTCAATATCCCTCTTTTGTTAAGTTCACATTTTTCTTCCATTGTACCCAGCTCCATCTTGTCATTCATGACGATAGTGTAACAGATACCTTCTTGAATCCTTCAGCAATTTCTACATGTACCTATGCCTTTTGTGGTGTCTAAACTAACTTTTCATGATAGTTATCCCCTGTATCTTTCAGAACTCTCCCCATGCTCATTTATTGTTCCCAAACCATATCTCTCTAACTCAATTACTTCCTTTACCATTGTGTTCCAATCCGCCATCACTATCAAATGTTTCCTTTCAAGAAGAAACCCGATTATATCCTCACTGATCATACAACCTATTGATTTATTCCTCCCTATGATTTATTCCTCTCTATTCATTCCTCCCTAAATGGTGGTATGTAGACTTAAACAATTACCAAGTTCATTCCCCTCTACTGCATATTACTGTATAACTGTACTCCAATAATCCCCACTATCCTTCCATCTAACTCACACATCCCTAAAACTTCAATATTTCCTGTCTCCATCTCTCGTATTATATTCTCTAATTTTCCTGTCCTCAACATTGTCCTAACATTCCAAGTTCCTATTCTAACTAATTCTATCTTTTTCTTCTGTGCTGCTGCTGTTGGTTTTTCTTTGCAAGGGTTTTGTGAGATGACGACCTCAGAAGCCTAACCTCTCCCACTGCCGGGCACAACACAGGCCTGATTGGCCCAAGTCCTGTAGTTGCCAGGACTCATATTCTCTATACTGTCAATCATTATATTCTTGGGAAGGATAATTGAAGTGGTTTCCCGGTGCATTCATCAATTGTATTTTTAACATGACACCATTAATCAATTGCCACCCCACTGGGGTCAGATGCCTTTGCAGCCATCTAAAGGAGAAACAGGTGCTGCATGGACTAAAATTCATCCAGCTCCAAACCTTCAACCTATCTGACATGGATGACTTTACCAGGAGCAAATATAATTGCTCCCACCAGCACAGCTCTAGGGGTCATCAGGACACACAAAGCCTTCTACCATATCAGGGTTGTAGTCCATAGGGAGGGAATAACCAAAGACATAGCAATCAACCCGAAGATCATTTAGGTAGGTGTCATTAGATTGAACTTAATACTAAGCCCAATGGCATGTGAAATTCACATATTATGGTAGGGGGCCAGATTCTTTCCCTGTGTCACTTATGGTTTCCCAAGAAGTTCTGGTACCCTGCAAAATTTATAATATTTATATTTTGAAACTGTTAATCAAAAGGGTCATAAAATTCATCATAAGGTGCAGCAAATAGGTGGTGCTTCAGATAGTAAAACAAACTTATGTAAACATACCCCACATATTTGATATTTTCCATGTGCTAATACATAATTTAAAATATATATATTTTTAATGAAACAGTTTGTTCTCTAGAATCTCCCCTTAAAAGGGCATGTAGCCTTTTAATTTTTATGAGAATTATTTACTAACCATTAGAATACAAGGGTTTTGGTCATAGTCTATGGCTTACAAAATGTTGTAGCAACAACCTTAAAAAATCTTCCAAATCAATGTTTTATCCAATTAACTGACTATGAATATTATTAATATAAGGTGTTGTTGAGTTGTGTTTAATACACTAGGAAGATGTGAAGATATATTGATGCACTCAGTAAGTAGCAATTTCAATTTATTTAATCAAAAATGGTAATTGAAACAAAATTACGATGTCATAATTTTAACTCAAGACCAAAATGAAATAGCAGGAATAAATTTGAGGAAAATAAGCTCTTTTGGTGTTTATTAACCACCTCACCAAAGCCTTAGGCAGTGATAATTCAACTTTCTTTCCTTTTAAAATTCCTACTACAATGTACTTAGAATGTAGATTTGAATATAATTCATTAAATCAAAGTTGGAATTATAATCCAGTTTAGAATTAACATCATAATTCTGCTAACAGAAACCTCTCCTAAAGGCCACATATAGTAACAATAATAATATGTGTTTTTCAATGACCTCATATGATCATTAGCCCCTGTTACTATAGGTATTGCTTAATGTTACCATCCTACCTCATGAAATTGATGTGAACTACTGAGTTTGTTTCATTTTCTAAACTTATGACCCCATTCCCAAATCATCATCTTCATCATGTCATAAATATTTCAACTTTTCATCATTTCATTGCAGGTTAACTTCCTTTTGAATATTTTATAAATTACTTCTTGTTTTTGCCCAAGAAATGACATCAGCATTTGATTACTATTCATTTCACGTTGAAACTTGTCTTAAGTGGCTACTGCTCCAATAAAGGATGGAGATAATGTTGTTTACACTTTTCATTGTATAACAATCTGTGCATTAATATTGGACATAAAGACAGTCATAATATAAATAAATGCATGGCATCCAAATTGTGTATTCCTCTAATAGATGGCTCCCCTAAATAACACAGTGATGACAAGAAGCAGTGAATTAACAGTGAAGGTTCACATCTATTTGATTTCTATAAGTGGTAGTGTTTGATACCCAAAATCAAAATATTTGTATTCAGCAGTTTGGTTTTTGTAAGTTAAAAATTGGGATGTCAAGTGATAACAGATTTCATAAGTTCACTTAACATTGAATCTGTCAACTCTCAAATGAAGTTAGAAGTGGTTAAGAAACTTCAAACTGTGAGCCAAAGATACAGGGACCACTTAATTAGCTTTACAAAATGCCTGTTTTATTACAATGAATAGGGTCAGATTCATCTGCTAACTTAAAAAATGGAAATTGAAGATAAATTACAGGAAAACACTATGATTAAAATGGAGATTGAAGAAATAGAGGAAGTTAAATAATTATTCTCTGGGGAGTATGGTTGCTGAAGACAACATGTGATCATTCAGATCAAGGAAAAGGTAGCAACGGTAAAACAGGCCTTTTAAAAGGAGTAATCTTGTCAGTCTTCGGAATTTGAAAAAAGGTCTACAAAATCTTCCTCTATAGCACATTGCTATATGATAATGGGAGTTGGATCCTGGGGAAGATGAAGAGTTCAGAGGAAGTAAAAATGTGGATCTAGAAAAGGATGATATGCTGAATAAAAGAGAAACCTTATTAAAACAATGGAAAAAGGAATATTGAATTTTTGGGTACTGCATTTAGGCTCTGACTTTAGATGTAATGGAGGAAAAGGCATTCGGGAAGGAAGAAAGACCCAAGGATACTGTGTGTGAACAGGATTTGATGAAGACTAATAGCAAAATACAAATCAAGAGATCAGAAGAGAAAGAGGGCCATTTGGTTATGGTTACAAGGAGAGACATAGTGCTGAAAGCAGCTGATGTATTGGAAAACTAGGGCAGACAGGGCTAAGAATGAATATTGATTTAAGGTAAACTTAGGAGATTGAAAAGAAACAAATGTGAAAACTTGGTTAGGTTTGCAGGAAGAGGTGAACTAAGGGAGGAAGAATTTCTTTTTCTATGGTTTGACAAGCAGAGGAGGACTAGAAATCTTGGTTCAATGCATTTGTGACTCTCGGCAGTTAAATTTTGCAAACAACGTCCCTAAAAAATCCAAAAACTTAAATAGCGCCATACTAAAGGATAGGAGTGTATTTACACATCTCCTTAAAAGGTTATGGGGCAGAGTAAAAACTGTGCTGTTTATTGACATACATCTTGATGTCGTGTATATTAACATGATCCAGCGTTTTGAAATTATTTTTGGGGAAACGTGCATTCTGACGAGATTGGTTCATGGAACACAAAATTTACTTGGATGACAGTGAACTTTCCTCTTTCTTAACTAGTGCAAAAACCTGTACGAAACTAAAAGGTATTCCTTTCTATGGATTCATTCATTTCACTCTCTCTTGTATGAAATCTTATGCCAGATATTTATAATATATAACTCCGAACATGCCAAATAAAATGTTGGATGATTTTGTCCGTTACATTATTCCTGAAAGTTGTAATTAGTTTACGAATCCATAAATATTATACTTAGCCACAGAGATAAACGGGATAATTAATGACTAAAGCAACTAACTTAAACCTGAGTGGAGTCAATTATTGTCAACGAAATATTTTCTTTAGAAATATACAACACTATTTTCATTCGCAGCATCATCACGCATTTTCAACATTTCGCGTCATCTGTTATGGACCTGTCATTGCACGTGGAAATTATTTATTCAATTGTTTTCATCCGAATACCCGGATAAATGACGTCATCGATTGCCAACTGTTAGCGAGAGTGACCACAAGATCCGTAGGACAATAGTGCTCAACACAATTCCATTTTTACTGAGTTATCACTGCCTTGTATTTGTTTTGTAAATAAAAAGGTATGTCAGCAGAATTTATCAACCAATGTCTTTCTATTGTGCTTGTATTTATAAGTCTTTATTTCATTATATTTTGTTTGCGAATGTTGAACTGTCGCTGAGATGCCAACTAGGCTGAATTATACAAAAATGTGTATCCTGGACCACTACAATGAAAAATATATGTTCTCAATGATAAGAAATGCCTTTCAATTTTTGCGTGCTATCAGTTCGCGTTCATACGATTTTGTATACACATATAAACATACCCATCTTGTTAAAAGAGCTGAGTCACAATAGTTTATTGAAACGTAGTTTAAGCCTATGATCATATAAATTTTAAAATTTAAAGCATTCGTTGTATTTGATGCCCCATGAACTGTATATTTTTGTGAGAAATAACGGTTGTAGCATATATATTCTAAGCTTCCGTATTCAAAACATGAAGCTTGTCTAGCATTTTGATTTGGTCTATCAATTAGTGTGAAAATATGCTATCTTCTATATCCAGGGCACGTGATTAATGCAATTGCATTTTATTTTTTCCAGTTTTCATAATGTTTTTGTGGGATTGGTTTACTGGTGTCCTTGGTTATTTAGGTAAGATGCATGCATCAGAATTTTTATTAAGTGTAAATTGTTTCCTGAATATGATTGAATGCTGTGAAATAAATTAATTAATTTAATGAATTTACTGCTTGCTTCATCTCTTTTGCTCTGGTCGTTCTGGTATTCTCCATGACCGCACAGTTAGGGGAGCTTTCCGCGTTTTAGAACACCATATTTTTAGGCAAAAATACCTTTTTAATTCAATAATGAATTAGCATAATATACTCAAGATTTCACACGTGAATAAGACTGGTTATTTGTATAGTGCATTTGAAACTATAGTACTTATTTTCTGAAATGATAATATTTTTTCTTAGGTCTTTGGAAGAAATCTGGAAAACTTTTATTTCTTGGATTAGATAATGCTGGTAAAACAACCTTACTTCATATGTTAAAAGATGATCGTTTAGCACAACACGTACCAACACTTCATCCAAGTAAGTAACTGTACAATGAAGTGCCATGGAGTTTTTCATGGTCCAAAATGTATATATGATTAACCTAAAAAGGATATTGTCTCTGGGTTAATTTTGGTAGCCGATGCCGCTTTAATCCAAGTTCTATGGTAATATTCAATGTGTATTCAATATAGTATTTCTCGGAACTTAAAACAAAATCAGAAAACATTTTTTTGGATGGTGTAATTGTAGTCCAGTCATTGTGTTATCAACTGTGGATGCTAAACCCACTATTGTGATAAAGGCAGGCTAATCATTCAGGCAGAGATAGGAATCTTTTTAAAGTAGCCTATCTTCCATAATGACTTGCCTGCCATTCTTTGGTGGTGTTTTTCCACTTTCCCATGTGCCAGAAGTCACTGGAAGTTCCCACTTATTTTTGAATAGCTATTTGAAATACTTACATGTTCCAATAGAATAAAGAGATACTAAATTCAACTCTGCACCATACACTCAAAACGATTGACAAAATATTTTTACGTGTTTATTTTACATAGCCAATTCCAAAATTGAAACAAGTCCATAATGATAATTATGGGTTATGCTGCATAGTTAAAATATACATGCATGGTAATCGTGAAATAATTTTATATTAGATGCACTTTGGCCCATTATACATTGTAAAGGAATTTTTAGGGTATGTAGCTTTTTCCTGCAAAAAGATATCAGTAATAAAGTATCATCATTGTCCCAGTCCAACTCCAGTTTCCCAGGTGTGTTGTCATGCATTTTCCATCTTGGTTGATTAAAGTAGCATCTTCCTCTCCCACATATTGCCAGCTGCTTCCTTTTTCATCATTGTTAATTATTATTTGGTTGATACACCTTCTTTTAGTTCTGCTCACTGGTAAATCTCTTTCCAGTCAGTATTTAGCCTGTTCTCTCACCTTCCATTCACTCGCCCTGACTTGAGTCAATTCAGTCTCAGCTTTTTTATTTTCTTTAGGGGCTCCACATCTCCTGTTCAGTTTCAAAATAATTGCAAAGCATATTCATAAATAAACTGATACATCCAGAATGTGTGTTGTGAATTCATGAAAATCTATCCAGCGATTTTTGAAATGATTTTTGGAGTGTATCAGTGTGAATGAATTATTCCAACTACTTCTTTAGCAATGTTTCCCAATGTTGCCTGGTTGCAAATTGGTGTTTTTGCCTCTAACACATGCTCCTGAGAGTGATAGTTAACTTATATTTTGATTTGGCCCCATTACCCAAGGGCTCAGGTTATAAGTTACTGGCAAACCATTTTTTCCATAAAAGAAGTCAATGTGCACAGTAATTGTATAACAGTTTTTATTCATTGTTTATTCATTAATTAACCCTTCATTTCCATGATGGTCGGCTTCATGCTTTCAACTGTTAATTCTGTTATGTTGTATTGATTCTTTCTTATTACATGTAAAACTTATTTGGTTTACATATTTGTTCCTCATGCCTTCCATGTTTACTCTTCGTGTATCTTATGTTCCTAAGAAATTCATCCAACTCTTAATGTATTCCCAATCTAATTCTTATTATGTAAATAATGCTTCAAACAGCGTATTCTCTATTAAACTTCTCTATACGTCCTTATTTCTAATTTGGTGTAGTAGTTGATGTTTAGTATCCATATCAGCACCTGTTTCAAAGTGTTTTCGTTTTGTCTAATTAACTGATAGTCATGATTAAAAACCCTTTAAATGTAATTATATAAATGATTTGCTTATGAATTTTCTTGCTTTTTATTTTGTGTTCATTCAGCTTAGTTATTTTAGAGCTTTTGTCATCAAAGTCAGCTTGACTTATGTGGTTTTGACACTTACATCCCTTACTAGTTAAAATTTGCTCAAAGTGGACCTGTCACAGGGAAGACAGCAGAAATAACTTGTGTGTTAATGAATGAAGATGAATACAACAAGCGAATGTTAGCCTTCTAGGTCTTGAATCATAGTGTGGTAACCTTAAAGAAAATCTGTGAAGATTCTTATCCTAGAAGACATGAATTCAGTCGAGTTGACTTTAAGTGCTGGATAAATCATTACAATGAGTACCAAGCCAATTGAAAGTTGAGAGTAGCATATTATCTTAAATGCAGTTTAATCTGAGTTAAAATAGCATTGCTGTCTAATTCCATTCAAAGCGTTGAATGGATGTGAATTGAGAGGGACAGCAAACTATCTTCTTATGGACTGTCTTTGGGTGATAATTTGCTTATATTTACTAGATTTCATGGTTGTTTCATTGTCATTTGAGTTAAAAGTGAAATGGATTGCCAAGGAAAATATGGCATATTGAGACAATATTACCTAGCTAAACTATTAGCTTTTATATTAGAAGAAATAAGTTAAATTGGAGAAGGTGGTGTGTAAAATGTGGAATGTTGAAATTTGTTATCCACGCCAGTTACGCCAGAAACTGTTTTATTTGTTTTCCATATTAATAAGTTGGTCACTGAACAATTTGACTTGTATGTTGATGGAAGTTACTGTTATTAGTAAATTATTTACTGAAATTAGCAGTTAGTAGGAAACTGTATTATGCAATTATTAAAATGTGTAATTACTGTAACATACTCAATACTATTTCGAGTGCATTTTTTTACAGCATCTGAAGAACTTTCCATTGGAAACATGAGATTCACCACATTTGATTTAGGTGGCCATCATCAAGGTAAATACGTTTTTTTTCATATAACTTTAAATGTATTGCTATTTATGTATAATTTACAATTGTGGTATGCTCTTCATCATATATGATATACAAAGAATAAAACAATCAATACAACATACAATTACAGACAATCTATCATATACCATAGTGATATGATCTTTGTAATACATAATAGTAGTATAAATTAAAAATTTATACATGGAATACTCATTCTGGTCCTGCTAAGTCAGTCAGTTCTGGTTTGACAGCAGGTTCCACATAAGCAAAAATGAGAGCTTAAAGTGTTGTAATTATAAAGCTACAAATGTTGTGTCACATTTTGTTCCAAGCCCTAATCCAATTCATTCTGTGTAATAGCTTGTCTTTTATTCTCCCTGACCCAGCATTTACTGACTGGAATATTTTTAAAACTTAAGGTATTTCATAAAAAATTAGAGGTACGGTAACCTCCAATCTGTAATTGAATGTGTATGATGAAAGAGATTTTGTGTTTTACAAACATGAATTTGGATTTTTTCTCATTGGTAATGAGATTATTAGCATGTACCCATTTACTGATATTATTTAAGATAAGTTTCATGCCCTGAATAGCTGCTTTTAGTTCACTATGCTTCAATATGAGTACTGCATCATCAGCATACAATATCAACTCGTAGAAATGACAGCACTTGAAAATGTCATTTATATATAAGTGGGTCGTGGTGGTCCAGGGGGTAAAGGGTTGGACTACTGACCGGAGGGCCCGGGTTCAATTCCCGAGTAAGGCACTCTGGGCACCTGCAGCTCCACCCAAGCTATGTGATTTTTTGGGTACCAGATCTTCTTGGGAAACCATAACCGGCACAGGGAAAGGAACTGGCCCCCCTACTCTGATGTGTGAATTTCACATGCCATCGGACTTAGTACTGGGTGAACTCTACCATCACCTACTAAACCGACCTTTGGGTTGAATACTGTGTTTATGGTTTTTTTTTATTATTACAAATATTAAAGGGCCAAGAATAGAATCTTGTGGCACACCTGATTCTATCTCATGATCTTCTCTCAATACATTATATATTTTAGTGACTAATTTTCCATCTTTTAAATAATTAGAAAACCTAAGATGGCTGGGTTCATGAACTCCTAAACAGTATAATTTTTTTCACAATATATTGCAATGCAATGTGCCAAAAGCTTTTCTAAGCTCTATGAATGTTATTACCATGTTAAGCCTTCCATCGATTCCATCTCTGATATTTTTCACAGCTAGTTCAATGGCTTGTGTGGCTCCTTTATTTCTTTGGAAACCAAATTGAAATTTTGATATTATTTCATTCTTATCCAGGAAATTCAGCAATTTGTCTACCATAAACCTTTCCATGATTTTTGAAATGGTAGGTAGTATATTGGTATTGATATTGGGTGATAATTATTCAAGTCTTTGTGAGATCCTCTTGAGTAAATAGGTCTTATGACAGCTTTTTCAAGCCATTAGGGGTTGTTGCATTACATGTTGAATTATTTACAGTATCCTTTAATACTGGTATTATATTAGGGTACCTTTTCAGGTCCATTATTCTAGTACCATCATGACCCATTGGTTTCATATCTGTTTTGTTTATACTATTATGTATGTCATCCTCTGTTGATAAATTTATTACTATGCTATTTACTTGGTACTTACCGAACTCAGTGGAATTTTACAATACAATTTGAGGCAAGTCATTTCTTTGGTGAAACGTTTAGAGAATCTGGAAGTGATCTCTTTAATGGAATTTATATGACCAAAATATCTTATTGAGTCTATCTGTTTTGCACTTGATTTTTCTTCCTGTTAAACTGTTTATAGTACTCCATATTTTCCAGTACTACCCTTATTTTCATTAATTTGTTCTGTATAAAATTTATTTTTAGCTTTCCTTATTTCGTTGTTGACATAGTTCGTATATTTCTGGCAGTTCATTCTATATATTTTATTAGAAGGTGAGTTTTTCCATTTTTGAACAATTTATCCTTATTTGTTATCATTGCTAGCAGATTATTTGTCATCAATTCTTTCTGTAGGTTCATACTTCTATCTTAGTATTTTTTTAGATTTACTCAGATATCCTTAATTACATTTACATGTATACAATAATACAATATATATACGTGGGTGGTCTGAAAAGTTTCCGACCTCAAAAATTTCAGAAAAAATGTCTTGTATCTTTGTTAGGTCGGAAACTTTTCAGACCCCCCTCTGGAAATATACAAATATATAGGTGTACAATAATAATAATTTGGTGGTGTGCTGTTTAAAGTAGGTTTTGGATGGAATTAGACTGTAAAAACCTACACTTCTAAGACTTGCCTAACAACCTAACATCACTTGACAATAGACCTACCCTCCTATCTACCTGCCTTTCATCTGCCATGTGCACCTGAGCAGTCTGAGACATGTACAGGTTGCAGATAAGTCAATCCATTTAGTCTACTTATTTTATGCAATACTTTGAATAATGCCACCCAATACTCTCAACTGCCTTCTCAAAATTCATAAATCAAACATTTACATCCAGGTTTGATTCTGTATTTCTTTATATCAGTAACCTCATTACTGCTCTTGCATAACTTGTACCCCTCACATTTTCAAAACCAATCATCATTCAGCAAGTAATCATTTTCTCTCCTCTCCATCTTCATATTGATGGTCTTTAATGCCATCTTAGCTTAATGCTATGAGTTAACCCAGAAAAACTCTTTCGTCTGCATCTCAGAAAACCTTAAGTGGCTCTTTCAGGAATATTATCTAGGCCCACAGCCTTATTTGATTTCAATTCCTTTATTACTCTTTCTATTATGCAATCAAATATGCTTTGACTTAAGCTATTTCCATCTACGTCATATTTCACATCAATGCCCAAATTTGCTGATTTAATGATCCGCTGAAAAGGGTATCATATTTGTATCTGCGGATTTGCATAAAAATAACTCTTCTTGATGGGCAGCATTCTAAACATGAACTGGCCCCAACCCTAATCAATTACACTAATGGTGACTAATACACAGGTAGCCCTCAAACCCACCCTCTCTCCTGAACTTCCTTCCCTTGTTGCATGCTTTCATTGGTCAGGCTAATGCAAATGGATTATACATGTTTAATAATTAGTGCATATAGATTCTCTCTCCTCAAATTTATGTGCAAGATGAAAAAGTTTGTACAATAACATGATAAAGGTATCTTTTGTGCTGAAAATAAATATTATTTTCATTTTCTACAGCTCGACGAGTTTGGAAGGATTACTTTCCAGCAGTTGATGCCATTGTCTTTTTGGTGGATGCATACGACAGAGGAAGATTTGTTGAAAGCAAAGCAGAGCTTGATTCGTTGCTTACTGATGAGCAGCTAATAAATTGTCCTGTACTCATATTGGGTAATAAAATTGACAGACCTGGAGCTGCTTCTGAAGATGAACTTCGAAGTGTATTTTCATTGTATGGACAAACAACAGGGAAGGTTAGTATTTTATGCAGCATAACTGTTTGCTTCTCATTTTAGTGCTATCATTAACTATAATTAGAGTAGTAGAGACCTTGTGGCTGAATTGAATGTGTGAATTTTGGGTAAAAAATAATTGCCTTTGAAGTGAAATTTAGTTACATTAAAGTCTTCATAAAACAGTGAACCTTTTATGCTAAAGCAACAAATATCCCACCATATATCTGCACAATACTGATTAATGTTTTTTGAAAAAAATTAGACCTAGAAAATAAGTAACGATCAATATGTATTTTTAAATTAAATTATTTGAGTAATATTTTGAAAGAAGTTAAAAATCCTGTTAGGATTTCCATTCACATGTTCAATATCTTCATAGAAATGGCATAAGTTTATATATTCAAGGTTAAACACTTGTAATAATGAAATCTTGATTTTTCAAATCGATTTCTCAAGTTTAGAGAGGTATGCTGTAACAAGGGTTTTACTTTTTTCTCACCTTGGGTTAATCCTAGGAAAAATATGTATACGATGAAACCTTGCACTTACTCCCATGGATTTACGTTTTCCTTTGATTTATTTCATTTTCTTCAGGTCCCAAGAATTTTCACATTCTTCAAATGTAATCTTATACCACTATTTTAGTTTTAAAATTGTTCCATTTATGCATAGCAAATTACACCATCATACAGATCGTACTTGAGTTTAGACTTGAAATATGCATTTTGTTTTATTTGATTACCTAGCACACACTTTGATTAAAAAATATTTCTTCTTTGATGATAGGACATAACAAAACTATCATAGTATATAAAAGAAGTGTACCAAACATTTTCATGGTTGTGATTCCAATTGATTTCAAATGAAGCAATTCCATAGAATGATACATGGCACACATAAAATTAGTGGATACCTTAAGGATATTAATTAGATTTTATTTGGCCAACTTTTGTGACTAATTTGTTGTCATTAAGATGATAATTTAAAATTGCTATTAATTCCTGTGCTCTTACTTTGCAGTAATATTCTCATTTATTATTTCTCACACTTCATGCAACTTTATTTTCACCTTGCATTTTTTGTAAATTCACTTAGTGTAGCATTACCAATGTCAGTAGTGAGAAAATTTATTTTAAAATGGCAAATAATTGTGAGAAAATCATTATCAAAAAGTGATATAATCAACATTTTCCAAAGAGTTGCCTTGAAAATACTTGTGCTTGTATATACTCAAGTACTTGTGTTCCTGGATAAAGAACTTCATTCACTAATATCAGTGTGGAACACAACAGTCAAATCCTGTAAAATTATAGGAAACAGTGCAAAGGAATGGCCTATGCTTAAAAGGCTAAGTAAATAAAATGCTCCAATTATTATGTAATAGGAGTAGTATTGAAGACATGGTTTCAATCCTCCAGACCTGCATGCATACTGATTATTAGTTTTGTAAAAAGGAAAGCTATGCTAAGCTAGTGCTATGTAAGAATGGACATTACTTTGCTTAATTATTATGATTGAATCCTCTTTTATCATTATTATTTGTGTTCTACCGGTTAAGATGGGCTTTAGATGGGTACAACCTATACAATGGTACAGCAATTCATTTAATTGCCTCTCCTAACTAAAATACAACCAGACATCAGACACGACAGTTTGTCTCTCTTCAATTCCTTGTACTTCTTTCCTCTCTTCATTCTAACCAACATGCCTATCCAATTCCTTCCCCTTTCTCATTTGCTCATCATTCTCCCCTTTGTCAGTCTTCAACATCCCATTGCCATTCAAAACACCCTGAATAGATCTTTCCTGCCTTCATTGGATTCCTCCCAACAATCCCCTCTCCTCTCCCACCTGCCTAGTCCTGCTTGCTTGTTTTGATTTCTGTGTATTTTACCTTTTCCATCCCTCTCATCATAAAAATTTCAAAAGCCTCCAATTCACGCTTATGGTCTTGCTTCAATTTCCATGTTTTCATGCTGTACAAAATCGTGCTCCATGTTAAATTTTGATGAGCCTTTTCTTAGCATTCTTACTCAATGTCCCTGTCATTGTATTTATCTATTATTATGTTATGTATGTATTCACCTATGTTTTACATTTCTTTTAACAATGATATCATGTATTTAATTTATGAAATCAGTAGCTTTAAAGCACAAACCAAACCATAACTTTCAATCCGAAAGTTGGTTGCATTGGTGAGGTTAGAGCTCGCCTTGTAAACAGCATTTGAAATTCCCACATCTGGGATTCTGCCTATTTTGCAGCATTGGAGAAATTATAGTTTGAAAGGGATAAACCAATCGGAGCAGCAGCAGATAGAATGCACGAGCCTAGCATGGGCTTATTGAAATATAAAAGTGGTTTATCCCATAAAATTAGTGGTGAAATGAAGTAGTTATCACTTTTACACAGAGGGGATTGAGCTAAGCAACTACCAATGGAGCAGTTTGTACGTATTAGTGGTGAAAACAAGATAGCCAAGACCGTAAACTTGCTGACGTAGTTGACTCACACCATTTTCCTCCCTTCTCCACCTCCTCCAAACTTCTTCCCCTCCCTCCCCCTTGAATGTTTTAAGGCATCACTTTGTGGAAACAAGTTTACGGTCTTGGCTATCTTGTTTTCATTGATTCACAACCTTAGCTACGTTCATTGTACATTTACACCATATTAGTGGTGCTTATTTCATGTGAAGTATACCTAATTATTTAATCACATTTTGTTGCACATTCTGTCTGATAGTATTATTTTGTATGAAGTCTGCCCAATAAATACGTGAACTGAGGCCATAAAAACTTTATTTTGCAAAATTTAGTCTACATCGATTTTGTCCCCTTCAAAGTACTCTCTATTCATTGTTATGAATCTTCTTTTCCACTGTTTAAAGCACCCTTGGAAGCTCTTGGCAGTTAAGCTTTTTAGTTTTAGTTAGTTTATCGTTTCTTGCCTTATCATGTCCACATCTTTCCAGTGATCTCCCCTCATCACATTTTTGCATTTTGGAATAGGAAAAAGTTACTGGGGATGAGATCTGGCGAATAAGGAGGATGGTGATTGAATTTTTTGCCAGAAACTGGCAAACAATCAATGCTGAGTGTCCGGGTGCATTGTCATTGTGAAGGATCCATCCATCATGTTCAGTTAAAATAGTGTGCACTGTTGATTTTCCTAAATTCAGTTCATCAGCTGTTATTCAGACAGTTTTTCAACAATCGGTAAGGGCAAGGGACTGCGCATGATCAATGTTGTCGTTGATAGGTGGTTGAAGGTTGTCCCAGCCTTACATCATCCATGTCATCTTGTTGGCCATTTTTAAAATGCCTAATCCACTTGAAAACAGATGTTTTCTTCAGAGCAATATTGCCGTAAACAGTTGTCAACATATCAGTAATTTCTTGATAACTTTTACAGCACTTCACGAAAAAACTTTATCTTGATTTGTTGCTCCGTGATTTCGTCAATTTCCATTTTTGACAAGCAGTAAAAACAAGAACGATAGAAACTAACATAACTGGTACCATCCACACAGCTTGACAACCGACCAAGCACAGATGGCTCATTGGGTCTCAGGCAACAATTGCGTAATTTCTTTCTCGTTTTTGAGTGGACGCACTACTCACTTTTAGGTGGACCCTGCAGTGTATTGAAATTGTATTTCATTGGTTTAAATTTGTGATGGTTAAATAGTTTTCATCATAATTGAGATCATATATTGTTTAAAACTAAAATTATGAATTTAATATGAACAGTAAAGGATGTTGATGAATATGTATTAGGAAGCAGTAGTGGAAAAAGAATAAAGGATCACATTTTAACCTCAAGTAAATAGCATTTAGAACTAATCGCCTTTGGTCTGTGAGCCTTTTGTGCTGTTTTTTGCTCATTTTGTCACACTTTTTTCATTGTACTTTATTGCTTCAAGGTATGAAAATGTGATTATAGGCAAATTGTATAGTATCTTTGAGCAATGGTTAATGAGTGGAACCCAATTTCTCCCTAGACTTTTCTAATTAATTCTTTATCTTGAATTCCAGGGCAAGGTCCCAAGAACGGAATTGCCTGGTCGGCCACTAGAATTATTTATGTGCTCTGTTCTAAAAAGGCAAGGATATGGAGAAGGATTCAGGTGGCTAGCCCAATACATTGACTGATCATTTAGTTAAAAATCCTCAGATTCAGTCTTAGGGAAATTCAAATTTTGATGCAGCAGTCACTCTGTACTAGTTGTGACTTGGTCCGAAAAACAAATATATTGTGTGTTGCAGTGTTCTGCATTGGGAGAGTTTTTTGTGAGTTTTAAGAAGTGGTAAGTTTTTAAGAAGCCTACTGAAAAGACCAAATAGACTCATAGGTCTCTGTAAATTGTGCACTTATATGCCTTAACCTGTTTATTTTACTCTTTCTATCCCAGAAGAAGGAAAAAAACACCAATATTGTTAATGTACTTTGGTTAATATCTGTTCTCTCTGCATTAGCTATGTCATAAATCAAGAAGAATTCATTTGAATGCAATTGCTCATTCACTTCGCAAAATGTGATTTAGCTTTTCTGTTAGGTTTTCAAAGGTGGGCTGAGGAAAGTTGTTAATATCAAGTTTGTCCTCCAAAATGACTGCATTGATGATGATATGAGTGTTTTATTCTGTCGAGTCCAGTGTTTCTGTTGGTGCTGGAATGTTTATGCTGGAAAATCACCATTTAACCCGTAATTATTTACAGTATCTAAAAGACTTATGTTCCCATCATGTCATTGAATGTCATCAAGATAAAATTGTGGTGCATCAGTACTACATGTCTTTGGTTTTACAATTTAAAACATCCATTGTCATCTCACAAAACTTATGCACTGTACTGAAATGCCTTGAAATAATTGTTTATAAACTACTCAATATGCCAAAATTTATAATTAGTCTCAATTGTATACTTACGCTGGCAATGTTTCCATCATATTTTTGTTTTGTATTGGGGCTAATAAAGCGGTTATTGATATGTGTTAAATTTTCTACATTGATTATTCTTATATGTGTGCTTTTCTGAAATGCTTCTCTTTCATATGAAATATTTCCTTTCGAGCTTTTAGGAGTGTTTGTGTGAGCTTATTTCTTTGTTATGGGACCATCAGACTTAATTGTAAGCTTCTGTATGCAAGTACCATTACATTTGCCTTTCTCCTTAATTGAAATGACTTTATTTAGACAGCTGTGCTACCAGTTAGGTTTATTGATTAATGTTTATCTATTTATTTTTGAAAGTTAAAATTTTTTATTGAATGAACTAATATTTCATAGCTATAACAAAGAGTATTTGCTGTGAAAATGTATCAGTTGGAATTTATTGTACCTATTGATCGAGAAACTTATAATAAACCACAATATCTTATTGTTGGTTTAAATATAATGTTGTTTTTGTGTTTTGTGTGGTGCTTTTTGTGTCCATATTAAGTGAAGAAGATGATTTTTTATAGTGAAAAATGAGCTAAGGGTCAAGAATATGGAATAAAAACTGGAAAGGTTAGATCTTTTACCATTGGTAGTAATTTATTCACAAAAATTACTTTGCAGCAAGCATCTGCCAGGGTAGAAAGAACACCAGAGAAAAAAAATTTAGATAATTTGAATAGCAGCCCTGGTTGGTTGGTCAAAGCTGATGGGGCTAGTGCTGGTTTGAGAGAGGCAGGGAACATTGTTCATGGATTCATAATACAAGGATATGAAGACATTTTAGCTAAGAGAGTATTAAGTGATTGCTTTTATTATATTACCTAAGCAACAGTGATGGCATATGCCATTACTGTTGCTTAGTGCCACCTTTCTGGCATGAAAAGTTCAGATGTTCCATTCTTTAAGTTGAAGAAAGTTGATCATTGGGAAAAGACAGCAGGTGCAGTGGCTAATAGTTATCATAGCATGACAGTACATTTATTCATTTCAATGCACTTCCTTTGCGGTAGCCATTAAATCATTGTTATGAAAACTTTCAATAATGTAGCAATGCCACTTAACGGTAGGGATACCTGTGTAGACTATTCAAGTTCAAGTGCTTCATCAGATCCTACTCTTTCTTGAATCTACTTGGCATGAGTGATTCTATTGAGAGGATCAGGATGGTGTGGAGGCTAATGTACTGGCTTCCCACCTCAAATGCCTGGGTTCAATTCCAGGAGACAAATATTTTTCAGTTGTATCCCGATCCCTACTTGAGGTGCTTTGTGGAGAGCACTTTGAGTGAGTATGATGTCCATCAGATGGGATGTTCAAGTGCAGACCCCTTAGTGCCTTTTGACAAGAGTAGGCTAATGCCAACGCGGGGTTTCACTCCAGCCTTCCTTTCCCACCCATCCCTAATGGTGCAAATGACCTTGGCTATCAATTGCCTCCTCAAAAGAACTAACTAATCAAAATTATTAAAAATTCATTTGACTTGAGGGATCAATTATAATAAGCCAGAGTAGTTAAATAAAACTGAAAAGAGCTTATAGATAGAGAAGGTATTTGTATGTAGGCCTGCTTGTTTTGTCATAACTAATTATCTGAAATGGAAATGATTACAATGTGCAAAGTGGAGTAATTTTTATCAATTTCCATACTTGAGCTATTGTTCTGCCTAGCACATGATTCATTCTGTGTAAATTCAAATTTATGAAGGCACTAGTTTTCATGTTCCTGAAAGTCCGCATAGAAGTAGAAAATATTAATTAGTTTTATGTTTTCCCCTGCATCTGTGAACATTGTTATTAGTTAACTATTGCTGATTTTGAGGCTGTTAGATATCCACAAAATGTGCTATACTACCAGTTAAAATTTAAATGGAGCTATAAATATAATTTTGGCCTTATTAAAAGTATGTGCTATATCTACAGCTTAAAAAGACAGCCTTTCTGATGGATTTAAATTGCTATTACCTGAAATAAAACAACTTATTTTAGAAGACATTTATAATTAGCAGTCCTACATTGCATTCAACTGATTTTTACACTTAACACATGCAAAATCTGAAGTAAATTACCACAAAATGGTTCTTTTAACCAAGAGGTTATTTTGATGAAACTTGGTTGAATACAAAGTCAACCAGTTGGCTGTTTTCACAGTAAAAAAACTGGGGCAGCAATATATGTTTGAATATTTTTGTGGTAAAAGAATGAGTAAACAATTTTTTCACCTCTAAACCAACACAATTCTTCAGAGGTAATTTCTTTTTAATGTATTGCACAAACAATTGCTTACGTTAATTCATTGTACTAGGTGAAATAACTAAAATAATTGATATATTAATGGAAGTATGTTTAGATAGCTGGTTAGAGAAGTGAATTTTAAGGAAACATCCTAATTGGAAAAAATCATTTTCACTGGTGCTGTAGTCATTTACCTGAATTTGCTTTCAATGGTAGATTACATGTTTAGTCAGCCAAAGTTCATAAATCATTGTTCACCACACAAAAAGTCAATGTGACAATTACAAGATTAGAACTGGCGTAAACGAAAGAGAGTATCAGGTTTTCAAGAAAATAGTGAAGCTAAATATTACACATGGAAGACATAAACAACACTAGTTCACTTATCTTGGAAGTTTTTCAGATAAGGATGGTCCATGTTGTAGGGGCATGAGAAAATTACATCAGGGACAGCAGGTTGTGTATGGAAGAGGGAGTTGGAGGCAAGGTACTTAAACAAGGATGTCATTAAAAGATAATTGACAACTATGATATGGAGAATAGTTTTGTAGAGTACGAAAACTGTTTAGGCATAAAAACTATTTTTTGACACTTGAAAATTAAAATGAAAATCAGAGTTAAACTGAAAATTGCTAGTCCACGGTGGTAGGAAGAATATCAAAATTTCAGTGCACTGGAATAGTGCTACTTTCCCAGGAAATTTTAAAATGGTTCCCCTCCAATTTTATAAAAATATGAGTTCCCATGGAAATGCCATTTGTTTTCTCATCTCTTTTCCCAAATCAACATTAATCACATAAGTTTCTGTTCTTCAGTGTCTATCACTGTTAGTTTTGCACTTGCAATAAAAGGACATCTTCAGGTACCTATTCACTTTTGAAAGTAGTTATATGCCAATAGTATCAGGGTGGGTTGCCTCTTGTAAGCATAGCCATTGCACAATTTACCCAGATATGGTATGGACAAGATTAGATTGTAATTTAGTCATTTCTCTTGTGAACACAATTTGAGATATTTTATGGAGAGAGTATGGTGAAATCAAACTAGAACTTATAAGGCTACATCAATTAGGATGCTTCCTAAATGACATACTAATTCAAAGGAAGTCAAAAGTACCTGTGGTTACCCTCTTGGAAAATTTAGAACAAAAATGTATCTTTTCAAATGCCTGACTTGTAAACTCTTGAATGTTTCTGTCCCTACTAGTGACTTTCTCGCATATTCAGAGATCTATTAGAAAAAATTTCCCATTCACCATTCCATACTCCCGATCCCGTGAGACCTGACTATCTTTACAGAACATTAAACGTTGTAAATATTTAAGAAGGAAAACAACTCTTTAAGTTAACCAAAAAATACATCTTTATTAAAAATATTTAACAAATCTTGGAATAAAAGTCCTGTGTGCAAGAACTATAATTTATAATATTATAATTCCAGCTCATCACTCGGCAGAGGGTCAAAAAATGAATTAACTTTGGCAGCGGTAACTTCCTCCAATGTAGACGGCTTCCATTTTGGGCTGTTGTCTCTATCAATTAAAACTGCTCGAACGCCTGAAATAATGCCAGATCTCATTCTCATTATTGTGAAGGTAATATTAAGTTTCAGAAAAGGGCTGTCATTTATTTCATGGATACAAACTGCGCATCTTGGGTTAAAGTTAACTAACCTTCGTAAAAGTCATGGTCTTTGCAGAATCTCTGTGTGAGTCTATATTCCATCGCGAGGCACTCTTGTAAATTTCTTGCACTTCCTTCTTCCAGTTGCTTTAATGTCACTTTCATTGACGTTGGAGACATCTTTTTTAGCGTAGTGAGGGTATCTTTCGCCCACGACGTATCCTCCTTTTCTAAATGTGCCAAAATTCCTTCAACTGATGGATCCGAGAAACACTGGTTAATCTTTGATATATTTTCGGCTAAACTAAACGGTTGTCCATTGTCAAACTTATTTGTATATTTCTTTAATATCTGTGGAACGTCTTGAACTGGATTTTTAGCATCTAGAAGTTCTTTTTCAAGTTGATGTAATGAGGAGCTTTCGGCATAATGAGTAGCAATCCCTGCCCGTAAAACATCAATACCTTTCAGTCGGTGACCAGTAAGAGCAAGGTAGAGCCCAAGCTTGCCTCCAAGCCTGGACAAAAAATAACTTCCTCCGACGTCTGGAAAGAGCCCAATTGCAGTTTCCGGCATAGCAAATAAAGTTCTCTCCGTAGCTACACGATACTGGCCGTGAACAGAAAGTCCGACTCCTCCGCCCATTGTAATGCCATGAATGAATGCTATATAAGGTATTTGATAGGTTCCAATTAAATTATTTAACATATATTCTTCACGGAAGAATTCTTGGCAAAGCGAACCTCCTTTTTTCCCAGCCTCGGTAACAGCACGAACATCCCCACCGGAACAAAATGCTTTTTCACCTGTACCTTTAATAATGACCATCGACTTTTCTTTTTCCCATTCCTTCAAGGTGGGAAATATTCTTCTGATCATCGACAAATTCAAAGCATTCAGAGCCTTTGGTCTATTGAGAATTATTACACCTTTATCCCGAGATGACTGAAAGATGACTTCGTCCGTAGTTGACATTAGCCTCTTCGTGGACTCATTAAACGTACACCGTTTAGGTTGCCCTATTTTTAGAAAGAGCCTCCTGCATACATAATTCTGAAATATGACAGTCATTCATTTTATTGAAAAAATAGCAATCTGTTAGATAAAGAGGAAAAAAAGGTTATGCTATTACCATTCTGATGGCCAACATTCACTTTTCTCGTGGGATTGAGATTCTGCTTATTGTAAAATTGTCAAAAATATTATTATCAACACAGTTATTTCATTCGATAAATTTAATAAATATGGGTCAATTGTCATGGGGGAAACGAAACCTTAAAAAGACACTAGTATAGGCTTGTTATGCCGCTCACAGGAAATAGTAAAAAAAAAATATTTCATTAAATTATTGACTCGTGTTTCGCATTTCGCTTGTTTACATTCGTTTGAAGACGGCCAAAAAGCATGGCGGTGGGATTTGGTGTGCGTTTGAAAGTATAAATCTCAAGACATAGTAAGAAATAGAACCATTTGAGATTTAATATAATTCACATAGCCTTTTTTTATTGACAAAGGAAGGCAACGAAGCGGAAATATTGTTAAAGGTGGGTGATATAAAGTTATATGATCCATCATGTAATTTTTCCTTAGGGTAATGCAGACCTGAACCATTATTTTTTATTTTCGACAGGCGATCAGTATACAATACAACAAGAGGTCAATTGTGCATGATATAAGGCACGTCATAATATGAGAAAGCACAGCCTAAACAAAGTTGTGAAATTACAACAATCTGCACAAAACTATGTAAAATAATTGTATCAAACAACACAGAAATATGTAAAAAAAATACAACAGGTCGTACTACTTAAGTATTTAAAGGAGGTAAGTGTCTAGGAGTATTTAAATATTCTTTCGCAGGTCTCACACATCTGCTTTTGCAAGTATTCCCATAATTTCACTTTTGAAACGGCTACTACTTTCAATTTAGTTCAATGATTGAGGTAAATTATTAAATAATTGTATTACCATTTCCTAAGGTCCACCTTTTGTTATTACACATTTTTAATGTGCATCGTTAATATATTTTGTGTTATGAGCATTCATATCGCTGTTTAGTGTGAAGCAGTTCATATTTCCCTTAGCATTGGTAGTTATGCTTAAACAATACATATATAGAGAGTAAAATATATGTAGGGGAAGTAATTTTAAGGTCCTTCGAAATTGGCAGAAATGTGGAATTAAAAGGTTTCCCAGAGACAATTCTCTCTGCCCTTTTTGGTAGCTTAAAAATATTATGTGATAGGTAGGAATTTCCTCTGAAAGGAATACTATAAATAACATAAGTAGAATTCCCTATAATAGATATTCAATAGCACTCTTTTGATAGTTGTATATATAAGTTGCTGCAAAATATAGCATGTGGAACTCAGTTAATTACAATAACATTTAATTTTTTCTTCCCACAAGATATTTGAGCTTATGGATTTTCCATTAGGATTACTTTTAAACTTTTATCAACCTTTTTAGGGGAAAAGTATTAATTTACTTTTTTATATATTGATGTTAATGAGATTATTGCTGCACCATCTGTTTATGTGATCTGATACCATTTTGACAGTAGAACCAGGTTACCTGATATGAAAAATATGAGGATGGTTCATATCATCCGCATATATGATTGGTATCTATACAGGGAAACTAGTTATAAGTAACAGCAGGTCTTTTCTGTCCACCAGAAAAAGAATAGTCCTAAGATGGACCCCTGAGGAACATCTAAAGGTGCACCACAAACTTCAGTGATGTATTTGATTCCATCCACAATAAGGGTGACTACTTGAAAACACTATGTTAGATAAGAGTTGAACCATTCTAGTGGGACTTCTCTAATTTCAATTTGTTCCATTTTTGCTAGGAGCTAGGCATGATTAACATGATCTAATGCTTTTAATAAGTAAGAAAAGATACCTGATACCCCAGTTGGGTAACAGAAAACATATTGAACTTCTCAGGATATAGCATTAATTTGGTGTGCAATGCTTTTTCAAATAATTTTTTACGAATATTTAAAAAAAAATGTTTATAGGTTATAGACCTGTAGTTTTTAAGGTCATCATGACTGCCACTTTTTGTAAATTAATATAATTATAGATATTTTAAGAGGGAGAGGAATAGAGCTTGAGTGAGTGATTCATTAATGAAATATAATAGGGGTTTCTTAATAAGATCAAACCAATAGTACACAGTTTTTCCAGTAATGTTGTCTGAATTATTCCTGTGGAATAAGTGAAATGCTTATTGAATTGATTGGCCAAGGAACTATAGGTACTTTCATTGTAATCTTGGGCTCCCATTACTTTGGAAAGGATAGTGTTATAGGTTGTTCCTCCAGCATTTTTTTAATTTTCCAGACTGCTTTTGTTTCATTACTAGCTGAATACTGTAGCTGGTACTACAAATGTTTGTAGTGCCATAACTCAATAAGTAATGAAAATGGAATGAATAATGAATCTCTAAAGGGAAGTAACATATTTCAATGCACAAGTTGAAAAACCTTTCAGCATACATATTAACATTATTTTTAGATGTAGGTAGCTATCTCGATATATTTGTAAGAAATTTGTATTTTAAAATTTACAGTAACATGTAGGTTAACTGCCACAACCTTTAAGGGAATTCATAAATAGCCATATTTAAAAATTTTTGAAATTAAATCTAATTTTTTTACTTTATAAACTATTAAGTTTACAATAAAGCAAAAGGGAACGTACTACGGCCGAATGAATGCAATAAATACAAATTACCCAAAGCCGTACTCTTAGGGGCACTAGTTAGGGGACACGGGGGAGGGTGCAAAGAATAAGGATAACAAAACTGCACACACTCTCTCACTTTTTCCCCCCGTAAACCCTGAGTGCGTGTGTGTTTGTGACTTGCAACGGTCAATTTGCACTGCAAATACCGGAGTGAGAGAGTGTGTGCAGTTTTGTTATCCTTATTCTTTGCACCCTCCCCCGTGTCCCCTAACTAGTGCCCCTAAGAGTATGGCTTTGGGTAATTTGTATTTATTGTATTAAGTTTACATTCATTACAAGAGGCGATAATTTATCAAATTCTTGTATTATTTCTTGTCTATGACATAAATCTGGCAAAAAATCAAAAACAGTCAAATAAACATCACATGAGCATGAAATAAAATGTGAAAATAATTATTTATTTCTTATGGAAAGTGATTCACACATCTAAGGATGTTTAATCAAAAGAAATTATTAAAAAACAGAATGTAATCTCTCGTTGTGCCGAGGTAATTTGGAAATTTTATATTTAAACTCATACCTCAGTTAGTCATACTTTTCATAATATATTTATACATAGGCCACCCTACAGATCTCATGAGTGGTCTGGTCTTCCAGTTTTATGGATCTTGATAAATAACAATGAAGTTTTAAAATAGCTTTTTTAATATAAAAATGTTCAAACAAAATGGCTCTTATATGACTCCTTTTTAAGGACATTTATACAGTATGCCCATCACAAGGTTAACATGTCAAACTTCGTCAGTTGACTTCTAATTTAAGTTCATTAGTTCATCATTTTTCTCATAATTCTTGTAGCTTGCTTAATTTTACCAACTGCTTGTGAGAAAACTGGCGCCTTAATTTCTTCATATATTGAAAAAATCTTTTTTTATAAGCAGGCCTCCACTTTCTGTGAATTTCAATTGCGATTTCAAGTGCATCACCTGTTTGAAGAGAAATGTAATTAATGAATATTAATATAAGCAAAAGAACTCAGAACTCATTGATGATGAATTTTATTACTCATTCAAATTTTCAGCCCTACCTTGAGGAATCACTGGAAACTCATTATTATCCAATGTAAACTTTCTTTCCACAGTGTCAAAGACTTGCTCATTGAATTTTATCTGATCAAAGGTCAAATTGCCTGTTGCCAAACTTTCATTTAATTTCTGGATAAATAGTTTCCACCTTGGTAAGAAGTAATGTGAAACAATACCTATATGTTTGTGGGAATAATTTAAGTTTTAAAACGCAATAAACACAAAAAAGAAAGGAAAAAGCATAATTAAAGACTATAAGGTTCTGTAGGTACATGTATTAAGTTTTAAAATGAATGACATGGTTCAATGGCAGTAGGATATGAATTCTGCCCGGCTTCTTAATGATAAAATCTTTTAACTTAAAGATTGGATCGAAGGGAGCACAATGTGATCTATGACCAATAAGGTTAATTATTTGAATTTGAATTTAAAAGTTTTCATGGATGTGCAACTGTACCCCATTTTGTATACCACTCCAAAAGGAATCACAAAGTATATTTAAAGAGCGAAAAATCAATTATTATGGATGACAAAATATTACCAGACCACTGCTTTCCCGCATAATCCAGTATTTCTCCATTTGGGCCCCAGAGAGTCAACTGGTTTCGTGCATTTTGTTCAAATAAATGGATTTCCTGAAAATTGAAGGGAAACATAATGTGTTAAACTTTTGTCCTCACAAATGAACTCATCCATAAAATTACTCTTCAGATGTTGATACGTGCATATGACACTACATTACATTACATTCCATTCATTACATTATCAATCATTAAAATAAATTGGATCACATCAAAGATCTTGCTGATAAACAATTCTTTTCTCAAAAAAAATAGTTCTATGCCAACAAATATATCGTTAAATACAAAAAAAATTCAATTTTTTATTTGCAGTATCTATGTACAATATCAGAGAGACATGATGGGGAGTATTAGGAGGAAGGGTAAGGTGGATATCTATTATAACCCATTCGTTTCATCATGTTTTTTTCCCCATCCTTCTCCAAATCCTTTCTCAATAAGTTCTAAACTATGGTTTTCCTGAAGATTCCTTTCAAAATAATTAAATACTACACTTCACAATACAACTTCAACTAAATCTCAACCCAAGCTAATTCAGGAGGCACCAATTTACCATCTAATTAAGCCTCATCTTATAAGAAAAGGAGTAATCTTATGAGCTGATAAATTTGAAAAAAAATCATATTTAAATAAAACAGTTTCTGGCGTAACTTGGTGGAAAATCTTCATATTGACGTTTTTATAAATCAAACCACTTTGCTTTTCGACAAAAATTTTTTATTATCATGACCTAGGTTTCGTTATGGTATAACATCATCAGGTAAAAATGACTGACTGACTGATGCTTAAGTACTGCGCCGTTAGGTGCATTTTATACCGATACCCAGCTATGCTGATAAACGGCTGTGTGATATAAGTGGCTTAAGGGCAAAATTAAGCTAACGAGTATATGTAAGTGCAGCTGATGTCAAATTTATATTTGGTGATTATTAGGATTCATTTAGACTTGTTTTTGCACGTTTGTATTTAAAATGGGGATTATCAGAATAGTCCCATAAAGGTTCTATGAGAGGGTTACCAGTATTTCCTATTGCTTGCTGAAATGACAGGGCTAGGTCTCTTAGATAGGTTGGTAGGTTTGGTATTTTGAGGTCCTTGTGAGTGTCTGAGCATCAGTCAGTCATTTTTACCTGATTGTGTTATGCTCTAACGAAACCTGGGTCGTGATAATAAGAAGTTTATTTGGAAAAGCAAAGTGGTTTGATTTACGAGGGTCATCCGGAAAGTAGTACCCGTTCGTGCCGCATGAAGTGCTGACGACGCGAGTAGCCGCTGGACGAGGTCAGATAGCTTCAGTGGCTTGTCTGCCTTCTCTGAGCCAAGTTGCGTGACGCTAGCATTGCCTGTGTTGTTTCTGTGATTGTTTACAATGTTTAAAAAAATTGAGAACGCCACCAGTTGTGAAGTGAGGGCAGTGATTAAATTCCTCAATGCAAGAAACGTTCGCCCATGTGATATTCATCGCCAATTAAAGGAGGTGTATGGAGACAATGTAATGGACGAGTCGTCTGTTCGGCGGTGGTGTTGCAACTTCAACATGGGGAGGGGGAACACACACGACGATGAGCGTTCGGGGAGACCGTCTGTCATTACAGACCAACTGGTGAGCTCAGTTGACGAATTCGTGAGGAACGATCGGCGCGTCACAATGGATGACATCTGTGAGCATTTTCCCAATGTTTCTCGAACAATTGTTCATGAAATTGTTAAACACCATCTGCATTATGCAAAAATTTGTGCAAGATGGGTCCCTCGCATGCTTACAGATGAGCACAAAACCAAGCGTATGGCTGCAGCACTGACGTTTTTGGGACGTTATTCTGATGAAGGAGACTCTTTCTTGACTCGCATAATTACTGGTGACGAAACATGGGTTTGTTATGCATCACCTGAGAGTAAACGACAGTCAATGGAGTGGCATCATGCTCATTCACCAAACAAACCAAAAAAATTCAAGACAGTTCTGTCCACCAGGAAACTCATGGCAACCATTTTCTGGGATCGACGAGGTGTATTGCTTATTGATTTTATGGCCCGTGGAGACACTATTAATGCCAATGCGTATTGTGAAACATTAAAGAAATTACGGCGGGCAATACAAAATCGGCGGCGAGGTCTATTGTCTACTGGTGTCATTCTCGTTCATGACAATGCCAGGCCTCATGCAGCTGGGATAACACAAAAACTTTTGCAGCAATTCAAACGGGAAACTTTCGACCATCCACCGTATAGCCCGGACTTGGCCCCTTCAGATTTTCATCTCTTTACAAAGCTTAAAGACTTTTTGGCAGGAAAAAGATTTGACAGCGATGAAGAACTTAAAGAAGGAGTGACCCTGTATCTCAATGAGCTGGCGGCGAAGGACTATGCAGCAGGAATACAGAAACTTGTCACACGTTATGACAAATGCCTTAATTTGCTTGGAGATTATGTTGAGAAGTAGTTTAACGTATCCTCTTTCAAATAAAATTTTTTATGTTTGTTAATATTTACTTTTGTGTCTTTATTTCACGAACGGGTACTACTTTCCGGATGACCCTCGTATAAAAACGTCAAAATCTTATTTGTTGTATATTATACACAGATTATTAAATCCATTTTTGGTGTCTTACTTCACTGGCTGCCCTCATGCTGATCTTAGTTAATAGCATTTTATTTTGAAGTTTAATAAAAATTAAATTACCTGCACAGATGCTGCAGCTGATTTGGCATCTTCTAGCCACTTTCCTAACAAAAAATTTTCACCAGATGCAAGAATTAGCTCCATATCTCCTAGTAAATTAATTAGTTGTGTGGCATTATCCCTGAAAATAGGATACATGCACTTATAAGTTACAATTTTAACAAACTAAAAATTATTTCAAGTATTTTTAACCCTCGGGAATTAATCATCATGGCAATACAAAATGATTCATGGTGTCCAAGTAACCATTCTCTGAACATCATAATTTAATTTTGTCACAAGAAGAACAGATTCCCAAAAATATTTTTCAATGGGTTTATTTAAATTTAAGGTAATTTATTTAGCTATTGCAACATACTTACATCAAGTATGTTTTAGAGTTTGGGAATGAATCTCATCACAAGACTTATGAAAAAGAGTTGACGTATGTTAACATCCCTCATTTTCTCTTGAGCTTCTTTTTGATTCTCTAAATATCCATTTCCACGCACAACACATAAAATCTGCATTAGTCTCACAAAGGTGTGTGACAGCAGAACACGGGAACATCATGAAAATCTATGGAATTATGAATTGGAATTTTAGGTAATATTTCTTAATTTTAGTGTTTGAGAATATGAAAAGGACGCAAACCATTAAATGGGAAATGGATTGGTGGATTTTTATCTCTCCCTAATTTAGGTTTCACTATCATGGACCTGGACTGCTTTCAATTCTCATTCACATGATAAATTTTGGCGGAAAGTTAAACTTATAACCATAATCTATTAAACTATAATGTAATAATCTATTTTTCCAATGACTATTACATTATTATATGCCTAATGTCTAATAAAGAAGAATTATATTTAGTTTGCTATTCTAAATGTTTCATCATATAAATGAGGAATTCTACATTGTTTCATTATTGTGGATTCGCAGAGAATTCATGTAATACAGCAAGCTACCTACATTTCACCAGTAATTTCCATAATAATGTAGCATATACATTATAGAGCTGTGAAACTACAGTCCATTTTGCACTACAACTGCACTGAAGTGACATAATTTTGCTGTATAGACTTATAATGGGTTTTGTTATGGAAGGGAGCAGACTTCATTATAAAACATTGGTTAGAAAGTTTTTAATGAGAAAATTCTAATACTGTGGAGCACTAGTTATATAAGGCAATTGAGGAGAAGATGGCAGTGGATGATTTTAAAATGATGGCTCCTGTAGTCCAAGCCATTAATCCTTCCTAATACAAGCCTCTGACCTCTCACAAGGCTAGCCAATGAAGCTAACCATCCTCCACTACTCTTAGAGATAAACAGCAGGCAGTTTCTCTCTAAATCTTCATGAAATCATTAATGATAACATAAGTGACACTCAGTCCAAGGTTTCTAAATAATTTTTATACCTCAATTAGGCATAGACTCCCATTTTTAATCTTTCTAAAGGAAATCAAAATAAGACTGCTCAATCACCTGTTAAAGAAGTGTGTACAGTCACTTGCTTGGGCCATACTAATACAAATCAATGCTTTATAAAATTCATCAGAGTAAAATTATAAGTTATGTGAATAAATTTTGGGTGCAGCAAAGAAAACTTTTTCTGTGAATTAAATGTAGTTAGCTATTTAAATAGAGGTAAAAGATGAAGAAACAGGAGTGGATAGGAGAAGATGGAGTGTCTGTTGCTAGACCCAATCAATAGTCTCCCATACAGATAACAAGAAATCTGATAATGGGTGCTCTTTTGTAAATGTGTGGAAATTCCACCACAAAATAGCCACCTTGAAAGACTACCTACAAGATGTAAGATATCAGCTATATCACCAAGGATTGCAATGACTGCAGACCTTAATATAGCTGTTTTAGAGTCGGTTTCAGTAGGAACAAGTATTCAAAGCACTTCACTTTCTAAAATGGAATAATTAATTGTGTAACTATTCTGTTGTAATGTGGAGTCTCTAGGCATGATGTTTGGTCAAACAGTATCCAACTTCATAAATATGCGATGAAAGTATCACTCAAATTCCAGTTTTAGAGGAACTTGCTTATTGGAAGTCTATAGTCTATGTCAGCACTAACAACAGTAAACATAGTATGTATTTTATTGTGTAACATTAACTGGTGATATGGGGGACTACAATCATGAGAAGTTGCATTTTTGAAGTCTCCGGTTCAAATTTTTTCAAATTCCTAGTCTTATCAATGGCTTGGCCCATGAAATATTTATCTTTTTCTTTCTTGGTTCAATTGTGCCACCCACGGTAATTACAGAGAGAAGAAATAAGTAAAATAAAAGCTCTAAGACAGTAATAATGCTCATTCTCAGAAACATTTGCTGATATAGAAATTAACTGCAGATGCTTGAACAAATGTACTAATGCATATAAAGTCTTTCAATTCATGTTCACCATTTACTTGCTTTGTCTTTAAATAACGTCTGTTAATGCTGATCCTCATTTCATATGTAAAAATGTTTATCTACTAGAGTTGCAAATTAGTAGTTTCACAGTCAGTATACATTTGACAAAGTATTATAGGATAAAATTAAACATTGGTGTCATTAACTTACAGAAAATCAATGGAGTTATTTGCCTTAAAAGATTTTATCATCATGGTGTAATGATAAAGTGCGAACAAACCAGCAGCTTCTCTTGTCACATCTATTAAGTCATGCTTAAAAAGTTCATTTTCTTTGGAGATGTTTTGGGCCAGGTCCACTAAATTGTTCCAGGCTTGTATTAATTGATTAGCGTTGTACCATATCTAAACCAGAGAAAAATTATTGTTATTCTATTGTAGGCTAATTAGCATCTTAAAATAGTTCAAATAATTTTTTATCATTGAAGAGTCGTCAAAAAACTCATAGTTCCTTACACAAAATTCAGAATTACAGTTGAATAATGCTCGAAGTTTAATGCATAATCAATAATAAGTCAATAATTTAACTTCTATAATATCATTGCTATTATAAATTATGATATATATATCCACATACATATACTATGTAATTATAAAAATATAGTCTTGTAGCAATCCAAATAAAATTTTAAATTTTTCTACTTACAGTGGGTCTACTTTTCATGTTTGGCCTCATGATATAAAAATATCTTCCATGTAAAGAGGTGACACCAGTGTAGTTGTAAGTACTCACCTATAAATTTTGATTAATAAAATTAATGTAATTTGATTTGCACCTTCCTCATTCTTCATTAAATATTTAAAACTTTTACAAAATCTTCCATTTTCAATCATATCTGAGTGTGCAAAATAGTTCACTTAATGTAGTTTCATTAAAAGGTACCTTCAAAAGTTGCCAAGCTGTTATTGCTCTCTCATCATTTATTCCATATCGACGAATTGCATAGTCTGTAAACCTTTAAACATAAAAAGGTTTGGGCATCAGTATTTACTTTCCAAGTATTAATAAAAATGTTAGTTGATTGCTTCCACCCACTGCATTATATCACATCTACCATATTGGTAGAATAAACTTGTCCAAATGTTGATAATTGTAAATTTGAGGATAGGGAGTGACAGATTTGATAGAGTATGACAGGTTTGAGTAATCGTTATATCATTTCCAAAGAATTTACTTGTATGATACAATCGGACTAGAAGACTATCATTTAATAGAACATATTGACACTGATAATAAATGATACATTGAAATGTGTTGTGATATATAGCCTCCAAATTAATTAATGTACAAACATATGATGTTCAAGTTTTTACCAGAATGTTTTTTCTGAATGCTATTGAATTGAATTGGACTGAACCAATTAACGTCAAGTACCATTTTCCTAATATATATATTTTCTATATGTTAATGGGGGATGAGGACTAAGGAGACTAATATTATCACAATAAAATTAATGCATGCATACATTAGATTAATTCTTTTCCCATTTGAGGTAGGCAAAGTGAAATATGCTTGATTTAAAATTATTTAAAAATACTCTTTTAGTGAAACTAAAATACTCTGTCTACACTAAAATACTCTTACAGTCTCCTGACCTTTCATGCTTCTTTTGCCTCTGTCACATTTGTAAATTGTTTTATACATGCTCTGGTAAAAGTAAAATAGTCTAAATACTTCCATAGAAAAATTGTCACCTCTATTCAAATAGAAATTAATTAAATAAATGAGATGTCAAAATGCATTTAAATAAATAAAATGGAAACTTTTAAAGTGGAGTTGTGATTTTCCAGTTTTCTTTTTAAACTAAAATTGACTTAATACAAGGGTCCGAATGGTCCTGCCCACCATTTATTATGTTCTCATTGATTTATTATTTGAAATTATGTAAATTTGATTTTATAATTTTATGGAATATAGTTTTAGTCCTCATAATCTATATTCATTTGTCTTTATGGAAATAAAAACCACTATTTAAAGAAATTTGAAGAGAAATGGCACTTGAGGTCTTCTCAATGGACCCAGTGGGTGTTTCAAAATGGAACATTCATTCTGAAGCATTCTAGTTCTCATAACATCCCAATTCATTCTGTGCAAAATTAATTAAAGTTGGACATATCAATGATGACCACTGACAGTTCCTAAAAAAAGTGGTCTTTAAGGCTGGTGGGCACCTTCAAGGAGTTGGGATACCATATCAGTCCAATTGAATACTCCAGGTGAACCCCTTGTGAAGACTTCCAGGGGGTGCAGATGTTAAATATTTGAGTCTTCTGTGATTTACTCCGCATTGATCCATATTTCTAGGACAAAAGTTTTGCCGGCATTGCAGTCAGCATCTTCATGTCTGACCTAAACATGCCGACTGCAATGCCAGTGAAACTATTGTCTCAGAAATATGGACCAACAGCGAGTAAATCTTGAAAGACTTAAATCTTTATTCCAGGTGAATCTTATTTTACTATTTACCATCACATGATTGTTTTAACAATGTTCATTACAGAAGATTATCTACTGAATTAATATTATTAAAACAAATTGGTATATTTTTAGATTTACATACGTACGCATGATGTTTCATATATTACTACAGCAGCTCAACTCATTCAGGAGTCCTCTACATATGTATTGTGGACTAGGGAATTGAATGAAATTTGTATAGTTTGTTACAGTAATCAACCCGAAGGTCTGTTTGAAAGTTGAGGGCCGAGCTCACCTCGTACTAAACTGTGTATGAAATTCACACATCAGGGTAGGGGAGGAATTTCCTCTCTCCCCCTTAGCTGCCTAGTTTATCAATAATATGTGGTGCCCAAAAAAATCACATAACTTTCGTGAAACAAAGTGAACAGAGTTATCACCTGGTATTGAACACAGGTTCTCTGATCAGTAGCCCAGTGCTTTTCTTGATGGAATACCACACTCCTTTCTGTTTATATTGACTCGATAAAAAAACAAAATACATTTTTTTTCTTGACTAATGAAACTTTGGCGACAAACAATTTAAGAATAACTGAGAAGGTGACCAAAACGGAAACATTGAATACTAAGAACACAACTCAAACCCTAAACTAAATGCTACAGACTGACTCCAAAGATTTTGCCAGTTGGTATTATATTGGTCTACTACCAGATGTCACCTAAACATGCATGTATGTTTAAGAAAGTTTACACATTCCCACCAAAAATGGATGTACACAGGATAGGTTTGCGCAAACATTCAATTGGGGTGATACAAATCCTTAATATACCCAGATTTAAATTGGCTGATTTGACCATCCTGTTAGCTATGTACTCATACTGGAGCTCTAGCTAAGCATGCTCATTTGACTTACTACTTCAAAATGAGGACATTGACTTGGTTAGGATTAGTTTGTCAATAATTTTATTGAATGCTATGAAAATACAGCACATAAAGCTAAGTAAAATATTACTTTTGATCTTTGAGTAGGGGTTCAAAAGGTCATCCAGATGCCTCAATGCCATCGCTGTTGGATTTCATGAATAATAATTGATACTTGTCACAATAAAATTGCTTTATTAAGCTTACCATTGTGTGAGATCAACTGGTTCTGAATTCCAACCTGTTTCCAACATGAAGTCATACATAACATAGTTCTGTCCAATTCCTTCTGGAGTTAGTCCAATCCCTATCATTGTACTGTTTTCTCTGGTACGGCTCTCATAAACAAGCTATAATAAATCATTAGAAAGAATATGTACATCAACATTATTTTTCAAAGTCATTCATATTTATGTGATAAGAGGATTCATTAAAATGTATTATTCAGAAAAATATACCAACTAGAGTAAGAATTATTTGATTGTATCCAATTTTTTAATAGGCAAGAATGATCACCTGGTTCACTCTGTCAACAGACCCATGCAAACCCAGCGTTCCACCAAAGTTGTGCAGCATATTCCAAATGTAAGGCTGGCCAAAATAGCTTTCAAGGTTAGTATATTGCTCTCTCTGCTCTGATTGCAAATCCAGTACTAATATGCGGCCCTGAAAGATTTTTCAATGTTTGATTATCTTGCATGATCAATATTAAACAAGTCAGTTAATTGAGTTGGTTTTTTTAATCTGATGTGTTAATGAGATAACTACTTACAATTGGTACTGCAGTTAAGAAAGCCTTTGCCACCTGTTTTGTCCAAAAGGGTGCATCACTTACAAACATCCAGTTCTGGAGAACCCTTGAGAAGTGTAATATGTAAATGAGAGCCTTTGATATTTCATAGTATTAAAGATGAGAAAGACTTTTCATATATACATGGACTTTTTTGACCTGACTCTGACCTTTATGTTTAAATGTGTTCACACCTGAAGTTATGAAACTTTAATGATAACTATGAGACTACAAACTTGTCAAGGGAAACTATTTATTACTGATTATTATTGTGGTATAGCATAGAGTTGGTTACTCTATGGTAATAGTCAAGTTTCTCCTCCATAATAGGTCAATTTGGAGTTACAAAATATTTATTTGATAGTTGTGTCCATCCAAAAACCTACATTAACCAGTAGATTACCTAATAATAATAATGTCTCCTAAGCATGGAGTAGTCACATGTTATATGTTCATGTATATGTATATTTGTTTGCATTTCAATTAATGTTGTGAAGTTTAGACCCCAATTAGTTCAGGTTCAAAATTTTCATTTGATTTCTTACCATATTGCATCTCGATCAACTTCTGACATTGATGTGAAGATAGACCGGCTGACTGTAGATATGTAGTCTGGGTCATTTGAGCTTGGCGTCATTTCATTGAATGGATCAGCACTGTATATGTGGTCAGTTCCAAATTCTTTGATGATCTATCATTAGAAAAACATTGGTATGACTGGCTAGAAATTTATTGGTAGCTACATTGGAATATAATCAAAAGTTAACCTGGAAGCAAATAGGGCAGTTTCAACCTGTAAACTAGGGATAAAGTATTAAAAATATATCTTGGCAATGGAACCAACCAGTTAATATTTTCACAACAGCACTGTAACAGAAAATTGCTTGTTAAATCTTAAGTTTGACTCTTAGTTTACTTATCTTATAAGTTCTTAAAATGTTACTTTTGTACACATGTTGCCATTATAATAGGCATAAAGATTTCCAGTTAGTAGTGCTTTTTGTGTGTTTCTCAGTTTCCATGAAGTGAAATCATGGTACTGAAAAATTTTGAATTCTGCATTTTTTTGGTGTCAAAAACGATGGAGGTATTATGAAGCAGGTTCCAGCAATTACCTCAGTTAGAAACATTTTTCCTATTTCTTGAAATAATTCACTCGTTGGATCCAGTAGGTAGGGACTGGAAAAATAGTACAAGTTGGCATCTTGTCATAATATTTACATTCTAAAGCGATCCTCTCAATTTTGCATTTGCCATTTTTGGAGTTGTAAATTTATTTTAGGCAAAAGTACTTACCAGCAGTACTTGTCTGGAAAATTATTCCAAATGCTCATTTTTGTGAAATTTGCTTCTGGATATAACCTAAGAAAATGTTGAGAAACCAGGATTTTAGTAAAAAGAACCTGGTAATTACTTAACTTAAGAATAAAAACTATATCAGTGAAATAATAGGTATGTATGATAAACCATCTGAATGGAATTTTTAGGTAACTCTTCATACGAGTATGAATTTAATTAAACTGAATTAAAAACTTCACAAGTAAACAACTGAAATAAATTGTTTGAAATATTAACCAAAACAAGTATTATACATTCTCAAATTTTTTTTTAATACCTCTTAAACGCTCTCGGAACATGACCTGCAAAAGCAGGAAGCACAGGAACCATTCCCATTGAGCGCATTCTGTCCAGAATTTTATGCTGAAGTTCCAAGCTGGTTGTGTACCAAGGTGAATCAATAGAAACAGATCCCCCCCATCCACGTATGTTGCCCATACGCTCCCTGAAATAGTTAAGATATTTTTTCCTTCCTCTAGAATTGTGGTTGCATATCAAAGTGTTACAAATTTCCTCCAAATATATATAAAAAACCATAAACACAGTAATCAACCCGAAGGTCGGTTTAGTAGGTGATGGTAGAGCTCACCCATGTACCAAGCCCGACGACGTGTGAATATTCACACATCAGGGTAGGGTGGCCAGTTCCTTTCCCTGTGCCGGTTATGGTTTCCCAGGAAGATCTGGTACCCGAAAAAGCAATTAGCTTGGGTGGAGCTGCAGGTGCCCAGAGTGTCTTGCCCGGGAATCGAACCCAGGACCCTCTGGTCAGTAGTCCAATGCTCTACCCACTAGACCACCGCGACCCACAAATATATATATTTAGATTATTATTAGGTAATCTACCGGTTAAGGTAGGTTTTTGGATGGACACAACTATCAAATAAACATTTTGTGACTCCCCACCTAGCAAACTAATCTATATCAGGTCCCTCTTCATCTCGGTGTACTTCTTTCCTCCCTTCATCCCGTCCAACATCCCTATCCTGTTCCTACCCTTACCTCGCTTGCCCAACATTCTCCCCTCTATTACCCTCTTCAACATTCCACTACCGCTCAATACGCCTTTCATCCATTTTTCCTGCCTCCATAGGATTTCTCTCAACAAACCCCTCTCCTCCCCCACCATTTCTAGTACTTCCTCATTTGTTTTCCTTTCGGTTCATTTCACCTTCTCCATTCTTCTCCACACCCACATTTCAAAAGCCTCTCCAATCTACGTCTATCCTCCTGCTTCAGCGACCACGTTTCCGCGCCGTACATAGCTACGCTCCATATCAGAGTTTTTACGAGTCTTGTCTTAACATCCCTACTCAACGTCCCCGTCATCAACTCCCTCCTCCTTGAGAAAGCCTCCTTGCCTAGCGCAATTCTTCTCTTTACGTCCCTACCACTTTGACCGTGTTGGTCCAAAACACTTCCGAGATATGTAAACTGTTCTGCCTGCTCTATTTTTTCCCCGCCTATTTTAATATTTAGCTTAGCCTTTTTCTTTCTGGAAAATCGCATAACCTTTGTTTTATTAATATTGATTCTCATCCCATATTTATCGCACTGAACCTCCAATTCACTCAACAATGCTTGCAACCCCTTGGCTGACTGAGCAACTAATGCTTGGTCATCAGCAAACCTAACTGATTTTACGAATTCCCCTCCGACTTTCATTCCTACCTCCAGTTCTTCCCATGCCTCTTTAATCATTTCCTCCACATATACGTTGAACAGCACCAGTGACAATGGGCAACCCTGCCTTACCCCTCTTCCTAACACTGCCCATCTGGACTCTCCGTTCCCCACTCGCACCTGAGCAGTCTGAGACATGTACAGGTTGCGGATCAGTCTCCTGTCCCTCCAATCCATTCCTATTTTCTGCAATACACGCATTAATTTTTCCCAATTCACTCTATCAAACGCTTTTTCGAAATCTACAAAACAGGCAAAAACGTCCTGATTGTATTCTATATTCCTATCGACTAGTGATCTCATTACTGCAATGGCATCACACATACCTCTTCCTTTATATATTTAGATATACATTCTAAATATATATATAGAATGATGAACCAAACGATAATATAATATTAGAATGGGGCTACATTTTTTAATGAAAGTGAAAAAAATTTATTAACCCTTTGCGGTCCAACATCGAGTCGGACTCGACAGTCTCAGCGTTAGTATCTGGTCCAATGTAGAGTCAGGCTCGACAGAGCTACGTGCGGCATTTATACGCCTTATCAGTATGGTTCTACCATCCGGTGTCATGTGGTTGTACTTCTTAGACCTACTTAAACCTTTCCGCGTGTCTTTCTTGGATGTAATACCTTTTAAGGATATGAATACAATGAAACATGTGATGGTCGATTTTGCGTAGTTTACGATCGTAGCTGAACCAATTGAGCGTTCGTTGACATTATTTTTCAGTGTTTTTCAACTAACTTTGGAGGTTTCTGCAACCTTTAGGTTAGTTCTTTTGTAAAATTACCTAATTATTAGAATGTATTATTATTCCGTTCCAAATATTGCGCACATTATGCATAGAAATGTGCCTGGTGGAAGAAGGGAGACAATCTATATATGTGAAACTTGTGACCGTAATCCTGGACTACATGTGGGAAATTGCTTCAAAAGATACCACACGCTTAAAGATTTTAAAGAATAAATTAAATCATTCGATGTGCTTCACTATAATAAAGAGGAAACCCACAGTAAAAAAATGCAAATATGAACAATAAAATATACAACATTAGCATCTGACGTTTTATTTCTTTTTTTCCAAAAATAATTTGGACCAGACTGTTGGAATTCCGAAATAAATATTGGACTGCAAAGGGTTAATCATGAATCTGTACTTGCTTCATGAAATCAAAATGTGATTATCATTTTTTATGTTACATAAAATAACATATCTTTCAAAATTCTAAAGTGTAGCATTAGTATGAAATTCATACCTAAGAGCTCAAGCTGAAAGGAAATGATTCAATTGTCTGATTCACTTTTTTCTTGAGACAGATGCTAAAAAATCATTCAGGCCATCTTTGACAGACAGAGAACGATTTCAGAATACTTCCTTCTCCTGGTTACATATCTCACACCACTCTGAAAAAAACATTTGACCTGTCCTGTAAGTGGCCATTGTTCAAAGATTCTCCTATGCCCAATCGAGTCTTATGAGTTATTATTCCCCTGCTTAATCCTCATCTCTCTCCTTTCTCCCTGCCTCACTATCATTGGCCATTGAAAATCTCTCGATGTTCTTATTCAACAGGCAAAGTGGCTGAAGTGTTCTTCACTTAGAATTAGTACCACCACTAAAAAATTCACTGCAGCCACAGACTGGAAGCACACTATGTGCCACATTGCAAACCACAGTTGAGCAAAAGTAGCACTGTAATGGTAGAGATTTTGGGAAGAGCTAATATTTTTGCTGATTATTATTTTTTGAAATATTTTTAGAAAAGGCTAATTGACAAAATAAAGCACTCTACGAAGATCTGACAAATTAATAGTTTAAATATGCTGTTCGTAAGTAGTAGACGGCTTCAACCAACTGAAAAAATGCAACATCAACATTGAAATTTGAGTATTAGCAAAATATTTTTGGTATTTCAATCCAGTTGATTGTAAAATTTACATTTATTTTCAAAGTAAAACAATTTTGTAGAAAAGCTTTAACAGGCCAAAATTAATAGTAATAGCAACTTGAAGATTAGAGAAGAAAGTTTGTCTTCCACTGACCAAGCTAAGAAAGCTGGGCCCGCAAGGTGTTCCTCAATTTCTTCTGTTGTCATACCCAGCTCTTGATAAATCCTTATCCAGATCACCTCCTGAGCTGTTGGAGCTAGTGGAAGGGTAATTCCATTCATTGCCATCCAGTCTATGTGCTTCTCCCACTGGGACCAATCCCACCACACCCAACTGTAACTTGCCACACACACATTACCAAAGTAACGAAACCTGAAATAAGTACAAAATTATATGAGTTCATATAAGGAATAAATATTTTAAAACAACACATTCATTATGAGCAGTTGGCTGCAGATAAAGCAGTTCTCATGCTCAAATCCATTCCTTATTTTTATCTTTTATCTCAATTTATTTTCAACGTGCATCGGAAGAACCAAGTAATTCATATTTTGCACTCTGCAATTTCACTAATTCAAACATTTTTCCAATTGGACCAACCTTTTTAGAGAGAATTTATGCGAGATTCATAACTTATCATCAAAATTGAATATTTATACTACACATATAAATTAAAAAATTATTTTATTCAGATTAATACTATTATTATTTTCACATTGAGTCAGCCCATATTTATCATTTGAAGTTAATGCAGTGGTTTCCCATTGTAGTCCTTAATAGTGTTTCTAATGTGACACCCACACTTGAATGGCTACCCCACAGGGATCAGACATTTTGGCAGCCTCCTTCTGAGGATCTGTGGATTACCTTTTGCTTGGTTTCTACCCATTGAACTATCTTGCATGGGTGACTCTACAAAAGGCAATCGTCAATTCCTCTACCAATACAGATTGAGGGGGTCAACATAATGCACAAGCTCTTCTGCTAAATTGAGAATATAGTTCATGGCAGGTAATAAAAGTGGACAGGAAGATATTTTAGTCAGGTTATCAGATAACCAAGCAATAACAAGTCAGACAGTTGAGGGATTGCAGTAAGTGATGGGTGCTCTACAGGAACTATGTGAGAGGTTCTGAGGAAGTTGGAAAGCCAAGTCATACACTAAATTAAGAGGGAATATACTAGAGCAGCTGGAGAAGGTAATGTATTTTGGCATTGTTTTAGAGGAAATTGGGGATAGTAGTGGGGACATTAGGAGAAGAATTAGGAAAAATAAGCATCTTAAAGAACAGAATTGATGACAGGCATACTAAGGAAAGATGTGAATCAAATAATCATAAGTACTTTATATGGGCCATTGAAGTGAAACCTGGTCTTTAAAGCAAGAGGATGAGTATAGATTGAAGACTTTTGAGGGGTGGGTATTTAGAAGAATGGAGAAAATAAGTTGGTTGGAGAGGAAGATGAACAATAAAGTTTTCAATGTGATAGATGAAGAGATGAGGCAGTCACTCTGGAAATCCTTGTGACAGAAGGTAGAATATTATCTAACCTGGGTAGAGGAAGAAAGATAATAGGCTGTCAGGTACACTAAGTAAACTAAATTTGCTGGGGAAATATGGAAAAGTCAAACAAAGTGGGTGGAAGAAGCATTAAAAGCTTATGGGCTGTTTAAGGCAGTAGTGGAAGGGGGAATGCTGGGTAGAGGAAGGAAGAGAATAAACTTTCTAGACAACATGAAGGCAAGCAGAAGTTTTGAAGATAAAAATACTGAAAGGCATGAAATTGGAAATTCTCAAGGCAGAAGGAAATAGTAAATAGAGACTGTCCAAAACCCACCTTTTAATCGGTAGAATACTGTGAAACATTTCATCTGAATATTTGCTCTATTGATTGGTTGTATTAATGAATATACTTGTCAGCACAACAATTTGTAAAATGACAGAGTAATGATTGAACATTTTGATATCTTGGTCATCACCAGGCCCTCAGCACTGAAGGCGAATTCCAATTTTACTCTCCTGTACAACCATAGCATTAAATTATTAAGAACATTAAGGTTTAGGGTCTTATTTGGTGGCACGAGATACTTCATATTTGAAGTAAGATCTGGTGCTTTCCTGGCGTATGATCTTGGTGAAGTTTTCTCGTGTCTTCAACCGGGTCAGAGGTTCCATGATGACCGACGTTTCGATGCATTGTCCTCAGGGATATCATCCCAGAGGACGATGCACGAGTCGAGCATCGAAACGTCGGTCATCATGGAACCCCTGACCTGGTTGAAGACCCGAGAAAACTTCACCAATATTTCATATTTGTCTGAGCCAAGGATCATCCCTGGATAGCCTTCACCACGGACAATTTTGTTTAATTAATTGTGACGAGTAGATAGCAATGAAGAGATTCTTGGGCACTTCCTTACCTGTCACTTGCTTTCCGACTTATTAAAGCGTCTGGAAGTATTTCAGGAAGGTTAAGTTGATTTCCATCCCATGATACATGGCATTTGCAAAATTTCTTCAGGTAGTACTGAAGGCCATAAGATGCAGCAATGCCACTTGATGCAGTAATATTTACTGACCCATCTTTGCTCTCCACCTTTTGGGATTTTCTCATTTTAATGTGTAAATAACATTGGTATTTTGCATGTATATATGGTATGTTTAAATATAGCTTATAAAATAAATTGTATATAACTAAATTAAATTGGTTGCCTTATTACAATAGTAAGGTAACAAATATAGTTATTGCTCAAGCTGCATGATGTTTATGAGCATCTGCTGTCCCTCAAGAGTTTCTAAGTTTTATTTATTTCACTACTTAATGATAATTTGAACAGATCAAAAAGTCAAGAATTTTGTCTATAATTCAAAGCAAAGGGCACATAAATTACTGTTTTAATACTAATGATATACCCTAAGGTTAATCTTATTTGGTAACAATGGTTTGGTGTTATTACTTGAACTTTCATGTATTCAAAAGGGAAAAATGAAAACCATTTGAATGAGAGACAAAGTGAATTACTTGCATATTTTTAAATAATTTTTCATATCAGTTAATGAAATTCAGGTTCAAAGTCGAATAATCATCACCTGCAGTTGCCTTTTGCAATGAAAGGAAAAAGCCATAAAAATGGCAAGAATTCTCGTTAAAACCCATAGTAATATGGTCATGCCCCCTCCCTTGAAAACAGCCTGTCTTTATTGAGAAATTATCCTCATATATTTGCGTAGGTACGAAATAATTTCAAAATTTTCGTTATACTATAACCATGCGTGAAACCATTTTGCGACCGTCCTATAAACTCTATAGCCCAAAAGTAATATAATCACTTGGATATGAAAAAATGAAGGTAAATATACATGTAGATAGTAAAATTAAGTACCAAAAATTCGTCCTTTTCATTTCGGTTGTTGGGCGGTGTAATGAAAACTTTGAAAGCACCAGCTCTTGATGGAATTAGCCTATGGATTAAATCATTCACGGCCCATTGCTGTTGTCTGGCTGTAGCCGACGGTCTTACGCGTCTCAACGATGACTGATGATCAGCTTCATAATTTTCAATTTTTCCGGCATCTGAGAACTCTTGGGCGAACGCCGGATGGTGGAACCTAGTGTTGGCCTCACAGGTGAAAGAAAAGTAAAGTAACAACAGAAAAGAAATTTTCGGCAGAGATCCCATGGCGTTCGTAAGGATAGGCAGCCGCTGTAACGTTGTGAGGCCCTGTGGGGCACTTTGAGGAATGAGTTGAGTTTGGGTGATTATTCAATCCGTCGCGCAGCTGTTCTTATCACATTGTAAAGCCGACGCGACCTTGGAGATAATAAAATCTTCGTACATTATGTTGCCCACTATGTTTTTTCTTCGCCGTTGTATCTAAAAGTGGGTTATTTACTTAATTTCCATTTCAGTACCTTGACAGAGTAAACGGTAAATCGTCTAACGTTTTCGAAAATAGAAAGTTTGAGGCATAAGCAATCAATGAGGGCCAAACCCAAATAGGCAATGTGAAAGAGTAGGGTGCATAGATCCTGAATATTCCAATGATATCCTTGTGAAATAATTTGAAAACAAAACGACAGGAGAGGAATTATTTCGGCATTCCTTTGTCACAATATGAGAAATTTACATTGACGTTAATTAACCTCAACAAGATAAATGAGTTAGCCACTATCAGGTCTAACTTAAAATCAGTCGAAAGAAAACTAGAAAATTAATGTTTCAGAAATCGCATTTCTTGACATATGAAATTTATTATATTTACCTTTTAATCAAGCGGGCCCTTACTACAGGGGGGGGGGGGATTTCCCTAACGATAGCGCCCGATGCAATGTGATTTAGCATGCCATTATGGCATCGGCTATGTGTAGTGGCATCAAAAGGTATTCCGTAAAAGTCGCCAATGCCATTTCTATTTACTATTTGAATGTTGGGCCCATGACATATTTTTAACGCTGAAATACCATCAACAAATATATTGCTTTGTGGTAGTCATTTGTCAAAATCGTCATGCTAAACACAATGTAAACATCAGAATTCAGTTCGTTAATGCGGCTGATTATTAGTCCATTGCTGCAGACAGTGAATCTATGAGTTTTAATAATTTCAAAGAGAAGGCCCTGGGATCAATGAAAATATTTTGTACGCTATTTATTAGTTCTCTACGAATCTGGAAGATTGTGGTTGTGGGGAGAACATTGGGTAAGTGAGGAAACGGAAAGAGAAGGATTAGGATGTTGGACGAAATGAAGAGGGGCTTACTTCAGGGTTTGATGTTAGGTTGTTTTGATAGAAGAGGCAAGTAAATGCATCGTTGTATAGTTATCTAGGCTGTCCATATAAAACCCTACCCTTACCGTTGGATTATCATTAATAACGATCACAACACTATAACTATATGCCTATGTCAGCAATTTGAGGCATACCTTAGATTTCACCGATCAGCAATTTCAAAGTCGTCAATGTGCCTAATGAAGAAATGCCATAGCACATGGCAAATTGCAACGTCACCACTATTTATGATTATTTGACAAACTTTGATTAAATTAGTTGGTATTGTTGGACGAAATATCGCTACATGACGTAATCATTTGATATTTTTGCGGAATGAATTTGGAGTTCAATTTTTCTTTTACAAATTTAACAAAATTGTATTTTGTACAAAGGCTTCTTTCGCGCGAACTATAATATAATGTATGGCTGAAGATTAGTACCTGCGAGTTGTTATACAGAAATTCCGTGCCCACAAAACTTAATGCGCGTTAAACGTAGCTTGGGTTACGTTTTTGTAAAGGAAGCAATTTCTGTGCTCTAGAGCTACAAAACCAAGCTAAAGAGCGGAGATAGGAATTCATTAATGAAGGTAGTTCTACACGGTGCAACGAAAAGGATAAACGATACCTTAGCTTTAGTATACTGGTTAAAAGAGTCATTGAACAATTTTTTGGGGTTATTCATTTAAATTCATACCTATTTTTGCTCTTCTTGAAATCTCATTAAGTTAGTCGATTAACTTCGAAAAGAAGAACAGACACGATGGAAAAGTTCTAACTCTGCCTTTTTTTACAGCTCAGAATGTTGTTTGGATCGTTGCTGCGAAGCAGCGCTTCTGGATCTAAAAGCCAGAAAAATTAATTTCGTTACTAGCCAAGGAATCTGCTTTAATATTGAAAATTTGTAAGGATATTTTTTCTCTCTAGCTTTCCTGAATTACTTACCTAATTTTCCCCTCTCTCTGGCCACTGGTGTGTGGCATGACAGAGGCTAAGCACAATTCGAACTATTACTTTGGATGGTGCGCTGTTTAAATCTAAAGCCAGTAGAGAGTGAAGTTCATTGCGATTTTCGTTGTGTTGATTATTATAAAAGAATGTGAACATTTATGAAGTAAAACCGAGATAGTAGTTGTGATACCCCACCGCCTGACGACTCCGCCATTCATTCACCATTAATAGTCATTGAAAATTCGTGATAAAGGCGCATATCATTTGCATAGATAGTCTATTATCGTAAAACGCAAAGAAATTAGCAGATAAGAGATTCGAGTGGATAGCTGCACCTAATGATTCTTTGGTCGTGGCTGCACTGGGAACCGATTGATCCGACAGTTCAGAACCTGTCGGTGTATAAAGAAAAAGGTAATAGGTAGAGGTCGAATAGACAATACAAATGTTTCCCATCCGGATATAGTGTACCGGCCGCATCCCCATGGCCGCTCAGTCGAGGGGAAGTAACATGGAGGTCACTTTGCTCCGTAGATGACCCCTAGCTCTCTCACGAAGGCATTAAATACACCGGAAAAAATATCTGTGCCGTGGGCTGATGCGTCAGTCGTTTCTCTCTCTACGTATCTTGCCAACGATGTCTGGAACTTCTTCGTTTGTTTTTCTGTCATTTTTATTTTTTCCCATTTTTTCCACACCTCAAAACATCTAATCTACGCTTACCCTCTCGTCTCAAAGGTCAATTGATAAAGTCGTCACGAAGAAATTATTTGGAGAATCGAAATACCAGCATTTAAGGGAGAAAAAGTTAATTGTCTTCCTTCTTGTTCTCCGAGTTCTTTTAAATTTTCCTCGGCATCATTCACGCCCGTTTTCCTTGTATTTCTTTTGACAGTTCGCATGATTTCAGTTTACGAGTAGCTTCTCTTTACTTTTGGAACCATACATCATTCTCGGATTTTGTCCTGTAGCTTTCCCACTTTTACTCTTGTTTTAACATTCTTATCTTCCTGGCCATACATCTTCTCCCCAAATCTACGTTTGAAAATATCAAATTGTAGACTGTCCGGCTTTCAGTGCCTCTCAATCCCCCTGTGTTCTTTCCAAACGCCCTAAGCCTCTCTCATCAGTAAAATTAAATCAATCATGCTCTTAGAATCTACTCTTTGCCATGCGTTAAATCAATAGATGCTTAAACCGTATTCAACAAAAACTAACCTTGTTTATGCATACTCTCAAAAAGTTTTCTCCATTATTTTTCTTACGAGAGTCACCAAAAGATTCGACGCGTTTTCATAGGAATCTCCTCAAATGCCTCTCCAACTGTTCATATCTCCTAATGGTACATATCTTTCACGAGGGTCACACTCATTCGTGTCGTCTTTCAATTAGCCCAGAAATCATATTTCACGCTACATCTCTTCATCTAATGGTGCATGGCATTCTACAGACGTTCGATTAACGGCTTTCATATGAACCCAGAGCAACCTAGGGAACACTAACTCTCTTTTCCTTACTTTCTACCCAGCGCTTTCGTTCAGAAAAAAAAGTCAAAATAGTGCCTGACGTGCTGTCGTTAACTCCCGACCATAGTGCTATTCCATTTCCATTATTAATTTCTACTCGTACATGGCAACCTTTGCGCTTAATGCCAACACCAGACGTCAATTCGTTATGCGCTCATTTCATTTATCAACGAATGTTTCTCCTTTTCATGTACACCTTTCGTGTACCAAGTATCAGTAGTCTAGGTTCGTTTATCGATGGGCGACTTATCGTAAAAACATCCTTTGAAAACACTCAGATTTCCATAAAATATCCTCGGTTTAAACTCAGTTGCTATCCCATTTTCTTATCGTAATTTTTGGCCGAGTTGTTGTAAAGAGAATGTTTTCTAACGTCATTAGGACACATCAGATACTGGAGAGGTTTAAATCCTTAATTATCTTAACAGCGAAAAGTTGTAAATTATTCGATGATAAAAAAACGCATACTGTTATCTATGGGTATCGTACTTACATTCCCCTTCAAACCCCACCTGGTTAAGAATTCCAATTACGATACTCCATCCACCGTTCATGTGAAGTCTGATAATTATACGGGTTTTCGATAAGCCTTCTATATCTCCAGTATACTCCTATCGTCAGTTAGCCATTTTGTAATTCTATCCGATTTACTCTGTTGCTTCTCTCCTTAAAATCCACCAAAACAAACAAACACATCCCGATTGTATTCTATATTCCATTCTATGAGTGACCTCATTACTGTTATAAAATCGCTTGTGCATCTTCCCCCTTTAAACCCCCCAAACAGTTCCTCCCCCGAAGTGATCGATCATATCCTCATTTCTTCATCCATTTGTTGATAATCCTATGCACTGCCTTACCTGCATGCGAGCTCAAACTTAATTTCTTATAATCCCTACACAGTTACTGCTTTTCCCTTTTTTGGTATGGAATAAATACTTATCTAACGAAGTCCGTGGGTCTACTTACTCTCATATTCTAAGAATGTACTTATAAAGATATTTCCTTCCATATTTTCCTAAAGCTTCTAGTAATACTGGTGGGATGTTATCCATATCCACAGCCTTTTTCCTTTTCATTTCCTCTCCATCTCGTTATTAAGCACGCCTGGACGGTAGCTATTCTCATCGACTTCATATTCTCTTTATACAAGTATATCGTAACTCACCGACCTAATATCAGTAATAAATGGCTATTTTATGTTCTATCCACCTTGCCTGAATCTTTTCTGCTAAATCAATATTTTATATTTAAGACGAGGTGTTACTTCGCTTTAGTTAGGCAAGGTATTAAACACGTGACAAGTACATGAGACCCATAGGAGAAAATGATAATTAAAGAATTTGATTAGATTCACACAATATCCTCTAAGTTTGTTAAAAATTATTACGAAAAGCGGGTATACGTCACAGTTATGTCGAAGGATTTAGGCTGGGGCCATCTCTATGAGAGAGCAGGCAAGACTCAAGACTTTTAGAAAGAAGGAGGACACCTGAGTTTTCTCGCGACACCTTATTATGGTAACTAATCATATCGTTAAATTCGACCACCGGGATAAAATACGAGAGATGGAATTCGTCACGTTGTTTCCGCGCACGATAAGCAATCATATACCCGAGCTTAAGAACCCGAAAAACTTTAAAATACATGAATACTAAAATTTAATGAATCGATCAAACGCAACGATTATTGAAGAATTTATATTGGAATGTATGTGCGCAAGAGCTAACATATTTTCAAGTGCACGCATAAATTCATATTTCTGCATATGCCCGGCGCCCTAACATTTCTCACTTCACACTCTTGGCATTTTGTAGATACAGACTTCTCATAGATTTGTTTGGATATTCCTTTCCTGCTCCCAGCATTTAGTCTAATATCCTGTAACATGCGCCAATGTCACGCTTTCTTAGTAAACTCTCCATATCTACCAAATAATCTTTCAACCACATTTCTATCGCCCAGTTAGTTTCTCGTCTCCGTTTGTATTTATCAATTATTATTGATTTTACTTCTTTTTGCTTCTCTTTACTTTCTATCTTCGTGTTTACATCCTTTAGTTTCGTTATCTCGTCTACCCTCCTAACCTCTCTAATGTATGGCTTTCTAATTAATTACTTATCCGTCGTTTTTATTATCTATTGTTTCATTTTCGGTTGTCGTAATGGCCTTTTTTAGAAATTTCCGTCTTTCTTCTACTCTACTCTTCCCTTGGTCATTGTCAAGGATTTATCAACGGCTTACTAGTAGTCGCTTTCTGATCTTCTTGAATTCGATGTTACATTTAAAAAGTACTAAGTTAAGATCTGAACATTCATCTGCTCCCGAGAAGCTTTGTGAATTGATGATACTTTTTCTGGGTGTATTTCTAACCATAATGCAATCTAACTGATAATTAAATAAATCTCTTTGCATCTTCCGAAATATTTCACTTGAGCGCAGGTCTATTACTGTGTTTAAGTCGAGTGTTAGTTCTAATTTAGGAATTACTTGTCCAAAACTGTTTATATCTCCCCACGATCGTTCCGTAATATTAATTCATACCCCTTTCACCCTTATGATGCCGTTGATTTTGTCATTTGAAATAAATTTGTATCACATGTTTGTTTTCTGTTATTTTATTTTGTGTCGAACAGCTCCGGCCATGAATTTGAAATATATTAATATATTAATACCTGTATATTAATGGACACTGGCCAAATAATAAGAATATTTTGTGCATGTAACTTCATTTAAGATGCCTACGAAAGAGCCAATCGACTATTTTACTGTAAAAATGTATCTTCGTATATTTATGGATATGGATATACTATATCCATATTGTCGTTTTCCATAGCTGGAAAATATTCTATGGGGTTTGTGTATTGGAGTTTCGAGATTAATAAGTGGATTGTTTACATGTACGACGTGGATTCGTATGGCAACGTAAATTTTTATATCGACGTTGACCAAAGGTAACATCTAACCTAAGATGTCAAAACAATAGAATCTCAATAATATAGTAGCACTGTTAAACACAGCCTACATCCAGCCAGTTACTTTGCCATAGAAATTAGAATAGGTGCTTAATTAAAATAAATTCTTTTGTATGGTGTGCGACAGCTAACGATGTCCTGACACGGCAATGAAGCTGTTATCAAAGTAAGCAAATTTGCGAAATTGACGGATGGCACCTACGTATAACGGTTATTAACGAGAGAATTGTCCCTGGCTCTTATTTTGCACATTTATAAGCGATTCGGTCGGCCATTGTCGATCGTTCGGGATTTTAAATATTCATAATTCACACATCAAAGATGAAGAGTGAATGAAAAAGTACGTATAGATCCGTATTATTTCGGTCTTATACCTCAAGTGGACCGAGTGAGCCTTTTTCCACCATTCTTCTTTTCACTTTCCAGGAACTCGACTCCTCCCAGTCTTCCGTGATGTTCATAATTCAGCGACAAAAGTGGTAGGCCCGCCATATTGCCAAGGATCTCAAGCCGGTTCAGGGACGCAGGGAGAGATCAATGGAGGAGGGAGTGAAAAAGATCTTGAGAAGCCAACGTTAAAAGAGGTTGTCTGCCTCTAAAATTTGATCCAAATTCCGTATTTTCTCATCATTAAACTATGCAGTGACAATACATTTTTCTGTCATTTATCTTTCAATGAAACGTAAGCAATAGGATAAAAAAGTAGAAACCTTCGATTTCACATGAAAATGTTTTCTTCGCCATTAGAGATTTCAGTATATTTTATTGGTTCATGAAAAGATCTCTCTACCTTTTATTGCATAGTCCAACTTTTACATAATATTGGAAGGAGGGAGGGGAAAGGTTTGTTTGTTAGATACTTACGAAAAGATGGGCCGCCAGCGAGGGTTCGGAAATTGGAGGCTTTGTGTTCCCGCTCCTAAAACCAAGCCACCTGTAGTGTGATATTAGCGACGGGCTGATGGAAAAGGGAAAACACCGGGGTTTCGTGGGGAGGAGGGAGAATGGGCTCGCCAAGTGGTGTTTCATGGGGGTCTGCACCCTTTTCCCCTCCCACACTACGATTTCACTCAGTGGATCATCCATTATTGGATTATTTTTCATTATTTTCCTCCTTTATTGAAATGATATTTCTTACCCATAATTATTACTCCTCTCTTCAAGAGAATGCACTTCTGGACCGTATGGGTGGGTGCCACCGATATTAATTCATCACAATGCAATAGTTTTCAGCTTCAAAAAACATTGAATTTAGACAGGTATATAATCTCACTTGTCTCACAATCTCAATTCTTCTCATAGCAACAAATCAATTCGTTGTCGCTTCCTCTTACGACTTTGTCTGCGACTGGTAGGAATAGTGGTGTACATGGCGAAGTTTCTTCCGCCGTGACAACATCCTGGCTATCGAATGGCTGGCCGCATATTTGATTAACGCCTTGTCATGTGATCCGATTGCTGTTTCCCAATGGGATTGAATACCTCTTGGAAAGCATGTTATATGATCAGAAATAGGCGTAAGTGAACTGAACGAATGTCAACTAGAACGGCTACCGCTGAGATAATACTGGAGACAATATAATAACATTTGGTATAAAATTAGCATAGTGAAATTTCAAAGGTGGTAGCACATAGTTCAGGTGTAAGTATTTTGTAGATCTGTGCCTCATATCAACATGGAGGTCTGCATGTATCATAATATGTGAATTTAAATTCTCTTATCGAGCAAGAAAAGTGTCTAGTTGTTCGATAGTAGTATGATTTCAAGTCACAGTTTTGAGACTGGCACAGGCAAGCAATAATTATATTATTATCCCTGATATCGCGGCTTTCTCAAAATGTAACTTTTTACAGAAGGCTTCAAAATTTAAAGGAAACTTATCATGCATATAAATGGGTACATCACCATGTTTCACCAATGTTCGTCAGTACATTTATGGCGATGAGTATGCTATTATTTTACACAACTTTATTTCTTTAGAGTGGAGTGTTCAATTAAACATAATTCACCATACTGTTTTGCAGAAGATATTACTCCTAAGTCCCAGTCCTTCTTTCTGAGACGTTGAACATTGAGGTAATGGTTAATACAGGTGTCAAATTGATTAATTGTCAAAGGTGTAATGGACGATCGGCAGAAATTCCAGCAACAGCAGCACCTGCATTATCTCATGGTCGCGTCACTTCCTACTTAAAGAGCCGTGTGTTTAATGGGATCGATATTGGAAACAGGTAAGGAACTTTATGACTCAAGACCAGTTTGGCATTGCGATTTGAAGGCACGGGAGTCTCCACTCTGTTATTAATGCTTTGATATGTATGATTTTTGGACTTAAACCGGAAATGAAAGAAATAGTAACTTTGTGATTCCACTAAAAATGTATTACGAGACGACATTTAACGTCATCTTCAAGCTAACTTAAACCGGTATTTTATTAATATGCCCATTTTTGAGGAGAGTGTCTTGCTTGTATGAATCGTCACTAAGGTCATAACCGACACCGAATTTGAAGGAGCTGACATATTCGTTTTTGGGGATTATTTCACTCAAAAAATCATACATTGGAAATCTAGATTTGATTTTATTTAACAAAAATCACTATTGATGATACGAATTAGGTAAAATTAAGTTTTACGTGGTACACCAAAGTAATTTTCTACGTTGTTTTCATCAACTCTATTTCTAAGAATAGAACATTTTTTAATATGAATAGTTCTCGTATCATCACACAACAACTAGGAACCTTCATCATTTAGGATGTAACCCTGTAACAACAAAATGGCTTCTTTGTATTATACTCCAAGCAGAATGGTTTTGTTCTTCAATGGGGCGAACTACATTGTTTGTGTCACTACGAGGGTCATCCGGAAAGTAGTACCCGTTCGTGCCGCATGAAGTGCTGACGACGCGAGTAGCCGCTGGACGAGGTCAGATAGCTTCAGTGGCTTGTCTGCCTTCTCTGAGCCAAGTTGCGTGACGCTAGCATTGCCTGTGTTGTTTCTGTGATTGTTTACAATGTTTAAAAAAATTGAGAACGCCGCCAGTTGTGAAGTGAGGGCAGTGATTAAATTCCTCAATGCAAGAAACGTTCGCCCATGTGATATTTATCGCCAATTAAAGGAGGTGTATGGAGACAATGTAATGGACGAGTCGTCTGTTCGGCGGTGGTGTCGCAACTTCAACATGGGGAGGGGGAACACACACAACGATGAGCGTTCGGGGAGACCGTCTGTCATTACAGACCAACTGGTGAGCTCAGTTGACGAATTCGTGAGGAACGATCGGCGCGTCACAATTGATGACATCTGTGAGCATTTTCCCAATGTTTCTCGAACAATTGTTCATGAAATTGTTAAACACCATCTGCATTATGCAAAAATTTTTGCAAGATGGGTCCCTCGCATGCTTACAGATGAGCACAAAACCAAGCGTATGGCTGCAGCACTGACGTTTTTGGGACGTTATTCTGATGAAGGAGACTCTTTCTTGACTCGCATAATTACTGGTGACGAAACATGGGTTTGTTATGCATCACCTGAGAGTAAACGACAGTCAATGGAGTGGCATCATGCTCATTCACCAAACAAACCAAAAAAATTCAAGACAGTTCTGTCCACCAGGAAACTCATGGCAACCATTTTCTGGGATCGACGAGGTGTATTGCTTATTGATTTTATGGCCCGTGGAGACACTATTAATGCCAATGCGTATTGTGAAACATTAAAGAAATTACGGCGGGCAATACAAAATCGGCGGCGAGGTCTATTGTCTACTGGTGTCATTCTCGTTCATGACAATGCCAGGCCTCATGCAAGCTGGGATAACACAAAAACTTTTGCAGCAATTCAAATGGGAAACTTTCGACCATCCACCGTATAGCCCGGACTTGGCCCCTTCAGATTTTCATCTCTTTACAAAGCTTAAAGACTTTTTGGTAGGAAAAAGATTTGACAGCGATGAAGAACTTAAAGAAGGAGTGACCCTGTATCTCAATGAGCTGGCGGCGAAGGACTATGCAGCAGGAATACAGAAACTTGTCACACGTTATGACAAATGCCTTAATTTGCTTGGAGATTATGTTGAGAAGTAGTTTAAAGTATCCTCTTTCAAATAAAATTTTTTATGTTTGTTAATATTTACTTTTGTGTCTTTATTTCACGAACGGGTACTACTTTCCGGATGACCCTCGTATTTTCAGTACCTCTTTTATGCTGCATCGAGTCTTTAGAACTTCAATCGGTTATTTTGTCATTGACATTTTCTTTCGAGGAAGTATTTTCACAGAGTAGAGTTTCGACAAGATTCAGGCGTTTCTAAATTTCCTCCAATTTCTTTTGAATAGGAGTCCATTTATTTTGACAATTCCTGTGAGACGCTGTCCAGGTCGTTGGAAGTAAGGCAGGAATTATACTGCCATGTGAATACTTGTTATTGATAACAAATCTGTGATATCAGCACATTGGTGGCGGAATACACTCGTTACACTTTCCACCAAGATACAAATAATTATCTGAAAAAATATTTGTCTCTTGCGAGTAACAACCATTAGATCCGGCCATCGGGCGCCATTTTTTACTGACTTTGTTGTGATGAGAAAGAGGCGTTTTGGGTGTTTCGAACGTCCCTTCCGTAGGTAAATTACGACCGGGTGGATTTTTCAAGAAAATTAATTTGCCTTTTCAGCTTTTAAATAATCTCAGGACATGTTATTCGAATAAGAGTTAAATTCTTATGAATTATATTTTGTTTCTGTTTCTCAATCGTTTCTTTTGCGTGTTAACTGTTAATTATTTAATTATCGACTTGTATCTCATTTATTTTAGTTTTCAAGGAAATTGAATTTTACTCATTAGAAGTAATTTTAGTGATTATTGATAAAATAATGTTAAAATAACGTTAATTTATTCAAAAAATCTTACGTTTGGATACAATGTTCATCACACACTTTTCTTTGATTTAATTAACTCAATAATACAGTAATCAAGCACAAAAAACAATGTTTATAAACTACTAAATAAATACCTCTGATTCAGTACAATCAGCAATGTTTTCAAAAATCAGTTACACACACTGCATATTTCATGAGGTCATAGATTTTAAAAACACAATTACATAGCAGAAAGTGTATTGTATTTCCGGCATCATCTTTATCTCGTAAACTCAATTGCAAATTCACTTGAAGGAAGAAAGAAAGAAATTTTTTCGATCGTAATTCGAGAAACTAGTTTTTCTTTAAGAATAAGACGGTTACCCTAATACTGTCATCATTTTCGGTTTTTCAAAGCAAACATTCTCAATGGTAATCTGAGACAAATTGATTACATATCAAAAAGTGCTTGAGTAAATAACTGGATGATAAGGCTGAAAGCACTTGTAAAAATCTCTTACAAAACTACTATCTCCAATGTACTTGGAATGTTACTGGTGTTGAGGGTTGAACTTGTATCGGCAGTCTCCTAAATTTACTTATCCAATCAATTTATCCTTACCAGAAGGTCGAACTTGTATTTCAAACGTAAATCCAACGGTCACGTCGCGGCCTCTGTTGCCATCAGTTGCCTTTATTTCCATTTTAATACCTAATAAAAAAGAAAAGTAATCAAGTAGAGTTCAAATTTTGGTTTTCATAAAGCGAACTCAAAATGAAAATTACCCCTTGTTTTGTTGTAATTGTGATTTAAAATTCCGCATTGAATATTGAAGTATAAATACAATTATATGTGTAGCTGGTGAAAGTAATTAACTTTAATGAAATATGCTTAAATAATCAGTGCAAATTATTTCGATTTTCTGAATGTTTCAATCACCGCTGTTGTGGTTACCTCTTAATGCCGAATTTATAGCTTGAAGTAAATAAGTCCGATGGAGAAAAAATTGTACATTTTTAATTTATTTAAAACATTTTCCTATGCCTAGAAACATAGAGCACTATTGGCTGAAGGATAATTTTAATGAGGAATAGCAATAAGTATAAAATGTGTGGCAGGTCTTACAGAACCCACCACTAGCGAAGAATTTACAGGAACTTCATTTGAATTTTACTTTGAGCGCGAATCGTGAATTGTACAAAAATGAATTGATTTTGTTATTCATGTAATTTGACATAAATTTGATCCACTAAGGAATATTATAGTATAAAATATGAAGAGATACCTTACGGCCCTAAGTTCTAACACATTAAAGAGATGGTGATATTAATTGGCATAATAGCAAGTCTGAAACCAAAACGGTCACGTCTTGATGGCTTGACTGGCAAAAATTCAGGCAATGAATTAGAAATGCAAATGTGCTGTGTCTATATATGTGAGTGACTAGGTGGTTCATTTTCATTAGAAGTCTTTATTATTATTTCATTTTCGAAGTAGCTCAAATAGGCAACTATTTGATTTGCTATTTGATATGTAACTCACCGTGTAAATCGACTAGTTCCGAACTGCGATGCATTGTTCGTTGGCAGCTCGGATTCATATAATCTTCTTGCTCCCCATTCTCGATGGTGACTTGGCATATGCACCCCTTCAACCAGAGATAATGGATGCCTTTCATTTCTCTCTCTGTATACTTGTTTGAATTGGTCCAATTGATTCATGTCTACATCCTCCACTACAACATCTTGCAGTGTGTCACGTGACCAGTGATTCTTTCCCCTCCTCGGATCATTGGCTTTGCTCCTTATCCCGTTGCCTGCTTTGGATCGGGAAATAAGAGATTTAAACCAAAAAATTCGGGTATGTTCCGTTGAAAACTATTTAATTAATGGATAATTGAATAATATTTATGCGATTTCCTCCTATTTTTGTTTGACTCAAATAAATACATTACATCAAATAAATACAATAAATTCTGCAAGCATCGATTATTATTGAATAACCATGAAAAACGATTATCCATAACCATTCGGAAACAAATCTATAGTTTCCACGTGGATGAACTTACCGTGGTGGCGGAGTTAATTTAAATTGTAATTAATCTCGAACATTGTTTAACCGTTAAATTATCACTTTTGGAGCGGTTAAAATTATAGGATGCGTTTTAAAAATCAAAGAAAAACTACGAACAAGCTCGAGGGTTAATATACGAATTTTCGTAACACGTGTATGCAAAGTTAATGGGTTGCTTTTGCTTTTTCAATTAAATGTGATTTGGGATATTCGAGTCGTGTTTGTGACAACATATCACCCAAATATTTATAGACTTTGGACAATATTTTTAGACTTTGATTATTTCGTAAGCTACTTAATCGCCAAAGGACGATTGCATTGATAGTATTTACATTGATTTTTGTGAATCTTAGCTTGTCACCTCGGGTATTGGTCGATAACCACTGATTTTGCGGGCCCAGGATCTTTCAGGATTTATTTATTTATTCTCTCAAACTAATTTATTAATCATCAACTTGCCACAACCCCTGTGTCCAGTTCCATGTCAAGCAAACTTGGTGTAATGCGGGAACTTGATCAAAATTACGCCGTACAAATAAGTAATTTTCTGTTACGTAAGCACTTGTTAACCATGCATCATGCAACAAATTTCATAACTCACGAAAATCAGAATTTTAGGACACGCCTTCATTCGTTTTCGAAAAGTTGGCCAGAATATTCAATGTCACATGGGATCGTTTGACCTAGGATACCCTAGGACAGTGGCCAGACTCATAGCCAACCGGGAATAGTGTTAGCCCCGCAGGATTCTCGCGTAAAACTGACCAATTTGGAAGGCCTTGCTTCCGTTGGTCCCTCCCTCCAGCCTCCCTTTCCCGCTGCCCCCGGTGTCGTTGCCGCTGGCGAAGCTGTCGCCTATGCCGCTACTGGTGCTGCTGCTTCCCTCGCTCTCTCCGTCGCTGCTCCCGCTGCTGCTGATGCTCCCGCCGCTGTTTACCCTCTTCCTCTCCTCCCCTTTCCCGGAAACGAAGAACTCGGAGCGCGGCGCGACCACCTGCCGGCGGCTCGCCTCCCGCAGCAGCGACACCTGCGGCAGGATGGTGTCCATGCGGTGGGGGGCCCTCTGGGTCGGCACCGCACTCCCGACCGCCGCCTCCCCGTTCAAGAGGGACTGCGGCTGATTTGGGGGTCCCCTCTGGCTCTCCTTGAGGACGAGTTCGACGAACTGCGTGACTCCGGGAGAGACCCTTGAGCTAGGTACGTCCAGTACACTTATCTCACCTCGTCCTGTAGTAATTACGAAAGGAATGATACACATTTCGGCTTATAAAAATATTAGTGCGGTCTCTCACTTCAGGAATAATCCTTAAAGCTAACAGTTTCAGGCTTAACTTTGTGGAATTCCTTCATGGTGAAAGTGAAATGCGCATCATGCGCAACATCGAAACCATGGTCGTGTTGTGTTAAAAGTGTGTGGAAGGGCAAAGTTTTTTTCTCTTTCTTTCACCCTCATAATCCTTAAAGTTTAAGAATTAAAAATTTTTTATCTTCGTACATAGTATCCTTCAAGCCACCGCTGGGGTGTGTGGCAGGGGGTTATTACGTACCAGATTTTGGCCCAAAATACTTTTCCCTCCTAGCGCGGTCAGACAAGGCTATTCTGATCGCTTATCGTTCGTGGAAAAATTACATCCTTAATACAAACATCTGTTCTACACTTCATCTCTCTAATTTTACAGGCATGATCTCGCTTACTGTAATGCGATAGGACTAATAATACATTTTCAACATGATCGCTAAAGAGACATCCTTCCAATTAATGCAAGAAATTTGATTTGTAATTTAAACTTCGTTCCTTGAGTGATTCCTAGCCTAGATCCTATAACAGTATCAATACGCTTATCAGTTTATCATAACAACGTTTCATAAATCTAGCTCATTTACGCTGCACGTGATTGCCTTTGGTAATCAATTCAACTTCATGAGGATCCCATATAATAGTAGCGTATTCTAAATGAGGACTAACGAGCGAAAGATAACATTTCATACCAAAATTTTCATCAATAAATATCGCATCTGTCGGTGGCATCCGAGCAGGTGGCGGCAAATCAAAAACTTCAAAAGCACAAGTGTACCCCTAAGAAAATGGTAATATTCCTGTGTTCATCCTTCCAAAAACATATAAAAATATTAACAGCGAATGAAGATACGTACTGACTAAGCCGTAGACATCAATATCCCTGAAAATATGTGTAACCATTCACGTTAAATCAATTATACCGTGCGAGATCAAACCCATACATTCAGCCATCGTTACTTAATGGCATAAGAGAGATTCTAATTGCAAACCCTTTCTAAAAATAAAGAAATCAGGATGAATATTAATGTGCAGAATGTGGCATGTTGATATATAGTAGCTACTCTGAATCGCCATTGACGCTCGGAAGAAAGTGTTCGCATGTAATGGGACTTATGGTAGGGATGTTACCTAATGATTTTAACAAGGGTCCTGTAATATGGAGAACCGTGAGGCCCAGCTGCCATTAAGTGCATTTCTGGCAAGTCTTATGATTGACGCTAAATGATATGCCTAAAATGAAAGGCAATTGCTAGACACTAAATTATAAGAGGAATTTTGTTCTAAAACACTGCCAAGGGGTCTCTTTCGAACTATTTAAGCCAGGATATGATGGGTATGACCCTGCAGAGTATGCATGTACGTTTAACGTCTGGCAATACATCTGTTTATAACAAACTTCAATGACAGTATCTCGATAAATTTTTAATGGAGCACTATTTATATCCGTAGATTTTTTTAAAAAGATTTATTTATTAGAGACAATTTACAGTGGTCAGTCTTTAAATAAAAAATACGTATTTATTTACGAGCTGTCTAGAGTATTATGTTCATTGTTTTGGTTCATTTTAAGATTGAGGTGAATTCACCGTAAAGTAGGAGAAATTGCAAGAAACCGCGGGAGAAGCCGCAATAGTAACTTTTAACGGAGTCATCCGCTACGTGTGCATTGCAATGCAACAACTTAAGAGCGTAAAAATCATTCGCCTTGACCGGGATTCGAATCTGGACAACAATTTGTTCCTTTGAAGCCCCAAAATTTCAGAGTTAAAGAGGACGCCTCGGTAGCTTAATTGGCTAAAGCACTCGGTCGGACATCGAGGGATCCGGGTTCAAATCCCGGCGAATGATTTTTACGCTCTTAAATTGTTGCATTGTAGAAGAAATTGACTCATTAGATCTGAAATAATCCCAGCAACGTAGTAGTTCCTTCCGGCGTAACTTTAGGAAATAATGTACGATCGATTGTCCAAATAAAATACTGCGTAATGTAATTCGTACTTTATTCTATTCGATCGGCTTTTGCGTTCGGGAATAAATTACAAGGTCGATTTACCTTGACGTTATGGGAAACATTACGAAGTATTTATTGTAAGGTAATCTACCGGTTAGGTAGATTTTTGGTAAGGTAGGTTTTTGGATGGACACAACTATCAAATAAACATTTTTTAACTCCAAACAAAACCCAATCCAGCAACCTCATCTACCTCAGGTCCCTCTTCATCTCTGTGTACTTCTTTCCACCCTTCATCCCATCCAACATCCCTATCCTGTTCCTGCCCTTTCCTCGCTTGCCCAACATTCTCTCCTCTATTACCTTCTTCAACATTCCATTACCGCTCAATACGCCTTTCATCCATTTTTCCTGCCTCCATAGATTTCTCTCAACAAACCCCTCTCCTCACCCACCATTTCCAGTACTTCCTCATTTGTTTTTCTTTCGGTCCATTTCACCTTCTCCATTCTTCTCCACACCCACATTTTAAAAGCCCCCAATCTACGTCCATCGTCCTGCTTCAGTGACCACATTTCCGCGTCATACATAGCCACGCTCCATATCAAAGTTTTTACGAGTCTTTTCTTAACATCCTCACTCAATGTTTCTGTCATCATCTCCCTCCTCCTTTTGAAAGCCTCTTTGCCTAGCGCAATTCTTCTCCTTACGTCCCTACTACTTTGACCGTGTTGGTCCAAAACGCTTCCGAGATACGTAAATTTTTCTACCTGCTCTATTTTTCCCCACCTATTTTTTTTACTGACTTTTAATAATAAAACCACTTTACTTTTCCACATAAACTTTTTAATTTTTACTACCTAGGTTTCGTTATAACATAACATCATCAGGTAAAATTGACAAGTCCAACACCGTATATATATACATATCTCTGGGCGGAGGGGAAGAGGAGGGAGGAAAGAAAGGATTGGTTGAGCTAAGAAGAGGGGGGCTAAAAGTCTATGGTTTGAGGCGGATAATATTATATAATTAGCTGGAAGGATATGGTCAATACAATGTTGCAAAAGTGGTTTTATTATTAAAAGTCAGTATGAAGATTTTCCACCAAGTTACGCCAGAAACTGTTTTATTTTTTTTACCCACCTATTTTATTAAGAAGAAAATAAGGCATGCGAAACCTATGTCTTCGTTTGCATTATTTAACTGCCATAAGCCCTGTCGTTAAATAAATGTTGAAAACTTAGGCTACCGAGCAGCTTTAAATAGACATAACTTTAAGTCTGACATCCGATTCGTTCATGCATAACATGCCGTTAAGCTTGAGGGATTTAAAAAAATAAAAGAACGACTTAGGTTTAAATAGATTGGGGGAGCGAGCACTTCGAAAGTTGAGGGTACAGCCCTCGACTTTGCTTTAAAAAGACTTGACCCTCTCCACTTCCTCCTTAGCCCTCTTTTTAACCATTCCTACTCTGTTGCTCTTTGGATAGCCCTTGAGGAGAGTTGAGAGGATCATAAGGGTCAAGTCTCGAGCAGGATCTTCGACCGAGTTGAACGTGCTTGCCAAGAAGCTTTGGTTTTCCTTGAAATCTAGGGAAGACGACGGTTGAAAGTCAAAGAGCATAATCAAGGAACAGTCGTATTAAGCTGCAAAATTTAAAAAGTCATTGTACATCAGAAAAAGGAAAATAATAAGAGTATATAAATTATGACAAAGTACAATTATAAATATTGCTAAGTCTGGCTTAGGTAAGGATACATCTCAACCGCTGATCGCAAAAAAATGTACATTTGAACAAACACGAATATTCTTTTCATTGAGCTCACAGAATTACGAGTTTGAGCAAACTTCAGTTAACTGAAAATAGTAGGACCTTCTAATGCAAATTTACTTATATGGTATTGCAGTTTGTAGTGGCTAAGTAACCTACTTTTTATTCCCTTTTTTTCCTTTTCTTTCTTATCACTTAGTGCCAATCAAGTTTACGGTCTCGGCATTTTTTTGTTTACATTGATTAACGACCGTAGCTACGTTCCTGATATATTTAAATTGATTGTCATATGTGTTTTTAAGAGCAAAATTTAAATGAAATTAGCAGTATTATGTAGAAATAACATAAGTACAATTATGTAGGAATGCGCCATTCCTTGCCAGAATTTATTTTTTCGCAATAGTCCAAACCAAGAGTCGCGGGTTCGATTTCCGCCTGGGTAAGCTTTTCTATACCTAGGGTTTGGGTGTTTGTAATCGTCTCCATTGTCTTCGCTGTTAATAGTCCGATGTAAAGGCTAAAAAGTGCTGTTTTCGGTCAAATACTAAATGAATAAATACGCTTTTAAATTCTCGTGGAATTACAATCATTGTTCTGGAGTGAAGCCTCGATAAAGTATTGGACGCTTTTGTTTGGTGACGTGTTTGTTAACGCACTAATAGGTCTTGCGCCGCGATGAACATGTCCTGGCAACATTAATACGAAGAATCTCAATGTGCGAATCACTTTTATAAATTCACTTGCGGGTGGATTTGATTCGATGCTTAGATTGGCATTTCGTTGGCTTTACTTACCAACAAATGCATATACATTTATTTTTGTTAAAGATTAAGGATACAGTGGAAGATTTAAAAGGGTACGCACAGATGGAGTAGAATACACGGAGACCTAATTCATGGTAGTGACACCGCAGCTGCACCAGATGAAAAAATAGTTACCAGTAATTAATTACCTCTGACTGCTCCATCTCTCATGAAGTCTCCGCTGGAGATTACATCTTCCAGTCGAATGTCCTCTTCCCTGTGGAACATGCCTGGTCCAATTTGTCTTCTCTCTTCAATACTAAACTTCTTCATACCATCCTCGAAGTCACTTTCATCGTTATCCGTATCGTAAGAGCTATCCGTGTCGCTATCGTTCACTCCTGGCCTTCGTCTTCTACGTGGGCTCGCCTGCTCCTCGGAGCCGCCAAAACAGGTCTGTAAGATCGAAAGTTAGACAGTTTATACCCGATGTGTTCGTTAAACTGGTGTTTGCATTCATAACCTGAATTCAAGAAATCTCACCGCTTATTAACTAAAGAGCGTAAAACAACATACAATAATGGCCGCACCAAACTGGAGTTCAATACGATATACGTAGGCGATATTTTTAACGTTGATAATATTTTAAAGTTCGCTCTGGATGTCCTTTTGTCACTCTCACTTCCCTCGGGCCTAAAGAGTCACCGATTTAAATCCCTCCTCCCCTTCTGTAGACATCTTTTATATCCACAAAACTATCTACGTACTTGTTATATCCACCAAACTCTTTTTTCGCCCCTTAAGCATTTCCAGTCCATTTCCTTCTGTTTGGATCAGGGTTGTGATAATGACACGACGGGAGATGAATTTATATAAATTTAAGAAAGGGTCTGCAACATTTTTTTTTACAAAATAAAATATTTTTATCTCCCGGTCATGTCGCAAATGTGACTAATTAAAATTGTGGCATTTTTTTATGAAAAACCAAATAAGTATTTTAACGCATTATAATTTCAACAGATAACTTCATCAAGACAAATTGAAATTGGTTATTGACTTTTAATGATTGAATTTATAAATATGAAACAGTGGGGGTGTAATTTTGTAGTCCTGTGTACTTAACCATTGCATGCAAAAATAATGAAATGCACAACTGCGTGATAACAGATTAATGACGCCTTTCTTTTTCGATTATTGATTTGAATCGACCTGTTAAGTAAATTCCTCGGAGATGTAATAACAGAATTTAAATTTGTTGCCTTATTGTTTTCCCGTCCGGTATTCGTTTAAATCCTTAATTATATTCATTTCAATTTTTCAATGCTTCAAAACAAATTACTACCAATAATTATGCAATCGATATCGATTAAGAAATGACTTAAGACAAGTGCCTTTGATTCTAATAGGAAAGGAGAATGGTTTCTTTTCTTAAGGAAAAAGGGGTTTTCAAGAAACTTAGAATACTATTCATCTGTGTACTGAATTTGAGGTAATATCCCTCATAAAAATTAAAATTCTCGCAATATGCTGTTTATGTATAAAGGCTGGAGAATTTCAGAGTATTCAAGCAAGAAGAATGGTTTGTGGTTTAAAAATGTGAACATTGGTTTGTGGTGATTCACTGCGCGTGGCTTTTCCCTTGAGTGACTTTTTCTAGGGCTCTATCGAATGGGCCGACGAAGGCATATCGGACGAAAATCGAATTGGGTATCGAAACGTCGTCCGTGAAAAAGCTTGCATGGTGAGCTCGCGAAACCTCCATCGAGAATGTCTGGAGAGAAAATTTCTTGGGAAACGGCCAGTAGTGGAACTATAGAAAAGAAAGATAAACTACATTGAGGACAATTGCCATCATATCCGAGCATCCTGCTCAGCAAAGGAGAAAATGGGGGCGAAACGAAACGAGGGGACCGGGAGATTAACCAAAGAAAGAAGGACGCCTCTTCATGTATTACGTTTATCATGAAATCGACCACCGTAAACCACCGGCGTAAGAAATATTTAAATGATACGACTTTAAGTGGTGTTAATTGATTCATGGATTTAATAATGGACTGTTTTAGACAGGGAATAGGAGCATCGCATGCCACACGAGTAATTTAGTATAATTAATGATGAGACTTAATATAATTCGGGCTACAGATGCGAATTCTGTCTTCGTTCATAATTAACATTCTCCCGCTTCAACATGCGAGGTGGGCATTCTGTTTCTCTTGATAAATGTCTTCAGGGAAATTCGTGTACTTCGTCGCAGTGATGTAATAAATATTAGGTCAAATCGAGCGCCGATTGGGTTCGATTGAATGGGATGGGGGATTAACAAGCAGCCAATAGGCAACACGCCATTTCACCCGCTGATGTCCTTGGTGTCAAGTAGTTCACGTTTTTAGTTCTAGGGTGATTGATGAGACCCTATCATTATTCAATGATTCTAATCGTCACATTAAACGTGAATGATTAAAAAACCTATAACAACCCTACTCATGCATTCATATCCTCAAAGGTTTGTTGTATCCCTATCCAGTTACCCTGGCGCCCAGTGTGTATTCTATTACGTCCTGATAGCTGTTATATCTTGCATTTCTCTTTAATTTTTATACATATTTTCTCCTTGTCTTTATCTTTACTTCTATTTCTACACTATTGCATTGCGAAAAATTAAAGTACGCCTTAATGCGTGCTCAATTCGCCTGGTTTGTCTCATTGTAATTTTCCAAATGGTAGTTTCCCCTTCTGCTATTTTGCATACAATCTCGTTTCTAATTTTATATCTATTGAAACGATATGAAAATAATTTCACAAGTGGGGTGGGTTTAATAGGAAAAATAGTGCCCGCAAAAATGCTGGAGGAGGAATGCAAATTCATCCTTCTCTAAAATTGTTAAATGAGAAATGTCACAGGCGTTTCGATGCTCTTACTGACTTAGTTATTTTTTTCCATAATGATCGTTTAATAAAAGTAATTAAATATATGATCTGCAAAATAAACAATTACAAATTGCATTTAAGTTAATCGTCAATGATTTCGCTTTATAATCTCTCTCTAAAAGAACTCATGTGCCTGGCAGCCAGTGACAGTGAGAATAGATCAAAGATCTAAGCGGTTTGCTCGATCAGTTTGTCCTTTCCGTGATTGTTTCAGTCGTTAACGGGAGCTGAGTAATAATTCCAAAGAGGACGTATGGGCTCAATGCTGTAGAGTAAATAATGTTTGGTGAATTAATAGCTTGATTTTGAACTATATGCGGGTATAAAACCCTTTCCCAAATAAAATAGACTGGAAAATCAATGAAATAGAAGAATCTAAATAAAGAGTAATTTCCATCTATTCCTCATTACTAGACCATTATTCTCCATTTTGGTAAATGACTATTTTTGGTCAAGTGCGGTTCAATTGATCCGTAATCTTCATTTATAATATAATACATCATCTTAAATCGTACTTAGTGAGAGCAAAGAAAAATGTTGGCATGGGGGTTTAGTCGACAGTAAAATTGTTGAGTATACTGAAAAAAATCAAATCATTCCTAAAACTGATTATCTCCGGCGAGGATTAGATGTTATTCTAACTCACTAAAAATTCATATGCATTAGCTCATGCCCAATGGTGTATCCGCCTTTATTTGGAAAAGCGTCATGACATACGCAGGAATCGTTAACATAAACCCCGTGACGGTCTGCGGAGGGCCGAGGACCGGTCGGAATTCTCCATTTTAATGATCTCGTCGTTTAAAGCGAGGAGCTTTCACGCGCCTTCGAAATTCGTCAAAGTTTTCGGGTACTGAAATATAAACAAAATCGGAATACTTGCCGCCCAAAACCTCGACATATCCGCTCTCAAGGAAGACTAGGTACATTCGAAACTCTAGGTGCCACTCCTCGATGGACGTCGGTCGGACAGAGAAGGGAGAGGCGTCAGTAATTCGAGCCGAAAATTGTATATCCCCACCGTCGGAAAGGATCCGCAAAGACTGCGCTCGGTCACATCGGTCGAGAGACGCAACACTTTTTGACCACGGCGCCCCGACTCAATGCCCTGGAATGAAGACGCCCACAGCGGCAACACGCTCCCCTCTGCCCCGACTGCCCCCTGAAACCCCACACTCCGTCCGGTCGCCTCCCATTCGGACCGCCCTCTTCTCCCAGGGACATCCCTTCTCTCTCCCCTCCCCAACCCCCACGGCGCCGACCTAACCGTAAAGACTCCGCCCCAACTCATTCTCCTGATCCTCACCCGTCTCCTCGACCCGCCTTTCTCTCTCTCTTTCTCTCTCTCCACACATTCGCGGACATTATTAATTCACGGACCGACTCACTCCCACGCCCCCTCCCGCTTCCTTACTGTCCTCGTTTCTTCCGACTCCCCACCACCCCCCTGTCCTTTCTATCTCCCCTTCCTCCCTCTGTTTTTCCCTCACACTCGACCCGTGCTTACCTTGAAACGAGCAAATCGATCAGCCCTAGATATTGAACAGAATGAACATGAGCGACTGCAAGGCGCTGGACGGGCAGTTAGCAAGTGTAGCGAAGATGATTGAGTGGACACATCCCGAGTCAATGCGAGATGCTTTACGCCTCATGAGGATTATGGCCAAAAGGAGGATGCCATCCCCTTCAAGATAAAGGTGAAGAAATTAATGAATGAGTGGCTCATCACGCCAACGATATTTTTCATCCCTCTTTTGTGAGATGTGTGAGAGCTCGCTTTTATCTGGTGAAATCTTTATGTCTGTACACACCATGCGTAGTGTACGGTGGCATGAATGTGTTTCAATTGTCGCGGCTCCACACTTCTATGCACGCGAAGATTGTGCCTGGTTCAGTCGAACAAACGCGAAAAAATGGTTTGCTCAGGAATAAACTTTTTCGCTATGTTAATGAAATGTCATATTCCATAGTTGAAAGTCACTTTATAAAAAAATGACATGCATTGTCCATGGTAAACTAAATGGGAACCCCAGGGGAAAACCTAAATACCTAAAAGTACGTAATCGATCATCGACGATATTAGGAAGCGGGATGGCATTGGCTAATATTTTTGTTGATTATTTGGGACAGGTTTTCTTTATTTGCGCTAAATCATCAATAGGATTAGTCGGAGGTGCTCAAATGTCAACGGAAGCCCTACTGCGCACTTTATTCGCTGACAGCATGTCTGCCTTCCCACCGATTTCGATACTCGCCACCCTTCTACGGTTTGGCGCGATATAAGCCACCGCATAGGAAATGCGAATGTTGTTTATTATATCAATTCTTAATCCATTTATTCGAATATTAAGACTCGTAAAAATATATTCATACATTATTCTATGCGTTAACAAAATGAATTAATGAAAGTTTGACGTTTTTTATCCACAAAATTATTAGATTCCACAAAGCTATTAAGCAATTCCTTGAACGACAAAGAATTTTTTAAAGTTCTCAGTTTCTAAGACCGCCATGACATTGAGAATTTTTTCAGGTACCATCAAAAATGTATCCCTCGTCTCTGTACTAATAATAATAATGCAATATTTACGTAATCATTCAGTGTTCACTTTCATCTTGAACTAAGCGTATCAATGAGCATTCCCTATGTTGTAAACATTTTGAGGAAATTTATACGTATTCATGGTATATTTTTTCCTCTGAGATGGACATTTCCAATTTCGCCCAAACAAAGACCTATCTACGTTTTGGATATCTATCGCCTGACCCGGTTTGAATAAAATCTTATATTATGCTTCCCTGTCCTTTATTTCACTGTGGAGATCGTGTTTACGACGTTTACGATCCACCCAAACAATCAATCGACTGAGACTCAAGGCCATCAAGGACAATTCCCTTACAAGAAGTTCCGCAGCATTCATTGGAAAAAGCGTGAATTGAGTCATTTAGCCGCAATATCGTTTGAAACAACACTCAGACCCACCGAGTACACTCGTCTGCCCCAAAATGAGAAATCTTGACGTGTTCACGTAATTGAAAGTGTATGTGTATATGAAGGTATTAGAAGGATGCTGAAACGATGCTGGACGATATGCAAAGCACTGTTACTGCTCGCACAGTCAAATAAACGTGGTGAAGTAGTAAATCGAAATTTTAACAGAATATAGGGTCAAAATTAACAATCAGTTCTACCGGAATAATACTCCTGTCGGGACCTCCGTTCAACGCGTAAATTTCCATGAGGAGATTTACTCATTCTCTGTATTTTAGGAGTATTGAGCAATTGTCCACATCGGAGTGAACGGCCGGAAAAAATCTCCGAAAATACGTGTAGATTTAATGGTTGTGAATATGAGAGATTTACTATATAAATCCTAGTTATATGTTGAAGGGAGCTATTAAAGTTTTTAAGCCACACGTGCTTTGGGAAATTGTTTGAGCAGCTCACCTCGCTAAAATATAGCTTAATTTGACCAAAACATATTACATTAAGTTAAGTCATTTTGGCTATTGTCTTCCTCCTGATGAAATTTGTCCATCCTATTCTTCGCAGCACACCATTCGATCGATTCTTTATGGCCTCTTTGCATATCCTAATGGTACAAGAATGCTGGAAACATTAGGGAATTGAGTTTATTGTCCACAATTTCTTGTAGTCAATGAAATGGCCAAAGATACACACCTTTAATTCGTTCTACTTCGTTTAATAAACCACCGAAATTCATTTATTTCGTTACTGATCTGAGTTATAAACGTAAGGACCTGAAGGACACTGTTAAACCTGGTTATCCTGAACGGATAACTATTGATAGCATGATTAGCGAGACAAGTTCATGCACGTATAATTTGTAACCTCTGCCATATATCGATGCATTTCCAGTCTCTTATTAGTGTTCATTTTTGGCCAGAAAAAATGAACAAATACTCCTGGCAACCCCACCCATTCATTCCCCAAAACCCAACTCTCCAAATTTCGCCCTTTCGCTACGAAGGCCGTGTCGGAGTTTTTTCTACGCAGCCCAAGGAACGCTGTTGTTACGCCCTAAGGCGAGATGCGAGCGAAAAAATGAATTTCCCAGGTTGACACCTTAATCCCTTTGTGGCCCAACGCAGTGGGGCGTCATACCCCTCCTCTGCCTAATGAACCAAGGTCCCTTGACCTTCGGTCGTAGGAATACCTTTCACAGCATGCTTCCACTCCATTCCATGTCCAATCAACGTTTATGAAGTAATGTTTCTGCATAAATACATGTTGTAAATACATAAATATGGATTAGAAAAAGAATTAAATATTCTTTGCTCAGCTTTTACGACTTTTTAACGGAATTCTAGCGTTAAAATTAACTGAGTTTTGCATTTACGTACATCGCGCACCATAAAAATGACCCTTTTGCTGATTTTGTTTCGCTGGGCTATGTCTAGGTTGTAACATTTTTCTGCCAGATTGCGGTCTCATTTCATACTTTTTATTTTTCTTCCACAGCAATTTTAATATTTTGTTCATTACTTCCTACAGTTTCTACTGCTCGTATACCAGGAAACATTCAAATGTACATGATCCCTCGGTTCGTATAGTCTTGATGAATTACTTGAAATTACGAATGAACCAACAACTTCCTTGTTCTATAAATTCTTTGGTTTCACTCGTAGCTTGTTTTGATGTTCCCCATGTTCAAGCTCATTTTTGAAGGCATATTCGTCTTGGAATAAAACACCAATTTCGGTGGAAGTCCATGCTCACGGCTAGGGTCAAATTTGCCCAATGAAGCATTCAGACTTTGATTAAAACATATTCATCGGGATTTAACGATGTTCAGGGAATAATTTATTTTCTCCCAAAGTGGCGTTTCGGATTGGGCTTATAGTAGTGGGGTAAATTTCTTTCTACGAAGCCTTCTTGCTTATCTTGAAACATATCGTGATAATTACGGTTTTCCCAGAATTAAATACTTTTTCTTCATGCGTACGATCAATATCGGACCCGTAAATGGGTGTGAATTTCTCTTAAACTTTTAATTAAACATATGTTTAAGGTCGAAAAACTACAAAATTATACCTTACGCGTTATCCAGAAGTAAAGGTGTGCGGAGATAGATTTGAGCCGCTGTCACCAACGGATGCGCTAGCCGTCTAACGCCACCATTTGTGGAACAAAGGGGAAAAGCGTAGAAGTGTAATAAATCGCACCTCCTCGCCAAAAAAAAACATTCTTATTCCTTTGAATTAATTCGCGCCTCGGATGTACGAAAACATGAAAAGTATGAAATTAAAGTGGTGATTATAGGGATTGAATTGGAAGTGTAATTGTAGGAATTGAAAGACAAGTTTTAATTGCACAAGTAACAACAACGCATTACTAGTTAATACTGACGCATGGTAATGTAGACGAGATTGTCATCAAAGTTAACCGTATAGTTACAGTTAAAGTTGTATTCCGTCCGGGAAAAATACACAATTTTCTGGCTTATATATTTGTGCTGTGAAAAGTGAGGTCAATTATGACTGTTGTGAAAAGTGAGGTCAATTATGACGGTGAGCTTCCGACTAGGGGAAGGATCTCGTGTATCTGGGGGTTCTCTGATTTCCCACCTAATTTGAAGAGTTCCGTGCAGCGGGGAGTTGGAGACACTTCTTGCAACTCGTAGCTTTGGGGACATGCTCAATCCTGATCGGCCGGCGCTAAAGGGGTAAAAATCCACTGGCCATTTAGGCCAATCCTCTTCAATCCTTTCAGCCTAATAAATTGGTGCATAAAGTAGGCAGAGGTGATTGTCCTGGTTATGAGGTAGCCGTCCATAATATTACTCGGTCATAATATTATGTGAAGTCTGGTTATGATATTTTGCTGCATCGATTACTGAAGTGGCAGCTTGTAAGCAGTTGCCACTTACATTTACCAACGTAAATGTGAGAAAGTATGAATAAATATTTTTTTTACCATTTCATCACTACTGGAGTAATATGGGCTGTGCTCTACACATTCTATTTAAGGGTCACATACCCTACAAAAAATGAACCATTTTTCATCTTGTTCTCAGTAAAGTTTAAAATCGGTAATTTTATTTGTCTACATAAATAGCAATTTATTTTCTTTTTGCTGCTACTACTGGTACCACCATTGATGGGCATGTGCTATTTATTCCATGAAATGACCATGTCAAGAACACTTAAAACGTATATGTATGTTTTAAATTTTGGTAAAGACAGAAAAACATATCCTGGGAGAGAAAGTAAAAAAGAGAAGTGACTTGGGAGTCTGTTTAATGCCTGTAATTTAATTTTCTGTAAATTTCTTTGCAAAATTTGCAGATTGTGAAATTTATTTTAGGTATCATTTGGTGTATGGTAAAATTCTCATAAATTTACTTGTCATATAAATTTAACATCATTTATTTGACATGCAGTGAATTTCTTAATTGATTCTCATTAATTGCTTAATGCTGTAGTGGATTTAAGTGGTACTTTGTCAGTAAGAGCTGAAATCACTCTCATGCCTGTGATACCTTTCATTGTTTCTTTCTTTTCCTTTGCCCAAGTTTTATCAATTGCAGTTCATAGACCCCCTTTCCACTTCCTGAAACTTCTGACTTGCCACCACAATGACACTGCTTACCAGCTTGAAAATGTTGATTTTCTTTAAATTGCCACCATAGGTACTTACGTTAGTTGTAAAAGGAAGATGTGAAATTTCAAAAAAGCTAGGAGATAGATTAAAATGTGACAATTCAAATTGAAAATTGTTGGTTTAACAAACAAAATCATGCCCTTGGAACAAATGTTGCTAAACCTCTTCATATTAATCCTTTATTCATAAAATTATTATTTTCAAAAAGAATAAAATAGGAGCAGTAGTCATATTTTGAGAGACATGTAATAAGTACCAACTAAAATAGTGACCATCTTAAAATCATCACTGTACTGATGGCCAATCAAGAATTAAAATCAATAAAAATATATCAAAAATTCAATATTGTCATTTCCATAAAAGAATTTATAATAAGTTTCAAATCACAAGTCTAATTGAAAAATGCATAAAATGTAGAATTGCAGCTTTTGTGAGGTAGTTTTGGTCTTCCATTAACCTTTAATTGCACCATATTTCAAGAGTTGATTCACAAACATAGTACTTTCTGCATCATAGCAGATATCCAGAACTGTTTTCCTGGAATTGAGGAAATAAATCAATTTAATTAGCTGCCATTTATAGTCTATCAGCAAATATCTCAGTGACAAAATCAAATTCATTTTGCTAAATCTAAAGTCCAAGAGGAGAAAAATCTTTTGGCTACAGATATACCATTGAATGCCATATTTTACCACTACTCTGTCAAATATCAATTCCTATTTGCGGAAAACTACAGATCATTATCTTTGACTTATGAAATGGCCATGCTTTTAATATACAAATTTAACCAGGGGACTTGAAATAAATTGAGAAGGTTTTTTAATTTATGTAAATATTTTGGAAAACCTTTGTTCAGTCATGTACCACTGTTGCCTCTATTAATTTAACTCATAAACCACTATATAGCATCCACATCTGCAGTGGAAGAACACAGTCACTGACAGAGGACCCGCTCTGGATTGTAAACTTAGTGTTTCAACATTAGTAGAATTCCTTATAGGTAGTCATATATTAGTGGGACTGCTCAATTGATTCATTAAAAGTCAATAAAGCAAGTGTAAATATTTAAAAATTGAAAAAAATTCCTGAAAGTAGTAGAGTTGGTCTTTTCATTGAATTATATTAGTAGCTTAAGGAGAGGCAGCCGAGGTCGTTTACACCATTAGGGATGGACAGGAAAGGATGAAGGGCGGAGAGAAACGTGGTGTCAGCATTAGCCTACTTTTAATGAAAGATTCCAAGGGGTCTGAAGCTGAACATTCCATCGGATGGATGGTGTACTCCCTTAAAGTGCCTTCCACAAAGCACCTCAAAGTAGGGATTGGGATATCACTGAAAAATTACTCCTGTCTCTGGGATTCAAACCTGGGCCCTCTGGGTTGGAAGCCAGTACATTAGCCCCCACATCATCCTGATCCCTGCATTGAATTATTCAACAGACTATAAGAACAAGAACAATACAACTATCCGATCCAAGCCTTAGGAAATTCACCTGTATGAGAATAAAACCAATGGCTTAAGTTTTATTGGAGGGCTTTAAGGTTCAGCCATCTAGGCTGGTGATGGTTACAGCTAATATCATTCACCCTAAAATTTGGAGGGGGAGGAACTTTAACTAAAATTATTTTAGGCTGTTTCATTACCCATCTTTGTTGAGTAGATTGGGATTAGCGCAATGATCCAGCAGACTCTGAGCTACTTCCCAGTGGCTGGCATAAACAGCATAATGCAATGGTGTCCATCCAATGTCATCCTAAATTAATAATTGAACACAAAGATATAGGGTTCTGGTAATATATTAGTCAAGAGATATACACAATAGAAGTATACTTTATCATTTTTTTCAATATGTTATTCCTTATGTATTGCCAATGAAATATTTTACATAAGTCAAAAATTAATTAAAATCAGTATTTTTTATTTGTACAATAAAATAAAAGATAAATTAATGCATATTCTGTCTTATGTTTTATCATCTAAATTTAATTTAGCATATTTGAAATGAACTCACTTGCATGTTTTGCCATGCTCCCCTTTCAGATAACAGAGAGACAAAATCTAGATGTCCTCTATAGCAAGCAATATGCAATGGAGTTAAGCCTTGGATGTCCTTACAATTTATGTCACAGCCACTTCTTATCTTGATATAAGATGAAAGAAATGAAGAAATTCATTTAGTAGTACAAAAAAACAAAGCACTGTGCAATAATGAGTACATGATGTATTCACAACAGGTGTGTAATGAATATTTCCTTTTATCTTTTAGTCCCAATTGTATACTATATTCCTCTCGATTAATGATCTCATTACTGCTATGGCATCATGTGTGCCTCTCCCCTTCCTAGACCCAAACTGATCATTCCCTAAGTAATCATTTTCCCTACCCTCTATCCTTTTGTTGGTGATCCTGAGAACAACTATGAAAGCATATGTGGGGTTGAAAGCACAAGCAGAGTGCGGTGACATAACTTCCTTTTTGAAAGTGTTTTGCATTTTAAAAAAGGAGGTTATGTTGCCACATCCTGTACATATTGCTCAGAAAAAAAGTAAATGAAGTAGCTTTTTTAAGTTTCCTTTTACAGTGCTTAGTGCATACAAAGTAGTGCAGAAGCATACCTGAAAGTGAAGCAGATTATATAAAATTTAGTGTACTTTGTCTAATTTTAGATCAGATGACTTCTTTTACATTCTCAAGGTTATGATATTAATCACAGCAAGCTTTTACTTTTTAGAGAACTCCACAATATAAAAACACATGCACATAAGCCTGACAAATGACCAGTATACACAATATCATTGAATTGAGACAAAATATTTTGGGAACATGGTGTGGCAGTTTGCTATGAAAATGATAAAACCACATGCAAAATCCATGTGCATAAAAATTCACCCAACAGTCCTCAAATATACCTACTAGTAAAATCCTTCAATAGAAAAACCCTCCTACAAAAATACAATAATTCTGGCTAACTGTACATGCTGTGATATTTGCCTCAAGCACCCAGTTCCCAAAGGTTTTTATCATTGGAAATGAACTATTTCTTTCAGTATCAAATTGATGCTTCCAAATATGCTGATAGTTTCAGAGAGATTGATTTAAAAATCTTTAATTGCAAATGTACAGTGTTCAAGCGGCCATGCTCCATAGTAACTGAACTGATTTCATAAATGGAAGGCTATGAACTACTCTCTGAAACACTTCATAAATTAGCACCATCACCAGGAATAATCATGCAGCCTACATCAAATCTTATGTTAGTTTTAGTCATACTTTAGAAATTAAAATTGGTATGTTACATTTTAATTCCCAATGCAAATCAGCTGACTAATTACCAAATAATCAGCAATTAATGTATGACCACCATAAGCTGCTAAGTGGATTGGCTTCCTCTCATAGTTATTTGTTGTTTCAATTATAGCTCCATGTTCTGCAAGGTGCTGAAAATGTGAACATTATACATTTTATTATTATCTCATGATTAATCCCTGAATTATTAGCTATGATAAATAAAACAATTAAAAATTAAAGAGCTCAAAATACATTTACTTCAATCTTTGTCAGTTAAATATGTTAAGATCTGCCATCGTTAATATGTTAGAATTATGTTTGCAATTAAGCACCTGCATATATATGCAATTGCCATATATATATATATATATATATATAAAACTTTCATCAAACGAAAACCAAATCTGTTTTAAATTGGTAGGCAATTGCATATATCTGCATTATTACATATATATATATATATATATATATATATATATATATATATATATATATATATATATATATATATAAAACCATAAACACAGTAATCAACCCAAAGGTCGGTTTAGTAGGTGATGGTAGAGCTCACCCATGTACCAAGCCTGACGGCGTGTGAATATTCACACATCAGGGTAGGGGGGCCAGTTCCTTTCCCTGTGCCGGTTATGGTTTCCCAGGAAGATCTGGTACCCGAAAAAGCAACTAGCTTGGGTGGAGCTGCAGGTGCCCGAGGCAAGGGAAGGGGATATTATTAGTGGGATGAGCATGGCTAAAAAATATCTTTAGCAATGTGATGTTTCCCTCCTGCTCACAAAATAATAAAACAGGTTCAGTGTTGGTACTGTGAAATATAATAACAGATGTTTAGCTAAATAAGGACCACCACTACTTATTTGTGTATCATACTGTTGCCACTTTATGCTCCCTGGCCTTTGTTTCAACTGAAAAAAAAGGTCAAGTCCAAAGAGCATCTTCTATTAACTCAATAATCTTCATTCTATCACTGCCTTCAAATTCTGAATACCTTTCATCCACCCACAATCTCTTGGTTTTTCAGAGTTCACCTCTCTCCTTGCCCACCTTATTCAAAACTTCAGTATCTTGTCTTCCTCTCTGTTCTGCTTATTCTCTCCATTCCTTATTACACAGATTACAGAGATTCTAAGGCACTTGGAAGACCCAAAAATAATGCTTTTTAACGAAATAATATTCTCATCCCTCCCCTCTCCTTTCAGAGAAACTGACCTTGAGGGTAAACAAATCCAACAGTTCAACATACCCATTCACCCCTACCCCTCCCATGCCCCTGACCACACCCAATGTCACGTCATAACTAAGGTATCACTGATTTTCCTTACCTTACCTGAAAAACTCAAACCCCCCCACCTTCGCCTTTCCATCCTCCCTCTCCCTCCTACGTAGCCACCCTCTCTCCTAAGGATATATATTCAACTGCTCCATGTGAACCAAACTTGTATATGGTGAAACGCATCATATCTTAAAAGATAGTCTGTGGAAAATTACAAACTCATTTAATATAGTCTCCAATCTATGTTCATTCTTTCACTACAATGACCAGGTCTATGCCTTCAATTAAATTATTCATTTTTTCATAGTATTTTTACTAAGTTTATGTCCCTGTCATTGGTTCTCTTCTTCTTATAAATACTTCTTTCAATACTGCAATAGTTCTCCTATGTCGCTAATATGTTTGCCACAGATACGTTGGTAGTCCAGCAGGATGACCCCTGGGCTACTGACCAGAGGGCAATAGTTCAAACTGCCCATCTCAGCTTTACCCAATCTGTTATTTTTCAAGTACTAGATCTTCATGGGAAACCAAAGGTGGGACAGGGTAAGGAGCTGGCCCCCCCGACGCTGATGTTTAAATTTCAAATGTCATTGGGCATAGTATTAGATGGGTTCTACCCCAACCTATTAAACCAACTGTCTGGCTGAATACTGTGGGTGGTTATTCCCACTACTACGCCCATTTTTCTATGAAATACTGCATGAACTTCTTTACGTGTTCTAGTTTATTCCTTCCTACTTCTATGCTAATCTTAACTTTCCGACTTCTTGAGAATGTCATCAATTTAGTTTTCATGTCCCTTGGGTATCTAAGTAACTATTATCTGATCATCTGGAAACCTAACTACTTAATCAATTCACCACCCACTTTTATTCGTATCTCAAGTCCTTCTCACGCCACAGTCAACATTTCCTTAGCATATCTGTTGAAAAGTACAAGCCCCATTTCTCCCTCTGCTACCCTTACCTGCGCCATATGATTCATATATAAGTTTCAAATAAGTTACATAAACCTCCAGTCTACTCCCATATTCCATAATATTACCATCAACTTGGCCCACTCCACTCAGTCAGATGTCAAGAACATTCCACATACTCCTATGGTCAAGTGATCATATTAGGTTATTAATGATGCAATTAGCTTGATATAATTTACCAACTAGGTATTTGGCTCTATGCTGAGTAAACACATGTGCAACATCAAATTCATTTCTTATATGTATAATGCATTTGTGTGTCTTTGTGACTGTTGCAAATATTTCAAGTTTTACTTTGTAAAATCCTCATAAGCAAATAACTAAAAGCATGTTCATCACTTACTGTAATAATATCAAGGCAACCATTCTGGCATGCAGATGCAAATGGTGAATTACCAAATTTATCCTTGCTATTTACTTTTGCACCTACTTGCAAAAGTAATGTTACACACTCTCTGGAACCATTCATCACAGCAATGTGCAACCCTAAAAATTCACATATCAGAAAGCCTTTAATTAGTAATAATAATTTCAAGAATAATTTTTCAATGTCAATGTATGTATTGACAAGACTACCTTCTATGTACTAAGATGATTCATTAAATACAAGTTGTGTACTTCTGGCCCAACTTAATTTATTCCATCTTGACTTATGTAGCCACTCTAATTACATTTTGCCAACGAATGAAACCATTTTAAACATCCTGCTCATGAGAGCAAAATGACTCTTAATAAGTTTCTTTTCACATGTTTCATTCACATTCTCTGAAGTACACTTTCATTCAAAATAAAAACATCAACTTAAACAGGGTACAAATGTAAGCATAGAGCTTACTCAGCTTTTACCAAGTCCTACACTATGTGAAGTTGCACATTAAATTTAATTAATTAAATTCTATGATGAGACAAGACAATATAAAAGTCACCAGAAGATTCATTCACCTGAATGCCCTGCTTCATCAAGATGCTCAATGTTTGCTCCAGCATTTATCAGCTTCTGAACTGCTACACATGAGTTATTGCCTGCTGCCCACAACAAAGGTGCTTGTCCTTTTATGTCTTCATCTTCCAAAGAAATGCAGTCTAATGCAGTAATTTGCTCCACAATTTCCTATAAGAGTGAATGTACCCTCAAAACAGCTGCCAGCCCCAATGCAGTCAATATCTTAGAAAATTTCAACACTCCCAAATGAGAAAATAGAGTAATGAATAAAAGTATTATAGCATATAGACTTACTATGTAATTGAACATTGCAGCATAATGTAGTGCATTTGCACCATACCCATCTTGAGAAGACAAAATGTCTGGAAAATGTGCTAGCAGTACCATTAATGTATGGGATTTTCCAAGTATTGCTGCCCAATGCATTGGAGTCCTTCCATCTTTATCCCTTGCTTGCCTGAATTTCCCTTGAAACAAATTATTGAAACAAGAAAGGAATACAGAATATGAAAGAAAATAAAAGAAATTTCAGAATTGCATGTGGTTTAATTTACTTTTTACTATTTTCCAAAATATAAATACCATTAATAAATGTACAAAATACTTTTGTTTTGGGTTTTTTGGGTGCATCGACAATTATGGTCATTTTGCCAAAATACTTTTGTGAAGTATAGATGTATTGTATATCAAATATGGCATACATATTTTTTGTGATATATTTGAAATATCAAACTGAAAAAGCAAAAGATGAAAATATAAAACTGAATGTGTTCTATATTTTGAAAATTATGATTTTGTATCAAGTGGTTCTTTCTCAGAGCAGCAGCAAATATTATTATCATTATTAGCACTAACCATATTTAAGGAGAAGTTCCACTATTTCTGAACCATCTGGTTGATCAGCAACAGCCAAGTGAAGAGCACATCTTCCTTCATTGTCATTCCAATTCAAAGGACAAAATGAGTTTTCCTAGTAAAATTGATGTGATTATTAAAGTGCATCCCATGATACAACAAACCTGAGGTTTGGGAATAATTTTATGAGGCTATGTCGACATTTGAGAAGAAAAGTAAAGAAAAGGTAATGTGATGGTATGCGCAGTGCAAAAATATTTTTTAATATCTTACCAAGAGAATTTTCAAGCATAGGTCAGCATTATGTTTTAGTGAGCTGACAGCATAGAAGAAAGGTGGCTTTCCATTTCCATCCATTAAATCTACCTTGGCATTATTCTTTAGTAAAAGCTTAATTCCTTCTGCATTTCCTGCAGCTGATGCCCAATGCAGGGGTGTTCTCTGTGATGAAAATTGTGGAAAGGTAATTAACATGCATGTATAAACCCCAAAACAATGGACATAGTCAAGATTTGGTTGAAGGCCAGTTGCACGCAATTGCACATGCAATTTCCTATTGCATCTATGGACATGATATTCAAATCAAATCTTTAAACAAAATTTTGAATTTAAATTGTACAGGTTGAACATTTAGTAAACCTTAGCAACCACTAACTATGAGGTATGTTTGGAAAGGATTCATTCATGCAATATTTTGAAAAAATAGCCTACATAGGGCAATGAGGTCTTAGTTCCCGTCAAAGTACTTAAACTAAAGCACCTTGTGACTCACACCCTTATTCCAGTGTCTCTTCCACTTTTCAAAACAATCCGCAAAGTTCTTTTTCAGAATGGTCATCAGCTACCTTGTCCCATTCTCCTTTTACTCTCTGTCTCAACAGACTATCAGGAAGACTGGGCTTTTGTTTCAGTGTCATAGCCATAGACCTACATGTGTGAATCTCTCCAGTTATGACCTTTTTAGAAAACCTGAGTTATATTTTGCAGCTTGGAACAAGTCCCCTGCAACTACAGCACAAAATTTTTGACGTTGACGAGATAAAAGAGGATGCAATGAGACAGCTGATGACCATTCCATAAAAGGACTCTGCTGATCATTTTGAAAAGTGGAAGAGATGCTGGAATGAGTGTGTGAGGTTTCAATGGGAGAACTTAGAAGGGATCTAAGGTCTCATTGTTCTAGTTAGGCTATTTTTCTCAAAATATTGCATGGCTGGATCCTTTCCAGACTGGCCTTGTATGTATTATGATGGCAGACTATAGACTCCTCTTTGAACATTCAGTTTTGACATGTGAGTAAACATCTGATAGTCACTCTTTGTTTCTTTTGTTGAAGGGGCATGCATTTTATCATTAATTGTCAGACATTGTGCAAAAGTCATTGTAGTGCTTCTCATTCCCTTCATTCCTTTTCCTTGAATATCAGATTCTTGATATAAGAAACTTCCAAGAGAGAGCAAAAGGGTAACCTTAAAAAAAGTCACTGACAATTATAGTTTTTGAATAAATTTGGAAGAATTTTAATTGGTGACTAAGAAGCAGAGGTAACTTAAGGGCAGGGAGGATATTTGTTGTCCTATGCAGTTTTTGTTATTTACTTCTCCTCTATGGGTAATTCTATAACCTCACCTTCTGAACACCCCTACCTTAGAAGGGCACCAATTTGACTCTAAGAATTAGGTCCCAAAGGCAGAGCGGCCTTGACTTCTCTTTCCATATCTGCTTATTCCATTGATGATAGGGACTGATTGAAGATAGGAAGAGAATATAATTCTTGGATTCAGACAGTTAACAATGGATAGAGCCTACCAATCTGCTACCTTTATTTAGGGAAGGTCCCAGCATTCAGTTGGATGACTTGTGACGTACCCATCGTAGAGGTAAACAGAAATGCCTTAGAGTCTAAGTAGATATAATGTTGATATGCTGCTTACACATGTGCCATTTCTAATATTATTCACTCATCTAACCAAAAGAAGTCATGTTTTGGGTTCAATGGGGTTTTTTTGCAAGGAATGATTAGCTGAAACACAATACTTTCAAAATGTATATATTCAGATTTCAAGTATTCAAATTCCTAAAGGCATTGAATATCCTACAGAAAGATTTTAAAATAAATTATATACGTGATTTGTAGAACCAGATCATGGCTGACTTCAAAGTTTATTGTAGGCATAACTCTTATGATTTACCTGTGCTCAACATTTGTACTGTACTTCTATGGCCAAGAGCACACATGCTCCTTCCCATAGATTTTCAGCTTAAAATTGCATGACATTTTTTATTAAGCATGTCAAAATTATGAAATTATACTGGAGACAATTGATGTGCTTTCTTTCTTTGGCAGTATGCCATAAAATCCCTTACCTCTTTTATTCCAGCCCTGAAGATTACATTTTCCTACTCGATCCATGGCCTCCTCTCAAAATCCTTTTCTAAGTGTTCACATTTCTTTCCTTTAGCATAAATTCAACAACTCAGCTCATATTAACAAACAAAAAGCATATATATTCACCTAAGCAGGAGTCATCTTTCACCAAACAGTCTATCTACCCATCAAATAACTCATCTACTCACCAAATCTGGAATAATTCTGATTCTCAACAAATATCTCCTATGTCTCCATGCCTTTACTGAGAATACCTAGACTTCTCCCAAAACCAAAAAAAAAATACCTTAAAGAACCTCAAGAGCTTCCATGCCACCCATCCCTCTGCAACACAAAATGAAAAACAACTCTGCATTTACACTATCTACTTTACTTGTAAACAATACCCCAAGTTCATCCTTTCCCTTACTTTCTAACAATCAAATTATCACCAAATTAGGTCCTTAATGCCCCTCTGTTACTTTCAAGTTTCTTACTAACCTGCCCCCAAATCGGAGAATATCTATATTTTCTTGCAACCCAGCAAGATATAATAACTGCTCCACTTGCATTAAACATACCCTTCCTGAGTAATACTTTCTCAAATCCCTCTTCTGACATATACGTGTATATTACTTTAAACACCCTCTCTGCCCAGCACTCTATATCAGCCAATACACCATATCCCTTAACATTGGAATTAAAAATCACTCAGCTTCCTAAAATGTACTCTCCTGCTTCTCCCCCATGCATAAGCATTCTCCACCCAAACATCCCATTTAGCAATGATTATAGTGAATAATAATATCCTTTTATCCGCAAATAGTTGCACTATATCAACTCAAAACAATAAAACGGACATGCCCCTATTTAAGTCTTTTGGATCATGTTTTGTATTGCCTTTTTCTTTCCACCCACCCAGCAGCTAGTAGCCCTTTAATCTCTCCACCCCTCTGGTCCCAACCCTCTATCCATGGGTCATTCTACCCCCCCCCCCATGCTTCTGACCTTACTTTCCCTCTCAGTCACACCTTATTTTTCAATTAAGGTTCCTGGGACTGCTGAACAAGCAACAAGTGAATTGTGTTTTTGATATTGCTATCGTTCAATGGTTCATTTTCTTTATTTAATTGTTATGTATTGTTAATGTTTAAGTAGCAAGGTTCAGAAAATATTTTAAAGTAAAATGCTTCATTACTCACTTTTTTAGCATCTTGGGAGTTAATATCACTTATGGCAGCATTTTCAATGATAAAACTACAGCATTTTGTTGATGAGGCACAGAGAGAAAGGTGAAGAGGTGTGGCACCATCCTCATCTTTCCTTCTCCATCCACATTTGCCCATCCTTTCTTCATTTCTATATTTGATAGATTCTTTAAGATTGTTTTCATGCTTATACATCAATTTGAAACACCTATACAAACCCTGAAATGGAATGCAAACATATAACTTTCTGTATCCACTTTTGTCTAAAAGCCAGACATTCTCAAAATTATTATATGATGCCTTCTTAAATTGAAATTATATATGTACTTAATAGTCATAATATGTACCATAAAATAGAAAGATGAATACTTTTTGTAACAAAGGGATTTTATCATTTGTTTTCTTAAAGAAATTTCCAATTAAGTAAGCTTCTGTACAATTCATTTGAAATTTTAACTTGATTAAACCTAATGTTATGTTACTTTTGTTTTGTAGATTTATTCAAAATAATTGAAATGGAGAAAATTTCTCACAATATCAATCCATCATCCACATTCCCTCAAAAAGTCCCTGCAATTTAAAAGCATCTTTAAGGTGTTATCTCTTTCGAACACTTCCAAAGAAAGCAAATTTGATTGGTTTTAGTACCGCAGTAGTTTTGACTATATATTTTAAATGTCCCCATAGAGTTTTGAAAAATGTGGGAGAAAAATGGGAAAGCTCTTTATTCCAACCAAAAGTCACCTTTCATATAAGAATGGAAGAAATTTATACAGGAATAACGTGGATAGTTCTTTGGTCACTTTATAAACCTTTCTTATTATAAGAGAGAGGATTAAGTATAAGAGTAAAATAACTTTTTGTGCTCTTTCAAAACTATGAAATCTAACTGAAATTTTCTAAAGGGTTGTGCAAAATGGTGAATTGTTGACTACTAAATCAGAGGGTGAAAACATTTACCATTCTTGCAGCCCAGTGATATGCGTTACGGCCATGGCAATCCACTGAGCTAGGGGAAGCACCAGCACTTAAGAGCACCATTACACATTCAGGCCGATTTCCAAGGCATGCATAAATTAATGGTGTTCTACCAAGTCTATCTCTGAATTCCAACCAGCGGAGGCCACCTTCTAAAATATATTCACATTCCATTCATTAGTAGGAAGCAACAATAAAGCACAATGATAAGCATCAGAATAAATAGAGCAAACTTCATAATTATGCCTCAATAAATTGCCTTTATTACTAAAGTTCCTTCAAATATAAATACTCAAAGTTCTCTGGTATAACCTCACGTAACTTATTAATCATTTTCGATTCAAAATATAAGTATAGTTTTTTATATACACACATATAAATACATTTTTTAAGCATTTAAAATTCTTAAAACTTTCATTGACTATTAAAATAAAGCAAAAGGGAACGTACTACGGCCGAATGAATGCAATGAATACAAGTTACCCAAACCGATGTTACCTTACACGATGAACGTGGCCCGACAACTCCCCTCCCAAGAGTATGGCTTTGGGTAACTTGTATTCATTGCTTTCATTGACTAACCCAAGTTTTGACATACCATTATTGTCAAGGTTACTCTAAGTGCTAGTGACAAGGAGGGTCTGTTGAAACCTAGGGTTAGTTTATAAAATATTTTTATTGATCAATAAAAATATAATTTACTCAAAATAATACTCAGTTTTTGCATTGATTGCTAAGTAATCAAGGGGAAATGGAAGTATTATTACTACTACATCATTACCAGTCTGGTCCAAGACTGTACAACCCTGTTTAATTATGTTTGACACTATACCATAGTGTATATTTTAAACTGTGAATCACCTATAATAAATATTGGAAATTCTTTAATAACAACTACTATGACCAATAGTTTTGTAGTTTGGAGGACACAAACTTTAGAATATGAGCAACACCAATATTTCTTATGACTGGTATATAGCTAGGCACTCTAATCATTTGCTCTGAATGTGAAAATAATACCATAATATAGAGTGAGAACATTCAGGAATACGCTTTCCATCATATTAAATGGTACTTCTTGAAGCATACCTGCAGAATAACATTCATAAAATCTCATTTACCAGAAATCAATTTCTGAAGATTATTTGTATCCCCATTAATAGATGCTGAATGAAGATAATGAGGTTTACATGACAGTAAAGAAGTGGAATGAGAAAACATGGGATTGAAATTCAATCCCAAACTGATCTTTCTTGAGCGAGAACAGGTTTCCTGGAGTGGTAGAGCAGATTTGAAGGAGATGGGAGAAAAACATACTTTCATTGAAGAAGGCTCAAGCTGACTAGGTCTTAAAGGTGTCTCTTGTTGCCCTCCATCAAAATACATGCCTTTTTGTTCCTATGACACGAATAACAATACAATATTTCTTTTCACCATTATTATGATATAAATAATACAATCTCAATATTCTATTTTCGGCATTCAAATATTAGGCCAAATGAATGCTTAATATACCATTTTTCTACAAAGTAGTTGTTGAGGCAAATGGAATTACTTACCATACTCATTCATGAATTCAGGATCAATATCACGGTATGATATGACCAATATTAACACAATCAGAATAAGACCACTCGATCGCTAGCTCACGATACATTGAAAAAGTCGCGGTATGAAGTTTCGCTGCGTCTTTTTTCACACGGGATGATCCTCCAATCAGGTAGGAGGACCAATCGAGCGCCATGAGAGAGAAGAGACGTAAGAAATAAATCAATGGATGGCGATTTTAATTTTCTCTTAAAGAACTATTCTCTCAAACTTAATGCCTATGCAAATATTCCCGAGGGGATATAATATTTTGTTTCTTTATTAACATGTACTTGGAGGTTAAGACTCAGCATTTCACAGAAGTACATGTGAATGCGGATCACCTAGTATGTTGCTGCAACTATTTCCGACAAATACAATTTTGAGAAATATCCTCAACCTTTAAAGGTAGATAATTACTGAATAATTAATGTTATTTCATTAAAATGTTGAAAGAATTTTGCTGCTATCGATATACGCTGATTTAAACAAAATGCAATGATTCCGAGCGAACGAGATAGTGGTGCGTTTATTATTACATGAGCTATTAATTAGAGCTACGCTTTATGGTAAATTATTAAAGAAGGGTATTGGTCATTTTATTTCATTATGCATTATTATGAGTGAATTCAAATATAGCAACCGTGTTAAAAAGCGCATCTTTCAAACTTTCCGCGCAAAATCTTGGTGCGCAAGTGCCACCGTCGGCCATATAAGGCACTGCAGTTGTAAAATATGGCGTTTAGATTGTCAGTGTAGTGTGCCGGAATTTCCTCGTTTCACTCAAATTAGCTCGAAAATTTGCGTCTTCCCGGTTCAAAAATGGACGTTCAAAATTCAGAAAATTTAACTCCTTACAGTGCAAGTGGAGACAGAAGTCAAGATGAGGTAACGTCAAGTTTAAGGCAAAAATGTTGTTCATGGCTTTATGTGGCATAATGATAACTTATATTTCTTTATACACTATAGAAATTGCTCCAGCCGTTTACATACATTGTTAGTGTACCCGGAAAAAATGTTAGAACAAAGCTGGCCCATGCATTTAATTACTGGCTGAAAATACCGGACGATAAGATGGTGATTGTACCAGAAATTGTGCAAATGCTTCACAATGCTAGTCTGTTGTAAGTAAAATTGTATTTGAGATCCCAGCTTACCCTAAGGTTATGTGAAGTTAGTACTAAATATTTCCCATTGAATTCTTCATAGAATTGATGATATTCAAGATAATGCTGTTTTGCGACGAGGAGTACCGGTCGCGCACTCGATCTATGGAGTAGCAAGTACGATAAATGCTGCCAATTACGTCTTATTTATCGCTTTGGAGAAAGTTCTGACGCTTAATCATCCAGAGGTAAGAAGATGATTTTGTTAATTAAGCTCATGGCTTATATTGATTGGTTCGAAGGCCCTTGCTTTTGCCGGAGATGTGGGAAAGGAGAGAAATGTATTAGTAAACTAATGCAAATGAAACTTTTTAAATCTTATTCTCATGCAATTTCCTATTTTTAAAAATAAATATCTCGTAGTATTTACCTTGAGAGAAGTTTTGAAATGTGCCGTGAAGAATATTTGCATGGAATTCATCCTCAACTAACATGGATTTGGTGTAAGAATTTTTATTGAAAGTGAAAGCTGTTAGAATGTTTCTCCAACAATAATTTATAAAATTCGTGCTACATAAAAGTTAATAATTTTTTTGCGATTCCACAGAAGATTTACTTGAGTAGACCCACCTGCAAGTTGGTGAGTATTTTAAACATACGAGTATCACCCCAAGATTTAAGTCATAATAGAAATACTCTGATTCCTACTTCAATCTAGTGTCAGGGTGTGAAAATAATTTTTCCGGTTATTTGGCTTGAGCTTATTAGTTGGAAGTTATACCCTTGTGTCTCCAGCCCATAATAATTAAAACCACAGGTATTGCAATTTTCCACTAGATATTTTATTTCGACACTACCGGTTTCGATGTTTTCACATCATCATCAGGTGTGCACACACAGCACACCTGATGATGATGTGAAAACATCGAAACCGGTAGTGTCGAAATAAAATATCTAGTGGAAAATTGCAATACCTGTGGTTTTAATATGTTACGCTTCCACCACATCACGCCTGAGACCTCATCATTCCAGCCCATAAGTTGCAGGCTAATTTTAGAACACATTTTGGAGTGAAAAAGTGAGTCTTTTGGACCTGAAAATAAGATTCCTGAATTTTATGTCAAAAATGATTCCATTTGCATTATCTTGAAACTTGATACATTTTTCCAGGTATAAGGCAATGGAATTCCTCTCACTTAACAAAATGATGCTTCAGAGATACATTATTATTATTAGTAGATCTTCTTTAATTGACATTTCTTTGCCTCTCCTAGCAAAACACAACTTGACATCTTGCATTGCAATAAACCATTCTTCAATTCTGTGTAGTTCCTTCCCCCTTTCATTCCATCCCTATCCTTTTCCAACCCCTTTGTTGCTTGCCTAATATTCTCCCCACGACTAGTCTTCAACCTTCCATTCCGAATCAAGTTGCTCTGCATTCACTATTCCTGCCTCCTTTTCATTTCTCCCAGCAACTCTCCCTCCTCCTGCTATGCCTCGGACTGAGGGATACACTTTACTTTTTTACTAGTTTCACCATATTTACTGCCCATATTTCAGATAAGGGAAGAAATGAAACCTTGATCCATAAATAGATCAATTCTCTGGCAACTGTAGAAGCTGCATCATAGATCTTTGTTTCGTCATGCAATTGCTTTGACTTTCAAAGCTTGCAATTTCTGCGCTACATAGTTAAATTTGTCTTTCACTTTATATTCTGTGGTTAAAAATTTTGTTTGGAAATCTTGAACTGAATGTTTTCCATACCTTCAAGCATCCCCTTCTTACTTGTCAAGGCTTTTAAAAGATAGTGTCCAATGTTTTAAACTTCTAAAAACACTCGCATTTCCACAAATTTTCTAAAGTTGTAAAACTTTCAACAAAAATCATAAACCAAAGGTTCAGCTGTATCTGGGAAAAACAAGTGTCCAGTAATAGAAAGCTATTCCTAATAGCATCATTTAGGAGAACTCCCCACCTCCATCCCCATGTTGTTCGGATGAGGGTTAGGGAGACTAGGTAAGGCCAGATATCTCAATCACAACAACTGACTTTTATGCTTAGAAGTTCACCAATTGTCTAGTTTTTCAATAAATTTGATGTTAAAATTGCATGAAAATAAGTTCTGTGAATAACATAACTTACATTTTTAAGTGATGTTAGAGGTCAAAGATTAAGAAATTGCATGCCAAGCACTAAAAAGCAAATTTCAAGAAACTTTGGGAGATGCCGCAACGGTAACTTTTAACAGAACTATCTGTTATTATGCATTTCAATGCAACAATTTCATAGTGTAAAAATCATTCACCTTGACCTACTAAAAAGTAGCTTGTTTTGTGGAATTCCCTACCCTCAAATGTTCTAACTCAATAAGGCAAGACTTAAAATTGCTTGATCAGACTAAAGTTCAAGTGAAGTCTGAGCAAAGTTAATGTATTTTCTCCATTCCAATATTTCCCAAATGTCCATTTTACACTTCACCACAATATATTGTTCTCTAGCACTCATGTGACAGACCCGGAATGTGAGCTGGAAGCTGTTTTTATTTTTCTTCTGAACCACTTCTAAATCTTTCCCTTTCATGCTTTTCCCTTTGGTTAGGAGGATTAGCTTTGAAAATTACTTTTACCACTATTAATATGAAAAACAGACATTCCAATTTTTTAAATGAAGTATTAGTTTCATATAGATATATGATATCCAATTTTATGTGTACAAGTTGAAAATTACATTTTTTTCTTCAAAGGCCACCAAAGTGTATACTGAGCAGCTCCTTGAGCTTCATCGTGGACAAGGGATTGAAATATATTGGAGAGATAACTTTACATGCCCTTCAGAGGAAGAATATAGGCAAATGACTATAATGAGTAAGTAATAATTTTGCAGAATTGAGTCAAGATTACTCAGTTTACTTATAAGTTTAAATATTGGTCTCCAAATTGTGATTGGGATGGGCATCAGGCTCAAATATCAATAATATGAAATAATTCTTGATGCTGCATCTCTACTCACAAGGTCAGATCCATCTGGCATTTTCTGTGAAACGAGTCATTTTTGGAATTATGGCTCGTTGGTTTCACATACATACTTGAACAATTACATTATTTCTCATTATTAATTAAGGATTTTGTAAGTAATATGAATTTTAAATCTGGGTTACTTTTTGTATTGCACTTCATATTTGTGGGAGCTAACAATATACTGGCTACATCTCAGAGAACATTTGAGAAAGTTTTTTTTATTGCAAAAATAGCATATTTAAATTGGGTTTTTGTGAGCAGTGCCTTTTCTATTCTTGGGAAATAACCATTTTTCTAATATATTTTTCATTGTTGCCCATACAGAAAAACACTTTAATGACAATTCACATCAAATACCCTGCAATTACAATCACGTAGGATGGCTAGTATTACATTATCAAATCCCTAAAATGGTAGTCAAATGAAAATTTTGAAAATCCAAAAATGTAACACTTTTAAATTTCAAATGGTTTTAACTTTATTTGAGATTGTTGATGTTATTGAAAATATTGATAAAATTTTTCTTTTATTACTGGATATTCACGTATAATATAGTTAATTCTTTATTATTTAACCCCACTGCACAATTTTGGATGGTATGTATTGTAAAACCCTCCCCACTGATCTTGATGTGAAGGAAGGGCTTGTGTATTTTAATGACCTCTAGAACTGTGCAGGTGGGAGCAATATTGCTCCTGGTAGAGTCACCTGTGCCAAATAGGGTGAATGACCAAATGAAAGGTAGCCAATGCAGCATCTGTTCTTCAGTGAGATGGCTGCGAAGATGTCTGGTCCCAGTTGGTCAGCCATTTGATAGGTGTCTCTTCTTTAAAGTGTGTATTACATGCAAGCATGCCAGAGAATAAAACTTGCGTATAAAAAGAACCATGTACATGAAACAAGGCTAAAATATTAATCCCCTTAGAGCCATGTTAAGTTTCAGATATGTGCATGTGAAGACCATAAGAAAATATAGGCAATGCTGGTTCAACTTCATGTAATATTCCCCAATGTGGTCCTGTTTCCAAAAGTCGAAGATAAATCTTACTTTACATTTCATTCCAACTTCAGAATCAGATTTTTTTCATATATGTTAGTAAATATTTGAGAGCAGTGTTTGAAATAGGGAACTATTATGGTTTTAATAAGGGTAATTTTGGTGCTAACATTTTGCTCAACTGTAACAGTGGGTGGATTTATATGAAGAATTTCAGCTTGATAGTTTGGCATTGAAAGCTTGTATTTATGATTACTCCAAGGTCTTTGACTTTATCTTCAAATGAATTGGAATGAACTTGTATACATAATTTTGAATATAGAATAAAATAACTGTGTTGGTTTTATACTGTCATTATTAACCCGAAGGTTGGTTTTAATAGGTGATGGTAGAGCTTTCCTAGTACTAAGCCCAAGAGCATATGAAATTTACACATAAGGGTAGGGGAGCCAATTTTCTTTGAGAAATATAAAAAAGAATCTAGATCAGTTGTGCATGAATTATTTGACAGAAGCTTCTTTCCATACAGTAATTTTTACATCCCTAAATGGAGTAGGCCTTTTATAACCATTTTTCAAAGAAAAAACAGTATCTTTTGCATTTTAATTTATAATATGCAATTTTTGTTATTTATAATATGGGAGAAAACTAACAAGATATTCACACATATATTTCTAGCAATAATAATCACTTATATAGACCTTTGTAGATTGTATATTTTCCCCAGAGGATATTGAGAAATGTATTGGTACTCCGGAAAAGTAAGGGAATATTTTTGAGTCCCAGCTTGTATTCTTTATGGGATTAATAGCAATAAATGAATCTGTGGTAATTAATTTGTTCAGAATATTCTACACTTTTAGCATTTGATTTGCAATGATGGAAATGTGATAGTGCATTATATATCTTGGGCTTTTACAGAGACTGGTGGTTTGTACATGCTTGCAATCAGGCTCATGCAGTTATTCAGCGACAATAAAGATGACTACACTAAGCTGACCAGTATTCTTGGATTATATTTTCAAGTCAGGGATGATTTATGCAATTTGTGCATGCAAGAGGTGAGTGTATGCATGTATTAAAACAGTATAACTAATGGAAATTAGTATCATGCAAAACATTTATATTTAAAAATTTGCATAATGGCAGCAATCATTTTCAAGATCTCTTAGAGTAGGAAAATTATTTTAATGTTATGCATGAGACAGTTTGATTTCCTTTAATTTGAAAGAATATAAGTGAAACTCTACCTAATGAAAAATTATAAAGGAAGTCCAATTTAATTAATACTGGAAGATTTAATGTAAATACAATGATACTTACTTGATACATCTAATTAGTTTGTGCTTGTGCAATGTTTGTATTCAAAGCTGAGAAGGGATTACAGATAAGAGAACATGAGCTTATGTGTTAATGAAAAGAGGGCATTGAGGATTACATTTTTCTAATCTCTGGATAGAATCTTCTTACATTCTTTTCTTATTAGACCTGCTTCTTTTAATTAAGATATGTGCATCATGATTCTCATGTGGGATATAACTTCTATGTTCAAAGGTGTTGTATTGCATTTAGTTTGAATTAATTTCTGTATTTTCATCTTCAACAGTCATTGTATACATTCATTTACAAAAGGTTACTTATGAGATGTAGCTTTCATGTCAAAAGTCCATAAAAAAAGATGCTGTAGAGGTAATTAATAACATACAAGTATTTAGTTATTGGGAGATTTGAATTAGTATTTTATGGTAGATTTTAATTTGGTAATTAGGACATTGATTTATGATTTACCAAACTTTTTGCCTACTTAATCATACAAATTTTCTTGAACTTCCCTTTAGTACTAGTTCTAGAAAAATGAAAACTACTTTATATAAACATATATGAAATGGAGATCTTTAGATTTTAGATCACTAGCTAAATTATTACACTTCCATAATTAATAATTTAGATACTAATTTGTCATGTTCATATTCCACAACATCACATCTGAAACAATTCAATATTATTTAAATTTTTTCCATGCACATTTTTGAGAAATGCGCCTGAAGTGCATTAGGTTTCCAAATAGAAATACTCTTCACAAGATTTTAATTCACTAGCCAATAGGAGTGAAATAATGAAAAGCAGTCTTTGGCTAGCAGTTAATTCAACAAGGCCTAATAATAAAACATCAAATGTTTTCATACATATTTTTAGAAATAATTTTGGGATATATTCTGTCATAATTCAGTTTTCATTCAGTCTCAGTGAATGGATCATTCCTGTAGTTTGTTCTAATTTCTTGTGAGTTGTTTTAATAGTGCTATGGTATGAGGTTATTTTTATCTGTTTTCAATTTGTGTGCATGGAGATGTTTTAATGGAATTTTTCAGGTGACAGAATTTTAGTCATGGCTGTTATTTTCAATTTTCTCTATTTAATTTTAGTACCAGGAAAACAAAAGTTTTTGTGAGGATTTAACTGAAGGCAAGTTCAGCTTTCCAATTATTCATGCTATTCGCAGCAGACCAGGTGACAATAAAGTTATGAGTATCCTTCTTTAAATTATGTGAATAGTTAATAGAAATAATATAATTGTCTATTATTTTATCTGGGTGTTGAACCAGAATAATTGCAATTGTTCTGGAGTACTAATAACTTTTAAATATTCTTTGGAGGAATATTCTGGAATAAAAACAGTATCCAAATAATATCTGGAATGATTTCCAGAAATGAGCGATTGATTATAATTTGAAGCCAAGGTGAAAAAGGAATAGTTTTTACCTCAGGAGAATGCTGATACCATTCTGGAAAAATTGTTAAAATTATGTATGAAGATAAACTCCACTTAATCCTTGGACTTTGAAGCTGAGTTGAACTCCCCATTAGATCTCTCTGTATTTGCAGGTACATACATTATTTTAGAAATTGAAACACAATTCACAAGATTTTAATATACTAGCCCCAAGTAGGGAAATAACGAAATTAGTCTTTTATTTGCAGTTAATTCAACAAAGTCCATTAATAACACATTAAATGGTCTAATAAGTAGCTGTGAAAAAATTACTGACATGATTGCATTTTTAGAGGCTTTTGTTTCATTAAATTATCAGGGAAAAATCCAGTCTTGGGACCTTATAAAAAATTATTTCTATGGATTGCTATGTCATATGATCCAATTATGAAACAATGTGCTTGCATATAGATTAGAGGAAAAAAATCCTCTAAAAAATGTAATTGATGTACTAACAAATTATTAAGCAGCTCTTGCATTTCATGATCAAGAACTGAACAAATCAGCATTGATTGCTATTGTCATTGAACTATGTAATGGAAAGGAAGCTATTACTTTACAGAATATATTAAGATAACCATCTGATCAACTCTTAAGTGGATAAATTAGAAGAAACAATTGAATTTTCTGGTTTGGCACTCTGATGTATTCAAGTTTTAAATTATTAATTTATGTGTGATTGGTCACATCAATTGGTCCATTGCCTGGAGTAGTAGACATTGAATTTATGTGTTCCTCCTCCTGAGATAATTTCTAAAATATACACTCAAAAGTTTTTTTTACAAGATGAGGCCGAGAGGAAATTGGAATCATTGCTCTAAAATGTTATCCTAAGACTTTCTGTTACTAAGACTTGTTTAAGCTTCAACATGTTTGTTAATTTTTGTAAACTCCCAATCTTAAAATTCAAGCTATTGAGAACCTTGGGTTGGTCAGCAAATGCATGCACTAAGTCATTTTGGTGACTTCTTATCCTCATTCCTCTTGACTTGTGAAACAACCAATATTTCAAGGAGTGTATTAATTGCCTGCAGATAATATTTCAGAAATTGTCCAGCATGGTGTTTTTTCTTCTTTACTCCTTTTTTGGATGTCTGAGATGAATTTTAAAATTGATACTTCTTCTACTCTGTGTGAGCTCCAAAATCTCTCCTAAGATATGTAAAATGTTTGAAATTGTTGTCTATGTAAGAGATGGTGATGAGGTGGGAGACTACGGCTTAGGCACAAGGAATAATCGCAGGGAGAAAGCAATTGAGTTCTGCAGGAGACGGGGGTTAGTCATCACTAACACTTGGTTTAGACACCACAAAAGGCAAAGGTATACATGGAAAATGCCTTCATATACATGACTCAGACTGCTCAGGTGCAAGTGGGTAACAGAGGCAGTTGGGATGGGCAGTGTTAAGAAGAGGTATAAGATAGGGTTGCCCATTTTTACTGGTGCTGTTCAATGTATATATGGAGAAAATGATTAAAGAGGTATGGGAAGAACTTGAGATAGGAATGAAAGGCGGAGGGGAATTACTAAAATCATTTAGGTTTGCTGATGACCAAGATTTAGTTTGTCAGTCAGCCAAGGTGTTACAAGCACTCCTGAGTGAATTGGACATTCATTGTGACAAATATGGGATGAGAATCAATATTTGTAAAACAAAGGTTATGCAATTTTCCAGAAAGAAAAAGGCTAAGCTAAACATTAAAATAGGAGGGCAAAAACTAGAGCAGGGAGAATAGTTTATGTATCTCAGAAGAGTTTTGGACCAACACAGTGAAAGTAGTAGGGACGTAAGCAGAAAAATTGCACTAGGCCAAGAGGCTTTTACAAGGAGGAGGGAGTAGATGACATGGACATTGAGTGAGGATGTTAAGAAAAGACTTGTCAAAACTTTGATATGGAGCGTGGCTATGTATGATGCAGAAACGTGATCACTGAGGCAGGAGGATAGATGGAGATGGTGGCCTTTGAGATGTGGGTGTGGAGAAGAATGGAGATGGTAAAATGGACCGAAAGGAAAACAAATGATGAAGTACTAGGTATATTGGGTGAGGAGAGGGGTTTGTTGTGAGAAATCCTATGGAGGCAGGGAAAATGGATGAAGGGCATATTGGTCGGCAGTGGGATGTTGAAAACTGTAATGAAGGGGAGAATGTTAGGCAAATGAGGAAAGGGCAGGAACAGGATAGGGATGTTGGACAGGATGTAGGGAAGAAGTAAGTACACAGAGATGAAGAAGGACTTCATGTAGAGTAGGTTGCTGGATTGTGTTTTGTTAGGTTTCCAAAATCTACCTTAACCAATAGATTACCTTATAATAAATAATAATAATTTAGGCAGTTTACCATTTAAGATTTTATATGGACAGTCTCCCCACATTTTAAAGGCTCCTATGGCTAAGTCAATCTATACCTATCACCATGCTTAAAAACACCATGTTTCCATACCATACAAAACCACATTCCATATCAAAGTTTTAACAAGCCTTTTCTTCCCATCCTTACTGCAGTCCCTGTTATCGATTCCCTCTTCATTGTGGAAGCTTTATTGCCCAAGTCTATTCTCCTAATTTCCCTATTATGAGTATTATGATCAAGTTTCTGCATCAATCAATAGCATGTTCCAGATCTAAGTTCTCACTAATCTTTTCTTAATATATTTATTCAGCATCCATGTCATTAACATCCTCCTCTATGTAAATTCAAACTTCTATGGGTAGTACACTTCCATGGTAGGTAAATGATTCTACCTGTCTAATTTTTGCCCCTCTCGTTGTACATTTAACTTAGCCTTCCTCCTCCACAAAAACTCTTAAACTTTAATTTGCTTACATTTTTGCGACTGGCTAAATATTTAAATATACATACTATATGGAATTATCTCAGATTTTGGAGCTATTAAATTTTATTCTAATGAGCCAACTTACAATCAAACAAATCTGACATAATGGTATTCTTTAGGTTAGATGTAGCATTAGGTGTCATTAACGGTAATATAGTTTTAATTTGTGTAGGAATTGTTAATGTACATTGATTTATTTTCTTTCTATTATCTGTTTTTTAACCATAAACATTCCTGGAGACCACTTCCTTAACAATGACTAACTATAGATATCCTTCGTCAGCGAACTCGAGATGTTGAAGTGAAAAAATACTGCGTATCTCTGATGGAACGCTATGGTTCTTTTGCTTATACTCGGCAATTATTGGAACAACTAGACACTGAGGCTCGGGAAGAAATAACCCGTCTTGGAAGTAATCCTTTAATGGAGGCTTTGATGGATGAAGTTGGAAATTGGCGGGAAGCTGTTTAATGGTCGTCTAAAAGAGTGAACTAAACAATGGTTAAAATATGATGGGAAGTGTAAGAAATTGCTCAGTGCTTATATCATTAATTTGGCCTGGATTTGAACCTGAAGCCCTTAATTTCTGGTCAAGTCCTTTTGCCATTTAAGCTGTGGAGATACCTTCTAACATTACCATGCTTCATTAGCTTAAGTGGCTTAGGCTTCCTGCTGAAAATAAAGAAATCAGGTTTGAATCCTGGTCTCTAAGTGAATGATTTTTGCTCTGTGGAACTTCTCACATTTGTGTGTGTACATGAGTGGGTGACTGCAAAAAAGTCACTATTGTGACATTTTCCCACAGATTCTTGGAACATGATGGTGAAGACTAGCAATTGATCTTTTGTTTGTGATGCTCGTCTTATCTAAGTCAAATTACTGTTGTGTAGCATATACTAATAGGTTCTACCAATTAACCTAATTCTCCTCTGATTATATGTTGTTGTATGAAAGTTTCATTTGATACTCAACTATTTTTTTATAATTTGGAAGCTAGTGAATCAATGATATGGTTGAATTCTTAGAAAATATGTGTATTATTTTAATACTGTAAGTTGGTGTAAGTCCTGCTTGTTATATCCAAGTTCACATGTTTTTATACTGTCTCGAGGATGAAGGTTTTAATTCTCATTGTTAAGTTTCATAGTTTCCTTTTAAAGGCTGCTAAGTACTATTAATGGGCTAAAGTAAATAAAGAATATATACATAGACTATGTATTCATTTTTTTGTGGGGATAATTTCTCATATTGTTTCTAGACTTTGTGTATGTGCTAAATAATTGATAATTTCTTAGTCATTCTGTATATCATTGTGCATATTAATTATTATATGATTACATAGTCACTTATATTTATTAAACTGAAAGCCACGCTTTCTATTCATCCAGGTAAATTGCTACCTAATGCACAGTTATCCACTAATACTTATTCTTAAAAGTCAACAATTTTAGTTGAAAAATTACAGGGTCAGACTCGTCAAAAGAAATTTGATGGTGGTATTATGTACAGAACTTTCCTTTCACGTGTTCTTTTTAAAATATCTTCATTTATAACTAAAAAATGTCATAATAATTTCCAAGCTGGGTCAATGGGCAGATGTGCATAATTATTTATGCAAGTATCAAAAATATCTCCATTTTCATAATTTACTATTATTATTATTATTACTTCTCAGTACTTAATTATAGTTAACAAAGTAGAGATATGTTCGATATGCAAGGACATAATTAAGCCAATGCCTGAAGTGCATAATGCATATTTCATTTTCACTAAAATATGCATTATGGAGTTTGGGGAGTACATGCATCCTTTTACTAATGAATATAAACATTTCCATGAAGTCACCTTTGAAGGATTTTCAGAAATCAGTAAATATTTATTTCCTTTTTACCCTGGTGCCATGTTATTACTCACCAGGGTTTTTATACTGATAAGTATTATTACAACCTCTAATGAAGCATGGTGACATTATCTTTCGATTAGTCTAGGTTAGCCAACATTAGAAAGATACTTAATTTTCAAGATGAATTTTTGCGCGATTGAAAACATTGTAGTCCTTCATGTTTTCAATTTGAGAGAACAGTTTTATTGAGTCCAAAACTTCTTAGCTTTTTTGATGCCAATGTATTAGTGTAGCTCAATTAATGTGCATGACAATAAATGTAAGAGTATAAAAATAAAAATGATTAAAACAGTAAGTGTGGTGGGTTAACATTCTTATGCACAGGGTTTAGTTAAGGATAATGACTATATTATTTGTATTGATAGACTATTGCATTGGTTGTAGAAAGTTATATTCAGGGTAGCTGTAGCTCAGTTATATTAAGGCATTGGTTCTTAGCAAGGGGTGCCAACAGTAAAAATGTATGAAATAAGGCCAGGATATATATACAGTATATATCCAGCTTGGTTATTCATTCATGCATACCTTGCAATTTCAATATGGTTGTGTACTGCCAATAACTTCAGATGTGTTAGGAGAAAAAAGTATTAAGTGCTAGTCAAATGTATATTGTTGTTTCTTGCATTTGTTTTTCATTGACCTGTACTTGTTTCCTTTTTCTCTATAAGGTAGAGATTTTTTTCTTATAGCTTGGTCACTAGCTGGACCATTGTTCCATTTTCATACCTGTACTTTTGTGGTAAAGGTATGCAGGAAACTCTTAGTTGAAACATATATTTAATTCATTTTTATGTAAAGTGCATTTATTGCTTAAAAATTTCATTGACAATACAAAAAGTGTGCTATTTGGTAAGAGACTGAAACCTTTTTTGTAGCCTTGCAGTGTCTATTTTTTTGAAGGGACATGATGAATACATATAAATAAAGCATATCCAGTTATAAAATATATGAGCTTTGAAATTGTTCTCTTCATTGATCATATCATAGGAAGATATTTTCATCCTTTTTTTAGATCAGTTCATTTAGAAAAGTTTTGAGGAAATTTTCTTGAATATCGAAAAGTATCAATTGTAATTTGTTGTGCAATGCTGTAAACATTTAATTCTACAAAAATAGATGTTTATTATTGCATATCTGTACATACTCATTTTCCCATTACCTACTCTTTTTTTTAAATCCATTCCAGAAGGTAATTCTCCTTCTCATACTTTCAGATGAGAGATATATACTTATCTACATAAACTATAAGGTTGTGCCGCCTCCGTAGGAATATGTTGTAGATAACTATGAATGTATACGAGGGTGGTCTGAAAAGTTTCTGACCTAACAAAGATACTAGACATTTTTGCTGAAATTTTTTTTAGGTCGGAAACTTTTCGGACCACCCACGTATACATATGCCTAGCAGTTAATTACCTAGTGCCGTAATTGCTAAATAATAATGACAGAAACTTTTATGTGAGAGGAGTTCCAAGAAATAAAATATTTCAAGTATTTTTGTTTTTCATTGTCATGACTCAATCTTGAGGTTTGAAGGGATGAATTGAAAGTACTCTAAACATTCTGCATACTAGGTCACCAGCAGAACTGATACATCTGCATCATCTTACTTTTGAGTCCTTCAGGCCACTTAGGCTTACAAGACAGTTGTCGATTTTGTCCCTTCTGAAGGACTGCATGTAGTGCTGTTGTTGCTTTCTTAATCTTACTTAATGGCTTCTTGTATGAAACCATCCTCAGAGCTAACAGTCAACAATTTCTCATGAGAAAAGAGGCCTCTGCAACGTTTTGTTTTGTACAAATCTCATTTAAGAGCACATCAAAATTATTTGCAGAATGCTAAGAAAGGACTCTTTGTAAATGATAAAGTATAAATCCAAAGGATTGGATGAATCTGTCATTTGAGGGAATGTTGAGGCTGATACTTGATGGAAATCCATTTGTTGAGCACGAAGAAAGAATGAATTAAAAACTGGGTTTCCACAGGAAAGAATTTATTGTTGCCGACTAGTTTCACTACACTAGCATCATCTGTACTGATTACAAAAAGTTCACATTCATATATTGGCAATGGATGGGGGAGAGGGAGAAGGAAACCAGTGTGAGTGTAAGAGGGGAAAGGGTTTGGTGTATGGTGGTTAGTCATTGAATTCGGTGAGGGTATAGATTCTTGGGTAGTAATTGTGGAATATAGTATATGGGAGTGGAGAGGTGGTCATTGGTGATGGTTTTCTGAAAGTCTTTGAAGAGGCTTTTTCTTGCTTTGAAGCCTTTCCCGGCATATGTTATGAATCGCCAACACTGTTGCTCTGTAGGGTGAGAGGTATGAATTTCTAAGAAATTTTTTTGTTTTCTGTCATTAATTCATTTATGGTTTGTTCTGTTTAACCATTAGCCACTGCTATTATTTGTGGTGGCAATTGTTAACAGTATAGTTTTATATCAACTTATATACCTTTACAACCAAAAACCTCAAAAGTGTACTACTATCAGTGAAAGATCCTGTGGAGATACTTCAGCGGAGTAGAGTTTAGTGCCTACAATGTGGGGATTTTGAGGTGTCATGCATTAAACCGACAGGAAGAAGTCTTTGGGTACAAGCAGAGGAACATTGCCAGGACTTCCATGAAGGAATAGAAGTGTCACAGTTCACACCCAATCACCTAAGCAAGGGACATCATGCAGGCTTCATGCCGCAAATGATGTGCAAGGGGACACGAACAAGTGAACAACTGGCCATAGTGGCCTGTGAATGGAGAAAGGAAACCATCACTAATGACCACCTTTTCGCTCTTCACTCACCTCCTAGACATTCCACAATTACTACTGAAGGGCCACTAATTAAATCTCCCCCTCCCCACACTCTGTAAATAACCACCATGCCACTTTTATTGGTAAATAAGTTGAAAACTGAGCATTTCAGAATTTTTCGCATCCATGTGATCAATGCCCATATTCATAGGAATTATCGTTATTATGGGATGTAAGAGTTCCTAAATAGACAGTATAAATAAAAAATTAACTCTTAAAAGAAAATATATATATGATAAGCAGAGGATTGCAAATTATTTTGAAATGATATTCCACAAAGTTGAAGTTTGAGGATTGTGCTTGATTACAATGAGAATGACAGATGCACAAAATCATATTAGACTTTACTCATCTGAGTCCACAAACCATTTGATACTCCTTCCAAACCCATTTTTAAGATAATGGTACAAAACACCGCAGAGGGTAGAAGGGGCAACATAAAAACTTAAAAAAAAGTTGCTCTGCCATAATACAAGGAAAATAACTAATTTTTTGCATTTAATGTGGTAAATTTAATTTTCGCTTCCTTTTCCTATTAGAGCTTGATTGAGTACTCATAGGTTCATATTTATACCAAAAAAATGGCATATTGGAAACACAAAGCCTTAATTTTTTCATTAAAATGGCTATGTGGTAATTTTACAGTATGAATTCCTTTTTAAAACGATTTTTTTAGCTTTAGCGGATCTACTAGGCATTTATTTCATCAAAAAGATATTATGTTTACAAATTTCCTGGTCTCTTTCAATTGTGCAATTTTTTTCGGAATGCCTCCATTGATCACCTTAGGAGTGATTTATAATTTGCGAATTCTTTTTTAGATTCACGTCAAGACGATTATGAATGAGGTAATTTGTATTATTTGAGTGAAACAGGCATAATTATGTACACTGAATGCCAGCTTTCTTACATGAGCGTATGCGTCGTTTTTTTATCATTACTTGACTACGGTATTTTCATGTATGCCGCAAAAAATATTTTTCTTGAGTGCGGAGCAATGTCGAGCATCCTCTTTTTATTGTGACATTTTTTCCTTATTTCCTAGTATTTTTATGGCATTCATAATGAAAAGGATACGTTTCTTGCACCACTACCGTTGGCCGTGCATTGAATGGTTTATTTTTTGCCATCTGTCGCTTCCCTTGCGCAGAGTGCTGAGATGTGGTAACGGGCAAGTCTTCAAAAATCCGTACAAAAAACACAAAAAGGCGTTCTGACTTTCTTTCTTCGTTCTTTGTGGACACCTCTGGTCTTACGTCACCTGCTGGAGGTAATCATTCTCCACACCCGATTGCTCATGTGCAACTTAAGGTGACGTCATTATTTGTCCAACGGTGTTGGTCGTAAGGGAGAGAAGCAATGGAGCGGAGCGAGCTCCATCGTCCCGTAAAATTTTGGTTCCTCGCTTCACTGTTCTTTTCCAGTGGAACAATCTTTTGACACTGAATTGTCCGGTATTCCACGGAGTCCAGTGGGGCATGCAGAATTGTAAACTTAAATGCGTTTAAAAAAAGATCGTACCATTTAATCATCATCATATTTTCTCAAAGAGAATTTTGTACGAGTAATAATTCGCATCTCCAGTATAGTCAATTTTCTAGTCGTCAGAGAGTAAGTAGAGCTTGTGATTTTAACTGTTTTGTTTCATAAATGTGGTAGAAGAATTACGAATTGCGTTCAATTGAATAAAATTAGGCGATATGTTTTTGAGTCAAGCAAAGTGGCCATCTCACCAATCAGGAAGAGCGAAAACTAAAAAAATACAGCGCAGGTTTAAATTGTGACGTATATATCAAACTTTTGTGTATCCGTTCATATTTTCCAAATACTTTGGATTTTTTTCTAGACAGAACATATCATCCCGAATTGTTTGTGGTTAAATGTTTCTAAATATGAAAATCTTGAAAATGATATGAAATTCTTGCATAGGATCTTCAACGGAACTCTCCGAACGTCGACTCCCCGCTACATTTAATTCCCTAACCATTCAGTATCCTTCCCTGGACCTCTCTTCCTCACTCACCGCTTTCACCTCCTTCCCCTTAACTTAAACCCCGGATAATACCTTAACCCCCTCTGCGTAAACTAACATATTCGTTTACACTGTCTTTTTCTTAGTGTATACTATATGTATTGCCTGTCAGTCAATGCCTTTGTGCCGTTTTTTGCTGCTTTGTTAAATAAATAAATACGTGTATCACATTGAAAAGAATTTTAGGTCAATTAAACTGCAACACAGGGTGATATAGATACTACATTATGTATAGAAAAAGTCAAAACAATTACTGCTTGCCCTTCCGGAAGGTTTTTATAGTTTATCGAATATAATCATATTCTATGAGCAATGTTTAAGGATAGTTAAAATAAATTGTTCAAACGTGTATATGAATTCAATTCTAACATAAGTAAAAGAGAGAAGTCACAGAATATTGACATTGGATATACTGCATAAAATGAATAGTAAAATTGGGAAACGTGTTAAATTGATTTAAAACAGAGTTAGAATATTGTCTGAGTATCTTTTTTGGGGACCTCTCATTTGAAAACTTCTTTGTATTCTGGGAAATCGTGGATCAGTATTTGATTCTGTAGTCTCCGAGTAACGTATTATTATTCTCACTAACGTAAATCTAAATAAACATGCCAATTCATTTTCAATTTAAAAATTATTCAGGTGAATAATTTTCAGATAATACAGCTGAATTGGGTGAGAAAATTTAGCGCTCCAATTTATAATGAATAGCCACGCACGATAATATTTTCAGGGTGTCCGTAGTTATAGTTGGTAGAACGTTCGACTTGTTCCTGGAGGATCAGGACCTTATGTCTCTGAAAAACCCCAGCTGAAATCCAGAATACTTGACATTCTAGACACTGAAACTTCACGGAAAACAGCAGACGACACACCCAGGAAATGGATACCCAGTCTTGAATGTGTGAATTTCTCATGCCATACGTTTTGGTAATGAGGTGGAACTCATAATCATTGAAAAATTGAAGTAAAAATAAATTAGCGTCTACTTGAATATTTTATTAACTTCATGAAAAGGAATTTAAATGCATAATGGATATGCACTGAAATCCCTGTTTGACAGAAATTACCATTATTCTTAAGAGTTACAATGTCAAATGATTGAGGATTAATTACTGTAAACAGCATACACAATACGTACCCACGTATCTTAGATTTTCTTACGCTATATAGATTCCATGACTGGCGAAGATAGTTCAAGGCGTACTGCTCAGAGTCCGACGAATGATAATGAAGCCCACAGTCCGTCGTAACTTAAAAGCAGCTACTCACAATCAATCCCAGTCGTATCCTTGTTAATATTGCAATCACCATCGTTGTTTCACTAGCCTCACGAATTCCTAATATCTTGAAGATTTCTAGAAATATCAACATTTGGTCGATGATGGCAACGTTGTAGAAGTATCAGCTTCATCGAATGATGATACCACTGGAGCAATTTTTTCGCCAGCGTCCACAACAGGCTATCTCCGAGGACTGAAGAAAGAAAACGACTCACACCTTTGAAATTTACTCGTATCTGGACTCACTTCTCCGACATACAGGTCTTCATTTTTGAGGTTTTCGCTGAGGGCTGACTTTTCATGAATTTCTACGCAAGCGGCAACAATCGTTTCAACATTTTCCCCTGACGAAACAAGGAACTCATGTGTTTGATATCCAGGGAACCGAAAGCCATGAAAATCTTGCCTTACTACGTTAGAAACTCTTATAAAAAAGGAAACACTTCCGCGTTCTTAAGAGACGCCGTAAGAAATATGCCCATTCCAAATATTTTATCGAACCAAAGGATGAAATTTTATTTTTCCCGGCAGCGGCGTGTTCGATCAAACGCCTGATTTCCAGCAACTCAGCGGAATTGAACCATGTCCGGACAATAATAATGTCCCCAAATACTGTGTTTCGAGGAGAGAAAACTTGGCGGGGGGCTTTGGTTGGTTGGTAGGTTTAATGACCGTTCCTTCCAACGACCCACCCTCCAATGATTGTAAACATATTTGACGTTCTCTCAAGACGCTGAAACCGGCCGGGCCTGCGGTTTTTTACGGAAATGTTTCTTAACGTTTCCTCCCCCGCATCCCCAGTCGACCAAACTCGCTGGAAAAATTTCTATACCGTGTAGCGAGAGTGAGAAATTCTTTTCAAGGAGTGGCAAGGGTGCAGATTAGGTAACGCAGTCTCGGTGGGGAACGGGAGTCCCCTTTTCGCGCCCGTGCCAACCAATACCAGCTCTCTCCGGGCGGATGCGTTAACCACCGGGCTTCCCCAAGTCTTGCGGACACGTCTTATGTCTCGGAGGATGCGTGGGCCCTGGTGAAACAGCCCGGTTGACTTAACTTTTATTTTTCGACCCGCGACCATTCCAAGGCGTGGGGAAGCACCTCCCACTCCGGTAGTCCTGGTTTGGCCACTTGAGGAAGAGTTGTCGAAGGCGTTCTGATATAAAGGGAAATAAGTGGGATTCGCAATCATTCTTCCACAGTCAACCAGAAGTGAAGCAGGGCTCTACTTGTAACTGAGTGTCAAGTGCCTTTTGTATAGTTTCGACTCATCCTATAAGGAAACCTTCGTTTTCTTCCAAGTGGTTCCAGTGACGGTGAAAATGCCCGGCGTGAGACAGCAGGTAAGTCCTCTCAATATGCCGGTTCGAACTCAGATTTGCTGGCTTGATTAGGCGTTCCTTTTCGATTTCCAGCACTACTGCAGAGAAGCTTTTACAAGAAGAAGAGGGTTTGATGATAGAGACGTTGAGTAAGGATGCTAGAAAAAGATTTTTGAAAACATTGATTTGGAGCGTAGCTTTGTACATCACGGAAACTTGGTCAATTTGGGAAGATGGTAGGCGAATATTTAGAGACCTTGTGTGGAGAATGCCAAGAAAATACAATTGAATAAATCCAATGTTGAAAACTGATAAAGGGGAGAACAATAGGCCGGAGGGATAGGAGGTGAAAAAAAGGATGTGAGGTTGTATATTGGGTGGAATGAAGGAAGCGAGGAAGTATACGAAAATTAAGTTTGCGGTTTATTGTTGTGTGGATGCCAGGTTGTATCTTACTAGACAAGGATTTAAAATAGAGTGGTAATTTGTGCCCTTCCAAAATCTACCTAAAATGATAGATTACCTTTACAATAATACGTATATTTTCTTTTATGCTGTCTAAAATGCATATTAATTATCCTACGTTTATATCGCTTCCCATTATTCTCCCGTCTATCAGTATTCAACATTCCATTTCGTCTTATGCATCCATCTTAACCGCCTTCTTCAACCTTTTCCCTAAAACTACCCTTCCCCTTAAATTCTTGTCACCTATTTGTTTATTTTCTTTTTTGTCCACTTAATTTTTTATATTCATGTCAATATCTAATTCTCAAAATCCTCCACTCTACTCCCGTTTTCTTTCCTCAAGTTTCAGAACCACACGGTGCATGCCAAAGTTTTTACGAATATTTTCTTTATCTTTACATACCTATGCCTCAGAAAAGACTGAGGGAATGCTTCTTTACTTGCCGTCATACTTAAAATATTTCCTTCCAAAAACTTACTACCTATGCTAAAAGTAAGTAACACTAAGTAAGTGTTCTAGTGAAGGGAAGTACACCCTATTACCCTCCTTCTGCCACGATTTTTAATATCCCAAATTACCTCTAAATATCTCCTTCAATCGCCCGTCTTCTTCAAATCTCATTGGCTAACTACCTTTATTCTCCTACTACATTCAAAACTACATATTTAGAATGCCTCTCTGTCACATTTCTTTTCTCATCTCTCCTCTATAACCACACCTAAAGAATTTCAAATCTATTCTCATGTTCATCCGTTAAGGAACAGACTGGATCTATAAAGCGTTATGCACCATATTAATGCCTTTAGTAATCTTTTCCTTTTCGTCTTTGGTTGATGTCCTTATCATCAACTCCCTTTCCTTCACAAATACTTTTTTACCTTAACCCAGTTCGTCTCTTATGAATTATCTCCTTACTACTTTCCATACATTTGCCAAGAGCGATTTCCAAAAAATGAAATTTTCCATCTATTCTGGTTTTTCCCCTCCAAGCGGGTGGGAATCGGCTCTCCTTTGAGAAAGTCATTTCCCTCTTTTTTAAAATTAAAAACGGTGGTGAAATTGTAGTCACCCATGGCGCACTCACAATTCAGCGCTAAAAGGGCTGAAATAACAATGTTCATCGATCTAAAAGGAATAAAAATCGAAGCAGGGCCAAAAGAAATATGACTTGAATGATTTTAGTAAAGCCTTAAAAAATCGCCTACGGTTCGTTAAGTGGGCAAAGGGTTTTTCACCAAATGTTCGAGGCTCTTCTCACTTGAATGAAATTCGAATCCATTACCGCAAAGTAAGAAGAATGTATTATAATACTGTGTGTCTTGACCGCCAACTAATTTAACTATTAGACCACAGAGGATTAATATAATTTTATCCTTTTATATATTGATGTATAGAGAAAAAGTGTGTAGTCGTGACGCAATTTTTTGAATCTGCCGGGTTAGCATTAAGTTTTACGGCGATGAGAATAATAAATGCGCGCTTGACTCCCTCCGCGTAAATAAACGGCCGGGAAATTGCAACTAAAGCCCGTGAGTCTTCGCCCCACTACAGCCACTTTATGTGTATGCACTCAGATGGCCGAAGTCTACAGGTCGCAAAAATTTTGAATATTCAAGAAAACCGTCTAAAATCGATGAAGATGTCGGACTAAGGATTGTGCCGAATTGAGATAGGTTATACATTCATAGCACCAGATCGTGATTTCCAATGTGCAGAATGACAGCTAGCAATAAATAATTATCTGAAGTTGATAAATCTTGGCAATACTTAAGTCAATCAGGCCCATTATTTTCGCAAAAACAGAAAAGCCTTGAATTCTTCGCTACATGATAGTTTCAGGGTGCGGATTTTGTGGCTCTCTTGAGTTTTATGGCAATCAAATTTTGAAGCAGAGGTGAATCGGGAGATTTGGGTGACTAATGCTGGTTTTGATTAATTCAAATCTTGGGTTTATTAATATCTGTCGCACCGAAAAAGCATGATTTTACCCAAGAAAACGCAAGGAGTGGTATTGCTGAGCATTATAATTAATGACGGCATTACCAATACCACCTAGAAACTCGGCAGTTCCTGCAAGTATTTCTTTCATTACTTTACAACCTTACATATTTGTATGTCTTGAACTGCGAAGTTCAGAATTTCTATTTGAAGGAAGTTGAACCTGGGGGATGATCATAGTGAGGATTAAACCCTGATTATTCACATAATTAAGAATCGTTGATTTCGCATTAATGTATATCTGATGATGTTTTAAATTCACAGCAATAAAATGATTAATTGTTTTCATGAACCTTGTTTCCATTTTCAAGTGACAGTACGCATTTTTATTTACTTGAAAATTCCACTTTAAAATTATAGTTATTTTAAAGCCATTAAAAATCTGATGGGAATAACATCATCAAAGTTTGCTTTCAACACTTATCAAAGAAACCACCATGCAGGAATACAATTGAGGAAATGGTTCAACCTTTGCTTAATTTTTCTCCCTGCACTTTGCCTGTTGAATATGATAAGTTATTTTCTTCATTTAAGTAATAGTTTCATAAGCAGATTGACTAAACAGTAAAGTGCTACCATAAAATTAATTTGACTTAATGGTCTTACAATGCAGAACTCTACAAGCTGGCTGAGGGGAGCCACCCTACTGCTTCCGTTAGTTCTCATGGTAAGAGTGTCAGCTATGCCCCAGTATCACCACAGTCCAGCCAGCTCATTTGCCAAATTCCATGGGCCAGTGATTCTGGGGAATGACAAAATGGTGCGAGTTGATGGGGCAGCCACACACCACCATCACCAAAATCATCCTCATCAACCACAAAACCACCAGCAACAACACCATGAGCTGAATAATGTTGACTATATTGTAAGTATATACCTACATTCTTCGGTCAACACATATGTATTGTGAAATATTGAACATTGTATTCCTGTGGACCATTAATTTTATGTTTAATACTGACAGAATTTTATCCAAAAATACATTTCATTTACTTGAAGTAAAAATATCCATACATTTCAGAAGCACCTATCAAGAAATGCAATCACTTATTGGTTTTGTTTTATCAAACTGAATACTAAATTGAAAAGACTTGAACTTCTTTGGAAATGATGGATATGGTAATGAGAGCTAGATATCCATTACATTAGGGCTCTTGCAAATTATGTTAGGTTGTTGAAGACCATATGGTTTCATTCATTGTTTTGGATTTTTGGTATGGATCATATTTTACAAGCTGCTGTTGGTTTTTCTTTTTGTGTTGTATTGTTGTACAGTATATAATTATGGTAGGTACTGGTAGTGATCTGAAGTGGGTGGAAAAAGGGTTACGTTCCTAGGAATTGTAGCTCCTCATTGATGAGCCTTTTTTTGAATTACTATATGAATACCCTTCATTCTTTGGGGCAAACCTCAGATAAATGCTGTTAGGTGTTGTGCTGTTGTACTTGTAGAATTGAGTGACTACTCTTAATGCAGCATAATATTTTCCAGAATTGGATATTCATAACACAGTATTGAGAGATATGTAGTGCTAGTAAATAAATCAATCCAATAGTTTTGACTAAGTTCTTTGAACAATTTTAATGGATCTTTAATGAATATTTTAAAAAATAAAGTAGGTTAAAATATAAATTTTAAAAATTTACAAAATGGCTGAAAGAAATGAAGAAGAGTAGATATATTGTAAGATAAATAAGAATACTGTTCTCCTCTTATCCATTAAAATTTTAAATGAGAATTACATTAAAAAACTATCTGAAAGGAATTGAAAGATTCCGAATTTTTTCATTTTAATACTGAATTTAACATCTTTTTCTTGGAGAGCATTTTAAACTAGACATTCTAGCTAGCTGGTTGTAATATGTTGAATTTGGAGCTTTCTGCAATAAACTGGGTTACTTTGCTTAACCTAAATAATAACAACCCATATTCATAATTGAATAGTAGGGCACATTAGTACAATAAATGTCCACTATTTAGTAGGCCAGTAGGTGACCCTCTGTAAGGTAATCCTCTGATTTACAGGATTCTCTTTACAGACTGCCTTTTGAATTCTGAGAGGTCAAAATGAAATTTTTTATTCATTTCTAAGCAAACAAACCCTTGAGAAATGGAAGCTCAGTGCTTTTTTCACTCTCATTTAATTATCATCCTAGTATTGAAACAATATTAACCATCAATACTACCTTTGCTTAACTGATTTGGATGGAAAACTTATGTATGTTTGTACTTTAAAAACATTTAAAATTCCCATCAAAGCAAAATCATTACAGCACACCATTTTCTTTTAATCACTACACAATATGTCAGATATTTGAGAGATGGCATTTGTAGTACAGAGATAAATTTTAGTTCCTCACTAATGCCGTAAGAATGTTAGGATTTTGAGAATATTTATAAAAGGCAAGATCTTGAAATTACTTGTAATTTCTTTATGAAATCAAATTACATAGATGCGAAGATAATATTTCTGAGAAAATATAGTTTTCCCTATATATTTTACATAAAATCACATGCAAACTGTTTTCTCTTACACTTAAACAATGTTTTCCCTTCTTTTATCCACACCTTCATAGCAATTGAGAATATGTAACATAATTAAAAAGGAAACATGTATATGTTTTCAGGGTCATCCACTCTATGACTATGCGTATGGTGTGACTGACCACAAAACAGGTGACCGACATGGGCAAAAAGAGAGGAGAGATGGCCACAAAGTCCAAGGTGAATACCATGTGTCTGAGCCCTCAGGCAACGTGAGAACAGTTCGCTATTGGGCTGATGAAACTGGCTTCCATGCGTCAGTACACAACAGTGATCCAAAAGCTGCCGCTGATGCTCACCCTCCAGCGCCTGCTCGCAAGCCCCACTATTCTGAGGATGATGGATCTCATGATTATTGGTAGATGATGAATGATATTATGAATCCCATTATGCGTGAAAGATTTGCTTTAGAGTTGTAATATTCTCTTCAACTGCCCGTATATGTGCACATAATTATTTAAGAGGGAAATGTCCACAGTAATTCCCATATAGTGTAAATGGAAAGAGGCTTGCATCAAGGGCCGGAGTGTATATTAGGTTTTCAGGAAAACTATTCCATCTCCCTTATTCTCCCATGCTAAGATATGAACCTGCCCAAGGTATAGATTCCCTGTGATAATGAAGCTGTTTTATAAGGTAAATGTTATCCAAATATGTTAACCCGTTAAAGTTACTGTTACAGTTTATTGAAATTTAATTATTTTGTTTTAAATCATTAGCCTTTATTCAATTGCATGCTAAGATATTAATGCTTAATGATCAATTGTTTAGAGAGCTGCCTTCAGCATTCAATGTAACATAATCCTGGACTTACATGTTGTTAATTAAAGTAATGGATCTTCAGATTTTGGGGTTAGAAAGAAATTTAAAATATGAAAAAAGAGAAATAAAAGTAAAGCCATTTACTAATAAATTGTTTCTCCACGATAAAACTTAAATATATTGTCCATTAATAAACTAATTGGTGGTTTGCTCTTCCTAATGCACAGAAAAACCAATGTTCATTTGAGTCCAATCAGGCATTATTAAGTATGATCTTGTGCTTTCCCTGCAAATTGCTGTAGAAAAGGCTACTCAAGTCTTCCCCTGGGTCAGTTCCTCCATCGATGATGCTAAGTTTTGGGAAAGATTAACAAAGGAATCCATTCAGATCTGGCTTGAATAGAACCATTTCAATCAGGATGCAGGTTACTCCCTCAGTAACACGTGGAAACCTGCACTGAGGAAGGTTAAGTCGACATGAAAAATGCAATAATCCACTGACCAATCAGAGGCCATCTGAGAGCCTGCCCATCTGTATATAAACTGGCCATTTGCACAGTCTCAATATTATCAGCTCTGATGATGGAAAACGACTTGTTTTCCAAGACGGAGGAACTGACCCAGTGGAAGACCCGAGTAGCCTATTCCACAGTGGGTAAATAAAAGTGGGTTATTTTAATTCTCATTTCTATTGCACTTTCACACATAAAACTAAACCCATTTTGACTGCCCCCACCTCCCTCCTGATTTTGAACTAAGCATCATGCTGTGTTGATAAATCATACATATCCCGAGATAGAATCAATCAAGAGCAGACCAAAAACAGTCAACAGTTTTAAGATAACCCTGTTAAGATGGATGGCTCAAGAGTGGGGAAAAGTTCGCCCCAAGAAAAGAGTGAGCAAAATTACTGTGTAGGTTTGTCTTTAACAGAATGCAATATAATGCCACCACCACATGATGCCCTTTTACAATTTTCATTCCTAAAGTCTTTATCTAATGCTAAAGGAATAAAAAATGTGGGTATCAACTTGAAAATTCTGTTATTTTTCTTATCTCCCTTGATCTCTTAGTGTATTCTAAGACATATCCATGATATTAGAACTTATTTCCAAGGAAGAAAGTAATATTTTACTCATTCATCTAGCTAGTTTGTATTAATGTAATCCAATCCAAAAATTTTACAGTCCATCCAAAACATTTTTGAACTATAACAAGACCATTCTGGAGCATAGAAAACACTCTCCAAGTCAATACTTTTAAAAATCAGAACAAATCCATGATTTCTATTGGCTCCAAAATTGCCATGTCTTAGATTAAACTTTGTGTAGTCACACTGGATGGCACATTAATTAAGTCATTCACTGTAAATTGTTAATTACCCATTTCTAAATGACATTAAGTTTGTATTATTCAACCACTTCAAAAACTTGATAAGTGAGAGGATATAACTGCTCTGTTTCATTACATGCACACATCAATGTTTTCTATAATTAATGTGATGTACATATTGATTTATGAAATTGTTTGTTAGTCATTTTTATATTTTTTGTTAATTCTCTTGTTACTGTTATATATCTTGTTGGAAGGGAAGTTTACTCTTGTTAATAAATTGTTGCATTGAAAACTTCTTTTCTTATTCAATATGAGGAGGTATTTATGTCTCTGAAAGCAACATCCTATAACTTTATGTTATCTTACACACAATATTTTTAAAGTCATATCCTTCAAAAATCAGTGATGACACAACTTTGACAGTGTTTTTCTTATTTCTCCTAGAGCCCTAGTGTGGACTACCTACCATGTATCCTGGCCCATAAAGCACACCCTGATTTTTCAGGTTAGAATTTGCAAAAATACTTCGCTTACACATTTCGATGTTTACACCTAATAAGTAGAAAATTGAATCATTGCATTGAAAAGTAAGCAGCTACACATTTGCCAATGTTTATTCTCCATAGAATCTCAGAAATTTGACATCACTGCTGCTAAATCATTTCTGATGTTATTTTCATTATCATTGTCAATTTCCTTTTACACAATGTCGTCTTCACTACTTAACTGAACTTGGCCCATGGAGAGATAGCCCACGTCTAATTAGCAGCCGGTGATGCTAATTGTATACTTACATGTTCTTATGTTGCTTACCAGGATCAAACCCACCCAATTCTGAGATAAAATAACGAAAGCAAAACTCAACTTGGATAAATGCAAGATATGTAAAACGTTGTCATGATAAGCATATCCAAAATTTAGAGCAGCTAGCCTGGAAATCACTCGCAGAGAGAAGGTTAAATTATAGATTAAATCTCTAGAAGAAATTGGAAGCACGTGTCTTTAGCAGTGAAATGTATTATTACCCCCATCAGACTACAGTATGTGAGATCATGTCAAAATTAGAGAGATCAATAAAACAGTTTCACGCGCAACTTGGTGGAAAATCTTCACACTGACTTTAAATAATCAAACCACTTTACTTTTCCACATAAACTTTTTAATTTTCACGACCCAGGTTTAGTTATAGCATAACATCATCAGGTCCTGATGACCTGATTATGTTATGTTATAATGAAACCTGGGTCGTGAAAATTAAAAAGTTTATGTTGAAAAGTAAAGTGGTTTGATTATTTAAAGTCAGTAGAGAGATCGAGTGAAGAATAGATGGATTTAAGATGTAAATTTTCCACGAACGATAAGGGATCAGAATAAAATTGTCCAACCGCAGTGCCATTTCTTCATCAATACTAGCATTCAAGTTTACGTAATTTTTTCTCCCAGGCTGAAAAGTATACGCCGACAGTCTTTGAGATGTCTGGGCGCCTCTTAGATAAAAAATCATGACTTGAGTGTAGTATTTCCCCTACCGCTGAATAAATTTAGACTCCTCGATTAATTAAAAGGTGATAAACCTGTAGGAATATTCTAAATTGGGTAAATTAACTCTATAAAACAGATGAAATGAATTAAAATATTTTTAGTAAAAAAGTAATTAATAAATTAAGGTAATTACCAAATGTCATTGATCATCTCTAGTTAAGAAAACGGTACGGTGCCATCGAGGTGGTTAAGATTTTATATTTAAATGTAATTAGATATTTGGATTAAATATACCGGCATAACTAAATATTGAAATAAGCCTACAATGCCTAATTGAACCTCTCACCGGAAGGAAATGGCTAAATTCCTTAAGAATTCGGATGATAGGTACCATAGATACCATGAGGGTAGGGGGTGTGAGATCAGCAAGAGAGATGATAGAGTCACCGCGAGAGAGGAAATGAATGCTACCCAAGGATATGCCAGTGCACTGCACAGTCCGTAGGATAGGACGCAGTTGACTCATAGCACTTCCGAGCCGGGATTGGCAATACTGCTTCACCTATGCCTCAACCCTCCCTCCCCCTCTCCTCTGACCCTCCATCCAACCCATCCTTCCCGTTATGCTCAAATTGCCATGTCCTTATGTAATAAACTAAAAAAAAACTAAGGAAATATTCAGGTTCATACTACCTACTGAGGAATAGTAGTTGCCAAACACATTTATTTTACTGAGTACCTGATGAAATTTTCCTTACTGCAATTTATTGCTAATTTAATTGGAACTTGCAAACTATTTTTACGGGTCGCAAGGCATTAACATCATCATTGTGCTCATTTACTCAATGTGTGTTACGGCAAGTATTTGTACAGTCATGGTCTAACGATGTCTGTGTTCACTCCAAGTCTGGATTCATTGAATGGTCACACAATGGCTCGTTTAATGACGCGCGCGCATTTCTGAGGAGCACGCAATTGTATTGTTGTCTGGTGGTCTTGGAGGCAGTTGTGTCTCGGAACTCGGCGCTCAAGGTTTCGGCGAGGAAGGGAGCGGTTAACTGCCCGGAACTCCAGTTCACTCCAATGCTAAGCCCTGCTAAGATACCCGAAATGCGCACTTTCGGAATTGAAATGGTCTCACAACTCCGCTTCCTTTTCCTTCGTCCCGTTTCGATTTCACTCTCTCTTGTGCGAAGTCTCACACTCAATAAACCCCCCTAGCCTCCCCTGCCTTTCACCCGAAGTTCCCCCCTTACTTGCCGACGTACATTTGGTCTCGCCAGTTCGATTTGAGAGAATATTTGCTATGCCTGTCTTAATCATAAATAATGACCATATATTTCATGCAAATAGCAATATTCACTCATATTCGTCGGCTCTGCTTTAACTATCTCTATTTAAAATCTATTCACTCATATTCATCTAGAAATCATAACATCCACATTAGTTATCATAAATCAGCAATTTCATATAAAACCCCAATGCTAATGGGCATAATAATTTAAAACACATTACCAAACTCATTGAAAATAAGTGATAATTTGTGGTTTTAAATTGAAACTCGAGAAATTTCTTCTAAAGAAGTGCTATTTTTCATTGAATAAGTTTTTGGTCACAAATAACTATAATGCTTGTCTTTGAATTTCTTTGTTCTCCATCCGCATTGATGGTCTTTTAGTGATGAGTTTCGCTGGCCATCCTGCCAGTGTCTTCAGGTCGAAGGTATTTTACGAAGCTTTCTTGTCCGAGACCAAGAAATATCAACATATCCATTAAACAGTGAGTGGAAAAGAACTATCCAATCAGAGCACCGTACTTGACTACAAGCCCTATATAAAATGGACAAGAAAGCTTCGAATAAAACGGTAAAGGCTCGCTTCGTTGGAAATACTCTTGGCCACCCAACCTTTGTCCACAATAAGGAAACTTATTGAAATGGCCCACACCACCGTCCCCAAAAAGGCTTGTGTCAAATTTATGTACAGCTGCTCCAACTCCCTCCGTTTGGAAGGGCAGCCTACTAACTCATTCGGCTTGAACCACATTCAGTCGCTGCGTTTGCGATGGTCGAATGCATCCGCGCTCGTTGAAATCACTCCCACCCCTCCACTTATTTCCCCTCCGACGCGCAAAGCCATCGGATAGGTCAACGTGAAAGGACCTCCTTCCCAACAAACTTATTCCCCCCCTCCTCTGTCATTCAATTCACCATTCCAACGCACTCATCGGCCAGGTTATCTAGAGTGGACGAGTTTTTCCCCTCTTCATTCTTTCCACCCCTCTCTCGTCCTAACCACCCTCCCTCACCTCCCCTCCATGTCGTGGACTATAGTCTCCCATTGCACTTTCACGCTCTCCGCCACTTCCCGCGCCCTCGCCCTCCAGCTCTCCATTCTCTGCATTCGTCCATGCTTTTTGCCAACATTGCTTTCCTCGGTCCCTAGCAGCCTTTCTTCTCTCGAGTGGGGCGTGAGTGGAGTGCTCTGGAAGCATTCTGTTCGGGGCTGTGGAGGGATTTGATTGAGGAAAGATGGACCCGCTCTGGTGGGATGATGAAATTTTTGGATGCTGCTCCACGTATTCAAGGTGGGCTTGAATGAATTTCACCAACTCTCGCAGTCAATTTATATCTTAGAATCTATCCGTAGGGAATTTTTTTAAAGGTGACAATAATTGTACAGCTCGCGATGAACCCTCATGAAACTCCAGTAGTGAATCCAGTGAATGAGAGCATTCAAATCATATCTCTCTACTATAAAATCGTTTTCCTCAATTTATGAATGCCACATAATATTCCTGTCTTAATTTCAGATTTCTCCAAATATGTCGACCAGGATTTAATTCCGGGGACCACTTAACAGTATGTAAAATTTTGGTTTTCTAGACTACCACATCGCATCATTCTATTAGGAATATTAATGTAATCTGTATATCAAATGTTTGGAGCAGTTACTTGGCAAGGAAAGATCCAGGCAGATAAGTTGCTCATTCTTATCGCTTTTCATGTGCTTAAAATTCGTTGTAAGTGAAGATAATTACTCATAGTCGTGTTATGTATGTCATTTAAAACTGATGCCATGTAATTATGACCTGGTCAAAAAATTGTAACTTAATACATGATAATCGTTATCAAATTTCATATTTTTTAGAATGTTTTTGCATTCTTAGTTACTAGCTAAATAGCATGAAAAGGATGGCGTGGCAGCTAGTGTGTTGGCTTCCCATGCTTGAAGGCCTGGCTTCGAATCGCACATCTTCTGAGATGTCCTGATCCCTACTTGGGTGCCGTATGCTTTAATAGAGTAGTGCATCCTTCAAATGAAGCATTAAATTGTGTGACCCCTTGGTTTATTTCCCTTATAGTCCACTAATACTGGTAATGGTGCCCTCTCCCCACCTTCATCCCCAGAGTGATGTCCTGGGGTATTTATTCAAGCACAAATGAGAATATTCATTAACTTCTACCTCCAATATTGGTCATGGAGATGAACCTACTGGGATCCTTATGTTTTCTTTCTTCAAATGATCAATGAGACTTTAAATAGTTTATTGGATATTTCTATCAGGTCTAAGATTTTTCACAATTCAGTGTGGTAAATTTATGCAATTATGCAGCATTATGTTAAATCTGTGTAAAGTATGCAGCTTCTTTTTCACCATAACTCTGTCAGCCCAAATGTATAGTATGTATTGAGTAATAGCTTGCACCATGGTTTGTACCTTTCCACCAGCCTTTTGTTACCAAGTACAAAGTATTTTCACATTATTATGCCTTTTCAGGTACATGTGAGCACACATGAACAAATGTGCATACTACTACAGGAATACAAATGGAGATTCACACACAAAATATAACTGGGATTAGTAAGTACTTCATTTTACTTGTTTAAGTATTTGGTAGTCATCTTGGGAAAGATTTCATGGAAATAATTTTATTGAACAAATCATTGACTGTGAGTAAATCAAAATTTAATGAATTTTCATAGTGTTGCATTTCATAGTAATTGAAAATAGTGTAACTGACAAACAATGTAATCAGCATGTAGTTGTTTTTAAAATTAACAAGGTTAAATGGTAAATTACTTTCATAAAGGCATTGAACAATTTATAGAAAGTTCTGATGCCATGTACAGAAAGAGTAATAATAGTTCAGTCACACAGATCCACAAATAGATTTTTTTAACCAAATTTTCCTAATACCGTAACTTATTGTTGATTTGTTTCTTAGTTGCCTTGACCCCCAAACTGTTCAAGAGGTTGAATGATACTTTTTTAACCACTAATTCCCCATACTGACACCCCTCCCATTTTTTTACTTTTCTAAATTTGTACTTCCTATCTAGAAATAAGATTGATGAAACTCAACTCTTACCCTTAGCCTAGAATGGACTCCACTTCGGAAGGAACGGTTTTTTCGATGTCTGCAACATCTCCTACTCATCATCAGCATAACTTAGGTGTCACCATTCGTGTGCTCTCAACTGAAAGAAGCCACGCTCTGAGATGCTCGACCACATGATGTCTGCTGAGACAAAAGAGGGGACAGGGAAGAGACCAAGATTTCACTGCAAGTAGTGACGTAAGCTATTTTAAATCCTTATATATTTTACATTTTCTGTGAAAATTTGGAGATAATTGACTTCCAGATCTTTGCAGTGCTTCTATAAATAGTAGGTATATGCAGTTAGTGGTATGTCCCAAGCCAAAGGTGACTATTTGTTCTTCAATAAATTGAAAACATTTCATTTTTCAAATTTTGATTGATTTTTCTTTTTCTTTCTCAAATTAATCTTTCAATTGAAGAAAAACTTTTCCAAATCAATCTCCAATTTCCCTTTAATTGGTTTGATGCGAGTCATCTACTGTGCTCTGTGAAATGAAGTTTTCTTTGAAACTTGGTATAAATAAAAGTTAAAACACAGGTGTGCTACTGTCTTTGTCTTTTAATTTATTTTAAAAAGCATGATGAACCTTAGGTTGATTGAGGGATGGTAGTTTGGCTGCTTTTAGACCAGATAGACCAAAGCAGGTAGTTACTTATTTCTCATTACCTTGTTTTGCTCAGTCATATTGTCCAAGAAAGTCAGTTCACCTACTGCAGAATCTCACTGAAAGATAATCTATAATGAACAAGATGTTTGGCGTCTCAAGTGATGTTTCCTGTAACTTGCATGTCTGCATTGAAGGCAATGATTAATTATAGCTTACTTCTTTTAAAATTTCATTTTTATTAACAAACTCCACTCTTCCTGACATTTATGCAGACTTGCCTGGAGTGAAAGTTATTACCTTAAGAGTTGAGAGAATTATTCAATCTTACTTACCCAAAGGGATAATTTAATTATAAATCGGTAAAATCTTTAGACCTTAATACTCAGGTTCTCATGAACCCATGGATTGTGACCCCAAATAGTGGGGCTGTTAAGGGATATTGTGGGATATTTATGTGGGATATACTATGGGGATATTTATGTGGGATTGCCTTGTATTTATATATTAGACTTTAGCTGAAATACACTAAAAATGACAATGGTTTTAAGCAATTTGGATTCAATCACCATTATGGTTTGAATAATATCATAATTTAAATTATTCAATAGAACCAGTTAAGAAAATCCCAATTGCAAATTTTCTGTGTCTTCTAATAGGGAAAAGTTCTTTGTAAATTCCAACAAACTCGTCTTGGATATATCCTCCAAAAGCATTCTTAAATGTTTTAGCACTGAAGTGTTGTTTTATTCTAATAGCATAGGGACTGAGGAGTATGACCAAAGTTATTTTGGTATATAAGGCTGAATGGAGAAGGCAGACAGGAAGGTGGAAGACTTGCCATGGGACTTAAGAGGGACCAAATGGGATGCATTTGGTAGGGTACCTTCTCTGTCACCAGTTATTTTTCTGCATTCCATCCATTTCTCTCTCTGGTTGCATTTTCTGTATTCTCTAAGCCCTTCATCACCACTATTCGAGAGAACATTGCTGTTGTTTGGTGTATCATCAATTGGATTACTGCAAGGAATATATGATCATAATATATTTTCATAATGACTCTTTGACAGGGAAATGTTTTGACTTAAGATATCTAATATCCTTGCTGGGAATCATGAAGATAATTTCTTATATTATTCAGTGACAAGAGCTTCAGCCAAGCTATCATAGATTATTTCATGTGAACCTTGGGTTGCTTCCTCATGTGATACCTCAAGAAGGATATAGATGTCATTGAAATTGTAGTTTTTTGCTACCCAACGAATGGCAAATATGGTAACTGTAGCAATGCTAAGTTTCATCGGTTAATCTTAGCACCATGTCCAACCCAATTAGTCCCAAGTATGAGCAATGAGGGATTCTCAAATGTATATTCAAAATTGATAACAGAGAATAATGAATTTGAAATGAAGATGGGTGGACCTGAAGGGGGTTGATAATGGGTTCTTTCCTGTCATACCCTATAATTTCTACTTTCTGTGCGAGAAATTGCCTCTGAAATCAAAACAGTGCAATTCTACTTGAAGGCTGGTTCAATAAGAGAGATCTACTAAAATTAATAAATATCATTTGTACAATGTGTTAAATTCACACAACAGGATAGTAAGATAGGGCTAGGTCCATTTCCTGAGCCAGCTCTGGTTTCCCAGGAAGATCTGGTTAACTGCCAAATTGTACATGTAATCAATCAGTCTGTAATGGTCTATGAAGAATTTTTAATGAAATAGTTTTCAAATACGAACATTTATTATGGCAAATTTTGTTCTTAATCATCATAAAAGGTAGTATTTATGGAAACTGGGTTATTGTATGCTTATAAACTAATTGCTTCCAAAATTTGTGATAAGTTTCAAAAATTCACCCTGCTATGATGGTAAAGGAAGAAATCAAATGAGCATATCACTGGGAGACGTGGTAGTCCTGGACAGCTGAATGGAGAGCCTGGGTTCGATTCGAAGTCATGCCTCTAAGGCATGCACCCAAGCTGCGTTTATGGCTACCAGATCTTCCTGCGAAACCATAAATGGCAAAGGGAAAGGCACTGACCCCCCTACCCTGATGTGTGAATTTAACACCCCATCGGGCTAAGTATTTAGTAAACTCAACCATCACTAACAAAAAAGAACTTTGGTTTGATTACAGTGATTTTTCATGGTTTATATCACAGTGGTGCCTAGAATCCAAGTATTTATTGGTTTTTCATCACATGGCTTGATTATTCTTTTGTTTTTATAATTAAGAGATTTATCCCTATTTCATGTAATCCAATCTTGAACGTGGAACATGTAAATAGACTTTTCCTATCTATTTGTGGAGTAATGATATGTTTTAAAAAATATTTAACAGGCGCCATTCATTTTTTTAACTGCCAGAAACCGGTTGTAACCGATAGACCAAATGAACAGAAAGGTAGGTAGGTGCCTATGGCGGAAAATGTGAATTTCAGTTGTTTCAACTGAAGTGCAATTTAACGTGCTAAATTATCAAGCTACAAAAAAGGTGAACAAACACCAATGACTTTATTGCAATAAAGTAACCATAGTGAAGAATCTGTTATTGACAGGCCCTTCGATTAAGACCACTGAAACCCAAAGAGCGTTAATCACTCACATAAAAGTAGATGGCTTAATTTCATTTGAGCTTTATTTCAAATGTTTCTTCCAAGTAAGTTACCAGGTGTAAAGGTTTATCTTCTCCCATCCTGCCAAAGGCTTTTTCTCACCTCTTTTATCCACTTCAGTTTCTCATAGTCTAAATTGTTAATCTTCACATTGGGTAATTGAATCCAAATGGAGAGGTGCAATGAAATATGAAAAGCATTGATTAACATTTAGAAGTTATCCAGCATTGTCCACTCCTACTTTGAGTCACATTTGTTGTTTTGGCAAACAAGTTCCCAAAAAATTCCCTTTAAATTAAGATAAACATCCTTCCATTGGGATGAGATATTATCTAGTTCTGCAATTTGGCAGGTAAATTAGGTCCAATAAATTACTGTTCATACACAGTTATGATCAGCAGTTACCCACTTCATAATCCTTGTCGTAATCAAACCTTCTACTTGGTTATAATATTTTTATTTTACATTCCTTGAAATCTTATTTTCATTTATTGCTACAATTTTCTGTTCTTTGACATAGGTTTCATAATAATAATTATTTATAGATCTACCGGTAACCAAACAAGGCCATGGGGGTTGCCAACATTCCTGTTGAACTATTGAAATGTTTAGTAAACTATGGGAAGAAGACTCTATATGGACTGTTTTGCAGTATCTTTGTGGAATGACTCTGGCCTGAAGACTTTGGTGAAATCAGTGTCATTTCCTATTCCAAGAAAGGTCAACACTACATCATGTGAGGACTACAAAACAATGTTTGATATCACGTACAGCTAAAGTTATTCTCAGGATCATCAGTTGGTGTTTAGGAAGGGGAGAGGTACATGTGATGCCATTGTAGTAAAGAGATCGCTAATCGAGAGGAACATAGAATACAATCGGGACGTATTTGCCAGTTTCATAGATTTTGAAAATGGTTGATAGAAAGAAATGGGAAAAACTAATGCACATTTGGCAGAAAATAGGAATAGATAAGATGGGCAGGAGATTAATCCGCAACCTGTACATATCTATGACTGCACAGGTGAGTGCGGAACGGAGAGTCTGGATGGGCAGTGTTAGGAAGAGGTGTAAGGCAGGGTTGCCCATTAACAACGGTTCTATGCAATGTATATGTGGAGGTAATGATTAAAGAGGTATGGGAAGAACTGGAGGTAGGAATGAAATCGGAGGGGAATTCATAAAATCTGTTAGGTTTGCTGATGAACATGCTTCAGTTTCAGTCAGCCAAGGGATTGCAAGCATTGATGAGCGAATTGGAGGTTGAGTGTGATAGATATGGGATGAAGATAAATATTAATAGAACAAAGGTTATTCGATTATCCAGAAAGTAAAAGGCAAAGCTAAATATTTAAATAGGAGGGGAAAAAATAGAGCAGGTAGAACAGTTTACATTTCTCGGAAGTGTTTTGGACCAACACGGTCAAAGTAGTAGGGACGTAAGGAGATGAATTGTGCTAGGCAAGGAGGCTTTCTCAAGGAGGAGGGAGTTGATGATGGGGACATTGAGAAGGGAGGTTAAGACAAGACTCGAAAAAACTCTGATATGGAGCGTAGCTATGTACGGTACGGAAATGTGGTCGCTGAAGCAGGAGGATAGACGTAGATTGGATGCTTTTGAAATGTGGGTGTGGAGAAGAATGGAGGTGAAATGGTCCGAAAGGAAAACAAATGAGGAAGTACTGGAGATGGTGGGTGAAGAGAAGGGTTTGTGGGGGAAATCCTATTGAGGCAGGAAAAATGGATGAAAGGCATATAGAGCGGTAATGGGATGTTAAAGAAGGTAATAGAGGGCAGGAACAGGATAGGGATGTTGGATGGGATGAAGGGTGGAAGGAAGTACACGGAGATGAAGAAAGGAACCTGATGTAGAGGAGGTTGCTGGATTGAGTTTTGTTTGGAGTCACAAAATATTTATTTATTAGATCTGTCCATCCAGTCCATCCAATCTTAACCGATATATTACCTTTTAATTATAATCTACCAGTAAAGGTAGGTTTATGATAAAAACCAGCTACCAAACAGTACAGAGGCGACTTTCTTGCCTCGCATAACTAAACAACCCAACACTGCAATAGACCACCCTTCTGTCAACATCTATTATAGAAATATAAGAACTGAAGCATTGACATTAGGACCCAGTGAAATGGGCATCACATTATATCACCAACTACCCAAACTTGTAAAGGATACTCTGGGAACTGCTGCAGTCTGGCATAAATTAAAAAGAATTGCACTGGTATCATGTGCATACTCCACCCACCTGATATTTTTGTATTGTGATCTCTGGGTAAATAAAAAAAAATAATTTATGCATGCATCCTTATTCCCTTGTCTAATATGCCTCTACAATTACTAAACCTTTGTTGCCCAACCTTCTCTGTTCAATTATAATTTCAGCATCCCATTGCTAATCAAAAATGTCTACATTAAAATATCTTGTTTGATTATTCCCAGCAATCCCCTCTCCTCTCCCATGATGAATAGTACTTCTTAGTTATTTGGCTAAAAATATGCATTTGAAAATCCATATAAATCTAAATTCTTTATGCCTCTGCATCTAAGGAAATGAATGTTATTAGGTTTTTAACATGAATCCTATTGATAAGTAGTAAAAAAAAATAATTTAAGAATTACTTGCCAAGCGACTCATGGGGAGTAGTTTTTAAAGGTAATTTACTGGTACATTTGAAAGCATACTTTTCCACATCATGATGTAAGAGTAAATTATTCGTACCACTTTTTAATGTAGACAAATATTCCATGAACATTTATAAATGTACTTAATTGGAGATGTGGTAATATAATTACTGAAATATCAGGGACATGGGTTTTGTGAAGACCATAGTCTTCAGGAAGTTGTTTTCTGCATTGTTCAATAAGAGATCACTCATTTGATTGACACTTTTGTATTCTATATTTTTGAATTTAATAAAGGTTTACAATATATTCTTGCATTAATGATTCTTATGTATAACTAAAATGTCGACTACTATGACTGCAGTAATAAAAGAGCATGTGAAAGTTGCAACCAGGGAAGTGGATAGAATTATGTAGTTAGACTGCACCATTGAAATCATGTTTACATCAAGTTCTTGAGGATATTTTGGAAAAAGGTTATTATGAACTAAAATTAGTTTTTTGCGTCAAACAACTCTTTCGTACTAAAAAACTGGCCGATTTCATTTAAGTTAAAAAATTACACAACTTGCCCAAAATGAACCAGGAGAAATTAACACCAATTACGGGTGCGGCCTAAATTTTAATTTGAGCATTCTTTAATACACAAATCTATTGTTTAAATATTACCTCGCTAATATGAAAATGTATTATCAATTCCCAGCATATTCTATAATAATGTGCTGGAAATAATCTGAAGGGAGCGTCGTATTTTATGTTAACAGTGCACATAATTCGAACGAACCCCCCCCCTCCCTAAACCAAATACGCTATTCAATTTGTTTTGCAAGTACAATTGAATATCGAAATTACACATTGATGCCTCTAGTAGGGAAAGTATGTATTAGGAAGTGCGGATATTTGAGGGGGTTTCAACTAGTGAATGCATGCGCCATCTGTTGACCGAATACTCAACCAATCCATTAATTAATTTTTCGTTCATTAATTATCACCAGAGAATTTGACGGTAGCTTCGGGACGCCGCGGGAGATCAGGAAAACAATTAAATATTGAATATTATTGTGAGGAGGGCTGCCATTTTTTCCGGCGCCCCGCCGCCCGGCCGGAAAAAATGGCAGCCCTCCTCACAATAATATTCAATATTTAATTGTTTTCCTGATCTCCCGCGGCGTCCTGAAGCCACCGTCAAAATCTCTGGCGAAACCTTTATGCATATTAATGAATCGAAAAATATTTTGCAAAAAAAAAAATTCGGCTGCAAAACGGAATCGAAGTAACATGCGCTATAGTCCCAACTCCGCAATCCGCCTCTTATCCCCCGGGCTACCGGGTTACTTGAGAATGAGTGACTCCAAACGGATATATGTCTTGCCAAACTACGGACTTAGCCGATTTTTCTGAAAATCAGCTCGGTGAACTCGGCAAGGCTCTCACCCGACGAATCCAAGGCATCTGCCTGCCTCGACGGCTCTCTCGCCTGGCGAGGGCCTCTGGACTTGGAATATTTTTCGCTGGGTGGACTCGGGTCGTGAATCGGGTCTCGGGGACATGCATATTTTTTCGGAGAAGCTTGGCCTCAAGGTAATCCGGGACGGCTCGTGAGCGGTTGGCCATCGATGGAGCTACTCTTTTTTGAAGCGCGAGCCGGGTCTTGGAAAACATTCGATACCGTGCTTTTTCGCATCTAATTATTAGACCGTTCAGTTCGGTTCATGACGTCATTTTTGACCTGGTGCGAGTTAATGAGGTTTATTGTAATCACCAATTACAATTAAGCAGAATAATTTGACAACATTTTAGGTAAACAACGTACGGATTTATTCATCCTTTCATATAGTACATTTACTTAACACAATTTATATTTTTTTGCATAAGTAAAGCTACGACTTCACCATTTTATGCTAATAATCAATTGAAATATTCTCTTCCATGTTTCTTTGGTTTTAAACAATCAATGCGATAACAATTTTGTATATTTTTATATATTTGCAGGAAATACCGACATTCAAGCTGACCTATTTATAATTGCTTTAATTCGTAAACAATTGAATGACCCACATTGCCGAAAGTATGGCAGGGGGTGTAAATATATTCAGACTGCCATTATTTTTTGGAGCTATTCTGAAGCAGCATATTAGGGTAAAATTAGTCATTGAAAAGTAACACAAAGAGATAGATTTAAAAATTAGACAACGTTCATTATTGTTTCTTTCATCTTTATTGCTCATAAATACATTTTTAGAGATAAAGGTGTATCAGAAATTGCATCAATATCCCAAATATTCTTTTTTAACAAAAACTTTTACTGAAATACTCTCATAACCACTATCCACAAAGTTTGCGGTGGAGGAGTTGCAGTCTATTCAGAGGGCTCTTTTAAGACTGACACCCACATCAAGTGCACTTCTTTAGATGCTGACGGTACTGTCCAACTTGGCACCAGCAAGGAAATATACACCTTTGCTCCTTATTTCCTTCGGTGAGAAAGCTTGCTGATCAACCTTGATTCCCGTGGATGCTCCTCTTCTCACCTAGCATAAACATCCAATGGAAGACCTGGGAGAAAACATTTGAAATTTGATATGAATTTTACGTTAAAGTGGCATTTTTTAAAACTAATTTTGAGAGTTTTTAAGTAAAAACACAAATACTTGTGTTCAAGAGTGCTAAAGAAATATTTACTGGTTTAAGATTGAAAGATTGGTTCTCCTTTAAAAATTAAAAAAAAAGGAAAGTAACTTTAAATCTGCACATATAACCACAGTGAAAAATCGGAGATATTAAGCTTCCATTAAAATGGAAATGAATTTCATAGAAATGGTATTTTAGTGAAATGGATGGAATTCATCTGTGCCAATTTACTGGAAATTATGTTATTAACAACTGCTGCAACTTCACTCGATTTCAACATTTTATTCATTTGTCTGGATCAATGGATGGAAAACCTCTAAATGAATATATCTCTGATAAACAATGGTTAATAATTTCTTGCTGAAATGAACAACCTCATCCAATCAGTCGTAAATACCATGCAAGAAATTTGAATTTAAATACATTCATATGTTTGTGCATGTTGATCAAATGAACTTTTTTAAAGGAATCATATTTCCAAGATTTCAAAATATATTTATATATTTGTCATATGAATGTGGAAATTATAAGATTAAGTTAAAATAACAATGGAATCTCTTTCCTGTCAAGAAAAGAGAGATTTATAATGGAAGATGGAACAATGTATCTTTTACTGTATTAAATATGTTTATTTAATGGAAAATCACCTGGGCTAATAATTGAGTTCACAACATGTTTCTACAGACTTATTAATGGATTCGTAGGGATGTCAGAATAAGGACAAAATTAATGTAGATGAGTGTGTGCTGGGTGAGTCCAAGGCAGGAGAGGCGAGAAAACGGTGAGATTAAACAGGGAAATGTCTTGCCAGTTATCAATCATAACATCTGCCAAACTTAATATCCTTCAACAGAGGAAATATTGCACTTATTTGAACAAATTGTGTTGTTATATCATCACTTAAAATTGCTGCTAATGGCAGTTGATATCGGAAGCTTATGAAATGGAATGGGGATGGGAAAAAATCAAATGGGAATTAAATTAAAACTAAGTTTGCAGCATGACAGGGGAGCGAGAGAAGTTTTTTGGGAATAATTTGGAGAAATTGGTAATTATTGCAGGGCATATTGACTGGAAATAAAAATTCATGGTGTGTGATAGAAGGGAGAATGCTGGGTTTGGGAGTATTAGGAAGTAAGTTAGTGAGTGACACTGACATAGGAGGGATCCTTGCAAACCCTGAGTGTGTGTGTGTGAATGTTATTCACGAGAGTGAAAGTTATTTCGTAACTCACCCTAGTGATCGAGTGGTTGTAAGTTTGTTTTCTTATTTATTTTATTATTATTATTTTATTTCTTTAATTTTTCATTTCGATTTTTTAGGTTTGTGTTTGTGTGTGTGTGTGTGGTGTTTTTTATTTTTTTATTATATTTTTTTAATTAATAATTTCATTATTATATATTTATTTAAATTATTTATTATTATTTATTATTATTCCATTTATTTATTTTTATTTATTATTATTTGGTGCCATTCAAGTTTACGCTCCCGGTATTTTTTGTTTACATTGATTCATGACCGTAACTACGATCCTTGCATATTTAAAGTGAATTGATGTTCAGGGTGATAGATATGGGATGAGAATCAATATTAATAAAACAAAGGTTATGCGATTTTCCAGAAAGAAAAAGGCTAAGCTAAACATTAAAATAGGAGGGGAAAAATAGAGCAGTTAGAACAGTTTACATTTCTCGGAAGTGTTTTGGACCAATACGGTCAAAGTAGTAGGGACGTAAGGAGAAGAATTGCGCTAGGCCAGGAGGCTTTCTCAAGGAGGAGGGAGTTGATTACGAGGACATTGAGAAGGGAGGTTAAGACAAGACTCGTAAAAACTCTGATATGGAGCGTAGCTATATACGGTACGGAAACGTGGTTGCTGAAGCAGGAGGATAGACGTAGATTGGATGCTTTTGAAATATGGGTGTGGAGAAGAATGGAGAAGGAGAAATGGTCCGAAAAGAAAACAAATGAGGAGGTACTGGAGATGGTGGGTGAGGAGAGGGATTTGTTGAGAGAAATCCTATGGAGGCAGGAAAAATGGAGGAAAGACATATTGAGCGGTAGTGGATTGTTGAAGAAGGTCATAGAGGGGAGAATGTTGGGCAAGCGAGGAAAGGGCAGGAACAGGATAGGAATGTTGGATACGATGAAGGGAGGAAAGAAGTACACAGGGATGAAGAGGGACCTGATGTAGATGAGGTTGTTGGATTGGGTTTTGTTTGTAGTTACAAAATGTTTATTTGATAGTTGTGTGCATCCAAAAACCTACCTTATCCGGTAGATTACCTAATAATAATAATGAGTGAATATTGCTATTTGTATGAAATATATGGATATTATTTATGATTAAGGCAGACATGGCATGTAATGCCTAGAAGGAATGGTAAGAAAATTAATTTTTTTTAAATATTATAAGCCTATATCATTGAAGATAACTTTGTACAACTTGCATACAGATGATCTTCAGAACACAATTCCATATGATTCCCCTGGAGAAAAAGTACAATGATAAACGTGTTTTAATGCCTCTAGAGACTTATGTAGGAACCAAATGGTGTACATCAAAGCATGCAGTTTAGAATACATTATTAGCATCAATATTCTGTGCCAATCTATTAAAAAAAAACATAGACCTAAAACCTTGGTATTGAATATATAAATAATCATTTATAGTTGAGATTGAAATCAATATCCTCTTGCAATATTGCATGATTAAATGCAAGAGTGTCTTTTTGGAAAACTAGTACAAAAGTATGCTGCACTGTACTTAATTATACTAAAAGTTTCACCTAAAATAAGTATTAAAAATTTACTTAGATGAGTAATCTTTGGTGATTTAATTTATTTTTCTATTGACATTTTGTCGACATGCATTTCATAAGAAGGAACTAGGCAAAAATTAACATAATAATTAATCCATCGTGCAAAAGGTGATTATTATGGAAATAATTTTTCAATGCAAAGAAAAGATGAAAGAGTGATAAGACCAAACTTTAACATGACACTTTCACATTATTTAGAGTAATTTAAATTTTCATTAGCTTTCATGATGATTTATTTATCTCTTAGAGACATTGATCAAGTTCTTCACATAACATTTATTGTGGGTAAAAATATTTTAAATTAAGGTGAGGAATTAAAGCTAATTCTGATTTTACTGAAATTATTTTAATTTGGTTTAGCTTAACTTATTTAAAAATATATTACACACACACTAGGCAGGGGGTGTGGTAGTCCAATGGGTACAGTGTTGGTTTGCTGCCCTGGAGGCCCAGATTTGATTCAGCGTGATGCCTCTTGAGACCCTCAGCCTTTTATCCAAGCTGTGAGGTTTTTCCGGTACTAGATCTTCCTGGGAAATCACAAAGCAGCACAAGAAAAGGAACTGGTCCCCATTATTATCCTGTTGATTATTGAATGCCACATGAAATTCAGCTTATTACTAGGTGAGGTATATCAAATCCAACCTACAAATTTATTAATGTTGTTGGATAAAGTAAATGAAAATAGTATCCCTGTCAGCATAAGCTTAGTATGCACTATGGTTTCACCCAAATGCATGATACTTAAAATTCAAACAATTTGAAAATCAAACTAACTAAATGATTAAACAAGAGTAACCACAGTGATCAGCACACAAAGATTGTTTTTTAGAAATATGAGAGAGCAGTTCACCTCACAAAGACCCAAGGCATGTGGGATTAAAAAGTTCCTCAGAAAGAGTTTCATACCTCACACCTGGTTGCAAAGGAGTTTGGCAAATTAGGGCATCATGCCAAAATTAAGGAACGGGGATGAGGCATTCTATTCCCTTGGGCTGCCTGTAGTTTGAATGTTGAGCACCCTAAAAATAATAGAGTTACGGTGAAGCTGGGTATTTTCCAAAGTCACCAGGAATCAGACCTTGCCCTTCAGGATTAAACTGAATTATCTAATCCCTTGGCTGCCACATCTCCCAGAAGAATTAATTACATACTAAATTTCCATCATAAGATTATATTAATTTAATGAAGAAATTTGTAAAATGACTTTTTTCAATAAGTAATAAGATGTCAACAATCCTGCGTCATTGGGATGATTTCAAATTTCGCCGGCCCCGGTGGGGGCGGGGTAATGTCCTCGTCTATCTAAGGGTCGCGGGTTTGATTCCCGCCAGTGTGGGATTTTTTCCACCAAGGGCTGGGGTTTTAGTGTTTTTGTTATTGTTGTGTTGTCTTTGTTGTCGGTGCATAGGCCAAAAAGTGCTGTTTTCGGACCAAGATCAATAAATAAAATAAATAAATTAATTGGGTTTCCTTGGTTACTTTTTTGCTTCTTGGCGGCCGTGATTGCAACCTCAGTATTGCCGAGGATGTAAAACATTTGTAACTTAAGGGAGGCGGCCGAAAGCAGAGGTGATTAGCGCCATTAGTGATGGATGAGAAAAGAAGAAGGGTAGAGAGAAACCTGACGTCGGCTATAGTGAACTCTTTAACGAAAGGTGCCAAGGGATCCGTATTTTAACGTCCCAAACGACGGACGGTGTACTCACTCAAAGTTCTCTCCACAAAGCACCTTCATCTTAGGGATCGAGATACCACTGAAAAATACCTACCACCTCTGGAATTCAAACTGGGATCCCCTGGGTGGAAAGCCAGTACGTTACCCACCGCACCATCCCGATCACCAGTGATGACAATTACGGGACCATCATTAGTATATCCCCAGGACAATAACCAACGACAATTGAGCCATGCTGAAGATCGGATTTACCGCGTTCTTCAACCCTTTGCTCAGTGCATGTAAAAACGAATGCAAGCAAGATAAAGCACATTTCAAAATAATTTTTGTAGGCTGACTACATACGTACCAGCATGCAACCGTCAATTTTGGAAAGTGGCCCTAAGATCTAGATAATCGAAACCTGACAATTAGAAACTTGATACACTGAAAACGTTTATGAAGAAGCCTAATATACCACTGTATGTTTGCACGTAGGCTTGCATGAAATCGTCACTCACCATAGAGCTTCCCGTGATTTCAACCGCTTAGGCTTCTCCGCAGTAGCTCGACGATATGCCCTCGCAGTTTCCACCAACACCGGGATAGCGATGACTCTACCCGCTTCGATCGGCTGGCTCTCAAAGCGAACTGGCGAGACCAAATGCGCGTTGGCAAGTAGGCGGGGGCTAGGAGGGTTCATTGAGTGTAAGGCTTCGCACGAGAGGGAGTGAAATCGAATTGGGACGATGGAAAAGGAGGCGGAGGGAATTGTGAGACCATTTCAATTCCGAAAGTGCGCATTTCGCGGCTTTGCACTAGAGCGAACTGAGTCCTGCAGTGAATAATAATAAAACTGTGACCTTCATAGTCATAATACGAGAAGCCAAAATGCATTCCATGTAAGTCAGCACAGAGTAAATAAAACGATTAAAGGGATAGATCATCAGGGAATACTTATGTACAATAAATTGCCTGCTTATATTAAAAATATCAAAAGTTCCTTTAAATTTAAGTGTGCCGTGAAAAAACTACTTTCATGTAAATTATTTTATAGTGTAGATGATTTTCTAATGCATACCATTTCAAATGTATAACTGAAATGTGTTAATTCCAAAAAGTTGTAAATTGTATGCATTGTACTTGCATATTGTTTTGATTTTGCATAATGTTTTTTTTTACTGAAATGAAGTGTAAAACATGTTTTGACAAAGCCATGCATAATTCTATGCTTATGGTGAATGAATAAATTACAATTACAATTGCTCCCTTCCTCGTCGAAAGTTTCAGTGCCGAGTACACGTACAGCTGTCTCCAAGACCACCAGCCTACAATGTAATTGCGTGACCCCTCAGAAATGCGATAATGAAATACATTAAGCGAGCCATCGTGTGTACATTCCGTGAATCCTGATTTGGGTCTCATTGTAAGTCCATGACTATACAAATACATGTACAACACGCAAGTAGGTAAATGAGCCCAATTATTATGCTAATGCCCTGCGATCCGGAAAATAATTTGTAAGTTCCAATTAAATTGGCGATAAATTGCGGTAAGGAAGGTTTCATCAGGAACTCGGTATAATAAATGTGTTGGCAACTACTATTCCTCAGTAGGTAGTATGAACCTGAATATTTCCTTAGTTTTCTTTGGAGTTTATTACATAAGGGCAAAGCACCATGTACATTACGGGGAGGGTGGGTTGGATGGAGGGTCAGAGGAGAGGGGGAGGGAGGGTTGGGGCACTGGTTGCTGAACATTCCAATGCTTGGTGAAAAATATCGTGCTTTGCCCCTTACAATGTAATCAAAATCAGAATTCACAGTGTATTATACAAGTACAATTACATGTGAGCGCATACTGGTCTGAATGAGAAAGCATAGAGACCATTAAGGCTAGTACGCACTGGGATTGTTAGTTCGGACTTTGTCGCGCCAGCTGCGTCTGGAATTCATTTCTAGCATCCGGGACGCTATGCAACAAGGAATCTTGCATCTCATACGATGCGTTTTACGCGATGTCGTGCAACATTGAGTCAGTGCGTACGTGAATTTCAAACGGAGTGAACCTCTCTACCATTTTCTAACTTTCCTGATTGTTTTGTTTTCGCTTTTCTGTTGATAACAATGATAATGCGTACAACAGATTTCACTTTACAGTTGATTGAGGTTTTGCAAGTGCGGCGATGCTTGTGGGATATTTCCTCTAGTGAATAAAAGACGGGGAAAAAGCAGAAGCTGTGGCTATGCAGACTTGAGGCAAAAACTCGGATATTATCTCTTTAGAAATTTTGAAAGTATTCTAGTGGCTTGTATACGAGGTGTGTTAAAAAATTAACGGGAATTTTTTCATTTCGTGAGCTTGGAGAGTCTGATTGTCAAGCGTTTTTTTATTATGTTGGCATACATGCCCCTGAAGTATGATAAAACTTTCAGCTGTTTTCATTGTGGACTTTGTCTGTAACAGCCACTAAGGTTAGACGTGTTTTATGAGCTTGGCGATTTTCGTTTGTTAAAAGAAATGAATCAAAGGATTTGTTTCCAATGTCGCGTAAATAATTAAATAAAGTGTAACAAAGTGTGTGAAATGTTAACAAAGGCCTATGGTGAGTCTGCTATGACTAAATCAAGAGTTTACCAGTGGTATAAGCGTTTCCAAGAAGGCTGTGAAGACCTTGAAGATGACGAACGCCCTGGAGGCCCCAGCACATCAACAATCGATGAAAACGTGAAAAAAGTGAAATAAGTGGAACGATCGCCGAATCACAATTAGAGAGGTCGCTGGTGATGCTGGCATGTCGATTGGATCATGTCATGACATTTTTTCCAATTTTTTGGGTATGAAACGCGTGGCAGCAAAATTCGTTCCAAAATGGCTTTTGCCCCACTATAATGCACCAGGTCACACTTCATTGCTTGTTCGTGACTTTTTTGCCAAAAACACTGTAACGATGCCCCAGCCTCCATATTCGCCTGATAGGGCTCCGTGTGACTTTTTCCTGTTTCCAAAAATTAAGAGAACCTTGAAGGGCCGTCGTTTTACAGCCGCAGATGACATTAAAAGCTCATCGCTGAAAGAACTAAAGGCTATCTCAAAGATCGAGTTTGAGAAGTGTTTCGGGGATTGGAAAGGCGCTGGCACAAGTGCATAATCTCCAATGGGGACTACTTTAAAGGTTGCAGCATCAATGTATAAGAATAAATAAATATTATTGTCCGAAAAATAAAAATTCCCGTTAATGTTTGAACACACCTCGTATGAGTCTCCACTTGCGAGGAAACGATGAGTGACTGCAAGCCTGTTGGTGGCAGACACTGCCACTTCAACATTCGTCTCCTTGGCTGCGTAGATTTTCGCGGCGGTGGCTTGAAGAATTCTGCATGTCCGGGTTTTCACCGCGTTGTTGTTTGAAGCCGACAACAGTTTCGCCGAAGTTTCATCCGGCGTCTTCAGGTCGAAGATGATCTTCGACCTGAAGACGCCGGATGAAACTTCGGCGAAACTGTTGTCGGCTTCAAACAACAACGCGGTGAAAACCCGGACATGCAGAATTCTTCATTCGTCTCCTTTTTAACGAAATACGGGATCCGACCATTTCCAGAAGACATTCAAAATCAACTGGACTCATACCAACAAAATTTCTGAATCCCATTTCATCCTCCAATCTAAGAGTGTCAAGAGGATTGTGCCCATGCTTAATCTGATCCACGCATCCACCAAAGACTTTTTGGTAACCTTTTTTTTTACTCCGTAGGGTGATGTACAGGGCTACTGAAATCCCTGAAAGTGCGACCTCGTTCGAAATGGCCCAGATTCAAACTAAATGAGTACAGGATTTCCAGAGCGACAATGTTGCGGGGCAAACAGTCTGTGACATGAATCAGAGCGTCTCCGACAAAAAGTCCGAACAAAGAATCCCAGTGGGTACTAGCTCTCTCATACCCTTTGTCCACCGACTAGAATATATGGAAACAATTAATACACTTCATTATGGCTTGTTAATCAAAATTCGGATGGACCATAGTTCAGCGTGGCAATTATTGTCGTGTCAAAAGCGGGAGAGTTGAGGTCAGAATATTGCTAGTCATTTTCGGTAAAACTTTGTACTTAAAACTAGGCGAGGAGTATGTCTCGGCGCCATAACACAGTGCATCTGCGATCAATATTTAGGTTGACCCGAAGGACTATGAGAGAACCGCATATTTATGGTTGCCATTTCCATCGGAATTACCCAGGAATTTGGCCATTAAAGTCATTCCCTTCCGGCGAGAGGTTCAATTAGGCACTGCAGGGTTATATCCATGTTTAATTATGCGGTATATTTAATCCAAATATCTAAGTATATCAAAATATAAAATCTTTACTTCCTCGATGACACTGTACTGTTTTCTTAACTAGAGATGATTGATGACATTTGGTAATTACCTTAATTTATTAATTTACTTTTTTACTCAAACATTTGATTTTATTTAATCTGTTTTATAGTGTTAAGTTTACCACCGCAGAATATCCCTACAGGTTTATAACCTTTTAATTTTATCGTGGTGGTCTAAATTTATTGTGCGGTGGAGGAAATACTTTTTCCTACTGAGGATGAAAGGAGGATCAGGCAATTGGAGATACGTAGATACGGATATTTCTGTTGCACCATGGTACCAGATTCAAGGAAAGGAATGCGTTGCCAATCCTGGAATTGATGAAAGTGAAGGAAGCGGATTCAGGGACATGGAGGTCAACCTCAACAATGATCAAAACAAGGTAAATGTACAATGAACGTAGCTACGGTCGTGAATCGATGTAAACAAAAAAATGCCGAGCCTTTGATTTTGATATTTGATTGAGACTGTGTGATTGACGGGTTAATGGCATAGGAGGGATCCTTGTAAACTCTGACTGAGTGAGTGTGTGAGATTCACAAAGGTCTAACACACCCGAGTGATTAAGTGACTGTGTGTTTACGTCGTTTCTGTTTCACAACATCCTTTTATGATTTTTCATATATTTGTGTGATTGACCCTTACACTGAAGTCTCAAAAAATCCTCTAAACCGCATGATTCAGGACACAAAGGCAGTCATAGCTGGTTGCTCCCGTCTGATCGACAAATCTCTTCGCTTCAAACTCCACGTTTCCAACTCTACCCTTCCCCGACTGTACGGCCTTCCAAAAATCCACAAGAACGACTGCCCTATGAGACCCATTGTCTCAGCTATAAACTCCTTCACCTACCATTTATCGACATTGTTAACCCAAGAGTTTTCTAATCTCGATTTCCAAAATGACTCCAGTATCAGGAACACTACCGACTTCATCAATAAAATTCAATACATCAACTTGAAAGACACCGAAATATTGGTTTCTTTCGACGTACAATCTCTCTTCCCTAGTATTCCTATCCCCGAAACATTAAAGCTCCTTGAAGATTGGCTCTCATCTAAACCAATCTCGAAAGAAACTTTAAATGAATACGTTGTTTTAACGAACCTAATCATGAACCAAAATTTCTTCACCTTCAACAACTACTGCTACAAACAAAACTTTGGCACGACCATGGGTAATTATCCCTCCCCCTTCCTAGCCAATTTATTTATATCCAATTTCGAGCAACAGTGCCGAAGCAAATTTTAATATTTCCCCAATACCTGGTACAGTTTGTCGACGACGTTTTCGCAGTTTTTGACATGGAGACCTACTCCGTTGACAACTTCCTGAAGGACCTTAACAACCAATACCCATCCATTAGATTCACATGCGAAGTTGAGAATCACAAGTCACTTCACTTTTTGGACCTTCTTGTCACTAGAAGCAATAATCAGCTGTCATTTAATATTTACCGCAAACCAACGCATACTAATAACTACATCCATCAGTCCTCCTTTGATCATCACATCCACAAACAGGTCGCATTCCATTCTCTCATACACCGTCTTCTAACTGTACCGTTGAACAAAGCAAACTTTAAAAAAGAACTTAACGCCATAAAACAGACTGCCATATCTAACGGATACACCGAACAACTTGACAGAATAGTCAAGAAACATAAACAGAAAAGATTAATCAAATCCAGCACCATACTATCCCAGCCCAATGAATAGAAATACATTAAACTTCCCTTCCATCAACAATCCACCAAAGGGTTAGAAACCATTTTCAAAAAACACAACTTCAAATTCTCGTTCTCATCCAATAACAATCTCAGACGATTACTTGGAAACCCTAAAGATCCCATAGGACCCCTTCTCAAATCTGGCATATACAAAATCTCATGTCCACAATGTAATTCTTCGTACATATGATAGATCAGAAGAAACCTCATCACCCGTTTCAAAGAGCATGCCGCTTTTTTCAGACTAGGGAACTTTCACAAATCCTCCGTTGCCTAACATAGGTTCTCTGAAGATCATAACATCAAAATTGACCACATACAGGTAAAACCTATACCTGTAAACATACCGGTAAAACTACTTAAACATGCCCCAGACTACGTGCTAGACTATTACGAATGCATCCACACCAAAAAGAACAGTACAGACACCATGAACAGCGACCAAGGACCCATTGCATCTTGCCTATTTTCTCTTTGCCAACGCAGTTTACTCACACCATTTTCCCTCCCTTTTACACCTCCTCCAAACTTCTTCGCCACCCCTCTTGAATAGAATGTTTTGAGGCGTCACTTTGTGGAAGCGATTCATATCGGAAAAGAAATACTTAGTTGTCCTAGATACATTTTATCGGGCGCGGCCGGGGTTTCGGCTGGCAGGGTCGTCGTAACCTGATGGTGACTTTGTAGGTCGATGCCTTGGTCGGCTTTGGCGGAGTGTGTGGGATGACTAAGTGTTCCTTGTCTTTTTCAAAAACCCCCCTTTTTTCCCCGTCCTCTATTAGCAAACCAACCTCCAAGATCACCCCTCTTCCTTATCCGCTGTTATACTTCGCTGTACTCTTCCTCCCCCACCTCCACTGACCTACAATATCATTGGGCCATCTTTTCTCTCTACCCCCTTCTCTGTTGTCCAATCTCAAGATTCCCCATCACCCCCTCTCCCTCCCAATGAGACATTCTTTCAAACCTCTCCAACGGCATTCTCATTGAATAATAAAGGGGGAAAACTCCACTGGCCGTAAAAAACAGTCGCAACTCTCGTCAGACCAAATTGTTGTGTTGGTATTCGCGGGAACCAACCACAACCTCTCGACCAAGAATACCCTCTGTAGTGGTTTACGGGAAATTAATCCACGTCAGGGACCACACACAGCCACACACACACTATCCTGTCTGGAATCCTTCACGAAGCTGTGAGACTTCGTTAAAGATTCCAGGTGGAAATGTAATCCTTCACGAGGCTGTAAGGAAGACCCCGTTAAGGATACCAGGATGTATTACAAGCACACACTCTGTGACTATCCACGAAGGACGAGCACAGACCAATCACACACACTAGCACTCAAGAAGCACACACACGCACTCAAAGGGCCCAACTTCTGGGAGAATCTGAAACGATAGAGCGCAGACGAGGATAGCGTCGAACACGCGTGTTTCGGCCACAAAGTGGCCCTCTTCAGCGAACTGAAGGGAAAAAACACCTCCAACACAAGGTTGAAAGTAAACTACCGAAGACAGACGTCAAATATATATAGTGACTGTGGAAAGGATGTAGGAGATAGGGGACCAATAGGATTAGTGGGAAGATGGAATACTTTCAACTTATTGGCAAAGAGGAAGGGGGGGGAGGGGGGGAAGGAAGGAAGGTGGGGCGAACAGAAACCAATGGGATGGGTGGAACGGGAAGAAGTAATAAGGGGGGGGTTAAGTACTAAGTCCAACGGAAATTTGAAATGATACTTTGTAATTCCACAGACTCTGAAAATCTGAGGAATTACAAAGTATCACTTTATCCGCTTAAAACAGGAGTTAGAAATCATTTCAAAAGGGAATAAAGAGGAGAGAATGGGATCGGCCCTTTATCGCTGTTAACTACGACCTTCTTGAATTTGTGAATAAAAATGCTTTCGTAGGCGTCCAAAAGGTGGTTGGGAGTCTGTTTGATAAGTTTCATTTCGTTTTCTGATGTTTGATGGTCTTCCTTGAGTAAATGTTGGGCAATGCTTGATTTGTCTGGTCTGTTATATCTGTAATGGGCTATGTGCTCTTTGAATCTAGTTTTAATGTTCCTCCGAGTCTGGCCGATGTAAGATGAATCGCAAGAGGAGCAATTGATTTTGTAAATACCGGACTTGTTTGAGGCGTCGATTTTGTCTTTAGTATTACCTAATAAATGTTTTAATTTGTTATTGCTGCTAAATGATACATTCGTATTGACGGTTTTGAAAATCTTTCCTAACCCTTTGGTTAATTGTGGGTGGAATGGAAGTTTGATGTACCGAGGGGTTTCATGCTGTGTGAGGGTGGTTGTGTTTTGAACTAGTATTTTATGTTTGTGCTTTTTTACTAGGTTATCGATAATCGACTCTTTAAAACCATTCTTAATAGCGATCAGTTTGATGTTCTTCAATTCTTTGAAATAGTTGTTTCTATTCAAGGGAATATTTACTAATCTGTGCACAAGAGCATGGAAGGCGCCAAGTTTGTGACTGTGGTGTGTGAACGAATCATGGTGTATGTAGTTGTTGGTATGTGTTGGTTTGCGATACACGTCGTATGTTATTTTAATATTTCTGTTGTGTGTATGTTATTTGTGTTGGAGGTGTTTTTTCCCTTCAGTTCGCTGAAGAGGGCCATATAGCGCTATAGAGGGCCGCAGAAGAGCCGATATAAGGAGGTGACACCGAAACGGGGGGGTCGTTGGTTGGTTGTCGTGCTAGCTTGGCGGATGTAGGGGAGTTGCAGCGTCCGCTGCAACAAGGGACGGGCAATACTTTTGACTGGGGAATCTTTAATCTGGGCAAGTCATTTACTCAATAAACTTGTATCTCGCATTCCTCTGTCTACGTTTCTTCTCCCGGGTTACCCTCGCTACTAACCACGAGGCAGCCACTCGACTCGTGGGTAGCAATTGTCGCCATATCCCCTGAGAAGACGTGGTGGGATACGACATACCTTATTCCCCCCCCTGGACTACAACATTGACGTGGTGGAAGGGCTTGTGCATTCCGATGACCCCTACAGCTGTGCTGGCGGGAGTAATAATATTTGCTCCTGGTAGGGTCACCCATGCCAGATAGGTCGAAGGTTAGGAGCCAGACGAAAGGTAGTCCACGCAGCGTCTGCTCCTCAGTGAGGCGGCTGCAAAGGCGTCTGACCCCAGTGGGGCGGCCATTAAGTGATAGTGTCACGTTAAAAACATTATTGAGGAAGGCAACGGGAAACCACCTCAATTATCATTCCCAAGAAAATAATGATGGACGCAAAACAGAAATTGAGTCCTGGCAACTGCGGGACTCGGCCCAAGGGGCCGTGTGTCGTGCCCGGCAGCGGGGGAGGCAAGGCTTCCGCGGTCGTCATCCCACGAAACCCTTGCAAGGAAGAAATAACAGCAGCAGGACAGAGGACGCAGAAGAAGACGAAAGTAGTTAGAATAGCAACATGGAATGTCAGGACAATGTTGAGGACAGGCAAATTAGAGAATATTAAGCGAGAGATTGAAAGAAGTAATATGGATTGTTTTAAATCTATTCGAGGTGAGATGGAAGGATAGCGGGGATTACTGGAGTGATAATTATAGAATAATATACAGCGGCGGGGACGAGAGCCATAAAGAGGTAGGAAGAAGCGTAGTCAATATAGAGCAAGCAACAGATAGAATATTACTCGTAGAGATTAAAGCATTACCCACGAACTTGGTCATTGTTCGGGTATACATGCCCCGAGAAACCATAAGGAGGAAGAAGTCGATAGGAGATACGATGAGTTAAAAGATATAATCGCGGGTGTTCCTGCAAGGAAACATTTGATAGTGATGGGGGATTGGAATGCGACGGTAGGCGAAGGAAGAGATGGTGAGGGACTACGGTTTAGGCAAAATGAATGAACGAGGGGAGAAATCAATTGAATTCTGCAGGAGACAGGGGTTAGCCATCACCAACACATGGTTTAGACACGACAAAATGCCTAGGTAAATATGGAAAATGCCAGGTGACTCAGAAAGGTATTAGATAGATTATATTATGGTTAGGCACAAGTTTAGGAAAAATGTGATAAATTCGCACAGTTTCCTGGGAGCGGATGCGGACTCTGACCACAATTTAGTTGTTATGAAATGCAACGTCCGTTTTGTCGCCGTGACGCGACGGGAATAGGGGAGACGCGGAATTGGCCGATAGGGAGTTTATTGGGACGCACACTTACTCTGACGACGGAGATCGGTACGGGAGGGGAAGAGAAGTCCAGAGCCAGGAGTAGGGAATGGAGGTGTCGCGATTCGCGACACATCCCTTAGATCCGTCCGCAGTCTCCTCTCAGCCAGCCATCCTCGTCTACTGTCCTCAGCAATCTGCTCGCGGGACCGGGCGCTAACCCTTTTCCCAGTTCCTAACGACGTCACAACGTCTTTCCCAGAACTGCCCGTGAGTTCTTGACGTCATGGCCTTGGGCAGGAGTGCAGTGACTTGCAATCCTTCCCCACAGGTGCATTGTTTTGCGGAGGTGAGACCCTGGGGAAATCCCCTGCCGACTCAAAGGACAGTCCTGCAATGGGAAAACCCCGCGCTGGTCAACGGTACGTCAGTGACGCCCTGGCCATCCGTAGGTGAGAATAGCCACCTATAACAGTTTCAAAAAGATAAGGCAGGGGCGGCGGGTTAGGAAATGGAATGTAGAAGTAATAAATGGATTAACAAGGAAGGAGTATCAGCAGTCTGTAGAGAAAATTATGGATGACGGTAAGGAGGTGAGCACTATCGAAGAAAAATGGGAATGTATCAAGCAAGGGATATCGGAAGCCGCAAAAGACACTACAGGAACGTTAACGGGAAAAGGATGAGGAAACCATGGTTCACGGAGGAGATAATTGCAAAGATGGATGAGAAAAGAAAATGGAAGAATGTAAATACAGAGTTAGGTAAAAGGAAGTACAAAGAGTTAAACAATAAATTGAGACGGGCCACAAATAAAACAAAAGAAGAATGGTGGAAAACTCAATGCGCCGATATGGAAAGTTTACAGAGGAAGGGTGAAATTGGTACGCTATACAGCAAGGTTAAGTTATCATCGGGAAGTAAGAAGGCAAGATCTGTGCTAACAGTTAAAGATAAGCGGGGTAAGATAATAGTTAAACCAGGAAAAATCCGAGAGAGATGGAAGGAATATATAGAAACACTGTATGGTAGAGAACTTAGGCCTACAAGGTTAGATATAGAAAAAGAACAGGACGTAGAAGAAGATTGCTTAGGTCCACGCATACTAGACGATAAAATAGAATGGGCATTAAGAGAGATGAAACCAAATAAACCGTGGGGGTAGACACCATTCCTGTGGAATTATTGAAATGTTTAGGAAAATGTGGGAGGAAGACTCTGCATGGATTGATCTGTATTATCTATGAGGAAGGAATCTGGCCTGAAGTCTTGTTAGTTCCTATTCCCAAAAAGGTAAAGGCTACATCATGTGAAGACTACAAAACTATAAGCTTGATATCGCACGGAGCTACAGTTCTCAGGGTCATCAACAAAAGGATGGAAAGTAGTCCAAATGATTACTTACGGGATGATAAGTTTGGGTTTATGAAGGGGAGAGGTACGCGTGATGCCATTGCAGTAATGAGATCACTAATCGAGAGGAATAAAGAATACAATCAGGACGTATTTGCCTGTTTCGTAGATTTCGAAAAGGGTTTGAGAGAGTGAATTGGGAAAAATTAATGCGTGTATTGAAGAAAATAGGAATGGATTGGAGGGACAGGAGACTGATCCGCAACCTGTACATGTCTCAGACTGCTCAGCTGCGATTGGGGAGCGGAGAGTCCGGATGGGCAGTGATAGGAAGAGGGGTAAGGCAGGGTTGCCCATTATCACCGGTGCTGTTCAACGTATATGTGGAGGAAATGATTAAAGAGGTATGGGAAGAACTGGAGGTAGGAATGAAAGTCGGAGGGGAATTCGTAAAATCGGTTAGGTTTGCTGATGACCAAGCATTAGTTGCTCAGTCAGCCAAGGGGTTGCAAGCATTGCTGAGATAATTGGAGGTTCAGTGTGATAGATATGGGATGAGAATCAATATTAATAAAACAAAGGTTATGCGATTTTCCAGAAAGAAAAAGGCTAAGCTAAATATTAAAATAGGCGGGGAAAAAATAGAGCAGGTAGAACAGTTTACATATCTCGGAAGTGTTTTGGACCAATACGGTCAAAGTAGTAGGAACGTAAGGAGAAGAATTACGCTAGGCAAGGAGGCTTTCTCAAGGAGGAGGGAGTTGATGACGGGGACGTTGAGTAGGGAGGTTAAGACAAGACTCGAAAAAACTCTGATATGGAGCGTAGCCATGTACGGCGCGGAAACGTGGTCGCTGAAGCAGGAGGATAGACGTAGATTGGAGGCTTTTGAAATGTGGGTGTGGAGAAGAATGGAGAAGGTGTAATGGAGCGAAAGGAAAACAAATGAGAAGTACTGGAGATGGTGGGTGAGGAGAAGGGTTTGTGGGGGAAATCCTATGGAGGCAGGAAAAATTGATGAAAGGCGTATTGAGTGGCAGTGGAATGTAGAAGACAGTAATAGAGGGAAGAGTGTTAGGCAAATGAGGAAAAGGGACCGGATGGGATTAAGGGAAAAGGGAAATGCACAGAGATGAAATGGGAAATGCCTTAACCGGTGGATTACCTAATAATAATACATACCTTATTATTGTAATGTAGAACTGATTAAACAAAAATTGAATCTGAAGGTTTTTGTTGAGCAGCCTTGGATGTTGTATGGGTTTGGTGGTTTTTCTGCTTTTTTCTGTTCTGCACTGTTCACTCTTATTTTACTGACGCATTACTATGATAAACTTAATAGCGTATCCAAAATATTAGAGCAGCTAGACTGGGTATCACTCTCGGAGCGAAGGTTAAATTACAGATTAAATCTCTTGCATACATTAGAAGGACGTCTCTTTAGCAGTGATGTCGAAAATTCATTATTACCCCCATCGTACTGCGGTAGCAGAGATCATGTCAATAGAATTATAGAGATAAAGTGTACTTGTTGAGCAGATGGATTTCGGATGTAGTTTTCTCCACGAACAATAAGGGGTCAGAATAACATTTTCCGGCCGCGGCAGGGTCATATTCGAGTCTGGTGTCTATTTAACCCCTGCCACACACCCGAACGGTGGCTTTCAGGGCTCTAAAATAAATAAATAGACTTTGAGAACAAACGCGGGACCCATCTTACTGAGATTTTTTCACGCCTAATGCTTCGCGTAAAATTGATGCTACTTTGATATGTCTGTGGCCGCAACAAGTTCGTAAATTTTGATTCGTCGATCTCTCAAAAACGTATCATGGATTGAGTCGATCATTTCTGAGGATATCTCTTCCACTGGTCGTCCCAAATGATACGAAAAGTGAAGAATCAGGCGTGATATTGTGGAATCGAGACATAATGAAAACTTCGTTGCAATTTTCCACAGTTAACTGTGGAAAATTGCAACGAAGTTTTCATTATGTCCCAAACGATGTTCACCGTATATGGAATACGGCCCCTTTTTAGCACATTTCCCCCTGGTAAACGGTCGCAAACAGGAGCATGGACCACGAGTCGGTCGCAAACAGGACCATGAGTTACTCCCAACTGTTATTTTTTAGTGTTAAGCCTTAGAAATAGTTTAATCAACGCACGATGATTGTTTTTTTTTTCATTTTTTTTTCAAGTAAACAAAATATTTTGCTTCATTAGAATATGAAAATGAGATCGTTAAATGGAAATAACTGAACATTTAACAGGAACCTAGTGAGATATGAGTATTGCCAAAAGCATGTCTTTTCCCATTCATAGATTTGGCGCCGGTAAATGCTACCATAAGGATCCCTATGAAGGCCACTACTATTTCAGTAACTGAAATTATATATCCTGGCAAGTGCCCACATTCATCATTTGTTCCCTACCTTTGTAACAAAGAGTGGGATGTTTGTTTTCACCTGATTCCACTCTTCACATTCACGTGACACGACGAGGAAAAGAGGGAGTGCACTTATGACATCAACCACTTACTCTATTAAAGAAAGGACCTCGTCACTCAGTGCCAGTTATGCAAAACAATCTACTAAAGAGTATTGAAAAATAAGACCTATGACTATATTAAGACTTGAACTTAAATAATCTGTTCATCCGCAATGTTGCCTTGTGAACCTTGACCGCCTTCTGCTAGGCGATTCCGATCGGCTAGTCTGAAACTGCGTTCGATGAGGTTATCCCTTTTTTTTAATATGGATTTCAACAGTTGTCTCTGTTGTTCTGAGTGCCTCAAAATCATTTATAAAACCATACCCCAGTGTTACTTAAGGTTCCTTACTTCTATGGTATTGTTTCTGCTGGTAAGTAGATATTTCTTCCGGTAACATAACCTGTCCCCATACTGCTGACGAAATCCGTCCTGCTTTTTTGTCCAGTTTGAAAACCGAAATCGCATAGTCCTGAGCCGTGATTTTCTGGTATTTCAATCCTACATATAATAGGAATAGGAATTAACTGGTCTTACAGGTCCTGTACTCCATGAAACAATAATAAAATCATCGCGAGGCTCGAGAGGTATTGGCGATATAATAATTTATTTTGGTTTGCAAAGCGGATCAGTAACCTTTGTTGACGCGGTAACTAGGTGACAAGTAAGTAAAGCTAAACCTTTAAAATGTGTTGAGACCAGTTACATGAGCATTTTTTTTTAAATATCGTCATAAAACCCATGTATGGCTGCTTTGAACACCTCATCGGTAAATGTACCCTCATTTTCCCTCAGTTTAGATCCTCCCGTGAATTTGCTGATGAAACGTAACTCATAAACTAACACTCCGATAGTTCACCACAAATCACTCCAACAACTCGGCCAAATTGTAAGAAAAAAATGTTCTTGTTTAGGAGATATTGTTAAGTGCTTTCTGATTTTTGGTGTGAAAAGACGACTCTGGTGACGATAGTGGGCCCTGGATCGTAAACTAGAGAATGAGCATGGGGTAAGCAAATGCCTGAAGATTACGTGGTGATTAGTGCTTATGCCAAATTGTAAGAAAAAAAATGTTCTAGTTTAGGCGATAATTTATCAAAAGGTTTTCCTTTCGCTATAAAAGACGACGTACCGTTTGGGCTATCTGAAGTTTGGTTACGATATCTTTCTAGGGCCTTATCATATACTACGTAATTAATATCGGTGTTCCAATTGCTAGTGATTACAGGGAGCATTACTGAGTATATTATATCCAATGTAGTGAGATAAATGCAATGGTTTAGGAGATTTAGTTACTCCTTAGTTAAGGTAGTCGTGGGCTAGTTCTACTTGGGCTGAATCATTTGGAATAGAAACTTGGAACATAAGGACAATGTTGAGGACTGGAAAATTAGGGATTATAAAGGGAGGGATGGGAAAAGGAAACGTATGTAAATCTTTCAGGCCTATGAAAGGTGAGCTTTAAGTATTGCTGGGATTACTGGAGTGATAGTTATAGAGTAATTTACAGCGGAGGGGATGAGACAATTCTCGCCTTCCACCTATAAGAGAAGGGCTACTTATCTGACAAAATATTCCCGCTGTTTAAAACGCTTGAAATTCGTGCGAGAAAGCGAAATGGGAGGTTCAGGAAACTTCTCAACAAAAAGTAAAATTGCAGTGAGCGGTCACCGATGAACAAAGCCAAGAGTTGTCTGCTCGCGATAACCTGACCAACACCCGCTTGTCTTCTTGCGCCTTAGGGTCGTCCAATCCATTTGGGATAGCGCGAAAGGTGATTTTTACTCCGGGAGGGCATGCTGAAATGGGACAGAAGGGGAAAGGGAGAGTATTGGAAAGGAAAGGCCAGTTTTCACTCTTACCCCCGAGTAGGGGAGCTTGTTCCCGTCTGTTTGATTGCACCCGAAATTGAGCCATTTAAAAATTATTTAAGGTTATATATTCGGCTTTCTTCTTCCCGGCGCAATCATCAGTATCGAATTTGTACCTCTTCTCAAAGAAAAATAAAAAGCACATTTAAGTTTGATGAAAGCGCTTTTCACTGCTTTCAATAATTTTTTTCTGAAATTACATATTACTTTCAGTTTTATTTGTAACCCTGCGAGCTATTACTAGGGTGTGTTGCGGTGGGTGATTACACACCAGACTACCCTTGACCCAAAACACCTTTCCCTCCTACAGCGGTCTGGAAAACATTTAATTCTGGTCCCTTATCGGAGTGGGAAAAATGACACCTTACATCTATTTCTTCTTTACTTAATCTCTCCAATTTAATTGACATGATCTCTCCTACCGTGAAACGTTGGGGTAAGTTACACAAGTACGACTCCTAAAATGATATTTTCTAAAATTTAAATGAAACAAAGGTTTCTAAACTCTTTTGAATGGTTTACAAGTTCTTGTACAATTCTGAGCGATATTCTCGTACGTGAAGATTGGGCCAACGTCGTTCTGTGGTGATAAAAGCTAATAAATAAAGATTTGCTTCATTAACATTATTGAAACAATCCAGTAATTAATCTATGGTAAGATTTTCGGCCCGTACCGAGAGTCGCCTTAAGTCTTCGCACTCATTTGCCGTGATCGCAAATTCAGAAGCCCCAACTCTCTCCGTTTGGAACGGCAGCCTTCTAACTTGGGACTCGGCTTGAACTACACTCAGTCGCTGTGTTTGCCATGGTTGAATGTACCCGCGCTCATTGAAACCACTCCCACCCCTCCACTTATTTCCCATCCCACGCGCGAAGTCATCGGATAGGTCAACGCGAAAGGACCTCTTTCCCAACAAACTTATTCCCCCCCTCCTCCTTCACTCATTTCACCATTCCAACGCATTCATCGACCAGGTTGTCTAGAGTGGACGAGTTTTTCCCCTCTTTCATTCTTGTCCACCCCTCTCTCGTCCTGACCATCCTGCCTCACCTCCCCTCCCTCACCCTCCCTCGCCCTCCCTCCCTCCCTCACCCTCCCTCCCAATCGCAGGCGTGCTGTATAGTCTCTGCCACTTCCCGAGCCCTCACCATACAGCTCTTCAATCCTTGCGTTCTACCATCTCGGATTTTCGCCTACTTGCTTTCTTCTGTCCCTGGCGACCTTTCTTCTCTCGAGCGGGGCGTGAGTGGAGCGCTCTGGAATCATTCTGTTCATGGCTGCGGAGGCAGGACGGGTACTGAATGTCGGAGAGAGGGAAGATTGAGCCGCGTTGGTAGGTCGATGGAATTACTGGACGCTGCTCCGCGTATTCTAGGTGGGCTTGAATGAGTTTCACGTCGATTTATATCTTAGTAATCGATCCGAAGAGATCTTTCGAAAGATGACGTTGCTTGTACAGCTCATGATAAACTCTAGAATCCAGTGAATGGGAGCATTCAAATTATATCTCTGTCGTATAATATCGTTTTCCTCAATTTATGAATACCACATAATATTGTTTTAATTTCAGATTTCTCCAAATATATCGACCAGGATTTAATTCCGGGGACCACTTAACAGTCTGCAAAATTTGTTTCTAGACTACCACGTCACATCATTCTATTAGGAATATTAATGTAATCTGTATATCAAATGTTTGGAGCAGTTACTTGGCAAGAAAAGATCCAGGCAGATAAGTTGCTCAATCTTATCTTTTTTCATGTACTTAAGTTAAAATTTGCTCTAAGTGAAGATAATTACTCTTAGTCAAGTTACATACTCTTGTCATTTAAAACTGATGCCACGTAATTATGACCTTGTAAAAAATGTGTAACTTATAAAAATAGTTACATTTCAAATTTTAAAAAAATTTTTTGAATTCGTAGAAACTTGGTAAATAGCATTACTTCAATGAAGATCAGGTTGGTACGGCAGTTATTGGCTTCCCATACTGAAGGTCTGGGTTCGAATCAGTGGTTGCATAACTTTTCTAAGATATCCTGATCCTTACTTGGGTGTCATACGCTATGGATTAGTCCCATCTATCAAATGGAGGATTAAATTGTGTGACTCCTTGGCGTCTTTTCGTAATAGAAGAATAATGCTGACAATGGTGGTCCTCTCCCCACCCTCATTCCCAGATTGATGTCCTAGGGTATTCATTCAAGCACAAATGAGGAGATTCATTAACTTCTACCTCCAATATTGGTCATGGAGATGAATCTACTCTGTGATCCTTACGTTAGCTTTTTTCAAATAATCAATGGGGCTTAAAATGAAATAATTAGGATATTTCCATCCAGTGTGCCAATCTATGCAAGTTACGCAGCTTCTTTTTGGTCAACCCAAATGTATGTACTGAGTTTTAGATTGCACCATGGTTGGTACTCATTTTAAAGAACAAATCATACTGTGAGGAAATCAAAATTTAATGAATTTTCTTAATGTTGCATTTCATAGTAATTGAAAATAGTGTTGCTGACAATGTAATCAGCATGTGGATGTTTCTAAAATTAAAAGTTTAATGGTAAATTACTTTCATATAAGCATTGAACAATTTAGAGAAAAAAATTCAAAACTCTCTAATCATACCCATCGTATCAATCTGCATTCAAAAATCTAATTTTTTTCTTGACCGAATTCATTTAACCATCTGCCATCCAGTTCTGATGCCATGTAAAAAATAAGTAAAAGTAATAATAGTTCAACCACACAGATCCACAAATGTGGAGATTTTTTAACCAAATTTTCTTAGTTCCACAACTTATTGATTTTTTTTTCGGAGTTGCCTTGACCCCCAATATTTTCATATGGGTGAATGATACTTTTTTTAGTCACAAACTCCCCCATGCTGCCTATATTCGTAATTTTCTAAATTTGTACTTCCTATCTAGAGATAAGATTGGTGGACCTCAACTCTTACCCCAAGCCTAGAATGGACTCTACTTTAGAAGAAACTGTTTTTTGATGTCTGTAACATCTCCTATTCATCATCAGCATATCTCTGGTGTCACCGTTTGTGTGCTCTTAACAGAAAGAAGCCAAGCTCTGATGTGTGCCCGACCACGAGGTGTGCTGAGGTAGAAGAGGAGACAGGGAAGAGAGCAAGATTCACACTGCAAGTAGTGACGTAAGCTATTTTAAATGTTTCTATATTTTATATTTCCTGTGAAAATTTGGAGATATTTGACTTCGAGACCTTTGCTGTGTTTCTACAAGAAGTAGTTAATGTAGTTAGTGGCATGTGTCAAGCCAGAGATGACTATTTGTTCTTCAATATATTAAAAACATTTCATTTTTAAAATTTTGATTATTTTATTTTTTCTCTAAATGAATCTTTCAATCACAGAAAAACTTTTCTGAGTCAATCTCATATTTCCTTTTAACTGGTTGGATGTGAGTCAACTAACGTGTTCCGTGAAATGTTTTCTTTGAACCTTTGCATAAATTTAAGTTAGAGCAGAGGTATTGTCTTAGTCTTCGTATTTATTTTAAAAGGCACAATGAACCTTGTTGTTTGAGGGATTGTGGCTAGGATGTTTTCCCTCAAATGAGTTCAAGGATGGTTGGGGCACTTGTTCTAAGGAATCAAGGAGGGAGAGGTAGGGTGAGTTATTTTTAGAAAAGGTTAAAATAATGAGTAAATATTATATTCAATGGCCTTCATGGACCCATAGTGATTTGAAGATATTGTCTCTGGTTTTCCTTAGTTTTGGACATTCGAATTTTCACTTCCATGAGTTGGTGGGCACCCTATGTTGAAACTCTTAGCTTGTTTGTATGATTTCTATGGCTTCTATTATGAGTTCACATTAGAATCAGCTCTAAATGGCAATTATTTTGCCTCTCCAAATTACATGTTGAGCAAAGGCACATAATATGCAATCACCAACAAAGAGAATTTCTTGTTTTTTCAATGTCTCTATTGTGTTATTACAAGTGACAGTTGAATTCGGTATGAAAGGATCTTACCTTACTTACCCACTTACTGCATCAACATTTCACCTTGAAAATGCCTCCTGGGATATTTTTAATTAAAAAATTGTTTGGATTAATGGTAAAACTGCTTTCAGGCCAGATAGAAGCAGTGGAAAATGCAGGATGACTAATTCATCATTTCCCAGTCATTGCCTAACCCTCTGTTACCACAATTAGCACCTTAAACCGGTCTGTTACCTATTTTCTTCCCTCTGTATCAGCCCTAGCCCCCTCTCTCCACATCTTTCTTTCAAATCTTTGCTTTTTCCTCTGCATTTGCCTATTTCTCATTACCTTGTTTTTCTCAGTCATATTGTCCAAGAAAGTCAGTTCACCTGCTGCAGAATGTCACTGAAAGGTAATCGATAATGAACAAGATGTTTGGCGTCTCAAGTGATGTTTCCTGTACCTTGCATGTCTGCATTGAAGGCAGTGATTAATTATAGCTTACTTCTTTTAAAATTTCATTTTTATTAACAAACTCCACTCTTCCTGACATTTATGCAGACTTGCCTGGAGTGAAAGTTATTACCTTAAGAGTTGAGAGAATTATTCAATCTTACTTACCCAAAGGGATAATTGAATTATAAATCGGTAAAATCTTAGACCTTAATACTCAGGTTCTCATGGACCCATGGATTGTGACCCCAAATAGTGGGGCTATTAAGGGATATTGTGGGATATTTATGTGGGATATACTATGGGGATATTTATGTGGGATTGCCTTGTATTTATATATTTGACTTTAGCTGATATACACTAAAAATGACAATGGTTTTAAGCAATTTGGATTCAATTCAATGGTTTGAATAATATCATCATTTAAATTATTCAATAGAACCAGTTAAGACAATCCCAATTGCAAATTTTCTGTGTCTTCTAATAGGGAAAAGTTCTTTGTAAATTCCAACAAACTCGTCTTGGATATATCCTCCAAAAGCATTCTTAAATCTTTTAGCACTGAAGTGTTGTTTTATTCTAATAGCATAGGGACTGAGGAGTATGACCAAAGTTATTTTGGTATATAAGGCTGAATGGAGAAGGCAGACAGGAAGGTGGAAGACTTGCCATGCGACTTAAGAGGGACCAAATGGGATGCATTTGGTAGGGTACCTTCTCTGTCACCAGTTATTTTTCTGCATTCCCTCCATTTCTCTCTCTGGTTGCATTTTCTGTATTCTCTAAGCCCTTCATCACCACTGTTCGAGAGAACATTGCTGTTGTTTGGTGTATCATCAATTGGATTACTGCAAGGAATATATGATCATAATATATTTTCATAATGACTCTTTGACAGGGAAATGTTTTGACTTAAGATATCTAATATCCTTGTTGGGAATCATGAAGATAATTTCTCTAGACAAACTTGTTCCCCTGAATACTTGAAAATTTCCACTAGGTAGGCCATTAAATAAAAAAAATAAAGGGTTGATGACCTAACTGGGCAAGAGGGTATTTGTAGTAATTAAAAAACATTAATTTCAATCAGTGATATTTCAACAAGGCCCGATTTGGAAATTCATTGCTGGTATAGCTTTGTAATAGTGATGTTATGGTTATGACTTGTCCTAAAGATGCTTCTGAATTCTGATTGTTGCAGTATAACAGTGATAAAAGCAAGCAATTGTAGTGGTCACATGTGGGAAGTATTCGTGGCAATGGTGGTGAATTTTTGAAGGAAGTGGGGTCTCACTATTGATTGAATAAGTCAAAGCATATTATTGTTTATAACTTGATACCTACTCTTGAAAGTGTTCAATTAAATATCTTTTCATCCTTGTTGAGAACATGCATTTCATTAAAGTTCATGAATTAAAATTACTTAACTGGAATGAACTCTTAAACATTTAATAAATACAAAACACTAATAATGCAATTTATATAAAAAGGGGAAATTTTGAGTAAAAATTCATGGGCTGACTAGAACATGAGATTAACCAAGGTCCAGGCATATGTGGTGAGACCCTCCCTATTATTCAGTGACAAGAGCTTCAGCCAAGCTATCATAGATTATTTCATGTGAACCTTGGGTTGCTTCCTCATGTGATACCTCAAGAAGGATATAGATGTCATTGAAATTGTAGTTTTTTGCTACCCAACGAATGGCAAATATGGTAACTGTAGCAATGCTAAGTTTCATCGGTTAATCTTAGCACCATGTCCAACCCAATTAGTCCCAAGTATGAGCAATGAGGGATTCTCAAATGTATATTCAAAATTGATAACAGAGAATAATGAATTTGAAATGAAGATGGGTGGACCTGAAGGGGGTTGATAATGGGTTCTTTCCTGTCATACCCTATAATTTCTACTTTCTGTGCGAGAAATTGCCTCTGAAATCAAAACAGTGCAATTCTACTTGAAGGCTGGTTCAATAAGAGAGATCTACTAAAATTAATAAATATCATTTGTACAATGTGTTAAATTCACACAACAGGATAGTAAGATAGGGCTAGGTCCATTTCCTGAGCCAGCTCTGGTTTCCCAGGAAGATCTGGTTAACTGCCAAATTGTACATGTAATCAATCAGTCTGTAATGGTCTATGAAGAATTTTTAATGAAATAGTTTTCAAATACGAACATTTATTATGGCAAATTTTGTTCTTAATCATCATAAAAGGTAGTATTTATGGAAACTGGGTTATTGTATGCTTATAAACTAATTGCTTCCAACATTTGTGATAAGTTTCAAAAATTCACCCTGCTATGATGGTAAAGGAAGAAATCAAATGAGCATATCACTGTGAGACGTAGTAGTGCTGGACTGCTGAATGGAGAGCCTGGGTTCGATTTGAAGTCATGCCTCTAAATCATGCACCCAAGCTGCTTTTATGGCTACCAGATCTTCCTGCGAAACCATAACTGGCAAAGGGAAAGGCACTGACCCCTCAACCCTGAATTGTGAATTTAACATCCCATCGGGCTAAGTATTTAGTAAACTCAACCATCACTAACAAAAAAGAACTTTGGTTTGATTACCATGATTTTTCATGGTTTATATCACAGTGGTGCCTAGAATCCAAGTATTTATTGGTTTTTCATCACATGGCTTGATTATTCTTTTGTTTTTATAATTAAGAGATTTATCCCTATTTCATGTAATCCAATCTTGAACGTGGAACATGTAAATAGATTTTTCCTATCTATTTGTGGAGTAATGATATGTTTTAAAAACATTTAACAGGGGCCATTCATTTTTTTAACTGACAGAAACCGGCTGTAACCGATAGACCAAATGAACAGAAAGGTAGGTAGTTGCCTATGGTGGAAAATATGAATTTCAGCTGTTTAAACTGAAGTGTAATTTAATGTGCTAAATTATCAAGCTACAAAAAAGGTGAACAAACACCAATGACTTTATTGCAATAAAGTAACCATAGTGAAGAATCTGTTATTGACAGGCCCTTCGATTAAGACCACTGAAACCCAAAGAGCGTTAATCACTCACATAAAAGTAGATGGCTTAATTTCATTTGAGCTTTATTTCAAATGTTTCTTCCAAGTAAGTTACCAGGTGTAAAGGTTTATCTTCTCCCATCCTGCCAAAGGCTTTTTCTCACCTCTTTTATCCACTTCAGTTTCTCATAGTCCAAATTGTTAATCTTCACATTGGGTAATTGAATCCACATGGAGAGGTGAAATGAAATATGAAAAGCATTAATTAACATTTAGAAGTAATCCAGCATTATCCACTCCTATTTTGAGTCACATTTTTTGTTTTGGCAAACAAGTTCCCAAAAAATTCCTTTTAAATTAAGTTAAACATCCTTCCATTGGGATAAGATATTATCTAGTTCTGCAATTGGCAGGTAAATTAGGTCCAATAAATTACTGTTCATAAACAGTTATGATCAGCAGTTACCCACTTCCCAATGTTTGATAGAAAGAAATGGGAAAAACTAATGCACATTTGGCAGAAAATAGGAATAGATTAGATGGGCAGGAGATTAATCCGCAACCTGTACATATCTAAGACTGCACAGGTGAGTGGGGAACGGAGAGTCTGGATGGGCAGTGTTAGGAAGAGGTGTAAGGCAGGGTTGCCCATTAACAACGGTTCTATGCAGCGTATATGTGGAGGAAATGATTAAAGAAGCATGGGAGGAATTGGAGGTGGGAATGAAAGTCGGAGGGGAATTCGTAAAATCGGTTAGGTTTGCTGATGTCCAAGCATTAGTTGCTCAGTCAGCCAAGGGGTTGCAAGCATTGCTGAGTGGATTGGACGTCCAGTCGGATAGATATGGGATGAGAATCAATATTAATAAAACAAAGGTTATGCGATTTTCCAGAAAGAAAAAGGCTAAGATAAACATTAAAATAGGAGGGGAAAAAATAGAACAGGTAGAATAGTTAACGTATCTCGGAAGTGTGTTGGACCAACATGGTCAAAGTATTGGGGATGTAAGAAGAATTGCGCTGGGCAACGAGGCTTTCTCAAGGATGAGTGAGTTGATGATGGGGATGATGAGTGGGGAGATTAAGAAAAGACTCGTAAAAAGGTTGATATGGAGCGCAGATATGTACGGCACGGAAACGTGGTCGCTGAAGCAGGAGGATAGACGTAGATAGGATGCTTTTGTAATCTGGGTGTGGAGAAGAATGGTGGTGAAATGGACCGAAAGAAAAACAAATGAGGAGGTACTGGTGATAGTGGGTGAGGAGAGGGTTTTGTTGAGAGGAATCCTATGGAGGCAGGAAGAATGGATGAAAGCCATATTGAGTGGTAGTGGGATGTTAAAGAAGGTACAGGATAGGGATGTTAAATGGGATGAAGGGTGGAAGGAAGTACACGGAGATGTAGAGGAACCTGATGTAGAGCAGGTTGCTGGATTGAGTTTTGTTTGGAGTCACAAAATATTTATTTAATAGATCTGTCCATCCAGTCCATCCAATCTTAACCGATAGATTACCTTGTCATAATAATCCACCAGTAAAGGTAGGTTTATGATAAAAACCAGCTACCAAACAGTACAGAGGCGACTTCCTTACCTCGCATAACTAAACAACCCAACACTGCAATAGACCACCCTTCTGTCAACATCTATTATAGAAATATAAGAACTGAAGCATTGACATTAGGACCCAGTGAAATGGGCATCACATTATATCACCAACTACCCAAACTTATAAAGGATACTCTGGGAACTGCTGCAGTCTGGCATAAATTAAAAAGAATTGCACTGGTATCATGTGCATACTCCACCCACCTGATATTTTTGTATTGTGATCTCTGGGTAAATAAAAAACAATAATTTATGCATGCATCCTTATTCCATTGTCTAATATGCCTCTACTATTACTAACCCTTTGTTGCCCAACATTCTCTGTTCAATTACAATTTTCAGCACCCCATTGCTAATCAAAAATGTCTACATTAAAATGTCTTGCTTGATTATTCCCAGCAATCCCCTCTCCTCTCCCATGATGAATAGTACTTCCTAGTTATTTGGCTAAAAATATGCATTTGAAAATCCATACATCTAAATTCTTTATGCCTCTGCATCTAAGGAAATGAATGTTATTAGGTTTTTAACATGAATCCTATTGATAAGTAGTAAAAAAAAAATGATTTAAGAATTACTTGCCACGCGACTCATGGGGAGTAGTTTTTAAAGGTAATTTACTGGTACATTTGAAAGCATACTTTTCCACATCATGATGTAAGAGAAAAATATTCGGACCACTTTTTAATGTAGACAAATATTCCATGAACATTTTTAAATGTACTTGATTGGAGATGTGGTAATATAATCACTGAAATATCAGGGACATGGGTTTTGTGAAGACCATAGTCTTCAGGAAGTTGTTTTCTGCATTGTTCAATAAGAGATCACTCATTTGATTGACACTTTTGTATTCTATATTTTTGAATTTAATAAAGGTTTACAATATATTCTTGCATTAATGATTCTTATGTATAACTAAAATGTCGACTACTATGACTGCAGTAATAAAGAGCATGTGAAAGTTACAACCAGGGAAGTGGATAGAATTATGTAGATAGACTGCACCATTGAAATCATGTTTACATCAAGTTCTTGAGGATATTTTGGAAAAAGGTTATTATGAACTAAAATTAAAGTTTTTTGCGTCAAACAACTCTTTCGTACTGAAAAACTGGCCGATTTCATTTAAGTTAAAAAATTACACAACTTGCCCAAAATGAACCTGGAGAAATTAACACCAATTACGGGTGCGGCCTAAATTTTAATTTGAGCATTATTTAATACACAAATCTATTGTTTAAATATTACCTCGCTAATATGAAAATGTATTATCAATTCCCAGCATATTCTATAATAATGCGCTGGAAATAATCTGAAGGGAGCGTCGTATTTTATGTTAACAGTGCACATAATTCGAACGAACCCCCCCCCCTCCCTAAACCAAATACGCTATTCAATTTGTTTTGCAAGTACAATTGAATATCGAAATTACACATTGATGCCTCTAGTAGGGAAAGTATGTATTAGGAAGTGCGGATATTTGAGGGGGTTTCAACTAGTGAATGCATGCGCCATCTGTTGACCGAATACTCAACCAATCCATTAATTAATTTTTCGTTCATTAATTATCACCAGAGAATTTGACGGTAGCTTCGGGACGCCGCGGGAGATCAGGAAAACAATTAAATATTGAATATTATTGTGAGGAGGGCTGCCATTTTTTCCGGCGCCCCGCCGCCCGGCCGGAAAAAATGGCAGCCCTCCTCACAATAATATTCAATATTTAATTGTTTTCCTGATCTCCCGCGGCGTCCTGAAGCCACCGTCAAAATCTCTGGCGAAACCTTTATGCATATTAATGAATCGAAAAATATTTTGCAAAAAAAAAAATTCGGCTGCAAAACGGAATCGAAGTAACATGCGCTATAGTCCCAACTCCGCAATCCGCCTCTTATCCCCCGGGCTACCGGGTTACTTGAGAATGAGTGACTCCAAACGGATATATGTCTTGCCAAACTACGGACTTAGCCGATTTTTCTGAAAATCAGCTCGGTGAACTCGGCAAGGCTCTCACCCGACGAATCCAAGGCATCTGCCTGCCTCGACGGCTCTCTCGCCTGGCGAGGGCCTCTGGACTTGGAATATTTTTCGCTGGGTGGACTCGGGTCGTGAATCGGGTCTCGGGGACATGCATATTTTTTCGGAGAAGCTTGGCCTCAAGGTAATCCGGGACGGCTCGTGAGCGGTTGGCCATCGATGGAGCTACTCTTTTTTGAAGCGCGAGCCGGGTCTTGGAAAACATTCGATACCGTGCTTTTTCGCATCTAATTATTAGACCGTTCAGTTCGGTTCATGACGTCATTTTTGACCTGGTGCGAGTTAATGAGGTTTATTGTAATCACCAATTACAATTAAGCAGAATAATTTGACAACATTTTAGGTAAACAACGTACGGATTTATTCATCCTTTCATATAGTACATTTACTTAACACAATTTATATTTTTTTGCATAAGTAAAGCTACGACTTCACCATTTTATGCTAATAATCAATTGAAATATTCTCTTCCATGTTTCTTTGGTTTTAAACAATCAATGCGATAACAATTTTGTATATTTTTATATATTTGCAGGAAATACCGACATTCAAGCTGACCTATTTATAATTGCTTTAATTCGTAAACAATTGAATGACCCACATTGCCGAAAGTATGGCAGGGGGTGTAAATATATTCAGACTGCCATTATTTTTTGGAGCTATTCTGAAGCAGCATATTAGGGTAAAATTAGTCATTGAAAAGTAACACAAAGAGATAGATTTAAAAATTAGACAACGTTCATTATTGTTTCTTTCATCTTTATTGCTCATAAATACATTTTTAGAGATAAAGGTGTATCAGAAATTGCATCAATATCCCAAATATTCTTTTTTAACAAAAACTTTTACTGAAATACTCTCATAACCACTATCCACAAAGTTTGCGGTGGAGGAGTTGCAGTCTATTCAGAGGGCTCTTTTAAGACTGACACCCACATCAAGTGCACTTCTTTAGATGCTGACGGTACTGTCCAACTTGGCACCAGCAAGGAAATATACACCTTTGCTCCTTATTTCCTTCGGTGAGAAAGCTTGCTGATCAACCTTGATTCCCGTGGATGCTCCTCTTCTCACCTAGCATAAACATCCAATGGAAGACCTGGGAGAAAACATTTGAAATTTGATATGAATTTTACGTTAAAGTGGCATTTTTTAAAACTAATTTTGAGAGTTTTTAAGTAAAAACACAAATACTTGTGTTCAAGAGTGCTAAAGAAATATTTACTGGTTTAAGATTGAAAGATTGGTTCTCCTTTAAAAATTAAAAAAAAAGGAAAGTAACTTTAAATCTGCACATATAACCACAGTGAAAAATCGGAGATATTAAGATTTCATTAAAATGGAAATGAATTTCATAGAAATGGTATTTTAGTGAAATGGATGGAATTCATCTGTGCCAATTTACTGGAAATTATGTTATTAACAACTGCTGCAACTTCACTCGATTTCAACATTTTATTCATTTGTCTGAATCAATGGATGGAAAACCTCTAAATGAATATATCTCTGATAAACAATGGTTAATAATTTCTTGCTGAAATGAACAACCTCATCCAATCAGTCGTAAATACCATGCAAGAAATTTGAATCTAAAATACATTCATATGTTTGTGCATGTTGATCAAATGAATTTTTTTAAAGGAATCATATTTCCAAGATTTCAAAATATATTTATATATTTGTCATATGAATGTGGAAATTATAAGATTAAGTTAAAATAACAATGGAATCTCTTTCCTGTCAAGAAAAGAGATATTTATAATGGAAGATGGAACAATGTATCTTTTACTGTATTAAATATGTTTATTTAATGGAAAATCACCTGGGCTAATAATTGAGTTCACAACATGTTTCTACAGACTTATTAATGGATTTGTAGGGATGTCAGAAAAAGGACAAAATTAATGTAGATGAGTGTGTGCTGGGTGAGTCCAAGGCAGGAGAGGCGAGAAAACTGTGAGATTAAACAGGGAAATGTCTTGCCAGTTATCAATCATAACATCTGCCAAACTTAATATCCTTCAACAGAGGAAATATTGCACTTATTTGAACAAATTGTGTTGTTATATCATCACTTAAAATTGCTGCTAATGGCAGTTGATATCGGAAGCTTATGAAATGGAATGGGGATGGGAAAAAATCAAAAGGGAATTAAATTAAAACTAAGTTTGCAGCATGACAGGGGAGCGAGAGAAGTTTTTTGGGAATAATTTGGAGAAATTGGTAATTATTGCAGGGCATATTGACTGGAAATAAAAATTCATGGTGTGTGATAGAAGGGAGAATGCTGGGTTTGGGAATATTAGGAAGTAAGTTAGTATTATGTTTTAAGGGTGCATCAACAGCTAAGGTCATATTGCACCACTGTCAATTTAGAAAATAATGCTCATAAGTAAATTTAAAGGCATTGTAGATTAAAATGCAGAATGAAGGGAAAGAGTTGATACTTGGATGAATTGAAAGTACAGTGTTAAGCTTGTGTGCTGGAATACCAGACTCACAATATACATCACAGCCTTGTCAGAAGTGACCTAATGGACATCACAGGAGGAATACCACTATTAAACATCAAGATCAGAATGTCTCCATCACTGAAGGACATCGTTCTTACAAGAAATTTTTAAACCCTGGTGAATTCACAAATTACCTGAAAAACAAAGGAATGAAACAAAGAAATTGCACAAACAGTACCTGAAGGAATGAGTGTCCAAATAATATTTTTATTGTCCACAGACCATACATATATGTAATATACGTATAGGAGTCTTCAAACAAAGAAAGTTACTAAATACATTTCAGCACTCTAATATGTACACTCTTTTTTAAGCATATTTAAAGTTTGTAATAAAAACTATGAATTACAATTATTCAATGCTGTGGATACAAGGTATCCATGGCATTGAATTGCTTGTCTTTGCATTTCCGGGTCCTCCATCCATTTTTGTTGTTTTTGGGTGATGACTGTTCACTAGCCATCCTGCCTGCATCATTAGGTCAATGGTATTTTTCAAAGCCTTCTTGTCCACTTTATATAGTGCTTGTAATGAAGCACTGTGCTCTGATGGGATAATCCTATTCCACACACTTTAATGGATATCCATCGTCCATTTTGATATTTCTTGGTCTTGAACAAGAAAGCTTCAAAAATACTTCTGATCTGAAGATCCAGGCAGGATGGCCAGGGAAACTCATCACTAAAAGAAAACCAATGTGGATGGAGAACCCAGAAATGCCAATACAAGCATTACCATTATTTGTAACTAAAAACTTTTTAAATGAAAAATAGCACTTCATTAGAAGGAATTTCCTGAGTTTCAATTTGAAACCACAAATTATCAGTCATTTTCAATGAGTTTGGTATTGTGTTATAAATTATTACACACATTGCCATTGGGGTTTAACATGAAATTGCTGATTTATGATAACTAATGTGGATGTTATGATTTCTAGATGAATATGAGTGAATAGATTTTAAATAGAGATAGTTAAAGCAGAGCCGACGAACTTGGTCATTGTTCAGGTATACATGCCACCGAGCAACCACAAGGAGGAAGAAATCGATAGGATGTACGATGAGTTAGAGGATATCATTGCGAGTGTTCCTGCAGAGAAGCATTTGATAATGATGGGGGATTGGAATGCAACGCTAGGCGAAGGAAGAGATGGTGATGAAGTGAGGGACTACTGTTTAGGCACAAGGAATGAACGCAGGGGGAAAGTAATTGAATTCTGCAGGAGACAGAGGTTGGTCATCACCAACACATGGTTTAGATACCACAAAAGGCATAGGTATACTTGGAAAATGCCAGATGACTCAGAAAGGTATTAAATAGATTATATTATGGTTAGGCACACATTTAGGAACAGTGTAATAAATTTGCAGTTTCCCGGGAGTGGATGCGGACTCAGACCACAATTTAGTTGTTATGAAATGTAACGTCCTTTTCAAAAAGATAAGGCAGAGGTGGCGGGTTAGGAATTGGAATATAGAAGCATTAAATGGATTAACAAGGAAGGAGTATCAGCAGGCTGTAGAGAAAATCATGGATAAGTGTAAAGAGCTGAACACCATTGAAGAAATATGGGAATGTATCAAGCAAAGGATATCGGAAGCCGCAAAAGACACTACAGGAACCGTTAACGGGAAAAGGATAAGGAAACCATGGGTCACGGAGGAGATAATTGCAAAGATGGATGAGAAAAGAAAATGGAAGAATGTAAATACAGAGTTAGGTAAAAGGAAGTACAAAGAGTTAAACAATAAATTGAGATGGGCCACAAATAAAAAAGAAGAATGGTGGAAAACTCAATGCGCTGATATAGAAAGTTTTCAGAGGAAGGGTGACATTGGTACGCTATACAGCAAGGTTAAGTTATCATCGAGAAGTAAGAAGGCAAGATCTGAACTAGCAGTTCAAGATAAGTGGGGTAAGATAATAGTTAAACCAGGAAAAATCCAAAAGAGATGGAAGGAACACTGTATGGTAGAGAACTTAGGCCAACAAGGTTAGACATAGAAAAAGAACAGGACATAGAAGAAGATAGCTTAGGTCCACGCATACTAGACGATGAAATAGAATGGGCATTAAGAGAGATAAAACCAAATAAACCATGGGGGTAGACACCATTCCTGTGGAATTATTGAAACGTTTAGGAAAATGTGGGAGGAAGACTCTGCATGGATTGATCTGTATTATCTATGAGGAAGGAATCTGGCCTGAAGTCTTGTTAGTTCCTATTCCCAAAAAGGTAAAGGCTACATCATGTGAAGACTACAAAACTATAATCTTGGTATCGCATGGAGCTACAGTTCTCAGGGTCATCAACAAAAGGATGGAAAGTAGTCAAAATGATTACTTAGGGGATGATCAGTTTGGGTTTAGGAAGGGGAGAGGTACGCGTGATGCCATTGCAGTAATGAGATTACTAATCAAGAGGAATATAGAATACAATCAGGACTTTTTTGCCTGTTTCGTAGATTTCGAAAAGGGTTTGAGAGAGTGAATTGGGAAAAATTAATGCGTGTATTGAAGAAAATAGGAATGGATTTGAGGGACAGGAGACTGATCGGCAGCCTGTACATGTCTCAGACTGCTCTGGTGCAAGTGGGGAACGGAGATTTCGGATAGGCAATTTTAGGAAGAGGGGTAAGGCATGGTTGCCAATTGTCACTGGTGCTGTTCAACCTGTATGTGGAGGAAATGATTAATGAGGTATGGGAAGAACTGGAGGTAGGAATGAAAGTCTGAGGGAAATTCTTAAAATCGGTTAGGTTTGCTGATGACCAAGCATTAGTTGCTCGGTCAGCCAAGGGGTTGCAAGTATTGATGAGTGAATTGGAGGTTCAGGGCGATAGATATGGGATGAGAATCAATATTAATAAAACAAAGGTTATGCGATTTTCCAGAAAGAAAAAGGCTAAGCTAAACAAAATAGGAGGGGAAAAAATGATGCAGGTAGAGCAGTTTACATATCTCGGAAGTGTTTTGGACCAATACGGTCAAAGTAGTTGGGAGGTAAGGAGAAGAATTGCGCTAGGCCAGGAGGCTTTCTCAAGGAGGAGGGAGTTAATTACGAGGACATTGAGAAGGGAGGTTAAGACAAGACTCGTAAAAACTCTGATATGGAGCATAGCTATGTACGGTACGGAAACGTGGTCGCTGAAGCAGGAGGATAGACTTAGATTGGATGCTTTGGAAATGTGGGTGCGGAGAAGAATGGAGAAGGTGAAATGGACCGAAAGGAAAACAAATGAGGAGTTACTGGAGATGGTGGGTGAGGAGAAGGGTTTGTTGAGAGAAATCCTATGGAATCAGGAAAAATGATGAAAGGCGCATTGAGTGGTAGGGGGATGTTGAAGGTAATAGAGGGGAGAATGTTGGGCAAGCAAGGAAATGGCAGGAACAGGATAGGAATGTTGGATACGATTAAGGGAGGAAAGAAGTACACAGGGATGAAGAGGGACCTGATGTAGATTAGGTTGCTGAATTGGGTTTTGTTTGGAGTTACAAAATGTTTATTTGATAGTTGTGTGCATCCAAAAACCTACCTTATCCGGTAGATTACCTAATAATAATAATGAGTGAATATTGCTATTTGTATGAAATATATGGATATTATTTATGATTAAGGCAGACATGGCATATAATGCCTAGAAGGAATGGCAAGAAAATTAATTTTTTTAAATATTATAAGCCTATATCATTGAAGATAACTTTGTACAACATGCATACAGATGATCTTCAGAACAATTCCATATGATTCTCCTGGAGAAAGTACAATGATAAATGTGTTTTAATGCCTCTAGAGACTTATGTAGGAACCAAATGGTGTACATTAAAGCATGCAGTTTAGAATACATTATTAGCATCTATATTCTGTGCCAATCTATTAAACATTTAGACCTAAAACCTTGGTATTGAATATATAAATAATCATTTATAGTTGAGATTGAAATCAATATCCTCTTGCAATATTGCATGATTAAATGCAAGACTTGTCTCTTTGGAAAACTAGTACAAAAGTATGCTGCACTGTACTTAAGTATACTATACAGTTTCACCTAAAATAAGTGTTAAAAATTTACTTAGATGAGTAATCTTTGGTGATTTAATTTATTTTTCTATTGACATTTTGTCAACATGCATTTCATAAGAAGGAACTAGGCAAAAATTAACAATAATTAATCCATATTGTAAAAGGTGAATCTTATTGAAATAATTTTACAATATGAAGAAAGGATGAAATTGTTAAGAGCAACTTTAACATGACACTTTCACATTATTTAGAGTAATTTAAATTTTCATTAGTATTTATGATGATTTATTTATCTCTTAGAGAAAATGATTAAGTTCTTCACATTAAATTTACTGTGGGTAAAAATATTTTAAATTAAGGTGAGGAATTAAAGCTAATTCTGATTTTACTGAAATTATTTTAATTTGGTTTGGCTTAACTTATTTAAAAATATATTACACACACACTAGGCAGGGGGTGTGGTAGTCCAATGGGTACAGTGTTGGTTTGCTGCCCTGGAGGCCCAGATTTGATTCAGCGTGATGCCTCTTGAGACCCTCTGCCTTTTATCCAAGCTGTGAGATTTTTCGGGTACTAGATCTTCCTGGGAAATCACAAAGCAGCACAAGAAAAGGAACTGGCCCCCATTATTATCCTGTTGATTATTGAATGCCACATGAAATTCAGCTTATTACTAGGTGAGGTATATCAAATCCAACCTACAAATTTATTAATGTTGTTGGATAAAGTAAATGAAAATAGTATCCCTGTCAGCATAAGCTTAGTATGCACTATAGTTTCACCCAAATGCATGATACTTAAAATTCAAACAATTTGAAAATCAAACTAACTAAATGATTAAACAAGAGTAACCACAGTGATCAGCACACAAAGATTGTTTTTTAGAAATATGAGAGAGCAGCTCACCTCACAAAGACCCAAGGCATGTGGGATTAAAAAGTTCCTCAGAAAGAGTTTCATACCTCACACCTGGTTGCAAAGGAGTTTGGCAAATTAGGGCATCATGCCAAAATTAAGGAATGGAGACGAGGCATTCTATTCCCTTGGGCTGCCTGTAGTTTGCATGTTGAGCACCCTAAAAATAATAGAGTTACGGTGAAGCTGGGTATTTTCCAAAGTCACCAGGAATCAGACCTTGCCCTTCAGGATTAAACTGAAATTTGAAAATCAAACTAACTAAATGATTAAACAAGAGTAACCACAGTGATCAGTATACAAAGATTGATTTTTATAAATATGAGAGTGCAGCTCACCTCACGAAGACCCAAGGCATGTGGGATTAAAAAGTTGAAAAATATATTTATATATTTGTCATATGAATGTGGAAATTCTAAGATTAATTTAAAATAACAATGGAATCTCTTTCCTGTCAAGAAAAGAGATTTATAATGGAAGATGGAACAATGTATCTTTTACTCTATTAAATATGTTTATTTAATGGAAAATCACCTGGGCTAATAATTGAGTTCACAACATGTTTCTACAGACTTATTAATGGATTCTGTAGGGATGTGAGAAAAAGGACAAAATGAATGTAGATGAGTGTGTGCTGGGTGAGTCCAAGGCAGGAGAGGCGAGAAAACGGTGAGATTAAACAGGGAAATGTCTTGCCAGTTATCAATCATAACATCTGCCAAACTTAATATCCTTCAACGGAGGAAATTTGGCACTTATTTAAACAAATTGTGTTGTTACATCATCACTTATAATTGCTGCTAATGGCAATGGATAAGCATATATTGTAAGTTTCTGAAATGATATGGAGATGGGAAAAAATGAAACGGGAATTAAATTAAAACTAAGTTTGCAGCATGGCAGGGGAGCAAGAGAAGTTTTTTGGGAATAATTTGGAGAAAGTGGTAATTATTGAAGTAAATTATTGAGGTAGAAGAAATGTCATTTGTCACCACTGTTGATTAATTTAAGAAAATAATTCTTATAAGTAAATTTAAAGGAATTTTAGATTAAAAGGCAGAATGAAGGAAAAGAGTTGATACTTAGGATGAAATTGAAATTAGGTGTTAAACTTTTTTTTAAACTTTTTGTTGTTTGGACAATCTGACACCCAGTAAACATCACAGCTTTGATAGAAGGGACGTAATGGTCATCACAGGAGGAATACCACTATCGAACATCAAAACCAGAATGTCTCCATCACTGAAGAACATTGATAAAAGAAATTTTTTCACCATTTGGTGAAATCAAAAATTATTTGAAAAACAGAACAGAATGAAACAAAGAAATTGCACATACAGTAACTAAAGAAATGAGTCCCCTAATAATATTTTTATTGTCCGCAGCCAATATACATGGGCAGTCCGTTAAGTACTTAGCCTACAAAAGAAAAAATGAAAATTTTGGAAAAGTGGCGATTTATTTTTCAACATAGTCTCCTTTTAGCTCGATACACTTGACCCAGCGATGCTCCAACTTCTTTAACCCGTCTGAAAAATAAGTTTTCTAGAGGTCAGCAAAATAGGCCTCCGTGGCGGCGATAACCTCATTTGACTCAAATTTCTGCCCAGCGAGCAGCGCGGCAAACCCAAACGCAACACCCAAACGCAACACCCAAACGCGGCACCCATCGCGCCGACAGCTTTCTCATGCCCAAAATTTCATGCAGGATATGATCCACACAGTCTTTTGATATACCTACTGTCTCAGCCATTTCGCGCACCTTCAATCGGCGGTCTGCCAAAACGAGATCTTGGACTTTGTTCACGTTATCCTCCGTGGTAGCCATTTTCGGGGCACCTGGCCGTGGCTCATCAAAAACCGACGTGCGACCACGTTCAAACTCGTTAAACCAATTTTTGACGGTCGCCATCGAAGGAGAAGAGTCACCATACACAGCATCCAAGCGCTCTTTGATTTTGCTGCGCGATTTCCCTTCCAAAAACAAGAATCTAATCACCGACCGATATTGCTCTTTTTCCATTTTCCTAGAATCGGCGGACACCTGCTTCCACACGTGGTCAAAACAAAACTACCAGTCAGATTCGGCTGAAATTTCATCAATAGCCGTCTAAAACAATGTCCTACACGATAGTAAATTGTTCTTGCGACAGTGGCGCCATCGGGCTGTGAGGCTAAGTACTTATCGGACTGCCCACGTATATCACATACATATTGGAGTCTTCAAACAAAAATTTACAAAAATACATTTCTAACGATTGTTATAAGTTACAAATTTTTTACCAGGTCATAATTACTAGTATAATCAGTTTTTTAAATGACATTACTTGACTGTGAGTCATGGTAGTCCAGAGGGTAGGGCGTTCGACAACTTGCCGGAGGGCCCAGGTTAGATTCCTAGGCAAGTCACTCTGGGGACCTACAGCTCCACCCAAGCTATGTGATTTTTCAGGTTACAGATCTTCCTGGGAAACCATAACAAGCACAGGGAAAGGAACTGGCCACCATACCCTTGTCTGTGAATTTCACATGCCGTCGGGCTTAGTACTGGGTGAACTCTACCATCACACCTACCAAACAGATCTTCAGCTTGATTACTATGTTAATGGTTTATGGTATTACTAATTATCTTTAGTTAGAATGAATTTTAAGTACATGAAAATAGATAAGAATGAGCAACTCATCTGCCTGGATCTTTCCTTGCTAAGTAACTGCTCCAAACATTTGATATATGTATTACATCAATATTCCTATTAGTATGATATGACATGGTAGTCTAGAAAACCAAAATTTTACATACTGTTAGTTGGTCCCCAAAATTGAAATCCTAGTCTATATATTTGTAGAAATCTGAAATGAAAATGGGAATATTATGCTGTATTCATAAATTGAGGAAAACGATATTGAGGAGAGAGATATGATTTAAATTTTCCCAATCACTTGATTCACTACTGGAGTTTCATGCGGGCTATGACAGTTCATCTCAAGCTGTAGAATCTTGATCTTTCAAAAATTCCCTTCGGATCAATTACTAAGATAAAAATTGACTGCGAGAGTTGGTGAAACTCATTCAAGCCCACCTTGAATACGTGGAGCAGCATCCAGAAATTTCACCATCCCACCAGAGCAGGTTAGTCTTGCCTCACTCCGACATTCACTCATCGTCCTCCCTCCACAGCCATGAACAGAATCCTTCCAGAGCACCCCACTCACTCGCCGCTCGAGAGAAGGAAGGCTACCAGGAACAGAAGGAAGCAATGTAGGCTAAAAGGCAAGATAGAGGAATGCATGGAATGAAGAGCTGTAAGATGTGGGCACAGGAAGTGACAGAGCGAGTGAGGAGGGTTAGGATGGATGAGAGAGGGGGAGAGAAGAATGAAAGAGGGGAACAACTCGTCCACCCCAGATAACCTGGCCGATGAGTGTGCATGGTGCATTCCACCATGGCAAACAGCAACAGAATGGTTCAAGCCAAGTCCCAAGTTAGTAGGCTGCCCTTCCAAACTGAGTGAGTTGGGGCTGCTCAACTTAAATTTGAAACAAGTCTCTTTGGGGATGGTGGTGTGGGCCATTTCATTAAGTCTCCTTTTAGTGGACAAGGGTGGGGTGACCTGTGCCGAGAGTATTTACTACAAACGGAGCCTTTACTGTATTATTCAAAGCTTTCTTGTCAATTTTATACAGGGCTGGTAGTCAAGTACCATGCTCTGATTGGATCATCCTTTTCCACTCCCTGTTTAATGGATATCCATTGACTCTCATGTTGATATTTCTTGGTCTTGGACAAGAAAGCTTTGTAAAATATCTTAGACCTGAAGACTCGGGCAGGATGGCCAGCAAAAGTGTCATCACTACAAGACAATCATTGAGGATACAGAATCCAGAAATGCAAATACAAGTATTCCAATTATTTGTTACTAAAAATTTATTCAATGAAAAATAACACTTAATTTGAAGGAATTTCCTAAGTTTCAATTTGAAACCACAAATTGTCACTCATTTTCAATGAGTTTGGTATTGTATTATAATTATTATCCCATTAGCATTGGGGTTTCATATGAAATTGCTGATTTATGATAACTAATGTGGATGTTATGATTTCTAGTGAGTGAATATTGCTATTTGCATACTATTTATGATTAAGACAGACATAGCAAATATATATCACATGGAAGGAATGGTAAGAAAGTTAAATTTTTTCATGAAAGGCCCCTCTGGTTAAAGATAACATTGTATAACATGCATATAGACTATCCCCAGAATGCAGTTTCATATGATTACCCTGGAGAAAAAAGTAGAATGATACAAAAGTTTTAATACCTCTCGAGACTCATATAGGAACCAAATAGTGTACATCAAAGTGTGCAGTATAGAACATATTAACATCAATATTCCATGCACCAATTTATGAAACATTAAGACCTAAATCCTTGGTATTGAATGTATAAATAATTATTTCTGGTTGAGATTGAAATCAATATCATCTTGCAATATTGCATGATTAAATGCAATACTGTCTTTCTGCAATACTAGTACCCAAGTATGCTGAGACATGCTGAAATACTATATTCACCTAAAATGAAAAAGTTAAAAATTTACTTAGTTGAATAATCTTTAGTGATTTAATTTATTTTTCTTTTGACATTTTGTCAAAATTTATTTCATAAGAATGAACTAGGCAAAAATTAACATAGTAATTAATCCATATTGTAAAAGGTGAATCTTATTGAAGTAATTTTAATATGAAGAAAGGATGAAATTGTTAAGAGCAACTTTAACATGACACTTTCACATTATTTAGAGTAATTTAAATTTTCATTAGTATTTATGATGATTTATTTATCTCTTAGAGAAAATGATTAAGTTCTTCACATTAAATTTACTGTGGGTAAAAATATTTTAAATTAAGGTGAGGAATTAAAGCTAATTCTGATTTTACTGAAATTATTTTAATTTGGTTTGGCTTAACTTATTTAAAAATATATTACACACACACTAGGCAGGGGGTGTGGTAGTCCAATGGGTACAGTGTTGGTTTGCTGCCCTGGAGGCCCAGATTTGATTCAGCGTGATGCCTCTTGAGACCCTCTGCCTTTTATCCAAGCTGTGAGATTTTTCGGGTACTAGATCTTCCTGGGAAATCACAAAGCAGCACAAGAAAAGGAACTGGCCCCCATTATTATCCTGTTGATTATTGAATGCCACATGAAATTCAGCTTATTACTAGGTGAGGTATATCAAATCCAACCTACAAATTTATTAATGTTGTTGGATAAAGTAAATGAAAATAGTATCCCTGTCAGCATAAGCTTAGTATGCACTATAGTTTCACCCAAATGCATGATACTTAAAATTCAAACAATTTGAAAATCAAACTAACTAAATGATTAAACAAGAGTAACCACAGTGATCAGCACACAAAGATTGTTTTTTAGAAATATGAGAGAGCAGCTCACCTCACAAAGACCCAAGGCATGTGGCATTAAAAGGTTTGACAATACCTCACACCCGATTGCAAAGGTGTTTAGTAAGACACTACAGCAGATTTTTTGGTATCCCAATTACTCAATAATGAAGCTGACAAGTTCCTTGAATATTCCAACATGTTTTGCGATAATGCAAGAATATGATGTATTTCTCACAAAACTTATTTGCTTTATCTAATTTCAACATGGGCATCATCTTAAGGTACCCAGAGATTATGACTTTGCATTGAAACTAGTTATTGCAAGTGTCAAGTTTTGGGGAAAATACACAATCTTTTATTCTTGGGTCTATGACAGTGTCAATGTTTACACCACTCCTACTTGCTAAGACAAACTAGAAATTTTTCATCGTCGTACCGTTTCTATTTTGTTAATAGCCAATTTTTTCACTCGCTGGGGAGTGAAAATATTTGGGAAATTGTCTCAGAGCCAGAGAAACCTTAAGTTATAAGATTTTACCCATCTTTTCTCCTCCCAGCAGCAGATGGACATTCTTTTTGGCGATTTTCCTGCAATTAGCCTAAGATTAAATGATAATGGAAGCTCGACATTTTTGTCTATGAGTGACCTCATCTGAAGCGTAACTGCAGGGAAAGCAACTTCAAAATAGTATTTTTTTAACCGACAAAATTAAGGAATAGGTGGCTCCAACGCGCCGGGGCTTTGTTTTACTTATTAGGATTCCAGGGAAATGCATTTCTTAAAAGTCCAGTCGCTCAAAAACCCGATGCTATATTTGAGCGCACAGCCTCTGTGCTTGGCTAGCGAGCGCGATGGTAATTTTGGTGCCACGGTCACGTACGAAGGAATGAATTCAGGTTAGATTCAGGTAGAATTTTTATCCACAACGCGCGATCAAATCTGCAGTCCATACCCGTTTCGAATCACATGCCAAGCGAGGTAATCAGATTATAAATTGTGGATCGCCTACAAATACGAAGAATTGGACGTCGCAAGTCGAAATTAAAATGTGTATGCACACAATAATTGGAGGCTACCGCGGCCGTGATTGCAGTCAGTATAGCCGAGGATCGATAATATTTGTAATTTTGAGGGCTTAAGATAGGATTTACCGCGTACTTTAACCCTTTGCTCAGCGTATACGGATGCGAGCAAGAGAAAGCACTTCTCATAATAATTTTTGCAGGCAGACTACATACGTACCAGCATGCAACCGTCAATTTTGGAAAGTGGCCCTAAGATCTAGGTAATCGAAACCTGACAATTAGAAACTTGATACACTGAAAACGTTTATGAAGAAGCCTAATATACCACTGTATGTTTGCACGTAGGCTTGCATGAAATCGTCACTCACCATTGACATAGAGCTTCCCGTGATTTCAACCGCTTAGTCTTCTCCGCAGTAGCTCGACGACATGCCCTCGCAGTTTCCACCAACACCGGGATAGCGATGAGTCTACCCGTTTCTATCGACTGGCTCTTCCCGGCTCTCACAGCGAACTGTCGAGACCTATTGCACGTCGGCAAGTAAGGGGGGGACTTTGGGGGAAAGGTGGGGGCTAGAGGAGTTAATTGAGTGTGAGACTTCGCACAAGAGGTAGTGAAATCGAATTGGGACGATGGAAAAGGAGTCGGAGGGAACTGTTAGGCCATTTAAATTCCGAAAGTGCGCATTTCGCGTATCTTCGCACAGACCATTGCACTGGAGCGAACTGGAGTCATGTAGTTAACCGCTCCCTTCCTCGCTGAAAGCTTGAGCTGCGTACCCCTTAGAAATGTCATTAAACGAACCATTGTGTGACCATTCAGTGAATCCAGACTTGGAGTGAAGACAGACATCGTTAGGCCATGACTGTACAAATACTTGCCGTTCCACACATATAAGTAAATGAGCCTAATGATGATGTTAATGCCTTGCGACCCAGAATATAATTTGCAAGTTCCAATTAAATTAGCGATAAATTGCTGTAAGGAAAATTTCACCACGTACTCGATAAAATAAATGTGTTTGGCAACTACTATTCCTCAGTAGGTAGTATGAACCTGCATATTTCCTTTGTTTTCTTTGGGTTTATTACATAAGGGCATGGCACCTTGTACATGACGAGAAGTGTGGGTTGGATGGAGGGTCAAAGGAGAGGGGGAGGGAGGGTTGAGGCACAGGTGAAGCAGCATTGCCAAACCCGCCTCAGAAGTGCGATGAGTCAACTGCGTCCAATCCGACAGACTGTGTAGTGCACTGGCATATCTTTGGGTAGCATTAATTTCCTCTCTCGCGGTGACTCTATCATCTCTTTTGCTGATCTCAATCCCCCTACCCTCATGGTATCTATCATCGTCATTCGATGGTCGCAAGGCATCATCATTGGGCTCATTAACTTACATGTGTGTGATTGTATTTGTATATCATGGACTAACGATTGTCTGTCTTCACTCTGGATTCACTGAATGGTCACACGATTGCTCATTTGATGACGCGCGCGCATGACCGAATGGTGCCAAACCAGCCTCTGAATAAGTTCATTTTCTGCAGAAAGCAAATGTAGTACCCATATTTCTGAGATTTTTTCACACCCAAATTTTTGTATAAAATTGGAAACATATTATCATACTTGCAAACCTATTTGTAACCAACAAAAATGAAAGAGATTTAGATCAGGTTTTGATCTGTAGAGATGGAATTAAATATTAGATCTAAAAGAGATTAGGTGAATTGTAATTATTCATGTAGCAAGTGAAATGTATTACATTACCATTATATTGATATCAAAAGAAAGACTGCTTTAAAAAAGTAGTTACAAGATTATCTGATAATTTAAACCCCGAATATAATGTTAGAGAAACTACAATTTCAATATAGTTACATTTTTGTAGACCAAAGTAATGAACTTAGCAGAAAGAACAGATTAAACAAGATTGAAGCAGGCATGATTTTTGAGACAGATGAAGGGTTAAAATCATTAGAACAAATTAGTACCATTGCGCAAAAATATTCTTTAAATCAAGTTGATTTGAAATACCACGCATTTAGTTCCTTTGACTCAAAACTTATGTTGCATAGTCAACTGTAAGCATATCATTTGATGTCGACTGTGGTCTTAAAATGATCATTAACCAACATTATTAACCAGTTTATTTACCAAATGATCGAATTAGAATCATACTTGATATGGAAAAGCCGGAATTGATTATGAATATATTGATGATTTATGAAAATAAAATAACTCTTCAACATATTCATCATTAATGGTGATGTAGCATTAAAAAATTATGTGTACATTTTGATTTGGAGGTTCTTAGTTAAATTTCAAAATGTAACATCAAAATTGAAGAAGTTCGTAAACCAATGGACCACATTTGATGCATCTTGAAATATTATCAATCACGTGTTTGTGCAAATAATTTAAAATTTTATAATCGTGTGCTAGTAGGTATAAAAGATATCAACTCTTATCAGATGTTTAAATTTAGGCGAAAATCTTTTTCAATTAAAAATTATATTCATGATCTAAATGGATATTTTTCATCAAGGGTCATTTTATTTTGAACATTTCTCTTATGTATACAGGTATATGTACGTGTGCATTTTTTTGTTTTTGTGTGACATTTATTACATTGGAAAGTAACAAGATGAAATATATAAAAAAAGCAATAAACACAGTAGTCAACTCGAAGGTTAGTTTGGTAGGTGATGATAGAGTTCACCCAGTACTTAGCACAATGGCATTTAAAATTCACACATCAGGATAGGGGAGCCAGTTCCTTCCCCCATACCAGTTATGGTTTCCCAGGAAGATCTGGCCCCTGAAAAATCACTTAGCTAGGGTGGAGCTGCAGGTACCCAGAGAAGCTTGCGTGGGAATCGAACCTGGGCTCTCCAGTCAGTAGTCCCAACACTCTACCTACCCAACACTCCACTACCACAACCCACAAAATAAATAATAAAGTTAAAAAAACACAGATTCACATTAATTTTATTACATTTGTTTACATCTTGAGAATTAGACTTTCTTCCTGAAATTTCCCATTGCAAAAACTATACACTGTTACAATAGTCATAGTAACAAAACAATCATATTTAAAACTAACAAATGAAAGAGTATTATACAAGATCAATGCTAAAGTGTAGAGAGATCACACATACATGTGGTTAAGTTGCCTTGATCCTTCAGTTGAGTTGATAAGCCCATCACTGCAGACTTTATCACATTGCTTTGAAGGAAAGAGCAGAAATAAGAAAGTCCTCCTGCTGGACTCTCTAAGGTAGTCAATGCCACAGTGCCCAATGACTTCTGCCAGCTCAATAGGCAAGGATGGTAGGTTGTATTATTTAATTTTCAATTCTATTACATTAAAAAAATGCTTTTGACCAAGAAGAATCCACTGTATAACTTTTTACCATAATAATAAAATCATATTAAAATGAAAACATAATGAAATAAAAATAATTTTAGAAAAAGTGCTGGCAAGCCAATTTCCAGCACTTTTGGTGAAAAATCAATTTTTAGATCAGAAGGGGAACTCCGTTTACTATAGACCACCAACATATTCTGATTAACAAAACAGGCTCTGATAACTACTATATGATATTGTTTGCTGAAGTAAAGATAATTGATTGAAAATAAAAAGTAAGAATAAATAATGTGGTTTCACACAACCACAGTATTCCTGAAAGCTACCACCAAAAGCACAGGTCATGTTCTGTGATTAGATCATAAGGATATGCTTCCAAAAGTCCAATTTTGTGAATATATGATATGATCATCACATCAATTCTACTTTTCAAAGCAGGTTTTTTGTGCATATTGATTGGTGAATGATGTATGATAATTCAGAGAAGCTGACTGCTTGCAAGAGAGACATTTTTCTCTGTGACAAATTCCTTATCAGAGATCTTTTGATTTGACCTTTTGCCCACAGAAGTTTAAGAGGAAAAAGTTTATCACAATTGGTATAAGAAGACATTGAAAGACAAGTAGCAGCAGAAGAAAGCAATAAGAGATGAGGAGGATGGAGGAAAAGAGATAATGAATAGAGGTAAGAGTGAAGTAGTGTTGAGGGAGAGGTCAATGCAGAGTAAGAAGGAAAGCAAGCCTGTGTGTGGTATAATAACATTTACAGAAGTTCAAACAGAAGCATCCATTTTCATATATTTTTCAATACTAATTTCCATGATATCATCATTGTGAATAATATAGTGAAGTGCCTTTGCTCACAGAAGCTGTTTTTCTTTAATGAAACAGTAGTTAATACCTGTGTCATTCAATAAACCTTGAAATATATTCTTTCCCTGTGACTCTCTTGAACAAACTGAATTATGAGCTAGGTGAAATTAACATAAAACTAATTAATATGTAGGTAGGGAACTTATCAAATCAGATTTGTGAATTACCAAGCTTTACTAGCAATCCAGCCAAAGGATTTCCCAGATTCCTTAGCACATTACAAAATTAGTGAAATGTATAGAAATACAAATAAATAATACAAAAATAAAGGTAATGAGGTTCTCAAGAAATGATAAACATTGAAGTTTGAATAAACTGTAGCTGGTAGAGGAGTTCCGTTATTTGGAAGGTGTTTTAGAAGAATGTACACTAAGTAGTAAGGGCATTAAATGATTAGGAAAGAAGCTTTTATAAAAATGATGAAATTGACGACAGAAATAATAAGTGAAGATATAAAGAAAAGATAATTCAGAACATTAGGCTTGATATTTTACTGATAAAAAATGTAGTCCTTGGGACAAAAGTGTTGATTTGAGGCTTTTGAGAGGTGGGTGAGGATAAGAAGGGAAAAAATTAATTGGAAAGAAAGGGAAATAAAGAAGAAGTTAGAATAAGATAGGTTGTTATGAGAAATCCAAAAAAGGCCGAACTCATTGATCCAAGGACGCTGAGAGGAAATTGGATGCTGAAGAGATAATAGATAGCAGAATATTAGGAAAGGAAAAAAAATAAATTGACATTTTGAATGGCATTAATGGAGGAAGAAAGTATACAGAACTAAAGAATGATTTATTACAACATACAGAATAGGGTTTTAGGATATTTTGCAACATGTCAGTTAGGGCTTAGAAATGCAGGATTGTGTAATGCCTGGGTTCATAATGTATAAAACATGTATCCTAACAAATAAGACTACTGTTTATGATAATCTCCATAGCAAGGGTACAAAGGTACTAACTTAAGATGAGTAGATTATTAAGTTACCCGACTCTTTTAAATATTTCCATTAAAACAGTCTCAACTATGCTTTCTACAAAGATGAAATAATTTTTTGAAGTCAAAATCATATGTATAATATAGTTTTTAAATAGAATTCTCTTTTGGCAACTAATAAAAACAATAAATTTTCCTTTCCTCTTAAAAGTATGCAATTATCTTGTGAGTACCTAAAAGCATTGATCAAATGAAAGCAGGAGTTAATAATTACCATCCCAAAAGAGCAAAAGGCAGCGTGAGAACTGCAGAACAAAAAATTTTATTTCAAATGCAGCTAATGTAGAACTAGCGATCATCAATATGATGGAGAGGAGGGCAAATGATTACTGAGGAGATGATCAGTTTGTGTTCAAACAGGGGAAAGGCACACATGATAATACCAGTAATGAGGTCTTTATAAAGAGGGTAATAGAGAATACAAACAGGGTGTTTTGCATATTTCAAGGAGACATTTGATAGGGTGACTTGGATAGAATTAATAAATGCACTGCAGAAAATAGGAGTATAATGGAGGAATAAGGGACATCCTTAACCAGTACATGTCTGAGACTGCTAAAATGCATGTGACATGGAGATTTGGGATGGAAGGTACAAGGCAGGAGTGTCTATAATCATCCATTATTTTCAATCTGTGTATGGAGGAAATAATTATAGAGACATCGGGAGAACTGGAGATAGGAACAAAAGCTGGCAGGGAATTCATAATATCAGTTAGGTTTGCCATTAATCAAGTTTAGATTACGATTTGGCTAAGAGATTACAACTACTTCTGAGAGTATTAGAATATCAGTGTCATATTCATAGGGTGAGAATAACTTTAAACAGACAAGGTTATGCAGTCTTTGAGAAACAGGAAAGTTTTAAATATTAAATATTTAAATATTAAAATAGTGGTACAGGAGTAAGGACTACTCTACTGGATGCAACACAATGTCCAGTTTGCAAAGTCCCATGTCCACCAGGACTCATTTGTATTCACTAGTCCATCATCATTTAATTGAAGTGGTTTCCTGTTGCCATCCTCAATAGTGTTTTTAAGATGACACCATTACTCAAATGGTCACCCAACTGAGTCAGATGCCGATACTGTGGAACAGACACTGCAAAGACTACCTTTAATATAGCTCCTATCCTTCAACTTATCTGGTATGGGGGACCTTACCAGGAGCAATTAGTATTTCTCCCGCTAACTCAGTTCTAGGGATCATTCATTAGAATGCACGAGCCCTTCCACCACAACAGGACTGTGATCCACAGGGATGGTTTTCACACTATTGTGCACATATCATATGTGGTGTAAATGCAAATTTTATGAATTCTAAAGCCAAGAGGAAAATTTTTCTTACTTAATTCCAAAATGTTGCCTTTTCGAACCCAAAGTTTATGCGCTGCTCTTTACTATTTCACAGAAATCATGACATCACATTTAAATTCCTTCATCTGTTAGTTCATTGGCATACAAGGTGCCCATGTAAGTACATATATGAAAATAAGAAACACTTCAAAACCCTTAATGAAAGATAAGGAATCTTTGAAATGTTAATCAGGCTACAAAAGTTTTGCTATCCCATGGCTGGAAATGCATAGTACTCCTCATATATACAGGTATTTGTAAGATATAATTGTAGTCTAAAAAGCTTCCAAATCCTCATGGAACAGACATTACTGTGGATAAGTTCATTGAGCTACTTCATCAACATTTAAGTTAACTTATACACACTTATACAATGTCCCAAAAACATTAACTCAAAGAGGAGGTACATTATAGAAGTTAACCGTACAAATTTTCATAAAATCATCTTTATTCATTTTACTGTGCTTTATTTTACATAAGGTATTGTATTTAATTTATAAATTTACATGGGGAAAACTCATAACTATTCCAGAGAACACAATAAAATATTTGTCTATGCCAGCAGTTGCCAAATACTCTGACCTCATGGACCACTACATTGTCACTATTGAATCCCACAGATTAATAAGAATTTTTTTTAAAAGATACAAGACTACATAAAAATGATCATAAAATTTCCCTTTTGTTTCTAGCATCTAGTTATTACACAAATTTAGTCATAGCAAAATTCTTAATGCTTGCTTAAATGTAACAAATTATAACTTTGATATTTGTTGCTGCTTGGTTGAAATTTCCCTTTGGAAATATTCTCACTGGTCCACCAGACCGCCAAATGGCAATTGCTGTTTCAGATAAAAGACATATGCACACAGGGTGATGATTAATCAAAATTGTCTAGTTTGCAAGGTTTTGGCTTTGATTATATTAATAACAACTAGAACTCATTAATGTGAAAACATTTCATCCTAAAACATTGTGAAATTTCAAAAAGCACAGCAGTTTTAATATAGGCAGTAAATAAAATATCTTAGTTCATGCCAAGTGTTCAAATTACAATCTAGCTTTAAATAAAAGCTGAAAAATATTTCATTTTATATGCACATTGAAGCCAAAATTTTACAAATAGCCTATTCTAAAAATAAGGTGGCTTTCCTGGTAAATAACTCAGAAAATACTGCTTAAAAATTGAATGATAATTTCATTTTTATGCTATGAGGAAATTGAGCCTATATTTCCATCTATGTGCTTTCTAAGCATTTCTATTTTAACATTATTTGTTTTTTGTCTACAATGATTCAATTTCATTGTAAATTACAAAATCTTCTGTTTGATTTCATGTCTTCTACTTATACACTTGAGTTAAATTTTTTAATCTATATTTTGGAATGAAAAATACCCATTAGCTTATATGACATCTCTCTTATACTTGAGAATGAATGGTAATAATTTGACAAATAAAGTCGCTGCTACAACAATAATTTCCTGGACATCATTTCTTGCAACTGTCTCAGGCAATTATGGCCAAAAGCCATCTATTAAGGAACATTAAACACTTACTTACATGTGTTCATAATTACTAAAACATTTTAATACGATTTTCCTTCATATTAAAAACAAACATTGAGAAATTTCATGTCCATAATTTATAGGCTAGGTGCATATGTAATACATAGTAATAATCTGATAGGGACACAATGTATTCAACTGCTGTATTGAAGCCCACAGTAGTTGAATGAAGTTAGAATAAACAAAAACAAATGTATCACTGAATTGTGTAACAGACAATAACGTGCTCACTATGTATAGGCTTCCTAAAAGAAAGATTTTAAGAATGTATGGATCATATGATCTGAACATCCACTTCAAGAACCCATCACCACATAAATAAAAAGATGCTGTATGAGATACCACCACCCACTTTTTTCCATTTCACCTCTAATGATGACACTACTTATTAGGTCTTCCATTGGCATACCATGAAAAAGAAGCAGGAAAGTTCCATAAACATTGTAGTCACCCCTTTTCAATGCAAACTTGGCACAAAAACTTTCTCATCATTGAACACTGTGGAACCAATTAATTTTTGGTCTTTATATTCCATGTATCTGTTCAATGAATGCAAAAAATTGATAGTTACAAGTTAAAGGATTCCCCAATAATTACCCTTTTAGTTTTTTTTACCAATGTTGAATTTAATGCATAAACACTTTCACTGCCCTTACTCAATAAACAAAATACTTTAATTTATCCCATCTTTTTCATTTCAGATTATTGCATAAATTTATCCATATTGGAATGATATAATTTATTCAATTCTATAATCACTGCATGAAGATATATAAATAAGAACATAGTCTCGATAAATTATCTTCAATGTGACAAAAACACCACAAGTAAAAATGTACCACAATTGAATAAATTAAGTATAACAGTTATTAATAGTCCTGAAAAAAGTGAGCCTATGATAAGGCAAGCATAAAAATAATAAAATGAGTGTAACCCAAAAGACATCACAAAATTAAAAAGAAATTAGAGGAAAGCATATGACGAAGGTTAGCTCAGTTTTAATACCAAAACTGAAATGTAAGAATATCTTCTTCTTGAAGGAACTTATTTCTCCCTGCAACTTGTTCTGAAAGGCAATAGCAAAGGGAATAGAACTAAGCATCCAAGACAACCCCACAGAACAATAACTCCAATCGTGACTTTTTTGAAGAATACATCAAAGAAGATCATTGATATATCACCCCATAATTTCCTTATGAGCACACATTGCCACCAAAGAATCACATGTTAGGCATGTACAGACATGGTTACTTCCAACACCAATTAGGTATTGCTCTAAGTAAAAAGCAATCCGTTAATATCTATCATCTCCACTAACAAGTAGTTATTTATTATGTTAGAAAACATGAGGTACTTTAATTTTTCCTTTACTTGTTACTATTTGTTTTCAATTACTTGTGAGAATTGCTAAAGAAATTCTCGAAAACTGCAAAGCTTCTTGCATTAATTAACTGCATAAACAATAAATTGAGATACCAATAGTTTGAAAAATATATATATATAATGTGAATAAAAGAATATTCACAAAAATGCTCACAGTAATAATAGGGGCACGAATCCCTGAAAATTGATACTTAGGCCATTTGATCTTCACAGATTACATCATGAGTTGTGTTAAATATTCACAGTCAAATCTTGTGAAGATTAAATCATTAATATGCCTTACATACATCCAAAACCATGACTCTTCTCTTAATGCATTAACGACCTTACAATGAGTTTTATATTAAACATTTCCACTTATTTTCCTAATTGTGATAATGCTCTATCACAAACATATAGCATAATTAAAATAAGAATCACCATTCACCCTTTTACTGCCACTAGATGCCATACGGCATATTAGTGATTTTTTCCAAGTAAAAATAACCTGACTGGCCCTGGAAATTTGCAGCATCACAATATATCTGGTAAATTAGGTAAATGGGTACCAATGTATTTCACAATGAGGAAGGGAATTTTGACATTTTGAGTGAACCAGGTTTGGGGGGAAACTTCTTAGCCCCACGAATTAGTGGATGGGCACATCTTATGAGGTTAGTAAGGTGTAATGCTACATTTGTACTTGAAAATTAAGGTAGTTGTAAAAGTATTTTTCACCAGGTATACCTTTTGACATTTTTGCAAGCTGAAGTCAAGAGCTCAGGGGGACATCATTTTTATTCCCCTCAATAAAGCTATTTTGTTCTAAATCAAAGAACCTATTACGTATTTGATACTGTATTAATGTAGCAATGAGGTTAAAGTAAATATGACACTCACAGAATAAACATTAAGTTACTCTGAAGTCACACACAAGCTTTTGTTGAGCTTATGAGGATGCATGAATGAACAGGTACGCAATTCTCAAGTTCTTCGTGTGTTAAGCATTTTGGGGCTCAATCTTCCTCCAAAATGAAACGATAATCTTAATCAACTACCTGAAATGCAGTACATTCACGGAAGTTAAATACTACATGATTAAGCAAAATTATTTCACCCAGCAAATATCATTAGCTACTGCTGCATCAACAAACCAATGCGATCCAGAAGTGCACGTTAAAATAACACATTTTACACATTTGAACTTCACCATTAATGTGCAATCCATAGCATATTTGCTACTGCTATTTGAAACCACCCAAATTTTAAATTTTTTTCATCATTCCAAAAACTGTGCAAAGTAAAGAAATGGTGTTTCCATTGAATTCTATTAAATGTATTTTTGGTTTAACTGAGATCAATTATGCATATTCCCAGGCCCCCTTAGGCATAGTGCCATGCTTTGGTGATGTTTGGCCTAAGTGCGTTCTATCACCAGAGCAACCTCAACTTTCCAAATTCATGCTGAAATTCTTCTGAAAATCATACACAAAAGAATGTACTGAAGCCTACAGTATAGCTTCCTGAATGCATCAATACTGTCAATATCTATTATTTAATCATGGCTTAGTCCCTGATGAGTTTACAAGAGGGGACAAAAAACCTTGGAATCTAAATTTTCGTTTTCAATACACACTGAACTACCATTTAGTTTATATGTTATGCACAGAAGTGACCAGAAAAATTGAAATAAATGTATATCAATGAAACTATATACAGAGCATGCTAATACCAAAAAATCCATTGGAGCAGCATTTTAAACTATGAAAATGTATCCACTGACATACGAATAGCATTTCAGTTAAACTCAAAGCATAAAAATTGGTTACAAAATGAACTCATTGCTGAATAAAATAAGGTACTCGTAAAAATGGCTAGAAAACAACCACAATAAAACTTACATGAATGATTCAAATATCGAGCTTTGCACAATTAAACCTAGAAGTTGATTCATACTGATTTTTTAAAGCATGATTCAGTTTTTCTTTACATAATTGGGTTTCCACATAATTCTTTCAATAATATTAGAACAAAATTGCTTCCCCAACAAATTTCTTCTTCATCAATTCAATGAGTCAGTTCCAAGGCCTACATAAAATACGATTTGATAAAACGCAAATGATAGAAAACAAAGGTACCCATTTTCAATTAAAAACCATAAGAGATTTGAGGTAACATTTCACACTTCTTCATAATAATAACACATTTTTGACTAGAGAAATTATTAAGCTTGGGAGAATAGCATCTAACAAAATTTAAATAATTTTTAAGTAGATATGCCCTGAGCTGTGACATTACATGTGTTAGTTGAAGTGCATATTATGAAGTAAAAATTAAGCTTCATGACTAGATAATCAGTAACCCACTTTATAAGCACTGCTAAATTAAGTGCCTATATTAGATGCAACTCAAAATTGGTATCGCCAAGGAAACAATTATAAGGCATCACTGATAGAACCATTTATGCTCCACCAATTGTAGACATTATGCTCTGAGAGGGATGTGAATCTATGACCTCAAGGTCAGAAGACATGCAAGTTACCCAAAAGCAAATGCAAATTTTTCTGATATTTACCACAGATATTCACACTAGAATGACTTGAATAGCCCACCCTATTTACGACAGGGATACATGAACAGGCATCATTTTCATTAAGAGAGTATAATTTATGGGCTCGGTGACATTTAACTATGTAGGCACTTCTTCATTGTTTAGTCTATATTGGTAAATTAAACTTTACTAAATAGAGGAGAGTAGAAGATTAAAGAACAGTGTGTTAAAAAGGCTGTCAACTTTTTATCTGAAAAAATCTTAATATTATGCAACAAAGCACTTCCATACCCGGAGACAGATAAAATGTGAATTTGACGATCGCACAATGCAAAATTTAATTAAAATGTAAATTAATGGAAAGTTAAGTGTGGCTTCTGATCACAGATTTATGGAAATACATCTGCATGACCACATATCCATAGCCAATATACATATTCAAACATGTGCCTTTAAGTGCTATTTTAAATATGAACCTTAAAAACATTTTAAGGAGCAGCAATAGCTGTACTTTCTTCAGCAATACAGAGGCCATGAAAACCTAGAAAGTATGAGATTTGTGATAAGCAACCCAAGAAAACCATAATTAAAGCATCCCATTAAGAAATCAATGACATGTTTTCTAAATCCCCTTGGCTAAAACTAACAAGTGGAAAAAGATAGAATTGAAGAGACCCTTTATATAGAGCAACATGGTTTTTAGGAAATTATAGCAATTTTTTGATTGATGTGACACAGACCACCTATGAAACCTCTCACACACAATACACAAAGCAAAACTCAAGTCACCCAGTAAGCAATAAACCACCCCAACTGTGAACAGGTTAAGTTTATGACATATATGATTGTCATTAAGACAAAAGGCCATTTCAATGCAGTCTGAATCCAACAGTAGGATAAATATGAACAAACTTTTTCACCATAACTACAAGTCAATATGTTCCCACACTTTCAAAAAATCCACTAATCCTGACCACATAGGTACACTCATTTTTGCACTTCTATAATGGTGATTTCATTGCAAATTTCTGATTGGCAGAGGATTAAGTGGAGCGCAATAATATCATCCATGGCCTCACTTTCTGATTTCTTGGCAAAAGATAGGCAACATTACCTGAAATAAGTTGAAAAAAAAGTTAAGCCTAAAAAAATAATAATATTAGTAAAAATGTTTTAATCAAGAAAAAATTAAAGCAAGAAAGAATTAAGGCCATCAATTTAATGTTGAAAAACAAATGATAAGATGTGTTTAATAGAAAGCAACATTTGAATTTAAGCTAAATTTTTAAGTTTTGTCTAAGCCTCAATTTCTAAATTTTGAATTAAGTTGGGCTCGGAGAAATATTTAAAGCTTCTTTAGATTGGCTAACAGAGGACCAATATCAAGATTACTAGCTGGTGATGAGAACCTGTTCAAAAGATCCTCACAATTGAAGCAAAGAGTAAATTGGAGCCTAAAACAACTCATTATTTTCCATAATGGTGTCAATGCCATTATTGAATGTTTAAGTAATAATCCCAATGCTTGACACTAATTCAGTTTCCTCTGGTGGAGAGTAAAACTTATTGTGGTTAGGTGAATTCATACAAACCACTCTAAAATCATTGTTTACAGTAAAGAAAAATTAGTTAGAATTCATACTCCCCAGCACTTTGAAATTGTTGCCTTTAAATGCTTATTATTGGATAGCTCAGTTAAGTTACTGTTGCGGCATCCCCCGACCTTGTGAACTGTGGTGCAATGTGCCGGACTATGATTACTTGTGATATTGCATGAAGAGTACTTTGTCATAAAATATTGTTAATTTAAATCTGTGATAAATTCACAGTGTAAAAGGATTCCTATCAACTAGTGATTAGCAATATCCCTAAAAAATTACCTAATGAATGAATCCTGTATCTATGGTCATGGTGAACTTTTTGCTATCCTAATATCATAATCATGAGCTGTCACTGCTTTCAACTTTATCAACGGTAAGCACCACTGAATATGCTCCCATGTGCCTTATAATATCAGTTTAATACAAGACTGATGTCTAAGGTAATGAAATGACTATGAATTAATGACCACATAAATTGGCATTCAACTTGTTAAACCTTACACCTAAGTTAGGTAACAATGGTTACTAAGATACAACAGATATTAAAACTAAAAACATTAAAAGACATTTAAATCCGAAGGAAAAATAAAAATAAGTACTGAGAATACAGAACATAGGGAATTTTCTGTAGCAAAAGAAAATGGAAGAAAGTTTTACCTCATACATTAGACCCAGGAGTCTGTGATTTAGAATGCAAGTACATAGCTACAGAAAATATGTAATGGCAGTGTCAAAAATAATTGAATACATAGTTAGTCACTAATGGTGCTGTGTTTAGTACATGTAGCATTTGGCAACGAAATATTCTTAAGTATACAGAAAAATTACCAATAATAATGGCACCTTCATTGATGATATCAATTTAAGAAAAATGGCTGGTGCACAAGAAGAAATTCCTAAAAACTTTGTGCATTTAGTAGAGCAATGCAATTTGAAGTATCAGTTCATTTTTCATAGACAATAGTGTAACATAGAAATTATAATGATAAAAACGAGAAGAAAGATAAAAAATACATTATTTCTCAACAGATGATAGAAATATAAGAAAGAAACACCAGCATCATAAAAACCTACGGTTTCATTAGTGCAATGTCAGCTGGGTACATCTCCATTATTCACACCCGGACTGTAACACAGTTTCACAGCCAATTGTATAGGAATCATAATGTCTCCAATCACAGGTCCATGAATTGTTTGTAGCCGAGGAACGAACATATAAACTAGAATATATACAAACAAAATATTATTTGCTCAATGCATACACTTCAGACACAAGACATAGTACATGAAAAACTGTACAAAAATGGATCAGCTCTAATGAAACATGATATACCAGAAAGAGTGCTTCTTGTCCCAAGGTTTATTTACACATACAGTGGCCAAGGGAAAATAACCAGAAAATTACCCATCAGAGGATATATATACTTAAGGATTCATTATATTTCAAAATATCATTTACAAACTAAAACTCTATGAGCACGAGAAATCTACCTCTCCCAGATGCCACAACTGCATTAACATGTGCTGAAATTGTGAGTGTTGGTTTCATCTATTACTTGCAAACACAACCAAACTAAGTATACATTACCAATACTTGCAAAGTAAAATAACATGAGTCCAAACTAAATCAATTACCTAAGTGAAATAATAAAAGATCTTTCATTGAAGTCTATACATCAACATACACTTTTATTAGACTGAATATCCCATTATAAACTTTACATCTAATCCTTTGATCCCTTTAGGTGCATATGTCCACTCTTAACTATATTATGCAATGCATTATGCCGAGTACCAACATTGATATTGATCGATAAGAAACACCATTTAGGAATGCACATTTTGTACATGAATTTAAAATATTTTTTTAATGGTTAAACAAGGTAACACAGCATTAATACAAGTAATTGTCTCCAACAAGTGAAATAAATTTAAGTCTGCAACCACGGCCTAAATATGTGGAAAAATGATATAAATACCTAAGCATAAATAAAGGGAATATAAAAGGGAATGGTAAGAAATTTTTCCCGTAAAAAATTCATTTCATTCCTATGCATACATGAAGGAAGACATTCATTGACGATTTACTCACGTCAAAACTTGGGAAGAGCTTTGTACATCACATATTGCTTCAGAAAGACAACAAAAACCAATCCAGCTAAAAGGTATAGAAGTGATCAGGGCACGTCAGGAATGGATTCAGTGCAATCAGGATTTTATGCAAGGGTAGAATTGGGGCAAATGAGGTGTACAAGCATAGTAACTGATATAACAGGAATCAGTTCACCACTGATATTTTTACAGAGCCTGTTAATGTTTGATAAAATGTCAGGTCACGAACCATTGGGATCCCCAACCATATGTTCCACCACTGACACCATGCGATTCTCTTCCATCAATGCTGACCAAGTATATGAAACAGACCCAGACTATCAACTATTATTTTTCCCAAATTATCACAATGGTAGCCACAAAAACATCAACCTAATAATGAAGCAAGGTGCTTTTGTGGCCTTTGATGACGCACATATTTTTCCTCATTCTAACATTGCCAGCAGCTTTGCAATGTGAGCAAAGCATCTTGTTCAACACCTGTCTTGCTCCCAGCTGTTACTTGTTCTCAAACTAATACTTCACAAGTCATCACTAAGTACTTTGTTAGCAGGCTGTTCACTGTTAGGAAGAAGAGGAAGGAGCCAGAATGTTTATATCTTTAAAGATAGAGGATTTACAAGATGGTGAAGAGGACAAAGAACAATTGGGAGACAACACTGCATATGTAATTAGGGAAAACTATCTAAAATGGGCCATGTGAAGTTATTGATAATAATTGATAAATCATACTGCTTTAATTTCTCTATGCCAGATGGACTACTTTTCCAATGGTACAAATGACAGCTAGTTGATTAACAAGATATATATATATATATATATATATAATGCCATTTGAGTAAAGATTTTCATATTGCTACTTGCAGCTAATGTGGGAGATGCATGACAATAGAGGTAATGAAGGACAGTTGGGGAAAAACTGAGAAAAGAGCAAGTGAAGTAAAAGAACATTTCTTTAATCAAAATAAACCAGAAGAATCAATATTTAATATCTCCAGTGCCATACCCAAGATTTTCTATGCCTCAGTCCTCTAATTTGAGTCCACTAAAAAATCACGGCAACCAAAGTCAGGCTTATCCCAGAGATTTTCTGCCTGCCAGAGCAGGAAACAGTTCACAAAATATGCTTCCAAAAAAATATTCATAAAGTTGAACAACAGATTCACATTAATGAATATGAGGTGTGCACTCATACATAAAAATCACTTTTCTCTCATAGAGGAGATATTCTTAGAGGTAAAAGCTTTTTCTGGCTAAATCAATAGGATAATGTTTCAATGTCAAGCTGCATGCATATGAGGTATTTTGGAAAAAAATGAAATTGGCCTTGGATCAGTCATGGCAGAGTTCAAATTTCCTCCACCCAATCAATCTTGCACAGTGTCTCTATGCACTGAAAACTGCTAATAGCACTGAAATTGTCTAGGATTTTGTGCTCTTTGTTATTTAAATCTGTGAAAATGATGGGAAAATCCAATCCATATCATGATATTTATAATGTAATAAAGGGTAGGATGCACATTTGAAACCATACTCAACTTTTGTGGTATTCCATGAGCTAAATAAATCATTCCTTACTCCACATAATGAAAATTCATTGAGATTACTTTCAAAGTTAATTGTGAAATTTAAAAAAATCATATATGTTGTTGTGAAATGATCAAAGTTTTACTTACTCAGTAAATTATGATGTACTGAATCAACAATGTGATACAATTCCTCCTAATGAAATTATATCATGTATTGTTGATTGAAAAAATACAAAGTGAGAATTATAGCCATCAGCTATCAAAGTTACAGACCGTAAGGGTCCCTGCAGTGGCCACAGCCCAGAAATGTTGGATCACATGACCACCTAGATGAGTAACATACAAAATATATGGTGAACTTAATGATATGATATCACACAGTGCAAGGATATTTTCAATGTTCACAGATTTTGCAGAAATGAATCTATGACCCTTCCCTGATAGTTGGCATCCCTGAAATTAGTAAAATGCACAAAAATATAATAAATGGCAAAAAAGAATTGAATGGATTAAAAAGGAAAGGATTCCCAATGTGCCCAGGTGCAGAAGTATTTGTAACATTTTGAATTCAATGTCTCATCTTTAGTCTTGCTAAATCAATGTCCAACAAAATTCAATTGTCCTAACAAATTGCAAGTAAAATAGTAACAAATAAAACAACATTTAATCAACAACTCATTTTATTGTTGTCTTATCACTCTCTTGGCATTAATAGCATTAATATCACATGAAATCCATTATTTTTTCAAAATGACTAAAATACTGCTCTGGATTCCACCAAAACACAAACTTTCATACAGCTTGTGTAAATCTCTTAGACCACATGCTCAAAAATGCCTCGTGAATGCCAGACTAAATGCACTGAATAACTATATAAAAATCTTTACATAAATTAACAAGAAAACAATGAATAATGATATGCTGAAAAAATCAGCAACAATAGATTGATTGGTATGTATAGACAAGGCAGATAAATAGTATTTCGCATATTTATGAATGGAATACATTAGAGAGCTCACTGTGCACTACTGACAAAGAATTTAAAAAATCGTCAACACCAAACATATTAGATGATTACATCAGTCAAAATACTGAAAGTTCATTGTGCAAAGTCAGCCAATGCATTATTTCAACAAAAACAACTCCAAGTTACAGGAATCAACACAAAAGTGTGAATAAAAAAATAGAAAACACCTAATCCTGCATATATGTTTCAAGAGTCAATAACATGTAATGGAATAGTTTGCCTACTTAAAACTCTGAAGTAAATGCTTAAAAGTTATCATTGAATATTATTTTGCAAGAGAAAAATGTCAACGGTCTTTTAAGTTATTTGTAGTTCATAACAAATACCAATTTCATTCAGCAGCACACAATTCCCAAAAATTCTCCATTCCTGAGCAATAGTAACAGTTGAATAAATACATTCTTTAAAATAATGCAAATTACCCAACCTGGAAAGCAAACATCATGCTCAATGCCACAAACATATGTTTGCATGACCTCAAGAGGACACAGGATATGATGATAGACAGGGGAAAACATTACAATATCACTAATTGATTTAAATTAAGAGTAAGAGCCATGGTCTGCCTTTTCCACATGGATCCAGCATTCCCACTGCCTCGGACCTGAGCATTTCTTACCCCCTGCCATCACTGTGAATGGGATAGGGTTGCCTGTGACACCAGAGTGCTACACAACACCCTATCGAGCACCATGCGCCAACCTCCCGCAAAAAGCATTAAGACTGTTGGCCAACAATGGAGCGCTAACAAAAACATACCACACATTACAGGGATGGCAGAGGTCAGAACCTCATGTCCTGTGCACAGCCATGGTTCATCCTATATTCCCCATATTTGATACCTGTGTTGTGCCAATAATATAGTGCCACGACGACAAAGAAGTGCCACCACTGGTGAGATGATCCAAGGTAGTCAACCTTTCCTGAAAGAGTTTAACATAATTAACACCTTTATACCACACATTCCTAATCCAATATTAGTCATATAAATCATGTCAATCAAGTGGAAATCAATGGCAATAAGAAAGAAAAGCATGCAGAGGCCTTGAAATATGAAAAGTTCAGTGAACAGGCATTGTCTTGACTATGGACAGAGACTCTGCAGTGAACTCTTCCTAAAACACGCCCTCTACACGTCTGCCAGTCCCAAATGAAGGTCGCCCAGAGATTTGTTTTTCAAAGTTACAGGTCAAGTTACTATAACTCTAAAAAACAATCTATCAGGTCAATCAAAACAAAGTAAACTTCCTAAAACACAATGAAATGAACTCATCATTATTACAGTGTGATACATTAGAAGGTTCTGCATGAGTCATCCACAAGTACCCTTAAATAGATAAGACTTCTAGCTTAAGCAAAGGGACTGTGAATGACCAAAATATGTATCCCTATTATTTTTTATCTACTATATCCAGAGTACTTTTTCCTCTACTACAATTTTCTGAACATAGGAATGAACACTGACTCCTGAGAGACAACAGCTCACACATTACATCATAACAGTCAAGATGATTGAAACATCAATTTGAGACTCCTTCAAAAATAAAAAAGGCGTTTTGTAAAGGTAATTTTATAAATATAGCCAACAGCTAAGTTTTGATGTCGATTCAATAAATCGAGTAAACTTCGTCAACAATTCTCTGAATTGAAGATACAGCATTTAAAAACTTTCGCGTTAATTTAAATATCCTATTAAATAACCACAGTAAACCTTGCCAAAGCATGTACACTTATATTAATTTATCCCCAGACTTACAGAGAGAGCAACCAAACCTGTTATTAATCACACAAAGAGATATTTTCAGCTATCTTACCTGAAAACCACCGCTCTGGTATCTTCGATATGTAAATGAAGAAAGCCAATCCACTAATAGCGTACATTCCCAAAACTCGAGGAAGTAGCAACTGAAATAAAGATTGGACATGAGACAAAGAAAAAAAGAAATAAAGATACTTTAATTATTTATTTATAATTAATGTAAAATATTAATAACCACAAAGTATTTTCTCTAATACCTTCAATTTTGTCTCATGGTATTTTAATCCCAGAATTTAAAGAAACTATTAATTATGTTATGACTAAGAACTGCTCTCACCAATGCAAAATATGAGATAATAGGTTTCACAAACACCCTTCCTGAACTCAAAACTGATCATCGCTTGTGAGAAATCATTTGCCCTGCTTTGCTCTTGCTGTTGATCCTAAGAACCATTTTAGCTGTGTACAAAATCAATCATTGTTCTGAAGTCCTCACATGATCTAGCCTTTACTATTTTCGAATAGAAATAATGATCTGAGGAAGTCTCCTGGCATAATTTATATCTCTATATGCTACAAATTAGTCCATAGACTCTTCCTACCACATATTCCTAAACCTTAAAGTAGTGCCACAATAATGCTGTGTTTCCCCATGGCCTTATTTGATTTCAATTCCCATATTATCCTTTCTATCTCACCAGTGAGTAAGCCCGGACCTAGGCTATCTTCATCTATGCCATAGTCTCTTTCTATATCTAACCTTGCTAAGTCCTTTACCACACAGTTCTTCAATATGTTCCTTCTATCTCTCTTGGATCTTTTCTGGTATGACTAGTATTTTTCAGACTTTTCTCTAGTTGTTAACACTGCCTTTCCCTTCTTCCTTTCCGACTACATCTTCCAGTGAGCTTCTTTTGCTCTATTTGTTACCTGTCTCAATTTATTATGGAACTTAACATTCTTCCATTTCCTTTCCTCATTTCATGATTTCCGTGTCTTTTTCCTTTTAACAACTCCTGTAGTCTCTTTTGCAGCTTTCAATATCCCATATTCCTATGATTCCTCAATAGTACTCAACTCCTTTCTTCTCACTCATGATTCTCTCTACAGCCTGCTGATACTCCTTTCTTGTCAATTAATTAAGTTAATGGTTAAGTTAAGGTTCTACATTCCATTTATCTATCTTATCTTATCTATTTATATATACATCTATTTATCTACAAGTTAATTCAGTTAAGGTTCTACATTCCATTTCCTAAACCACCTTCCCTGCCATATCTTTTCAAATCGGATTCTACACATCCTTTACTAAATTTTGATCAGAGTCCACATCCAATCCTAGGAAACTGCCATTTGATCATGCTGTTCCTAAAACTAATAATTCCTGATAAGAAGTTTTTTACTCGGCAAATAACGATTTTCATGAAGTCAATCTCATGATTCTTGATTTATAAATTTGTCCAAAAGAGTTCCTTTGGGTGAAAGTCACTGGATAAAATGATTCAAGCTCATTCAAAATGAAATCACACAAACCACGCACAAATTGTATTAGGTACTAAATACAAGTACTCAAGCATCTCACCTCTACAATTGGGTTCTCCCAGCCACCCATCATTATTGTCCAGTGAATGGTAGGCAGTACTCCATATGCCGCCCAACCAACAAAAACCAATAACTTCACATTGGCACTCACATTAAATCGAGGCACTTGGAGAGCCATTGCCAAAGCAAAGATGAGACAAACTGTTATAAGATAAAACTGCTGCCAGTCCTACAGAAAAAGGAAACATAGTTTTATCTAGTCTGCAGAAAACTTCACGAATTCTTATGAGGATATTAATGTACAAGTTGTCAATCAAGGGGGATGTATAATGGGAGTGTAGTGTATTATACAGTGGAAGCATACAGTCAAATAAGTGCAAGGGATTGGTTGTACGAGTCTTTTTCTGGGAAAATAATGGTAAATCATGATGCTACAAGAAGTATTGAATTGTATTTCAAATATAGCCTAGTTAGGTTTCATCCTCTTTAATTAATAGCTTTAGCTTTAAAGTCTCACTTAAGTGTGAAGTTAAATCTAAAGCTAGTCATACTTTGTTTCTTTCATTAGATTTTTACAGCCAATTTCAAGTGCTTCAGTGCTCAATGCTAACCATATGTCTATGAGTATTAAATCGAAATATGCGCAATTCACTTGCAATGTTTCACAGGAATGAAATAATACGAAGTAGAATGGTAAAAATATAATTACATGAATGTGTACCAAAAGTAATAGAAACGTCAATTACTTACAGGATAGCACCAAAAGGCATAATATACTCCAGACATGTAAATTGCCAGGAGACTAAGAGCAATGCCAAAAAGATCAAAGGACAGGAAGCATAAATAGTCCTTTTCCGAACGACATGAAAAAGTATGGTATAAGGAAGACAAGATCATGCATGCCTGAAAAAGAAATGATGCTTTATTGATAAAACCACAACAAATCTACATTTAAAAAATATCCCGTCCTCAGTAATAAAAAAGTTAGAGCGGGAGAGCATTGAAGTATATCCATTGATAAATAGGTGATTTCATTCAAACATCTTACCTGAAAGCAGGCAAGTAAAAGTCCAACTATGAGTTTGTCTAAAACTGGTGCGTGGATATTCAATAACACTAAGTCATAAAATGAAAGCCCAAGGAAAAGCATCCAACCAAATATGTGGCTCCAGATATTTATAGTTTCGTTCGTCCACCAGAATATACTGAAAAGGTAAGCGTTCATCGTTTTATTTATGGGGATTATTTGGCAAATATCATGATAGTAACTTCTCACATTTATCCTTATTCATATTTACCTTTCCAAACACATCTTGGTGCTCAGACATCCTCTATAACCTGTCCTAATATACGGATTAAATTTCAGGTAGCTAGGAGCATCATTATAGGTGAGAAGGACTGGACACGTATTCTCTGCAGTAACTTTTTCATCCCGAGTTTTGCTGGAATCCAATAGGTTGTTTGCTTCTTTTTCGGGCCCGCTCTCACCCTGAAAAATAAAATTTATAATACATCTTATTCAATCATGTAAAAACATAACATTGAAATGCAGAAAATAAAATCAGTATGGTAAAACAGGGACATGGGAGCATACTCGGTAAATCCGGAGCCGCAAATTTTCGATATTATCTAAATGAAACATTCTTCCATCATGGATACATTTCAGAATTATTTAGATCTTGTAATTTTGTAAAATAAGTAGCAAACTCATTCCTAAAAAATGAAATCATTTTGTCCAGCAAGCAACTTTAACTGCGCCTTGGTTTGGCCTATAACCACCACTCTGATAAAAAAAACCCTGCAGTCGTCTGCTAGATTTTTGCGCATGAATTCTTCTTCTGTTTAGGACTTCAGCTCAATAACGCTTGTGCGCTAGTGCCACCAGCGGCGGTTTGTAGCGGAGAAAGCTGGAAATATTTCATAGTCATTTGTTCTCATCTGTACGTACGTTTAGTTGTGTTTTGGTTAATATACTGAGTGTATTTGCCATGATATCACAAAACTAACTGATTATATCGTACTCCATATAAGACCGATAAATACAGTTTCATAATCAAAATGGCGACTGCAGAAGTGAGACAGAGTAAGTGTTATGCTATTTTTTCCCGTCACTGTATTGTCGTCTTATGTTGTGCGAACTTGATTATTTCAAGTTTGTAATTCTTTTGTAAAGATGCTTATTTAACTGCATGCTTAGGTTCTCTGAACTTCAAATTTATCTATAGCGATTCATTTTCAATCAGAGATGTTTACGGTAATAATCAATCCTTCCGAGTTTTTTCAAGCGTTTTATCCGAAATCTTGCTTCCTAGTTTGGAAAAATAACTCTCCATAACAATTTTCCATTTGTCAGGCAAGCGAAGATCTGAGGATTCTTCAGAATTGGACGCATCTAGGAAAGTACAAAAAGATGCCGAACCTGACAGGAAGACAATTAAATTGTCAGCACCAATCGCCCCAGTAGGCACTGTCAAAAAAGGCATCCAGATAAAACTGAATGCTCAAAATCCGTCTCCTCCAAAAGTCACATCAAAGCCAAAGTCAACGTCTGTTGCTGCTGCATTTTGCCAAGATGATGACGATGAGCCAGAGGAAATGCCTCCAGAAGCACGTATGAGGATGAGAAACATCGGCAGGGATACACCAACCTCCACTGGCCCCAATTCGTTTGGTAAAACCAAAAAGGGATTTTGTGACACCAAAAAAATGTTCGAAAAGACTTTAAATCGAACTGCCGAACAGCAAGGAAATGCGAATAATTGATAAGTCGAAAGTATTAATATTTTTCCTGTTAATTATGTGGTGGACACACTTTCATATTTCCTTGAAAAATATCATATTACAGTAAGCAGCTGAAATTTTTTTTTCAGTCTGTAATCTCAATTCAAAAGCCTAGCACTGTTCTGAAGCTTATCTTGTCATTCGTTTTTAACTTATATTCAAAAGTAAGTTACAGTTTAATGGAATGGTGTACCGAGTTGTGTGTTCTCTTTGTTTTAATCAGCAGGGTAATTATATGGTTCTCATGTATTGAAGATTTGGACATTCCACTGAGTGAAGAAAAGTTGTATCTTTCTATATGATGTGGAAACAAAAATGTGTGTTGGTGAAATTAATGAATGCATATTTGTTTGTAATGTAACATAATGCATTTTTATACATAAAATCTTGATCGATACCACAGCCACTTAATTTAGCATTTTTATTTCAATTGTACGAATTAGTCACATTGTGTGTAGGTAATTGGATATACATGTGGTTTAGATTTTTCCGTATTGCTTGGAGTTAAGCAAATAAAAATCAATATATGTCTCTTGATGCACATTTTATGATCTTTTCTTTCACTGCATATTTTCCCATGTTTTGCATGCCATTACAAATCATGTTGAAATTTGTACCTGCAGTACTTCTATATAGTTTTATTAAATTATATGAGCCAGTTATATGTTTATGCTCTTTGATATTGTTTGCTAGTTATGTGACATTGTGGCTGTAATTTACTTTCGACACTGCAGGAAATGTTTCATGACGTGTTTTTTTAGTGTGGCCTTACTAATTCGTTGATCATTAAAGCTCCAACATTCAAATATGAAAGAATGACTTTATTATTCATTGCAAAAGTGTCAAGGCAATGAAATGGCTCATAACTGATTCATTTCTACATGGTAGCTTTAAGCTAGATGCTCTCATTTATTACATGTTTGGCATAACTCTTTTCTAGTTATCAAACGTTACTATAGACTGGAAAAAAGACATTAATTCGGGTATATTAGCATCAATTATTTTTCATTTCCTCATGATTGTTTACTTTAAAATTCTGAAATAAACTTATTTGGAAAAAAGAGATTGTTAATAACATGGATTTCATATACATGTATTTAAATACACCGTTGAAAATTCTGTATGCATATATGTAGTTATTCATGTTAATATACATATGAAACAAAAACCTGTTGACTGAAGCAATTAAATTTTAAGAAATTAAATCGCACACACCTAGTTTCCAAACATTTAATGCAAATATCTCATGGCTATTTTTGTTGATCAGTCTGTTGGAGAAAGCTTCGTTTGTGAGCAATGTAAAGTGAGATATTATCTGTTCTTAAGTTTGAATTGTTTTTTTATAATTTAATCTACAGAAATCAGTTGAAGTTTTTATGGTAGATTTTATTTTGCTCTGAACCCCTATGAACTTTTACCAACAACACAGTTCCTTACGCATAGCACATGGAAATATGCAGCCATAGGATTAGATGAGCCTAAGCACTATTAAACAGGAATGCAGCTGATTCTCTGAGAGGGAATCCTACCATTTTTTAGACTGAAGGTGGAAGAATAGTGAAAATTTTGGTGGAAACTACTTTTAAATTCCTTGGAGTGCTGTTTTTGCTAAAGTATCTGGTACTTTGAAACAACTGCAATTAATGTGTACTTTTGGTTTGGAAAGAGGCCACATTTGATTTCATTTCATAGTATTTTAGAATGATTTATGGCCCAGGTCCACATCTTCAAAAAACATTCTATCCGCCTTCTATTAGTGACTTAAATCTCCTGAAACCACCCCAAAATTCAGAAAATAAATATATGTTTATAGTGGTCATATCATTAAATTTTCTACAGAAATATATAGCTAAGGTTCAGTTTATGTGACATTTGCAATGTTAATTCATGTTAGGAAAACTGAGATGACTCTCTTTGCTACTGGAGGTATAGTATTTATTTTGGGGGGGTTTGGTGAGAGGAATGTGTCATTCATGAGTACAGTGTTGCCATAAAACAATTGATAGAATAAATAAAGATATGGGATGTAAAACTTCTCAGTCATGAGTTAACATGTAGGTTGTGTACCTACCATTAAAAATAAAATATCATGTACCAAGAAGACCCCTTGGCCTTGGATTGTCATGTTAATATACATGGGAATCGTAATCAAGATATTAGCAAAAAAGTCCTCCAGGCAAGCATAGCCATTAAGAACCCCATGTAATTGTGTAAAATGTTAACAGAAATGTACCTTCCTTGGTGACTCATGAGCACCTATAATATTTTTGACCATTCAGTGCATTCATCCTTTTAGGTAACTTTGCTCTGAGTCATCGCCTGTGGTAAGAAATAGCAATAAGCACCATGTCAGTATCATATGTTTTAATAGGAGTAGTATTTTAAGATAAATATACAGATTTATTGGAAAGTATTAATTGCTATGTACCAAATTGTTGGTAGCTGTGAATTTTTAGGGTTCAGTTCAGGACTTAATTTTCATTGAAATGTTAACAGTTCAGTCATAAAATCATTTCTTTCGGTGTTTTAGCCCTTGATGAGTACTTGTTTGTTGCACATAATTCATGAAATATGTGTAGGAAAGCTAATCTCTAGAAAAAAATTAGATAGTTCCGATTGGAATCTATTTGTAATTGTATTTCAGTAAGATCCTTCATTCATATTTTATTTAGAAAGTGAGGGTAAAATTATTTTGGCATTGAAACAGCCATTTTGTAGGTCAGTTACTGAACACCATGCAACTAAGTTGGTTAGATTCACTGCCTTACTCTGAACACAGTTAAGACTATTAATGATTGTTGCCAACATCATCATTTTTTAATCACCTGCAGTTCATTTTGAATTATAAATGAAATACACGAATTAAAACTATTTTTCAAATGATAGGAAGTTAGAGTTGATCCCCTTCTGAAATGTGGCTTATTTAACACATTCTTTGTAGTTAACAGTGCATCTTTCACAGTTTGCGTTGGGAACACACGCAAAGGAGGAGAATTTTACAGTCAGGGCAGTTGCATATTATGCAGCAAGAGTATTTCAATTTTCTGAAACTAATTGGAGTGTGGTTTACATATCTTTTTTAATAGGTGCCCCTTTAGTACCCATAATTATAATAGAACCATGCATGCAACAACTTCTCATGTTTAGTCTGACGTCTCAAAACAATTCATGTTAAGATCATTCAAAAATTAATTAAACACCTGATGGTGTTGCCCCCATAGGTATTACTCCTGCTGATGTAAATGTGTATTTTAGGTGGACAATTTCATCATAGAAAGGCCAAGTGTACAAAAAACTTTTTGCTTTCCTCTATATGATATTTGGGAATGAACCACTCTGTGTAACTATGTATATGCCACTGTTGTGATATTTTTTTATAGGTTCCAAAATGTATAATTGTACTATGTGAAAGGCATAATTTGGCATGGGAAAGAGCTGCTAAAGAAAAACTGCAAACAAATGTAAATAAAGGAAATATTGGAAACATATTCAAATACTCTAAGTTAAGTGTGCAATAATTATAGGATCAAAAAAAGGATAACTATTAACACTTAAGTGGTTGAGGATGGGTTTCAGCCGGATGCATCAAAGAGAATACAGCAGACAGGCGGTTCCAGCAACTGATGCTGTCTGAAGTAAGTATGGGAGGAATGTGGTTGGGGCACTCCCTGACAGCACTCACTAGTATTGTGTTCATATAAGCTGACTGAACCTTCATCTCATGTTTATAATTTAGGTACACTACACCTACCAGTACCTCTAAGTCATCACTACTTGCTGGTGATGCTACATGCCGACGAAAATCATGGCTAAACCATGTCCTGGGTGTGAATGTCATTGAATGAGTACCTGCCTTTTTACCAAAGTCCTTTTAATTTAATTGTTTTTAATTTAAGTTAACATTAGGAATAAGTTCTCTGCAGGCAATAAAAAAATTTACTTTTCAATTAAAATTATACTAGATTAAATTGAGTTCACAGAAAACAAGTGTAAAGAATATTTGTGGAAATAATAACATTTAGGATATTATTGTTACATTTGCGCAATATATATGTTTAATTTGTATCAGGTGCTAGCTTGTATGAGGGAAATACATGAAGCGTTTATTAAATTAATCATTTCTAATTGACTAACAGCAGAATATGGCCTAAGGGCTCCTTCTTCTACAAAAAAAGAAAAGTGTATAATTCCTATTTATTCTGAGACCTTCTATTTTGAAAACTCTTGAATGGGAGCCATGGTAGTTTTTTTATGATTCAGACTAAGGATGATGATGTGGGTAGGTGTATAAAAATTTTTCGATTTCACCAAGAAAAGATGAAAGCACTTTTTTTTTCATTTGTGCTTCCTGTGAATGTAAAACTTCCTCCTGGTTATATGTATGTTATTAGCACTTTAAACTTGTTCATTTTTTTGGTGATGATTTTTATGCCTCTCATGGAAAAATAGCAAGCTGTTCAAGGGACACATAGGTACCCAAATCCCACTTTGATAATTATACCCCCTGCGGGTTAGATAAATAGGTTGGTAAATACCTACCAAAAAAAATAGTGAAAATGCTGACAATAATCTTTTGAATTTATTCTTTGAAGTTGGAACTTTTTTGATAATCTTCAAATTTGAATGTAATGAATAGATTGTGATAATTTAGCTGGGTATCTAGGTACATTATTATTAAGGTAGTTAAATAAATAAGGTGTATTTGAAATGGCCATGACGAAGGGAATTTTGGAGTCAACTTTTAATTTTATGCATACAAATGAAATGTTGAATCAGGGAAAATGCAACAGGGGAGAGTTGCTATATTGGTGAATGGTTTCCTGTGATAAAACAACTTTATGGAATGTGTGAAAATAGCCACAAAATCCACATATACCAAAGTGTAATAAGTTTTCTCACCTCTAACAGATTACATGTATATCTAAATGAGATTGAACATCAAATAGATAGATTAAATAACTGATGAAGTAGATTTGTGAAAAATCAGGAGTTGAAAGAAGTAAATGGAAAACAATAACAAGAAGATGTGACAGACAAATCATACACATTTTAAGATTGTAAAATTTGCTCAAATAATTGTTGAAGTAAGAGGTAAATGAAAAAACTTCAGAGGAATAACCTAGACTAGATACTGATCAATTGAAAGAAACATAATAATACCTAAATCTAAATACAAGAGCTTTTGAACATAGTAAATCAAAATACATTCATTGAAGATTTCTTTATAAATAATCTAAGGAGGTACTGCAACATGGATAATTAGTAATGTGAAACTCAATTTGAATGACAAAAAGCTACTGCCTCATGAAGTTACATTTGCTCTCATATTCATTATAGAATAGTTGTTTCCAGTTAAACTAACTCACTTTTACTTTTACATTAATCTTTATCAAGCTTTTCCACATATGAACCAGAACACAATGTTTTAACAGAACATTGCCATATCTGATGTTTAGGAAGCATCTGGTTAGACCAGTAGAAGGATGTTGTGACATAGGCAGATGAATCAGAATCGATTGAAAAAATAAAGAGAGTGAGCAGAAGCAAAGAAAGTTTATCTCCAAGAGAAAAAAATACTATTTAAGTTATTAGTTAACAATCAATAGCAAACTACTTTAGCATGTGTATCAAGAAATGACTTAAATTAATTGGAAGAAATTTGGACATCTATATGAAAAAGGCTGTTAACTGGTAGTTAATTCATTCAGGGTGAATGAACTTAATTTTTAGGCATTTGTCACAATAACAGAAGTAACAATATTCTTTTTCACAAATTTTACTGTTTGGTACAACATGTAACACGCATGACATCGTCAGGTACATTGTCATTTTGTAACTCATAATGCCATATAATGGTGAAATTCATTGTACTAAAGAGTAAAATTCTATGGAAAAGTATTTATTTCCTTCTGTTACTATTGATATATACAACTTTAACAATTGAAGCCTGAACCCATAAAGTTTATTCATAAGTTCTTTGCAGGAATTTAAAATCTAAGTTTAATCAATCTTTTCCATACAGAGTTAATGTTCTCAATAGTTTCAGCCTCAACTTTGTGGAAGTTCATTTTAATAAATGAAAGTAGAAAAACTTTGTTACAATCCACCACTTTATTTTTTACTACTAGTTTCGACGCTACAGCGTCGAAACTAGTAGTATCGAAAATAAAGTGGCGGATTGTAACAAAGTTTTTCTACTTTCATTTATCAGAGTTAATGTCTCTATGAACATGGATTTGTGGCATGTAATAGAAAATTGGAAGTGTTTGGAAAACTGGAAGTCACCAAGTACCTCAGAAAAATGAAAAAAAAATTACCTAATGAATACGCTGAGCATATTAGTAAAAGAGGATAACTAATTACACAGGCACAAAAGCTTTTGAATGCCATAATGGAAGAAAATAACTAAGAAGTTAGGTTGAGAATAATTTACAAGAAGCAAAATATTGAATACATTATTTCAAGGAGCAGCAAGTGTTTAAAGATTGGAACATCTCTCACAGGATAATTTGGAGGATAAGATAAATTAATATTTGGATTGATAGACTGTTATAAATGTGTATCTTTGTAATTGTTAAATAGTTGTGAAGAGATTCGTGCTCACCTTTTATATTTGGCCTTTTTTATATTTTTCAGTGAGGCATTATTTTTGACATTATATATTAGAAGTACTCATGTAATTTTTTTTTTAATGCTTCTAACTCACTAACCATTGAGCCATAAATTTATTAACTAGGTAGATGTAATAAATGACCTGTTGTTTGATAAAAGGGGCACACCTGTTAAGAGGAGGGTAAAAATTAGAGCAGGTGGAATAGTTTATCTATCTCAGAAGTGCATTAGAATAAAATGGTTAAAGCAGCAGAGAGATGAGGAGAATAATTGAATTAGGCAAAGAATCCTTTACAAGGAGGGAATTGACGACAGGAACTTTGAGTAAGGATGTTGAGAAAAGATTAGTGAAAACCTTGATAAGGAGCATAGTTTATTTTAGAAAACATGGTCACTAAAGCAGGATAATAAGAGTAGATTGAAGGCTTTTGAAATAAGGGTGTGGAGAATGATGAAATGTGATGTGGACTGAAAGGAAAACAAATAAGGTATGGTGGGGGAGGAGAGAGGATTGTCAGGAGAAATCCAAAGGAGGCAAGAAAGATGGATGCAGAGTATTCTGATGGGTGATACGATATTTATGACTGTGAAAGAGGGAAGAATATTAGGCAAGCAAGGAAGAGGCAGGGATGGAAAAGGGATGCTGGATAGAATGAAGAGAGGAAAGGAGTACATGTATTCATAATTGAAAAGAAGCATATTTTAAGGTTGGATGTTGGCTTGTATTAGTTAAGAAAGACAAGGGAATCGTTGCTGTACTGTCTGGTAGTTTGTGCATCAAAATCCTACCTTAACCAATAGATTACAAACAGTAACAATGTGAGAAGTTCATGTTTCTGTAAGCAGAATAATAATGCTTTACTTTGAATATGCCTTCTAAATGAAGCCTTTGGTAAAATAACCTTCTTCTGAAAAGGGATAAAAAATATTCAAAGCAATAAATTCCACCATAGTATATTATTATTATTAGGTAATCTACCATTTAAGGTAGGTTTTTGGATGGCCACAACTATCAAATAAGCATTTTGTGACTCCACACCTAGCAATATGCGAACATTTAATTGACCTGGATGCCATTATCAACTTATTCCACAGAGATAAAGTCATAGTCAATTAGAGCTATGCCACTGCGGGATTTTCACATAAATATATTTTTTATAAATAATTCTTCTTGAGGAATTTCCTACCATTTCTTTGAGATATGCATTGACCCAGATTGATGTTTTCAGTATGTACCTAGTTAAGGTTCCAGTATCTCTTCTGATTTCTTCTTTGCCATAAACTTATTTTGTAGGGCAGTCGGGGTATTTTGACAGGTAGATAGATCTAATAAATGACATTTTGATTGATAAGTGGTACACAACCTGTTGAGAGTTTGAAATTTATGTATTATAAATTGTAATCTCTGAAATCTGTTACACATCTTTCAGAGCTTCTAAAATCACTCAAACCTTTTTCTGTACACTATTTTACTCATCAGCTATTCATTCTTTCTACCCACTGCTTATGCCATTTCAATATTTATTCTTTCTTCCCTGCTTACCCAAAATTCTCCCCTCTATCACCACCATCAAAGTCATTACTTATCATATCACTTCACTTTTTTCATGTTTTATGTAGCATACAACTTCATTTTCCTTCATCCAAAACTACGTTTCTTCTTCCATTCTACTTCATATCCACATTTGAGAAGCCTATTTAGACTTGGTTCCTGAACTAACAACCAATTTTTATAACAATTAAACAATAAGTACCTGTGTAATTTCATGTATATTCTCATTTACTACATTGATTGAAAAAAGATGGTTGAAATTTTCTTTAGTAATTTTTCTTTCTCAAAAACCTTTGTTATTTTGGAATCCTGAAAGTCTGACATGTGATTGCTCCAACATTAGAGGCATTCAGGGAGCATATGCTAAGACCCCACCCCTTTAACCTCTGAGATAAGAATCTCATGCCTGTGCCGAAACTTCTAAAAATTTATAGAAAATCTGAACTAGTCTTGGGATACACAAAATAATCACATTCATAAAAACAAATTCAGATCAGCTAATGTTTTATTAGACAAGGTGTGACTATTTTTATATGCCTACTTATCTATGGTTCAGTCAATGATTTTTATCTGATTAGAGAAATATAATACTACACTAACTTTCAGAAAAATTCTTTTTGCATATATTTATGCCATCACTGACCAATTTAACACAATAAAGTGAGCCTTAAATAGTGTTATCACCTGAGGAGCACCTTACCTTACATTTGAATGCTAACAATATGTCCATTAGGGCAATCCAACAAATTCTCCCCTGGAAACCCATGTTGTCTACGAATGTTACTGAGTCATCAGCAAATGAATTGCTAGCAAACCTTACCACATTCACAATTTTGATGATTCAAATAAAAACTACCTACAGTGGCAGAAAGTTGATTCCATGAGATTTTTAATTCGTTATTTCTTCATTTGACGCCTGTTGCAATCCCTAATGGAGCGAATCACGTAGATAAGTGCTATTAATGGAAAATATTCACTCGAGTAATTGCTCCTTTTGCTCTGAACTGCAACTAATTTCGGGTTCTGCCCAACAGTTCCGTCTCGCCATACCTCCCCTCCATGGACGACATCATCGTGATATCAAACCCCGCTGCCACAAAAGAGATCTCCAGACGCCGCCGCCTGTCGGGCGGAAGCGAAGGGTGAGATCAATTACCAATTATGTGCCGTGATTGGAGGAAGAATGGCGAGATGGTGGCAGCGCGCTGACCTCGGGCATTCGGGACAAATGGTCCGAGATCACTATGGCATCCCCAGAGGGGATGGTGGGGGGATTGACCCCTTATGCGAGGAAATCACTAAGTCCCTCGGAGCAATTGGGAAAAGCTGATTCCAGCCACGTCCTTTCTCGTGCTAAGAATAACCACTCCCAATACACTCGACTCCCTCGCGGTACCCGCTCTGTCGCGGGCCAAGACTTCGCTTTTGAGAGGATGGTTTCTCCCAAGCGTGATCAAAGGCGGAAAATTCGGTCGGATAACTTACAAATGTTGCGTGTACGAGAGTATTTGAACATAAAATGAAGCATTTTCAGTTTTATCAACAGCTGTACGTTTCCTCGTCATAATGAGCGATTTACTTGTATTTAGTATTGCTGACAAGAGGGAACGCGTACAATTGGAGACTTTTGAGATGAGGGTAAATGGGTTTAGGACATACTGAGAGGCCATGAACGTTGAAGACCCCAATTATAATGGGGAGAATTTTGGGAAAATGAGGTAGAGGAAGGAAAAGAATAGGCATTTTGGATCCAATTAAGCGGGTTAGAAAGTATGCAGAGCTAAAGAATGAATTATTTTAATAAGTAACATTAAGTTTAAAGATATTTTGGATCATGTTAGTTACGACTTAGGATCATAGTCGTGTTTATTGCTAGGTTCCATCTAAAACCTATCCTGATAGGGTATATTCTGCGTAACAATAGAATGATTTACTATCAGTTAGTAGTTTTAACCTATAAAAGCGGAGTCAACGTTTCTTTAGGAGATAGAAACGCTCGGGAACAAGGTGAGCGAGTACACCCCCCACCGCCGTGTGCCCATCAGTCATGAAAAGAGTGTAATTAATCATTGGGGACTCCAATGACAAGTGTTGAAATATTAGAAGTTATGATGATCCAAAAAGCACATTCGCAAGTCGGGAGTGAGGGAATTAAATTTCGCCTCCCATTATTTTGAACGCCAACAATTCCACCCCATGACGTGAGTGACTCTCGGTGGTGGATTTGCTGCCACTAGCAAGCGTAGATTTCAGGGCGAAAGCGGCAGATCTTCACGCACTTGAAAACCTTTCATTCCCGCCAACGTGCTGAAGGGTTCTTCTAAAAAAATATTCTACTTAAATTAGTACGATGGAGCGTCGTACAAGTGAATCCAGAGGGCGAGGTACCACAATCTTTTGAGATGAAGACTGACTGCCTATTAAACCGGATCCCCCATGAGTGTCTTAAATTTTAACAAGTGATTCCTAAATAAAAATTCTAGGAAGCGTTCTGCTCTTATATTCCGCGAAATAGATTTGCTGATATTACAAACGCTCGTTCATTAAATACCTGCTATGAGGGTAGAGGAAGGAGTGGGGTGGTTCGTCATAGTGAGAGGTCTTGGGGAGATAGAGAGGGAAGTTAGCTACTGTGAAAATCACCATCTTCCGCAAAAACGATCGTTTAAAAAGACAATCGCATCGCGAATTGAGGCCATGGTCAGCAAATCAGACTTTCTCTCATTTAAAGATATACCTTAACTAACGATCATCTTTCTTTCCAACCATAACCCATTATTTTCAACTTTTAATTAAGACCCACATAATATATTCCTGATCCTCGAGGTCCTCCCATGTATTCATCCGTGTACCCAATAAGAATGAATGTCAATAGACATTAATATGGGTGGTCATCTTGTGGAATTCATGCTTGAATCGAGGTAATAATGAACCAGTGAAGGAAAGGATGCAGTATCATTTTACTTTGCGAGCTAGTGAACTAGTTCGGAATCGGGCCATAAGTAAGGCGAAACGTTGGTGAGCTAAGTGTAAACAAATCCCTAGGCCTGGGAACATTTCCTAATACAGCAGTGAAAACCAGGGCAACTCTTTCACTTGTAGCGTTGAGAATAGACTTCTGACAAATAATTTTAAAAAACCTACATCACCGAAAACCTATTATTAGCAACAAAAACAATATCACATTTTACTGAATGAAAATAAATTGGATGGCCACTAGTAGTAATGAACGATTCTTAGTTCTGTTTAAAAAGAAATGACCAATAGTTCAGCGACAAAGTTGATACTTGTGATGGTTTAGTGAATTGTACGCGATTTGCATCGTAATTTAACGCGAGGGTCGAATAAATTATTACCCTCTAAATCAATCAGCAATTAAGTGAACAGAATAATATCAAAAGTTCAAAAATAATCAGCAATGTATACTCAATCAGCAATATATGAAACTATCTAATCAGCAAACCATGAGAAGAAGAGCGATTTCAACACTGTTGTTACCTGGTCAATGCTAAACATTCGTCTCCTAAGACTCATCTGCGGGAAGAAAATGTTTTCACAATTAATTCAAAATGTCCTGATGGTGTAATGCAAAATAAAGGCGCGGGAAAATACTAGCAGGCAAATGGTCATGGAATAATACAGAGGCTAAGTCGAGTTGAGGTCGTATGTAAATGAGGTCGTTGGCCTATATTGAGCACATGCATAACACCTAAAGGGAGAATAAAAATTGAAATAGGTGTAGTGCAAATATTTACAAGAAAGGATTTATTTGAACCAGCGAATGGCCTCGGAGACTAATCCTGATTTAAGGGAACGTTGTCTTTTGGTTTCTTATAGACTGTCATCTGGGCCACAAATGTTTTTAATTATAATTTTGAATTAATGTCTCTCGCTACTCACCTGTATGGAATTTGGGCATGAGAAAATGCAGGTCTTCGACTCTTTGTCGTTTTAACATTCCCAACAGCCGACATTTACGAAATATACTTATACATACTCCAAGATATGACCTCATCAATTATTAGCAGTATCCTACCGGATTATGATACGCTTTCGATGGATCCGATAAAAATTTTACACCACTTTACTTCAAAGGTCTGACTAACACGACAAAAAAAGTATCATTGTAACCACCATATCGTTCCCATAGTTGTATTGCCATGACTCGTCCATTTAGTTCTGCATAATTTCTAATCCCCTTTATCGTCCCCAAATCTTACCGTCTTCAGTAGCCCCAGTTTTTCAGCATCCAATTGTTCAATATTCTTCGATTTTCCACCCCACACACAAAAATTAGAATCAGTTATTGATCGAAAAAGTTTGTAATAATGGCTAATTTGGACTGTCTTCTTCCCCCCAGCCTTCGACATCGTCCGCCCACAGGTCGAAAAAAAGTTAAGTACTTAAAGTCTGCATCGTTGACAAGTTTTGTAGATTCATCACCCTCGCAGTGCCATTTCATCATCCCTACTCGAGCCTCAACGGCAAAGAAATTTGCTCATGCCTGTGGCTATCACCTCTGGTGAAGTGCACTTCTTGCGCAATGAGCTTACAATACAGCAAGTGGCCGCGAGATGAAGTAACTAACGGTTTCACACGATACCGCAATGTATAGTGTTCCTAAGAACCTATTGGGTGACAAAGCATGGAGCATACTTGCAATTAAATAAGTCGGCCGTTCCAATGCACGAAGATTCTGTGAGAACTAAGAACGGCTTGTTCTTCATGGGCAGGTGCTTGGGAAAGTCAGCGTTTGAAAGAAATCTTTTAGCCGTCTTTGCTCGCTCTCTCCTTTTCCAGTTAATTTTTTTCTCCGAGTATTACTGCTCTCGCTCGTGAAACACGTTCTACGTTCACTATTTACAGTCAACTTCTTACTCTATCAAATAATTTTCATATTGGCGCCATGGTAAATACGAGTCTCGACGAAGGGATATTCCAGGATGCCTTGAGGTTGCTTATTTTTAATGCATGCTCAGAGTGTTCAAGCAGCAAGTACACTTCAAAATGATACCTATAAACGTTGTACGCACTACTCAGGTGACAGCACATTTGGTTGATTTTCCAGACCAGAGAGAGGACTTCCAGGGGTAAAAACTTGGCTGTAGTGGAAGAGTGCAGAAAAATCGACACTCATTGTCGAAATGATGAAGTGAGAGCGATTAATAGTTAAGGGGAATAATGGAGTCACCGGTAACGATTAATTTTTACGTATTTCACTTTTTAGATCGTTACATTCCGAACAATGTAACCAAAACTAATGTTAGTTTCACCTATTTATCTATCCATGTTTTTCAGAAAGTACTTTTGATTAGTTTTATTCAGTTTTGCATAATACATTCATAATTTATAGCTTAATGTATTAGATGGCAAAATTTCTCGCAATTGTCATGAAAACTTATTACATATCGTAATTAGTTCCTAAGCAAAATATAATTGATACTTATATCAAAACTTATAATAGATTGCAAATTTAGAGAACTTACTGTGCGTGTTTGTGTATGCATTTTTACACATATTTGGATAGCAACAAGCAATATAAGAATACATAAAAAGAATACTCACACGGAATTTCTTTATAATTTCGACGGAATTCAGCTCCGTTTTCCTCAAAAGAAACAATAATACTGATATATATATATATATCCCTCCCATGGACTACAACCTTGTCGTGGTGGAAGGGCTTGTGTGTTCCGATGACCCCTAGAGCTGTGCTGGCGGGAGTAATAATAATTACTCCTGGAAGGGTCACCCATGCCAGATAGGTCGAAGGTTAGGAGCCAGACGAAAGGTAGTCCACGCAGCGTCTGTTCCTCAGTGAGGCGGCTGCAATGGCGTCTGACCCCAGTGGGGCGGCCATTAAGTGATGGTGTCACGTTAAAAACACTATTGAGGAAGGCAACGGGAAACCACCTCAATTATGATTCCCAAGAATATTATGATGGGCACTATAAATAATATGAGTCCTGGCAACTACGGGACACGGCCCAAGAGGCCGTGTGTCGTGCCCGGCAGCGGGAGAGGCAAGGCTTCCGCGGTCGTCATCCCACGAAACCCTTGCAGGGAAGAAATAACTTCAGCAGGACAGAAGACTCAGAAGAAGGCGAAAGTAGTTAGAATAGGAACCTGGAACGTCAGGACAATGTTGAGGAGAGGCAAATTAGAAAATATTAAGCGAGAGATGGAAAGAGGTAACATAGATGTTTTAGGCCTCTGCGAGGTGAGATGGAAGGATAGCGGGGATTACTGGAGTGACAATTATAGAGTAATATACAGCGGCGGGGATGAGAGCCAACGAGGGGTTGCCGTAATTTTAAATAAAGGGGTAGGAAGAAGCGTAGTCAACGTAGAGCAAGCGACAGATAGAATTTTACTCGTAGAGATTAAAGCAGAGCCGACGAACTTGGTCATTATTCAGGTATACATGCCACCGAGCAACCACAAGGAGGAAGAAGTCGATAGGATGTATGATGAGTTAGAGGATATCATCGCGAGTGTTCCTGCAGGGAAACATTTGATAGTGATGGGGGATTGGAATGCGACGGTAGGCGAAGGAAGAGATGGTGGTGAGGTGGGGGACTATGGGTTAGGCACGAGGAATGAACGCGGGGAGAAAGCAATTGAATTCTGCAGGAGACAGGGGTTAGTCATCACTAACACATGGTTTAGACACCACAAAAGGCGTAGGTATACATGGAAAATGCCAGGTGACTCAGAAAGGTATCAGTTAAATTATATTATGGTTAGGCACAGGTTTAGGAACAGTGTGATAAATTCGCACAGTTTCCCAGGAGCGGATGCGGACTCTGACCACAATTTAGTTGTTATGAAATGTAATGTTCGTTTCAAGAAGATAAGGCAAGGGCGGCGGGTTAAAAAATGGAATTTAGAAGCAGTAAATGAATTAACGAGGAAGGAGTACCAGGAGGCTGTAGAGAAAATGATGGATGACGGTAAAGAACTGAGTGCTATCGAAGAAAAATGGGGATGTATCAAGAAAGGGATATTGGAAGCCGCTAAAGACACTATAGGAACCGTTAACGGGAAAAGGATAAGGAAACCATGGGTAACGGATGAGATGATTGCAAAGATGGATGAGAGAAGAAGATGGAAAAATGTAAACACAGAGTTAGGCAAAATGAAGTACAAAGAGTTAAACAATAAATTGAGAAGGGCCACAAATAAAGCAAAAGAAGAATGGTGGAAAACGCAATGCGAGGATATGGAAAGTTTACAGAAGAAGGGTGAAATTGGTGCTCTATACAGCAAGGTTAAGTTATTATCGGGAAGTAAGAAGGCAAGAGCTGTGCTAACAGTTAAAGATAAATGGGGTAAGATAATAGTTGAACCAGGAAAAATCCAAGAGAGATGGAAGGAATATATAGAAACACTGTATGGTAAAGAACTTAGGCCGACAAGGTTAGACATAGAAAAGGAACATGACGTAGAAGAAGATAGTTTAGGTCCAGGCATACTCGACGATGAAATAGAAAGAGCATTAAAGGAGATGAAAGCAAATAAGGCCGTGGGGGTGGACAATATTCCTGTAGAACTGTTGAAATGGTTAGGGAAAGGTGGGAAAAAGGCCATATATGGACTGATTCGTAGTATCTATGAGGAAGGAATCTGGCCGGAAGATTTTGTGAGATCGGTGTTAGTTCCTATTCCAAAAAAGGCAAAGGCTTCGTCATGTGAGGATTACAGAACAATAAGTGTGATATCCCACGCAGCTAAAGTTATTCTCAGGATCATCAACAAAAGGATAGAGAGTAAGGCAAATGATTACTTAGGGGATGATCAGTTTGGGTTCAGGAAAGGAAGAGGTACGCGTGATGCCATTGCAGTAATGAGATCACTAGTCGAGAGGAATATAGAATACAATCAGGACGTTTTTGCCTGTTTTGTAGATTTCGAAAAAGCGTTTGATAGAGTGAATTGGGAAAAATTAATGCGTGTATTGCAGAAAATAGGAATGGATTGGAGGGACAGGAGACTGATCCGCAACCTGTACATGTCTCAGACTGCTCAGGTGCGAGTGGGGAACGGAGAGTCTGGATGGGCAGTGTTAGGAAGAGGTGTAAGGCAGGGTTGCCCATTGTCACCGGTACTGTTCAACGTATATGTAGAGGAAATGATTAAAGAGGCATGGGAAGAACTGGAGGTAGGAATGAAAGTCGGAGGGGAATCCGTAAAATCGGTTAGGTTTGCTGATGATCAAGCATTAGTTGCTCAGTCAGCCAAGGGGTTGCAAGCATTGTTGAGTGAATTGGAGGTTCAGTGCGATAAATATGGGATGAGAATCAATGTTAATAAAACAAAGGTTATGCGATTTTCCAGAAAGAAAAAGGCTAAGCTAAATATTAAAATAGGCGGGGAAAAAATAGAGCAGGTAGAACAGTTTACATATCTCGGAAGTGTTTTGGACCAACACGGTCAAAGTGGTAGGGACGTAAGGAGAAGAATTGCGCTAGGCAAGGAGGCTTTCTCAAGGAGGAGGGAGTTGATAACGGGGACGTTGAGTAGGGATGTTAAGACAAGACTCGTAAAAACTCTGATATGGAGTGTAGCTATGTACGGCGCGGAAACGTGGTCGCTGAAGCAGGAGGATAGACGTAGATTGGAGGCTTTTGAAATGTGGGTGTGGAGAAGAATGGAGAAGGTGAAATGGACCGAAAGGAAAACAAATGAGGAAGTACTAGAAATGGTGGGGGAGGAGAGGGGTTTGTTGAGAGAAATCCTATGGAGGCAGGAAAAATGGATGAAAGGCGTATTGAGCGGTAGTGGAATGTTGAAGAGGGTAATAGAGGGGAGAATGTTGGGCAAGCGAGGTAAGGGTAGGAACAGGATAGGGATGTTGGACGGGATGAAGGGAGGAAAGAAGTACACCGAGATGAAGAGGGACCTGATATAGATTAGTTTGCTAGGTGGGGAGTCACAAAATGTTTATTTGATAGTTGTGTCCATCCAAAAACCTACCTTAACCGGGAGATTACCTAATAATAATATATATATATATATATACACTTTTTTGGAAAACCCACAAACGTGTAATGTAAATTCACTGATAGTCATAACAAACACAGAAACCAAAACACACAAAGAGGGAAAACTCACTGGTTCTCGAATTTTCGGTGGTCCAACCACCTTTCTCAAGAGGAATTAGGAACAGAACTCTTTTCTAATTCTGTTCCTAATTCCTCTTGAGAAAGGTGGTTGGACCACTGAAAATTCGAGAACCAGTGAGTTTTCCCTCATTGTGTGTTTTGGTTTCTGTGTTTGTTATGACTATCAGTGAATTTACATATATATATATATATATATATATATATATATATATATATACTCACTTTCTTGGAAAAGCCACGAACGTGCACGTTTCTGTGTTTGCTATGACTATTTAGTGAATTTTATTATATATATATATATAAATTTTTTTATGCATATAAACACGTAATCCCGCCATATGGCGAACAAATATTCATTCACAAGGAAATTGATATTAGGATTCTATCCCTTTTCCTTATATCTCTTTCCTTTATATTTCCTATATGTACCTTTATGCCTATATATATATATATCCAAAAAACCTACCTTAACCGGTAGATTACCTAATAATAACCTATATATATATATATATATATATATATATATATATATATATATATATATATATATATATATTCGAAAAATAACGCTCTCCAGGGACGACATATAGTAAATATGTAAAAACTTTAAAACAGATACACACAACACGGGAAACATGGAGGAAGGGAATATGTATGACTAGAGTAATTTAAGAGAAAGTTGAAAACGAAAATAATATATGACAAAAGGGCAAGAGAAACCATTACGAACAAACTATTTTTATGGACTAATTGTTTGCGTATAAGCACTAGACTATGATGAGAATAACTGAATCATTTTCTGACTCACTCTGATAAATTTTCGAGGATTTTTCGGTTTTCAGATTGACACGAGGCGCTGCCTCACCAAAACTCTACCTTGGCCCATTCAGCACGCTCATCCGAGGATGGAATGGCAAACAGAGCGAGACGAGGAGGTAAAAGAAAGGATGCTTTGAGAGACTAAGTAATTCAATTCAGTAAGCTCTGAAACTATTGCATGCGCTGCTGATTGATTAAAATTGTTCGTCCGCCAATTAGAAAGTCTCGGCTATGCTGGGCTTTAATACGAGATGCGAGGGAAACCGACATTTTTTCCCCCAACAGATTTAAAGTGTGTCTAAGTTTAATGCTCGAGACACGAATGAATTCAAATGTCATAGACATGGGGTGCTAGGGATCCCAAGATCCCGTGGGCTTAGGCATAACCATTTTTACATATAATCCGTACTACTTCTGTGACATTACACCGGTGATGCTACTTTCCAACAAAATGCTCATACGAAAATGCAGTTCATTATTCATTTAGATAGAAAATGGAGTCCTCAAGCAAAAATTGGATTCTGCTTAAACATTCCTCGACTTCCAGTCTACTGGATGAGCTAGAAAAAACGAATAAAAAATTCATGCAGAATCTCAATGTAACATAGTGGAGGTTCAAGGCTCCGGGCTGATCCAACCTTATCGTGAATGTAAAAAGAATGTACACCATCCCTTGCATTATAAATTTCGTGTAAAGACGAATACCTCAAGCTCTGAAGATTAATTTCGAAATATTTTTTACTCCTCACTAGTTAAGTCAGCTATGAAATTTGGAATCATTTGCGTGGGAAATTGGAATTTTAAAACGTGGTATTCTAAATCAGACATTACGACTGAAGATTCATTTTTAATTTTTTCCCGAAGACTCATTTTTTTAAAAACAACTATATATTCTTACTTTTTCCAATTCTCAAGGAAATATTCTCTCGAAAAGACTTTTTAAAATCCAGAATGTATCTTTTTTCCAAAACGTATCAGAGGTTTCAAAAGCGACAACATTAACAAGATGTTTTATATAAAGAATTTCAGAAATGCAATGCAACATATGGTTCCTGTGGGTATAATTTCTATCCAATGAAACGCAGGTATCAAGCAATTAAGATATAATTAGCTAAATTAAGTCTAAATTAATAATTGCAAAAATTCCTATATACTAAGTCAATTAAAGGATCTAGGGGTTTAGAAACCACATTGGCTCAATAACTAACAGGTATCGAGGAATATGTAAAATATAAATCTCTTAGTAATAATTTCTCCGAAAACAATATGTTACTTCAAACTTGGATTTGGAATTGTAAGAATGCCATACTTCCCTTCACAAATTCCGAGGATCAAAAAGAGTATTCGATTACAGTAAACGCCACTTTAAAAAACCACAAGAAAATTCTGTCAACCTTAAAGGTAATTTCCATAAGGCAGCTGGGCCAAGTGTCCAGATGAGATATTTGACGTGGCTAGAGTATCACATAGTGTAGACTTACTGTATATAGTACCTATCATGATACCAACTTCAAGTGAAAATCGTAAATTTTCTCTGACATTCATGCATTATATTGCCCCAATGAAGACAAATGTTATGAATAAAAAACACTGCTTCCCTTTTGCCAGCCACATAGTCTTGGCGCCATGAATAGTTATTATAAAAGATCATCATATAATTCCTTCCCGATGCAAACTTTATTTGAAAATTCCTTCCAATACTTTATTTTTTTCACGATGATGCAGAGGGAAAGAAAATAATATCCAATACTTAACTTTTCTCATATTTTTGTAAAATAAATTTCCATCCACCGGTAGTATTCGGCGCTCTATTTTCACCAGTTTAATAGTACTTACGATAATTTAGTCTGTGGAGCTATTGCCTACAAGGCAATCACTATCTACTTGGTTTACATTTAAAGGTACACATATTGCAAGTATTTAGCGGTTCAATGAATTTCATATTATTTTTTAGTTTCGAAAATATTATTAAGAACAATTTTTTTTCAAATCCAGCCTTAATTGGAATCTGAAATTCATGTACGATATATGTTGCTTGAAAACGAAATTTTTTCTTCAAGTAGTCAGTTGGTATTTTAATTTAACAAACCCTCGTTCTTCAACCATGACTCAATTCTTGGCTAAAGATTGATGCAAAGTGGAATGAATAAACAAATCAAAAATATTTGTTTTTGGGAAAATATGTAATGCAACATTTGTATAAAATCATATAGACATGCACGATTTTTACATTAACCTAAATATGAGGTAGCAAAAGTGAATGGCGATGTCTAATACCGCGCATCTTCGACCTTTCAGGGTCAATTATTACCTTCTATGTCCTTTTTATCGCAAGGATTTTCAAGAAATTTTAATATTAAGAATAAAGTGTATCAAAAATCCTCGCCGAGCTTTCTGCGGCACTGTTTCTTTAATTGCGATAAAAATCGTGTCATGGCTATTGGACTGGATCAATTGTCAATGCGCTGAATTCCTACAAGTATGAATTCCGACGGTGGTGGATTTGTCCTTGGGAGTACTGTGTCTTGTTCAGAGCGCTTTAACCAAAACACTCCTTCCATTATAGTAGGCGTCACATGGCGAGCGCTTCGGCGCCTTTCACTATGGATAGAACAATACGTACGAATACCGGTTTCCTCGCCGCCCGTATCTGCCCCATAAACATTCAAACACCTCCAGACTGCTTCCTACCCCTAATAGTTCAATGATCTCAACTGTTGGTCGCCTCTACAGATACAGATAACTGCTATTAAAATAGGCTCATTTTCCTCAGTCCTAAGAAACAATGATGATCAAAGTTCTGCGATGAAATTATTAATATAATACAACACCTATTTTGAAATTTTGAACATTCCCAAAGAGACGGTTCAAGCTGCGGGGGGAATTAGGGAAATTTGCTACTATTTGGACATTATTTTGTTGTCTATCGAATATCTACGGACACAGATGCACGTATTTTTTTTAACATGATGGCCTAGAGTATATGCTTTATATCGCTGAATGCCATGCCGTTTTGTAAATTTTTATTAAGATATTTATTTTCACCACGTATATATATACGTTAATATACCATACTTTTTTCATTACGGATGATATTTACAAACATTCTGTCGTCACGGCTCTAAATTAAAAGGAAAAATAGTACCTCATTATTTATTTCTCATAAAGCCATATCAATAAGTAATCACAAAGGAACCTCAACAAAGAGCAGAAAAAAAATTTCAGCCTACTTATGCACCCACTGTGGAGAAAGATTGACACTGTCTGGTCCGATGAAATTTCTTTCAAGGGTGGCACTCGAAGACGTGGGCAACATGCTGAACAATCCTGGTTTAGGATACGATCAGCATTCAATTAACATAATTTTCGGAAGTCATTCCGCCGATCAACTCCTCCCAATGTAAAATGTCTTGGAAGAGGTCACTTGAACGAGATTTTTGGGAACAACTCTCTTACCCACGCCCACAGTCATTTCTCCCTCCCTCAATACGAATCCGGGACATCCGAGATGGAAAGGAACCCACCGTTTTCGGGGTCAACGTTTTCCGAGGCGACGTCTTTTTCGTGGCATGCCCACAGCAGATGCCCCTTGACTCCCACTGAAAGTCTGCTCCAACCACAGTGTCACGCGAACTATTTTTGCCTCACTCTTGACTCATTTTCAAACGCATTTCACTCAATCCATGGACTTGCATTATTATTTCAACGCCCTGCAAGCGTTCCTCCCAACTCCATTTCGCTCCGTTGCACTCGCGAACGGCAGCGTTGCAAAAGTTGGTACCGTTTGCGTTCAGCAACAGGAGCGTGAGAACTTAAAGAAATGAAATTTGGCAACTGTGTCGCACGAATAGAGAAAAGGGGACGAGTGAAGTTCGCGGCCAGTTTTGCTCAGAAAGTTCCTTCGACAGCTCCTGAAGTTGAGTGGTCAACACGAGGGCGAATGTTGGAGGATAGGATTCCCACTTAATGCGTGACAATATGAGACGGGCAGAACCGTGGTGCGTTTGATGTGAAGGGAAATATTCTGAAAGAACTCACTTTCGGAAGTGGTGGAATCGTCAGGTTTATTTACACCGCACTCAATTTAATGACGAACCAAGAGTCGGAAGGTGGCATCTAGGCTCTCATCGGCTAGCTTAATTAACTATTCCGTGAAAATACCGCTCCTACAGTGGTCAATACATTTGAGAATATTTTGCTTTCCGAGTCAATTAAATTCGAGAACTATTAACTGATAGTTTTATTTGATGAGGCATATAAAGGTAAATTTGTCAAAATATATCATCTAATGGCTAATAAATGAGCTAGTTTTCAAAATTGCTGCATAGAATTTCACGTAAATAGTTTAAAATACCTAACGAATTTTAAGATAATAGAAAAAATAAATTTTCGGTTGATCGTCGATTTTGACTTAATCAATGAAAATATGTTTATCTAAGTAAGCCAATGTTTCCCACACATACCCTACTCGGTGTTTACACTTTAAAAATAATTGCATTAGCATTATGTATATGCATGTAGTATTAATAGTGCACTATATTAGCGTTCCTTTGACTGTTAATGAGCTTAACTTTCTTCACTTTCATTCAATCAATTTATTTGAACTTGAGTCAGTTATTTTTATATGAGACAATAACCCTGAGTTACCGCTCGTGAATCCCTTTTCCAGGTCATATTTAAATACGCCCGCTCAAATGGAACGTTTTGGAAAGTTTTTTGGACCCTATGCTCTTGTGATGACACTTAAGTCTCCTTAAGTAAGGTCAAGGGCACAGTCCATTATACACAATACAAAATTGGGCCAAGAAAAGTTAACATATTCTAAGTCATCATACGGGTGCATTCAATTTAAGTGTACTTGTTCCACCCGTCTTGGGGAATGTGAATTCGACTCAGATTTTGGTTTACCAATAGAAATTATTCGCCCACAAAGTACTTCAAATATTTTGTACCAGGTTCCAAATTGAAAATTCACGATTTAAAAGCCACAACCGGATCTCGTCGCATTAATCGATGTTCGATGGCGAACTGGAACAGGCTACACAACTTCCCAGCGTTCTGACTGATGCTTCACCTCCTCCAGGCACCCGCCGCGCCGATCCCCGAGTGATCCAGCGACTCAACGGCAGCGATACACGGCGAAGAAGCAAGTTAACGGTTTTTCCCGACTCCCGACGATTCTCCCTTGCACTTTGGGTATCCCCACGAAGGGAGAGTTTCCTCAAGAGGAGAGCGATGGCTTGAGGGAGGAAAAAAAGCGGAAGAAGAGAGATCTTTAAAAGAATATCTAACGTCGAACGCAGATGCTGGTAAACTTGGAGGAGTGAAAGGTGATGCACACTTCCTGGCTAGAGCTGACAGTAAATTCGAAAACGTTTCTATGGTGCATCCATTAAGTTAATTTTCCGTTAAAAGTGAGAATCTTTGAAGATAACTACGCTTTCTATTTTTTCCAAATTAACTCTAATAAGTCTTAGTAAATACAAGAAATTAATGAATACATTAAACAACTATAACTGACTTATTAGATTACTCTGTAATCAGAATGTAAATTAATCACACCCCTGAAAATTGAAAATCCAATGGTAAATGTTAATCTTTTTATCAGATGCTATGGACATATTATGTTTCAGATGATTGTTTGTAGTTTCAGAGACACTTTATCTGTAATAAATGGTAACTAACCCCATGATTCAAACTTCTTTAATTTGAGCAAAAGAATTATCTACGATGAAGTGACTATTGTCACCAATTCACCAATTTCAAGCAGGCAGTTCTCACCAATGTTTCGAAAAGAAAGAAAAATTGGTGATAAATTTTCCAAAATATACACAAAACATCCAAAATATCTGAGAATCTTCAAGATAATTTTAGTTAAAAATAGTTCGGATCCCAACCTTTACCCATGTTACATACCCCCCCCCCCCGACACCCACAAATTAATATTTAAATGGCCCTAAAATTAATTATGTCGACACGAACAAACAAATAAACTTGAAGCATATATTTATATACTAGAACACCTGTATCGAAACTCTATCAGTGGCTAAATTAAACCATTCGCAGTCAATATACACAAGTACACATGTTTTTTATAGTACTTGAGTTCAAATGAGAAAAATTCACGATTACTAGAAGTTCAGCATTTTAGTCAAAACGTTTTGACTTTGCATTCATCTCTTCACGTAATCTGAATCAAAACTTAAATATTAAGAGCACGTCGAAGTTCCAATAGCCATCTAATGTCACATCCTGTACGAGTGAAGATATTTTTAATCGAGAACACGATTTCACAAATTTCAATCAAAAAGCGATATTGATAACTCCTTTTACTTTCTCCACTAACACCAGAGTAGGAAAATAGGGGTGTCTACAATGAAGCCAAATTTGGGAGCCAGAGTTTATGGCAGAGTAAACATGAACTTGAGCAGAAAAAATCTGCCCAGGACGATGAAATCTAGTCTGACAATAAAACGGTAATGACTGCTTTCTAATTGAACCCAATCCTATTTAACGGGGTAGTTGGAAAAAATGCAATTATTTTCAATCGATAACAGACTATTAACATTAACTTAAAGGAATGTTATTTACTTCACAATTGCGAACTTCAATAAACAATTTTCAATTTGTATTCTGAAAACAACATTTCGTAAATGGATGTTTGAAATAAACATAAACACAGTAATCAACTCAAAGGTCAGTTTGGTAGGTATGCTACAGTTCACCCAGTACTAAGCCCAACGGCGTATGAAATTCACACATCATATTCGCAGGGTAGGGGAGCCAGAGCCTTTCCTTTGAGTTTGAAATAACACCATCCGCCACATATCGCCATTATCTGCTCACGCAAGTAAATAAAAACAAGATGATGTAGTGATTTCTCGTTGTTTTCGTAATATGCTGCAACGCACTTCGCAGCAATTTTAGGTAAGGTTAACAAAACTCGTCCACATCTCAGTTTGAAACAAAAACAATAAGGATTCCTATGGATGAATATCATCCTACGTAAAGTAACTTGCAGTTTTAATGCACTTCTAATTCCAACGATATAATCAGTGCTGAAATGTATCTCAGCTTCAATAGCCTCATTCACCGAGAAAGCTATACCTTAGCAATTACTCGCGAAGTGCAATCCTTCTAAATTAAGTTCAAGAATGTCGCAGAAATCATCCAGCTATGGTATTGACCCAATGACAAGGAAGAGCAGGCAGGCGGATAGCGCATTCCCAAGCCAAAAGAATGTCGTATACCGTCCACGGTTACCGATGTGAACACGTTGGCTGGCGGCAGGAACGGGCACGGGATGGATTCAATGCTGAAGCAGTAATGCTGCTCTCCAGGAATTGCTCAGCGATTCAATAAATAAAACGAATGCATTTTGCATACTGGTCTCCCGCCATGAATCCACCTCTCTCCAATCCCAAAACGAATCTTTGCCCAACTAATATTTTGTTTATCAGCCTAAAGTATTTACCTTAATGTTCCTTCACGAAAATTTTCAACTTTTCCTGATATGCCTACTTTCAACTCCACCGATAACTTCTCTTCCTCCATTCCTTATGGTTCAGATTTTTTTACCTTTTTCTGCCAGTTAATGTTCACATTTCCTTGCCATCGAAATGCGTTTGAATCTACTACTCCGCTGATCTTTTCAGTATGTCCCCTTCGCCTTTGTGGTTTCTCAATTGAGTTTTTTTGTAAATCATCTCTACAGCCTCCTCGCCAACTCCACAACTTTATGGTCCCCCAAATATCTTACCTTAAATCCCTAGCTACCGACTTGTACTCGTAATTAACGTTACTCTTGTACCTCCCACGTATAATGCCTTTACATTCCTTTCTTGGTCTCTTTAACCGCTGATTATTACTTAGAATTTTACATCCTGACTCATGGTATTCATTCCTTTATACTTAATATGCTTTAATAGTGAGTATTTAAGCGCATTTTACAATCAATAAACCATGATCTGAATCTCAATCACCTCAGCCAACTCTGCGAATTGATGAAGCTGTTCTTAAATATATGTGTAATCATAACAAAGCAATAATTGCCTAGTAGGAATTTTTTATGAGTTTCGTAGACTGTGTGTGCCTGTGATGGTATTTGAACTATGCGTTTATAACAGTGGGATGACGATTGACTGAGGTGGACATTACTAAATCCTTCCAATAGCAAAGTTCGATATTTTTCCACCCTCGATCTTTACTACACCCAACCTCATTCCCACCTCCCACCACACGTGATCATGACCCAGTCCCCGTAATTTTTTGTCTAAAATTGTGGTGCATTTTTCGAGTGTGTTTTTAATGTCAGTGATAATTTTTTTGATCGTTCTCCCACATATTTCAACATAAGGGATCAATGCAGCTGCATTGGATGTAATCTGATTTATCCAGTATGACGGCAGTGTTCCCTTTGTCTGATTTAGGGTAATCGCAATCTTTCTTTTTGCCTTGTTGAGCTGAAGCACTTTCTTTAATTTACCACTTTGACCTGTGCCTCCTTACGACAACCAGATACACATTTGAATTGGAGTCGTTTGCATGAAATTTAACGCCGCAACCATTGGCGGGAGGAAGAGGCTCCGACTCAGCTATACGTAAAATTTCATGGACAACTTTTTTCAGCCCGAAGGCGTAGCCTAGAAGGGGAAGGGAACTATGACGACGGAACTGACTGGTCTGAATCTGACCTGATCACATGACTGTAAGAAGATGGCGGTGGCAGTGATGCACCTTTGAGTCCAACAGTGTGAATCAACAGAACACCGCGGAGGCCAACTCCGGAAATTTCGACGGTCAGCCAAGTGAGAATCGTGCGTAACCAACTCGTCGGTTAATTTGAAGGTCCGATTGTTGTCATGGCCATCCATGCTTAGTTTGTTGGCTTGGCCTTATCTGACAACAGGCGACGGAGATACCTTAAAATTCAAATTTCTAATATTTGTTCCTGCGATAGGAGTCTGCACGAGCGTAAATCCGCAAATGCAGTCTTAGCATCATTACATACGTCCCACGAAAGCAACTGAGCCTCTCTGCCATATCTCTTTAGCCCATATCTGTATTATGAGTCCTTTCTCCTCTGATTTACGAAAAGAGGGGCAAATGCCAGCGAATGCTAGTCATCGGCTTAGCTTTCAATTGGTCCGTGACGGATTTCGATCGATCCAGCTCTCTTGCTTGTAATTGGCTTTCGCCATCTCTTGTTAAAAAATTAATATTATTTTTAGGGCACCCAACATTACATAAATTACTTGAATAAATCTAACACCCAATGTTATAATTGTGTAAACCAAGTTAATAAATTTAATATTATATTATTCTTACAGTCAATCCTTTTAACAAATTTTTCGGGTATTTGAACTTTTTATTTGCACCGATATTCCCCTTTCAGTCATGGATTTAAAGTTATAGCAGAAAAATAAAATGCATTAAGTATTTACCTTCCTCTAAAGCGATGGAACTCAATGCAGTCAAAATTCTGAACTTCTCTTACAATTAATTAAAATTATTTCACTATTTTACAATGTACCTAATAATAATTTATGAACACTGAGTTCTGCACAAGTAACTGTAAGTGAAACCATCTGATGCTTTCAATGAGAACAGGTTTTGGTGAAGGGGCCTGGTGACAACCAAGCAGCTAAACTTAATGTAATGTTTGAGGCAATACGTTGAATGTGGTTGCACAGAGAGAAAGTGCATTCGTGGAATCTCAGATTTACATTCACCCAATCGAATCAAGAGGCTTATTGTAATATTCGAAAGAAGAATCAAACAATACCGATGGGATCATTACCCTGAAGGTTTTCTTCGAAATTTCAAGAGCAAAAACCTTATGTGTAACCCTTTACGAACCCTTTCGCTGCGGTCACCTCTGACACCGTCGTCACTATCGTACGTGTCATCCCTCTCGTCGCAAGTTAGCTTCACATCTCCACCGCCAGGGGCTCCACACAAGTCTCCTCCTCCTCCTCCTCCGGACCCAACCTCGTCTGTTGAGGCCTCAGAGAACTGCATTTCCGGAGACATTGTAGGAAACACCCTTCACTATGGTCCAGGAGGTATTCGAAGGAAGTGCTCACCGATAAACGGTGCGAATGTCAGTAGGAGATAAGTCCTATTTTAATCGATAGGAGCGATTGGGGTATAATGTAGAAGAGGGAGCGGGTATAAAAAAAATGACTTATGTGGAAAACAAGTTACATTCCTTCACTTTTTTCGAAATGGAGTATGAGCAACACCTCTTAGAGAAATGAAAGACGGAAAGAAAAGGGCAAAATCGAACGTTAGCAGAGGGAGAATTGATGAAAATGGCAAAGATATGCGAATTCAATTAGGTTAATGAGGAAAGGGATGTTAAAATGATTCAAAGGTCGAAATCAACGTGGCGTAAAGCGGGACCTAAATGATTTGAGGTGAGCCCAAGCATATAGGACCCACGTAAATTAATGAATTGAAGATGGAAAGTGGATCGGGGTCAGATGCGGGAGGGAAAGAAAGTGAGCACATCCACGGGCTCGACGGACGTTGATGTCTCCCTCAGCGCGGGTAATGTGGCAGCACTGTCTCACACAAAAACACCGCCTCGCTCGGGTCGTCGACACTCGATTGTTCCGCCAGCGACTTCCCTGCGCTTCACCGGCGTCCTGCCGTCCCTACACCCGCGCGCACCACTGGGGGAGCCTTCGGAAGACGTCGAACTCCAGTTAACCTTCGTCGATCGCGAAGGGCACTCGGATTCTTTCCCCAGAGGAGGTGATCCACCCACACCGAGGTCGTCCGCGGGACGGAAATATCGTGGACTCTAGATGGTCGGTCACCGCCTTCCAACGATCCCCCGTGAGGTCTCCATGGGGTGAAGCTGGGGAAGGGTTGGGTGAAGTAAGATAGGAGGGAGGGAAGGAAAGGGGGTCAGAGTTGCAGAACAGAGGCGAGAGTTCCTAGTGTGGCGACTCCGGTCTCCCCGCTGAAAGCGTGCTCAAAGCTGGCGTGGCTGACTCGGTGGAGTCTTTGGTATGGATCCAATCTCGAGGCACTAGATCTTTCCCACGTCGTGCTCTTAATTTCCTTGAGCCCTGCCCGTCGTCGAGTGAAGCACACTCTATCCGCCTACGTCGAAACGTGTCGACACGAGCGGAGACCCGTAGTTGCTCCGACGGCAACCCAACTGCGAGTGTAGTCTCGGATGAGGGGGAACGGCTTGGGACTTCACTTTCCCTTCCGCAACCTACGGTGGGGTGGAGGAGAAGGGGTAGGGTGGCGGCGAGGCAAGGGGTCGGTTATGGGGGGGAGGGATCTCGTCAGAAGAGCTGGGGTAAGGGGATGTTTCAATATATCCAGACTCACAACTCCCCACCCCACTCGTCCCCCCGCCCCCCTGTCCACTGGCTCTCCGCGATCCAACATATTTCTCCCCCCTACGCACCTTCTCACACGTTCTCTTCGCACTCCAACCCATCCCTTCTCCTGCCCGTCAGAACACCGAACCACCTCCACTGTTTTTAAATAATTTTCATCCAAATTTTAATAAAATTGTATTTATCATCGTCACCATGGATTGTAAATCCAAGCAATTCCGTTCTTTGTCAATTTCTCTATTCCTTCGTACCTTCGTCCCCTTGCGCTAAAATCTTCCATCACCTGCTTCGCGAAAGTCTTCTCCCAAACTCAAAATAAATTAATAGGTATTTCCCCTAAGATAATGTTTTAAATTGGTAACACTATTATTCTATATTTATTCTTTGTCTATTTAGTTTTTAAAAACACAATTTATTATTGCTGCTTATTTATCGCATGATAGTTCACATCACGCTTGCTCTGGTATTAAAAATCCACACATTAGCTATGTCTCAGTGGGTTTTTTTTACAGATTTTTGAAGGCGCCCTCCTTAATTGGGTGTTCTACTTGAGTGAGTTTTTTCGCTAAGGATATTAGTCCACAATTCTTACGTTTTTCCAGCAAAAGCATATCTATTTACACCTGAGTCGCATTGTCTTCAATGTAACAATGCTCTTTCAGTTCTCTGTTTTTCTGTCTGTCCCAATAAATACATTCTTTTCACAACTGTAACATTTGTACGCATGTACAACGATTGTTATTGGAAGAATGGGAACACTTAATCTCAATTTCGTCCTAATAAAGACACTCATCATTATTATCCCCTGTACTTCCTTACATTTACGTTTCCTCCCAATACGATCCCCAGTGAATTTTAGCACTGTGCCTCAAAATGTGTTCAATTAGCCAATTTTAAAAAATATCCAATTAACACAATTATTTTTCAACGTCATCAGCACCAGGAAGGAGGAAGTGTGTTATACATTGGCCTTACACAGAGCGTTCCTTCCGCCCTTGGCTCATCATCATCCATCTGGAAAAAAACTGTTATCCTTTAACTTCTTCCTCAAGCCAGATGTTTCTTACAAGACCTCATTCCATAACAGTGTGATTATATTAAACGTAGGTATAACAATTTCATACGTTACATTCCTCCGGGTCCGAAGGAAATCTCCGATAAAAACCCCTTCCCCACACTTAATATGCTTACAATATTTTTTCACAACAGTACAATATGGCTCCCGGTTTACATTACTTTTATTAAGGTTTTCAGCAAATAATGATAATAATCGTATTGACTATCGTAATACTATGTGAGTTTCATATCCCAAATTCAGTTTTTTTCAATCCCCTAATTCGATATATTTTTATCGTGTCATTTTTACGGATTTCGCGTGCGTTTTAGACTCAAATTTTATTCACATTTCCCATGCAGGCTCTCGTCAGTCCATCCCCGCTGCAGGCGGTGAGATGCGGTTCTAAGCTTTCGACATCGCATCTTTCTTTCTCATCCACGCGTTAAGTTAGCGCCGGGAGTTCTCGTCCTTCGACATCGCCAAGTAAGAGTACATTAGAAACATCAATATAACACCCTCCGCACACACGAAGGGGAGTTCAGAAGTGAGTGAAAAATCAGGCAATTTTTGCCCATGCCCAACTTCCGCCAGGAGCACCTCTGGTGATACATGCATATTTTTTAAATTATCATTAAGGAAAGTCTATCGTTCAAGGGAGGTTTTTGATGGATCCACTTACGAAGCACTCTTACGTACATTTCTAAGGGCCACCCACTAAATAAATGCGCTAAAACCTGGATTACAATAAACCATCCTTCAAGTGAACATACCTTCTCTCTCCCTTCATTGCCTATTCCTTTCCTACTTCTACCACGTCTATTCAACATTCTCCCCTCTAGGACCCAGCTAAGGAATGTATGAGGCTTAACTTAATCAAATAACGAACAAGCAAGCCACAGAATTCGATATTTGTTCTAATTTGAATTTAGAACTTCCCTTTAAATAGTTGGACGCTCCCCTAGATAATAGGCCTATTTTATTTTAATATTTATAAAAAATTACAATATGTTTACGATATTATAGTGGTATACATGAGGAATATGTTCATGACATTCTGCCCTTCAAAATTTAGACTGTCGAATTTATAACAGTCAAACACATCATCAAAACTTCGCGGTGTGTAAATTTTAAGTTACAATATCATTTTCTGCTATAATATTGAGTGAAAATTACATATTTATTTAATTATGAGTTTTATTACATTTCGTTTGTAATAAATTCGCGTTGATAAAACAATATCACGAAGCAAGTTTAGTGTGGGTGACAATAGGCATAGCAATAGCAACAATTTTAGTATTATCATTCTAAAATTGTTTTTCCAATCACTTCATTAGAATTTTATCAATCTAATGACTTAATCATACTGAATTTGCATGCAATATTTGATTGGCTCACTCCAGGGTGGATTATTAAGTTTAACGTTCTATACTGTGGTCCTACCTTTGATGTTATTGTTTGAAAAATAAATGGGTGCGTATGATTTCCCCGAAGAGTACGTAAGTCAAACATTTGAGTTTGAGAGGTGTTTTAGATGATAAGGGACAAAGTAATGAGAACATTAAGAGAATACTAGAGTTTTTCATACAGAAGAGCGAGTTAGTTTAGGAAACCTTAAGGTCAAAGATAAAGGAAGGCGTTGTGACAAATTAAATAGAATAGTTATTTTTCATGATTCGGAAACATCATTGTTGAGATGATAGTTGAGATGAAAGATAGACTACAGACATTTATCATAGGTAGCGAAATTCGGGTGTGGAGAAGGAAGGAATGTGTACAATTTAAGGAAAGAAAGACTCTGAAAGAAGCACCAAAAATGGTATGGGTGGAGAGAGTGTTGTTGCAAGGAATTGGAAGAAGGCAGGAATAGTGGATACAAGGCATACCGAGCGTGGAAGACAGTGATTGCGGGGACAGTATTGGGAAATTCATGGAGAGGGAAGAAATGATCGAAAGATAGGAATTCTTCAGCTCGTGAATTAAGTTTAGTTTGTTTGGGCGTTTGTCTTAGTGGGGGAGTTAAAAGAGTACCATTGCTCATCCCCTAGCTCAATGAAATACTTATCTTTTATCTGAATGCAAAAGTTAATAAATTGAAACGAGGAAGTACAACTTTAAGACTGGGAAGAATTACTCTCCTTATCCGATTTAGCTTGCAGCCAAAAAGACGTAACTTTTGGACGATGAGGAGACACTAAATTCGCAGACCATTCTCTGATTCCCACGATCTCATCTTGACCTATAAACCTGCTCCCAATCCAGCCCTCTACGTATTGGCGCGTGGCTTCGCCTATTGTCACCCACACTAAACGAAACATAACAAAGCAATCGTGGCTGGGACGTGAATGGAAGGCACCCCGGAGCCAAGTTCGCGGGAGTGCTCTTGCACCTTGGCTCCGCAGAACACCGCGCCTGTCACCCTTCATTTGAATGGATATGGCGTGTCGAACAGGGCGTGACGGGCGTCGCCAAAACAATTGGCGGTGCAATCGCATACGGATAAAGATCGACTTTCACCGGGGCGGTGCGTAACGTTAGGGACGTAATTCCAACGTAATAGCCCAGTTACATAAGCGGAATTTCATTGAACCACTAAAGCTATACCGGTCGGATGACTGGATTGCACGCGTGTGATGAAAATTTGGCACTTGCGCAGAGTGGTAATTGGTCAAAACAATTTTTTTTATATCCACGGAATAATGGGGCACGAGGTGTGCATAATACGTATTCCTCTGCTCAAAAAGATCGCATGAAGGGTTGAATTATGCAATTTTTCAACGAACGCTTGAATATAACGTACGCAAAGTTCATAACGAAAAAAATACCCCTAAAAATTCGCTGGTAAACCAATGGAACATCTGTTAAGTTGAACTTTGAAAACTGCGATACAAATATCTTGATGTGCAAATAATTTGGCTCACCACTGAGTTGCTTAATGCATTTGCAAGGAAAATTAGAATACCTCGGTGATTTCGTCACGGAATTCACCGAGGAGAAAGTTTTGCTATGCTATGAATAGCTTCAAATCAACTGAGATTTTAAATAATAACCAAGCACTTGAAGTCCACGCATATGTTATTTTCATTGCTAATGAAGAAATAACACATGTATACTTATCTCAGGAATATTACAAAATCAGTGCATTAATGAACAAAAAAACGACCTGACACGTAAATAGTTCTCTTATCCAAGGTTTCTTTTTCATTGATCAATAATTCAGTCTCAAACTTAAATCATAGAAGTGGCAAGCCAACAAAAGTGACAACGAATCTGAAAAAAATATGCATAATGGAAAATTAATAGAAAATTTTAATGCAAGGCAAGGTGAACTATTGGAATTAAAAATTAAGCATTTCAATTGAAAATATTGCGAACGTGAGCCAAATTACTTGCAGGTGAAAATGTTTTCAATGCACTCAACTTTCTTTTTATGGATGATTAAAAGATCTAGATGAAAAAACTTATGTAGGTCAATTTTCCATCTCCTAACTTCAGGAAAATGAATTTCGCCTGAAGCCTTCCCTTCGGCCGAGGCACATTATTGAAGTCGAATGCACCTAAATTTGATTAGAAAATTACAGATGAACAAATGAAGCAAGAAAGTTTGAATGGATCACAACGAAATTTAATCGTTTTTATTTTTAATGTGCGAGATTATAGCAGTCAATTTTTATCATAAACTTACAAAGTAGGCCAGTAGATGATGCAATGCAAAATCGAGTGTGCTGTCTCGCATAACACACTGCAATACTTAACAGTAAGTATTTACAAGTAGAGTTTTAATTTCGGAAAACGGCCCCAGGTGTACACATTTTCACAGCACAACGGAACAAGGACTACTATCAGGGCCACCAAAATTCTTCGGATTCGCACGCACTCATTTCAAGATTTAATTTTGGTTTTAATATTATGTACGAGAACTGATGTACTATGAGCGTTTTAAAAATATTCAGTTCGGGAAAATAAAACTCCAACTTTTATCATTAGTTTCCAAAGAATATCAAACTTCTTTCCTTTCGCTTCGTCATCTCTTGGTCCTAAACAGAAACAGAAATTCGTATCCCATGCAAAGAGCTTTCGCTTGTCGTACCTAAACTGTTACTATGAAAGACGTAGAGGAATGCCAAATTCCTTGCAGCGTCCTTATTGTGATTAATGTTTAACAGTTGTCATGCATCGTTCAATTGTCGTTGGGCATATTCTATTCAGCATGTCGGTTAGGGTTTCATGAGGAAAAAAATGGTTGAAAATATTATATAATAAAATAAGTAGTTGATTAATAATTAGGAAATATGATGCTTTGTCCTTTGGTACAAAATATTTACCATCGTTAAACATTATCATTCCATTAAATGCTTTGCCATTCGATGAAATAATTTAACAATACTATTAAATCCTTGGTCCTGATTCAAAGTTACAGCTGATGGACTACTGTAGCAATCTAGGTGTTATTTTCTGATCTAGTTACAAATGTCAATTTGTGGTTCATGATACACAACTCCTCTTTCCTCTGGCGTCTCAAGAAATATCGCTCTGACAAGTCAAGCTGGACTTTGTGTCAATGTTTTTCCTCCATATAATTCAAATTAGCCCTGCTTTATTATTGGCATCCAATTACTCAGAATATATTCACTTCACCCTTACTTCCGGTTAGGTAGATGGTGTCCACCTTGTATTGCGAACAGCAGCAACTTTAATTGTCCCTCTTTTCTGCCGAGTTTAACACTAATTGCCATATGAAACTTGCCACTTTTAAAAACAGGAGGAGTTCCCACATGTGACATTTAATTAAACCGCGCGTCGCCGCCTTCTTGCGACAACGTTCAACCACCGTGTTTGGGTTTCAAACCTTAGGTAAGCGTCTTCGAGGCAGCCCGTCGTCGAAGTGAGGATAATCATCCCAAGCTTGGAGTCGCCAATGCCACCAGAGGACGGAAACGGTTGATCTCGAGGGCACCCGGAACTTGCCTCGATCGCAGCCGCCGGCAGTCATAGCTGGGACGACCCCGCGCCCGATAACGTGCGTTTGACCAATACGGAGAGCGGTCGCCACAGACAGCAGGCACGTAGCACAACTTCCCAAGGGTTATCCGTCGAGTGCAGCTGCCGCGGATATTGGTTCACTCAATTGCACTGTTCTGCGTACTACCGGGTCACATCACCGATTCCAGGAGTATATTCTTACAGACTGACGATGAATTTTCTTCAGCCGAAACAACCGTCGAAATCCGCGTTTTCCTTCGCACCGCCTTCATCCACTAATCCCGGATTGGCTGCCGCGGTGGGTTTGGGCCCCTCTCCCTTTCGTTTTTTGGCTTGAACACCAATTATGCAACATCCCAACGGTCCATATTTCGGGAACTGGATTACGTGTGGCTCGTCCGGTTCGTCACAATCCCGGCCGACCGACTCGCCAATTAAAGGTCACTAATGACACCTCTTGGGAATTTTTTTCCAGGATCCAAATTACAATACTATCGGTCACCACTCGCTCGTATTTATCAAGAAACAAACAGGACGTTTAGCTGAGATGAATGTGTAGTAGAGTGCTCGATGGCACCTGCCTCACTACGTAGTATTCTCCTTCTCTTAGAAATATTGCCTATGAACTTGAGTACTCAAGAATCCAGTTCCATTAGTGTTGCCTGAGAGGTCGGAAAAATTTCACACATCTTCTAGTAAGATTAGTGCAGGTCGTGAGTATTATTCATTTATTCCTTTTAATTTATATTACTCATGTAAATGAGTGATTATCACACACTCATTATTATTCATTTACGGTTATCGCTCAGAATTTCGCATCAGTTTCCTTGATATGTTGTCTGAGGATATTGTCAATCTTAATTAATATTATTCTTTAATCTTTCTTTTCTGATCCGAAATTGATCTGAATGAAAGGAACACAAGAAAAAATTATGAGTATTTTCAACCTTTGAATGAATTTAAATTTAAAATTGGATGGCTTTGGAAAGTCCATAAACGCATTTATAATCCATAAATTAACAATATATTCTGGTTAGGATTTTTCTTTCTACGGAAACACTTTTTGGCTTATATCATTGCATTCTACAACTTCTCACTTTTTCTTAGCCTTTAATTCAATGTAGAAATCCAAGAATTTGATTTATACTGCCTTGGTATAAGCAAAAATGCTCACATGTTGCCACGAGATGTTTTAGAGCTACCACGAATCTATTGTTTTTAGAATTGGGTGAGCTATGATGTTTGCTTGCACCACGCTTACTCACTCCCCAGAAATATTTTTTCTTTTAATGCTAACGGACAAAAGGTTAGCGTGAGGACAATAAAACATTCCCTTTGAAATGAGGACATTTTCCAAAGTTCTCCGAAATAATTCTAGTTTAACATAGAGGCCAGAAAATGAGAACCTCATCTACTTCCTCCTTAAACATCACTTCCCTTAATTTGGGAGAAATATTTACTTCAGTTACCAAAGAAAGCAGTGCCCACCTCATTTCAACCTTTGAGGCGATTAATGAAGAGAGCAAGTATTTTAATCATCAAATAAAAGGCAAATACCTATGTTCAAAAGTTAATAAAATAAAATTATGGGATTTTATAAAAAAATATAAAATCACATTTGATCTTAAACAAGTTTTAAAAATTGTAACGCCATATCTCCATCTGCATAATATTCTAAATAAAATCATCCAGATGATTTATTAAAACCATGCATTGAAGTATACCAGATAAATTTTCTCCCATTTCATGAATTTACAGCACAGTCACACCGTGAATAAATTCTCCGCCAAATGAATTGACACCATTGATATATCCTAGTTGTGACATTTTGTGATACATGTAGAGTTCAACAATTACTTAAACTCTTCGAATTAACTTGTTACTTTCGTTTTTCATACATTCTAATTACACAAATAGAAATACAAAGCAAAGAACGAATTTAGGTAGGACCAAAGATTTCCACATCCCATATGCTAAGTGTGTCAGGCAAGCCTCACACACTGATAAGGTAATTTCGTATTGAGTTCAAACCAGGTGTCCGTCCCCGGGAACAGGAATCAACACTCTGCATGAAATGGCAACTATCATTTGACCTTACATCTGTTTCAATCATGGGAGGTCACTTCGCTCATTGCGTATAGTCCTCAGTAACTTATATAATGTGTGGATACTTAACTGCGTCGGCGTCTTTACAAATCTCATTACTTAAGGTTTTTCTTCATACACATCATCCGTAATATTTTATGCATCAGTTTATGTTCTCAATTGGTCTTCAAATAATCGGTTCACATGTCACTCACTCCTTAAATGTAACTGAGGTACAACTAAAACCAATGAATCAAATGATAGCTGAAAACCTAACCATCCCTCCTTGTAACGCCCACTTAGGATGTTGACTTTCAATGCAGCCTTTGTGGCACGTTACTATCATCACCACACAAAAGAAGTTCCTCATTCATGGAGGAAGTAATAAAAAAAAGTAACACTAACTTTATGATTTTGCTCATATTTGAGGAAAAGCTTATATTTGCTAGCAATCAACGAGCCCCTTCAAGCTCCCTTTTCAAGCTCAGTTTCATTTTTGCCACTCCGTCCATTCTTGCAATTGAATGTTGTGTCACCCTTCTATTATATTTCAGCTTATACACCAGGATGATCCCCTGGTCTAGCGGCTACAATTTTTTCGGTAGAGTTTGGTGGAAAAAACTGTAACTGCACGTTGATCAACTTCAATTGATGAATGTGGTATGGGCGTTATCACGGAAGAGATAATTTTACAATTTTGGTTGCCCATCCGTTTGTCAAAAAGTCTCAACCAATCTTCAATAAGGGTTGGTAGAAATCATCCATACTTTCTTAGATTGTAACACAAAATTTCTATTTTTTCAGGTCAACGTCTTCAAAACATCGCCGTTTTAATGATTTCCCAATTATTAACGATTCCGTCTTCTGTCCATCTCCTCTCTCTCAACAGGACTCTGTTAAACGTTCTTCGTGAGCTTTCTGCCCTTAAATTGTTCTTCGTTGAAGACTTTGATGGCAGCGTAGTAATCCACTTTCGTCCATGTTGCATGCAATGCTGGATTTAATGCTCTTTGTCAATGGACGAAATTCTTCCTTTTCTGGCACAGCGCGGGTCCTTTTTAAAATCGCCAGCTTCGCCGCTAAGTGCTCGGAGCGAAGTGGTCTGCCACTCCCGATAATGCTAAACCCATTCATTTTAGCACTAAAATCTTAATTTACAATTTTTTCACAAGTTCTAAAACCTTTTCTTGCACCATCGTTTTGCTAATTGGAATATTATTCGCACGCGCAATTTGAAACAAATCAAGAACACCAGAATGAATGACTTCGTAGGAATTTTTTTCTTTGCACCACGGTTCTCATCATTCTGCCACTGCTTTAAAACATAGGCCCTCTCAGTTTACATGAGTTTTACTACATTTAAAACATTATATCAACTCTTTTCCTGAAAGACCTCTATTATTTTCCGTATTAACCAAATTCTCTCCTTTTAACTCAGTGACACGCTCCTAGATGCCACTCTCGTTTTGCTTTCTTGGCTTAGCCGCTGTCCCTTCTGTAACTGAGGCATAAAAGGCTCAAAATTTTAGCTACTCTCTTTTTTTGTTGGGGATTTCAAATTCATTTAAGCAACCTCAGTGCATCATGAGGCACTTTGGAAATTCCAAAGTGGCGGAGAACGCGTAGATTTTGCAAAAGAGAGGAAATATATGGGAAGGATCAAAGAGAGAAGAAAGGAAAATATAAGGCAATTGGCAAGTTGGCAAGTGGTGCTGAAAATCCTATGGGTTTCCCAATTTTTGCGTCCAAAGGGTCGAAAGAGGTTTTCTTGCGTGGCTCATGTTATTTAGCCTAGTTGTGTGCTTCTAATTCGGCGCTTTGTTAGAAAATATTTTTCCCATTTGGTCCCTCTGTAGATAGTAGATATAGCCCCTCAATAGAAGATGGGAAAAGCGAATCGCGAGGCGACCATAATTTGTGGAGGATTAGGATTTCTCGGTTGAGTCCAAGTTGCTGCCCCTTGCTCGTCTCGCTTCGACCCTCAATGCGGGATTGTGTGGTTAGCCATCTTGCCGATTACCGAGAGCTATTTAACATTTTTAGCATCTAATTTTCAGAAATGCAAACTAATATGCGCTTAACATATTCATTGGCTGGGGATACTTATCATTACCGTCGTTTAAACGTTTTTTTACGGGTAATAATAAGCGAAGGGAATCTCCAGTGACTAGCTGAAGAAACTGGAACAATAAGTCTCCTTTCTCATTCAAAAATTTCTCTTCGCCCTTCTTAACTGGTACTCCCAGGATTGTTTGCTCTTCTACTTTCTAATGGATCCCTTGAAAAGTGCGAATTCCAAGTGCAAAAAGAGTAAACACAAGACCATACCCTTTTTATACGAATATAAAAAGTCTTAATTCCCCAAGACCAGCAATTAAATTGTACGAAGTTAAGTCAGTGCCGGTGAAAAAAAATTGTATAGAAGAAGTTTGGGCCGGAGGATCCCAATCGCTTAAATGCCGAATGACATCCACCTTTTAACCATGTTTTGACCACTAGATATGGATAGGCTATTGAAATGGAACGTTGATCTTGGCCGCTAACCGGAAGAGGGGTGAAAGTTGCATAGGAAGGCAAATATCCTATTCTTATGGAAATTAAACACCCTTCCGAGTAATAAAAGGTCGTTTAAAAAGGTGGCTACTAAGAGAGGTTTACTGCATACAGGACACAAAGTATGTATGTATTTCAAAATTAAAGTTCGTTTCTTATTATTTCTTGTAATGACACAGAGAGATGTGCCAGCCGGAACATGAGAGGCCGAGTTAAATTTTACATGTGTCGTAATATCCGAGGAGGAAGGATTTCCCAGTTTGCAAGTGGAGAAAATGGAATGGCCCCCAAGTTCCGCAGAACCGTAAACAGGCTTTTGGAAGTTGCGTAAAAAGCCGCGCCTCTCGAGAACACCCCGAGACGGTGAACGTTCATCTACGAGTAGTAGAAACTTATGCTCGAGGAATTCGGTAGTGAAGAATGAGAGATTCCGTCCCACCATGTCAAAAAGCAGGATTGTCTCCTTCCCCTGCGAAAGACTTCCGCACTCTTGAGCCTTGGGAGATGAAGTAAGACCGCCGAAAACCTGGTGGGTCTGCCCTTTGGGCCACTCACGCGTTGTTTCGCAACACTCTTCCCGGAAGAATACTGCGTGTGAAAGATTCGGGCAAATGGTCCATTTCTACTCATTGCAACATGGCAGGGAGAACAAAACATTGGGTTGATCGTAGGGAAACGCAGGCGTTGAAATCTCCACTGCACATTTCCTGCTGCATACGAGTATCGGGGGATCGGAACATTCAGGTGTAATTCTCTGCGGACATCTCGCTTCGTGTCTACTATTCCTACTTCCTCACTTTTGTGATCAAAAAGGAAATCGCGTCATCACAGGTGATATTATTATTAATTAATGGTTATTGGAGTATTCTTCGCCGCTTCATGGTCAAATGTTACGGAAATAGCTGAGAAATCAAATTGTGATCTCTGTCCTGAATTTGACGTGGATTTGGTTTAATTTCTGAGAAATATTATTTACTAGCTTTACTTACTGGCGGGCAAAAATGATACTAAAATGCATTAAAGCATTCCATTTTAATTCACTTCAAAATTAGTCAAAATCAGCTCAACCTCATGCTATTGCTATTACAAGAGTCTGTGACTATTTTGCCTGTTTAGCTAATCAAACATTTTTGCTGTTGAAATGTGGGTTATTACGCTTTATGTACAATAATCAAAAGTTCTATTTTGAATTTCATTTCAAAGTTTCCTAACAGTTTCCGTTTCATTACGTGAATACAATAAAAGCTATGATGCTTCGCCGTCTGCTTCTCTGAAATATTTATTATATACCAATATTTGGCCAAAGAGATGTTGAAAACCTTAAGGGAAAGAAACCCAAAACCTGGGTACCGATTGACTCGTTTACATGTACCTCTGGATAGTTTCAACCGTTTCACTTATGACGGCGAAAAACGAATTGTTTACTCATAACTTCTCAACCCTTAACCTGAAAAGCAGCAGGTTTCAAAAATACATATTCACAAGGAAAAGAAAACTAGGAAAGAGTCTGCGCTCCTTGACTCTTTTATCTTCTCTTTTCTACTAATCATCGGGGAAAATAAAGATTAAAAAATATTAAAGGTTATTTTTATACCTGGTGAACTGCTCCCACTTCACGAAGCAATGCATTAAAACTGAAGATAGCATTAAAACAAATACCCTCTAATCGGCTGACATAATATTTGAGTTCGGACTGCAATTACACAGAATAACACCAAGAATCCCATGTCAAAATCATGTTGTCTGAATTCATAATTTTTTGCTAACATTTTATAAAGGGATGATTAGGATTTCCCTAAAAGTTCTTTAGGGCAGAAATATTTGTTAAATAAAAGACATTGCTCCGCTTACTGAAGAGTTATTGACATATGTTTGTCTGGTTATTAAAGGTCACTGTCGAAAGGACAATACGCTTTAATTGCAAGTTCATTGGTCTAAAATTGCTAAATAATCTATTTTTACAATTATTTCATCCAAATTGAAGGCATAGGCGAAAAAGTAAATGTTTAAGAAGAAATGTTTTTAAACGGTTATGAAATATGTAGGATATTGGAAACGACTCAGAATAATATAGATTTTATTTGATGAAAAATCCAAGCATTAACATATTCAATAAATTTACAATTTCCTGTTTGTGGCCGTTTTAAAGAAACGTGAATGAAGGTTGGAAATTTAACGCCTTCAGGTAAAATACCTGTTGCAATTGAAAATTGTTGATTAAGACAAAGACCCAATTTTTAAAAATAATTATAAAACTGCTGTTATTAGTGCTGTGCCCGTCTCTTATATCATATGCGGAAAAGACCCTGCCGATTACAATTGAGATAGTGGGATGTATATTATAATAGACGCGACTTAATAATATGCTACTCCTCTCCCTACTTCATGGAGATACAAAAAAACAATCTTAGAAGATTGTTTTTTGCCTTTGCCTTTGCCAAATTCAAAGAAAGAGAATATTACGGTGGAAATAAATCAAATGAAATACTTAATTATAATTAATTAATACTTCGGGGCTCAAATTTGATTACACAAGGTTGGCACGTATCATATAAAAATATGGTCACAACACAACGGTAAACTAATCTTTTAACTTGTAAGTGACACCGAAAGTCATTTATAATCTGTACGCAAAGTACGTACGCAATATGTGAATACTTAGTGTACACATTCAGGGCATAAAATAAATATATTAATTAAAGAAATAACGTCCAAAAATAAAGTATCTGTCGTTGTTAAACTTTTTAAATCCATGCGATTTTCGATTTCTCATTCTTTCGCGATAGAAGTGAGAATGAAAGAGAAATTTCTATATTGCATCAGGCATTTGAAAATAATATTAAAATAATAAGACTTTGGCCCTCTACACACTTTCACTTGCGTGGGGGAGAAAATCGCCCTGTCAGTTTAGGTTCATGGTGACCGCGACGACGTTACGGGTTCCAAAGAGACCTGGAGAGGGGGAGTCGTGAGGAACCGCAGGAAAACGGTCGAATGAAAACTAACTTGGTCAAAATTTCCTCTTCCTTCCGTGTATAATTGTATAGTCCTCCCTTACATAATACGCGGAAGAGAGACACAGCCAATTACAAATGAGGTAAAGGGATGTATTTTATATTAGGCGTGAGTTAACAGTGCAACTTCTATCCCTTCTTGTGGAGGTACAAAAAATTAATGTGAATAATTTCTCTGTCCTTGCCAAATACTGACCCAGAGAAAATCCTCATGTAATAAAGAGACTGTATAAAATGTGTTAATTCGGTAGAAAAATTATCAACTATGGGTAATATCCAGTGCAACGACAATGTTATTTCTCCATCTATGTAAGGGAAGATACAAAAATTCGGAGGATTTTCTTGGTTCAGCGCACTTAAGGTGTCCGACTGTACGTGACATTTTTTTCAACGCACTTTCAGATGGAGTAGGAGTCAGATATTACGCAAAGTTAGGGTCATACGCAAACTTAGGGAAAAAATCCAAAATTGAAGCTAACCACACACACTTGATCGAATTCAGGGTCAACCTGCAAATTATAACAACGTGTTCTATACATATATTTTATGTATATTTAAGTGTCAGCTTCAGTTACTGTTTTAAAATGTATTAAAATTCCTGGGAGAAACTAATATAAGAGGAAAGATAGAGGGACCTCTGAACGTTTTAATACCGTATTAACACTGCTTCTTGCTCATATTATTAGACACAATATTGAAATGTTGTAAAAATTTATGATCTTAAAAGCCTTGTCAAATCTTTGGCAGAAACGTCAGCAGTTCATACTTATCATAAAAATCAGTAATAAAAAATGAAGGGTTTTTTAGTACTTCCAAGAAGATTAGCGTGTAGTGATTTTTTTCAATTCCAATTTTATGTTAGGACAACAGCTTAGAAGACCAGACATTGAACTGCAACTTCACATCAGAGTTCACTCCGACAAAAACCAATATTCTGCTGTCCTTGACGGTCTAAACTTCTCTCCCCGCACACTTTAAAAAAAATCATTCCCAATGGCGGCATATCAGTAACTTAGTGAGCATAAGGTCAAGTATCAACTGGACTTCAGAACTGACGAAAAGTCTTATTACACCCATGTTCTAATCCTTATCTTTATTAACTGAACTCTCTTGAACATGTAGATTGCGGAGCTATTCCTTTCCGTAAAGTACCTACAGGTTATCCAATCCTGTTTCTACCCTTATATTTTTTAATCATTACATAGTAAAAATAACACCCAATAAGGGATTAAATCATAACATTGCAAAATGTATTCATTCACGACAATATGTTCTGTGACTGACCTAACGTTCATTCGCCATACTGAATTTCAATTCACGTAAATATGAAGCCTAAATTAGTGTAAAACTAGTCGCAAATGCAGCGTAAAATCATGATGTGAATGTCAAATCATGACCTCTGTTAATTTTTGTACTTTACTATAAATCCAGAAGTCTTTCCTAAAATTAAATATCAAGGATTAACAGAACCTTAGAAAATACGGTTTCTGAAATTATTTCTTAGTAACCAAAGTGAGAAAATCGATTTACCTGTTTTTCAAACGTAATTCCAATATCTTTAAAGATTACGTCTTACCTCACGGCTGTAGGCTTCCGGATTCTGGAGCTTTGACCTTACTCCTATCATATTTTTTCCCCTTGCTATTTGAGCAAGTAAATTAAATCGCTGAATCACGATCAGAATTCATCAGGCTGCGTTCAATAAAACCTCTTCGGAACCGAGAGATTGTGCGAAGTTGCCCACAGGACACAGGGCGATAGTCGTTTCCGTGGCCTTTGATTTTTAATGATGCTGTCCAATTTTTAAAAAGTGAAACTTTCACTCTCTTTAAGTTAGTCCAAGAGTGAGAAATCGCAGAATCTGAAAGGAGAGGTTCCCCAAAAACATCCCCTTCCTAGCCTAACATAAAAGGAATCAGAATCCTATTCGTTTGTAATTGCCCAGACAATTCTGATCCATCCATCCACCCACACTCACTACACTAAGGGTGAGAATACGTCCACTGTTCAAATTATGCACCTACTTGATTTTCACTCGAGGATCAGAGCTCATAGAGTAAGAATTCATACTCTTTAGGATCAGATCGGTCTTTTCGGATTAGTTACTATCCGGAAAATACTTGTAATGTGTGGAAAAGGTGTTGCATGATGGTGTCCGATTTTCCCCTTTGACTGAATCACGTGGTTCCATGTGTATATGGAATTAGTATAGTAGAAGACGACTGGTTTGTGACTTAACATCCCATACGTCCTTGCGACGGCTTGTGTGATAGTGTGTACATGCAGAAAGACCCTCAGCAATAATGGACAACATTTCGCTCGACAACCATCCCAGACAAAGCTCAGAATTTGACGACTTTCACGTGCCAGTCAGTCCAAAGATAACCGAGGCTCGAAATGTGCTTTTCGGCTGAGGTGCGCCACGGGATAACGTCGGACGACCTTTTGTCCTTCCTTCCTTTGCACTCTCCCGCTTCCTTCCGAGTGCGCGTGACCCCGATGGAGGAAGCAGCAAGGGCGGATAAAGAAAGTGGGTCTCAGGCCACAGCCACGATGGCCAAGGGAGTGGAGCGGGGAAGAAGAGGCGCCAGAGGGAAAATGGGATGGGTCAGCTTGTTTACCACTCCGCTCCCTTCTTCCAGCTGGAGAGAGGAGGAGATCTCTCTGGAGGACACGGCGCGGCCGTCCAGTGAAAACCAAGAGTATGTTCGGAACGCCATTTTGGAGCGAAAAAAATTAGAAACTGGGGACGGTCTGTTCCGGTCGTTCTAAATGAACGAATCCACCCGAGGAGGGGGTCGGACCGAATCCGAGGGTTGGCAAAATATCGTCCCATGGACCGAAAGGACTCAAAAGGATGAGAGGAGTGAAAAGTCCTTCCCCCCGCCTCACGCCCTTATGGCGACTTACGGGGGATCAGGTAGATGTACAAGTAGTATTTAGGAGCCAGGTATTATGTAGACGTAGAAAGGAGTGAACTGTAAAAATAATTCGGTCATCATTCGAGTCAAAGAAAAGGGTACTTTCGTTCGTAATGGTACTAATATAGTATGGTAGATTGTATTTCATACAAGCCATCGGTAAGCCAGTTAAAAATAATTCTCGAATGGGCAAAGTAATGCAGGAAAAATAATTATTTTCTTTTATTTATTAAGTAGATAGATCTATGCATATACTATATGTATTGGCCTATGTATGATTATTTTTGACGATCAACAAATTAATCGTAAAAAAATAATCTGTAATAGAGCATCATCATAAAAAAATTAAAAAATAATTATAATGTGCACCTGTACTTGTAAATTACGATGACACGAAAAAACAATGCGCGTGAACTGGATTTTTTTTAATAAGAAGAATATAGAAGAAAAAGAAGACACAGCGACCAACTAAATATTCATTATTTGAGCATAACAGTTTTCCATATTGATCGTAAAATACTTCCTGTCAGAACATGAAGAGCTTGAAATTTCTGCTTAAGACGTATTCAGTCGGAATTTTTGTTCTTATCTTCTCAGTGGAGAAAGTTATCGGATGGCTTGCGCGCTTCGAGTTACTATTTAATAAATACGATGCATTAATCTGAACTTGAGTTTACTTCGGTTGGCCGCCTTATGTACCTTCGCGAGCAGATCCTTTTAATATGAGAATCAAATCAATTTATCTCAACACGCCTTCCTCGAGGTGTTCTCAGAGCAGTTAGCTTATAGTCTGTAATTACTAAGAGATTCTTTAAAAAAAAACATGATCTCAGCAGTATACTAATTTCAGGAATGCATACTTTTTAACTGTTAATAATTTACAGCTTTTGTTCAGATGTTTTCCTCAACCGTGGACGGTTGAAAAATGTAGAAGAAGGTACATTACCGGATAGATGATGTAGAGATAAGTTAATTTGGCGAATGGCTTATTTACGACATGTTTTAGAGTACTTAGTATCGTATCAAATGGGGCTTAGTCCGTAATGTGGTAGAGTTTAATTATTGGATCTATCAAAACCTACCTTAACCAGTATATTATTTTGAAGAGTACTAGAGGAAATATTTATCGTGTTTGTTTATAAGGAGGGCATTTCAGCATTAATACTGCTGTCTTATCATTAGATAAATAGCTGTCTTCCTCGTTCTATTAATGGTGACATCGTCCATCCTGGATAAGCGTTAGAGAATAAATTGGATTTATCCAAAGTCTGAAAGCACAAAGAAGGAAGTGGAATATTGACAGGTTGCCCTTTTCGTGCTCCATACCCATACACACTCATATATTTGGGTGCACAAGTCGGATATATCCAATCACGAGTGATTGATTTCCCTCCAATATATAATCCATCATCGCAGAGAAATTTGCGAGGAAAATACGTTGGTCCGTGTGGCGAAAATCTTTGATAAAAAATTATGTATAACAGGTTAATTGGCTAACCACAAAAAAACAAGTTCCTCCAAATTAACAGTTTGTTTTTCTGCTTTACTATATTCATTCTAAATACTATCACTTTATCGGGTGTACGAAAAAAATACCTCGCCAATGAGCGATGGAAAATTATAAAACATGATTTGGCGTTCATTTTACGTGAAGAGGAAAAATTGTCTCATTAAAACTGATTTGACATTCAAAATATTTGACATGAAATTGAAATTTAGGATATTTTTCAAAACCAAACTTATCAATGTCAATATTAATGGTACACGATAATACAGGGAAAAGAAACATCTAAATAAGACTAAAACGATAAAATAAAAGTCTACTAAATAAGAAGCTTCTTTGGTTTCCGCTACGCAATGCATGTCATATCACCATAATTATCTTTTATCTGAAATCTTAAATTCGCTGCTCTTGAAATACACGTATTTGTATCTATTATTTCTTAAAGAGTTGAAAAAAATGAGGAATTAAGCCCTATTTTAAGGTCTGGTAATATTAATAATTTCTGAAAGGGTGGATAATTTTATCTTCGAGGCTACATCTACTTCAGACTTGTTTATAACATCTTTTCATAAAAAAAATCCTACTTCCTAAATTAAGAACACAGACCTGATCGTCTGCTTGATAAAAAAAGTCTCGTCATGGGAATCTTATCATGACTGGGAAACGCGCAACTCTTACATCCTTAAGATGTTTCGCGAAGAGCTCCAGCGTGCCCCATATTTTATTTTCTGACCTAAAAAACTTAACGTACCATTCATAATGGATATTAATTGTCCGATTAAGAATTTTCGATTTTTTGGTTTCTACGGGCTGAGTTTCAAAATAGCCAGTTAATCATCACCTCATGAAGTCCAGTATTACGTTTCTTCAATGTAGTGTTTAGTGGATGCAAACATCTAACAAGAAGATGCGATAATTTTTCAATTAGTAGACGTATCGCTTGATCTGAAATTATAAAAACTGCTCAATTTTTCTGGTGCTTTGTTTACAACTGCGTAGTATTAACCTGCAAGGTCCCACAGTGTTTGAAAAGTGACACTAGGACACAGCCATTGAAGGGAAAATCAGCATACAACAGAATACTTAAATTTAATTATCAATTGATCGCATATTACCTAAATTATTGATGCAAATAATAAAGTATCGTGGTACTGAAGATCTAGAAGGAGAATAGGGTATAAGGCGATGAATGATTATATTCAATCGAGTTTTTTAAATTTATAAAAATTGGTTTATCATTCGATTGTTTTAGCTCAACACCAGTGGTAATACATGTAACTTTGAGATTTCCTCCCTATCATTATATTAATGAGGCGATGATAGTATTCCAGAATTGACGAAAAAAATCTAAAATGACTAATACGTACTCACGGAATGGTTTAACAATTATCTTTTGCCAAGCCCTTGAATTAAAATAACATGTCGACTTTTTTGTCTCGCGTGTATTCATACATATATCGTCACATAAACAGGCCGACCCTTTCGATTTCAATGGTTAATATTTTTGGCGCCTGATTGTTTTAAGAAGGCAATTTAATTTGGGCTCACTTATTGGTCCTATTCATCAGATTTAGTTGTGAGTTGACGCATGACGTACCGAATCATTGATCGGAGCTCCCGGAGAGTGGCGTTGTTGGCTAAGGGCGAGCACAGTATCGGAAGCCAGCTCCGCTGACCGCCGCGCGCGCGGGGGGATATCGGATCGGCCATTCCTTCACTCTCCTCTCATGGACTTGCGTTCCCTCGGCCACGTGGAGACCAGGAATCACCTGCGGAGCTCGCTCTCGTCAGCGGGCTCTCTTCCCTTTCTTTCGAAAGCACTCGAAAAATATTGTGTGCTTTCTCTTCCGACCCCGATTCGCTCTCGCCCAACCTCATCATCCCTCCCCTTTCCCATCGGATACGACTTCCCACTCCTCGCCCAGAGGGATAAGGAGGGTAAGCACTGGGAGGAGGGACTGCTTAACAAACTTCCCCAGCACTCCCATTGTTAAATCGTTCCACACGTCACGCGCAATCCTCCCCCTCTACGCCTTCGCTGGATTGTCAACATCCCTTGCGATGAGTTGCCAAAATTCGTCAGTCACCCCAAGGAGGTGGAGGCCATAACAGTAGTACAGACGATTAATTAGAGATCAAAGAGATTAATGAATGTGGCTGAAGGGTGCGCGCAGGGTCGCGTTATATTGGTGCAGGAGGTTGTGGTGGTGGAGCATATGAATTAATTCTTAGCACCCAATCAATTTATTAACATCGGGAATCGAAACTTCATAGAATGTAGGTGATGGTACACTGGCGACTACTTAGTACCAAAGACAAAAGCTAGTCTGACTGGAGTCGTCATTCTTACGGACTCGTACAAACGAGTATGTTGAACTCGTAACGGAAATTAATGTGTCGAGTTGCAGTTTGTGGATTTTGCGATGTTATTGAAAGATTTTCGATAATTTCCAACAAAGGGCGCTACTTTCGGCTGATCAACTTATTTAGAACACCTAGACACTCTTTTAAACAACAATTCTTTTAGCGGAGTACAGGAGCGACGTTACCGACACCTGAAGGTGGAAAAGAAAAAAGTAAGGTAAAAGTGATTGGTCGATAGCAACTAACTGATACTAAAATGATATCAATAGTCTTATCTTGAAACCAAGTAAATATGCAAGTAGCCATGCATATTCGTAATAATGCTGATACTGAGTAATACCTTTGAGTTCATATTCACACTTGTATTGTCTTGCATTTTACTGCTAAGCTGATCAGGCCTCATAAGTCGCAGGCTCACGGAAGACGCATTATGGATAATAATTCGTAAAGTAACGCTTAGCACTGAATGGTTGAGGCCTTAACTTTGTAAAAATCCATTTTTAACTTAAGAAATTAAAAATTATCTTTGCTTTCTACAGAAATAAAACTTTATTTGTCGACTAGTTTCGTTTACACTGTAACATCCTCAAACTGGTTCGTAAAATTGCCACAAAACAATAGTGTATTCCAGTTCTAGATGCTCAAAGAACTGAAGTTTATATCGAACCATCTGATCTAAGTAATTAATGCAGTCTTGCAATGCCATTGAAGCCATGCGATGGAAGTAAATATTTGTGAGCATTTATTCTTCGTGTTTTTTCAATGGCTGCGCATACTGTTTTCTTCTGTGTCTGTAAATTTTGCGTGAAAACAATTGTTCCTCATTAAGGTTCGTATGATAGTCAGTTACCATTAACTTATTGTGCTTTCTCGACTATTATTGTAACTTGGGGTTTGAACTTTGAGGTTACCTAGGCGTCTGACTTAAAGTCTTACTGCACTTCTCAAGTAGGTACGTGGGACATTCAATAATTCCTTAGAAAATCCAAGAGGTGGCAATCGCAGCATCGCAAAAGAGTTGCTTTTACTACCAGACTGCTGTTAAAGTTTCAGCTAAAAACATCAAGTGGTTTCATTTTCATGGTCGATTGAAGCAACAAACTTTTGTTCATTTAGAAAAATAGAAAAAATGAATCTTGCGTTGATTAAGCACTTCTTTTAAAAAGGTTCAAGGCCGAAAGAGATCAAAGCTGGATCGGATTAAGTTCTTAGCACATCTACTCCTTTATTTGTGATTGTTTACAATTAGGTAAATAAGTTCAAACGTGGCCGTATTTCCGCAAATGTTTAGCATCGTTCGAGAAGTGGAAGTCCAGTGAAATTGATTTCCTCCGAAATGATTGAAAAAATTCACGATATGATTTTGAGGGATCCACGAATCCAAGTTCGCGAAATAGTTGAGGCCACAGGCATCTCACAAGGTAGGAGAGAGTGTTTTCAATTCTGTAGGAAAAATTGGGTGTGAAAAAAAATCTCGGTAAGATAGGTGCCGAGTTTGCTTTCAGTGGAGAACGTGAGGTTGATTCAGAGGCTGTATTGGTGCTTTTCCGTGGCAATTCGGACGAGTTTCTTCGTTGTTACACTACTGTTGACGAAACGTAGATACGCCAAATCCTACACTCTAGAAACAAAGGGACGGTCGAAACAATGGGTTTCTAAAGGCTCCGGAGAAAGCGAAGGCGGTGTAATTGGCCGACAAGGTGACGGCCACGGTTGTTTAGTATGCACGCGGAATCATCTATATCGATTACTCCCAAAAAGAAAAAAAACGATAAATTGACAGCATTATATGTAATTATTGCACTGGTTGATAGAAGAAATAATAAATGTCCTCAGTTGTCAAAGAAAACATTTCTCCTCCTCAAGACAATACACGGGTGCACACCTGATTCAGCACCGGTGGAGTTATGGAATTAAAGTTCGTATTATAACAACAGCCATCGTATTCACCAGGTTTGGCCTCCAGTGACTTTTCTATTCCCAAACTTGAAAAAATGGCTCCACGCAAAACGATTCACATCCATCAAGGAGCTCATTGCCTACACATTCTACTTTTTGGACGGCTTGAAAAAGCTGGAGGAAAGCTAGGAAATGTGTATCGAGCTTAACGGATATAATGTTGAAAAATAAGAAATATCTACCCAAAATAATTTTTTTCCTCAGGCCTTATTTAATGACCCACATAGGCATGCGATGTTTCGCATGTTATCTCCGGGACTCCAGCAGCTCCTATTTTACGTTTTCCAATAATCATAAGATGCTTCCTGTTCTTCCATTTTGCGAATCGGGGGCTTTCTCCTACACGTCCTTTGCCTCGGCAACTTATCTTGCTGAACTGGACACACAAGGGGAAATGAGAGATGGGATAAAACGCATATCACTCCAGATACAATGGAATTTTCTGCAGCGAACTATTTTCTGCCGAATTATAATCAATCTGAGGAATGTCTTTAGGATTTAATTTCAGCTGTCGTGGAGTCAACATTATCCAGAAGCCAGTTATGAGACAAATTCGTCTTAACCTTCAAAAATAAAATATAATACACCAAAATGTTTGTTTCACTAAGCGGTTACAAGAATAGACTCAAGGCTGTGGATTTCCAAAAGGATTCATGTTGCACATCAAAAAGTGGAGGTTTTGTGTCCACCCTGTCACCTTTGTGCCGGTGAAACTGTGACTTCGCACGCTTGCTTGATAATCAATAACATGTTAATTATGATGTGTCCTTAAGCTTGTTTGCCTAAGCTCCTTTTGTAAGCATAAAACAATGAACCGAATAGCCATAACTCATTAGGTATTGCATATAACACTCCAAGTTAAGAAATCGAATACTTGTGAACTTTTATTTTCCCGATGATCGGGAAAACGAATAATATGAAATTGTCGAAATTCCCAAATCTTTCCAAACACATCTGCAAATTCAAGTATAGGTGTCTCTTTTCTTAAAGGCCCTCTGAGGAAACTTCGCAAGCTTGGCCAAAAGAGAAGTAAGAGTTTGTGGGACGATTCGCTGGGGTGATGTGCGGGATTCTTGAGATAGGACGGGTTGGGCCAGAGGAAGGCTGCTTTCTCGACATCTCACAAGACTTGAAGCGCCGGGTCGTTTCAAAAGTTTCAATGCCGTCCGTAAAAAAAAAGAAAGGAGAAGGAACTCGAGCACGTCACAAATTTGTAAACACGGTGGACTTTCTCTCAAATTACGAGTTGCGAAAACAATCCTCGGTGGAAGGTGCATCGTGTAAACGTCATCGCCACCTTCTCATAGATGGCAGGGCATACATGCATTTCTGCGTACTAGTGGCACCGCCGCGCAATCCGTTCGCATTGAAACCTTGTTTGCGATGCGACCGAACGCTCCTCCACTGCAAGTAAGCAGTGGAATCATGTCCCGAATGCTTTCTAAAGAGAGGAAGAGTAGGAAAGAATTCAAAGGATCATCAATATCTTTTCCGTTACATATTACACCGGCCTTCAATTATCACGAATTCCGATGAAAAAGTGGGAAATAAGTTCTGCTGTTTTTTCGTCACTGTTTATGTCTTAACAGAAAGGTAAACACCTACCTACAGGCGATTGTGAAATTTTCGTATTGCTCTCTCTTTCGAGAACGATAGAATTATCTGTGGATACGTAAATAGCGAGACATCACCTCTCCGAAATTAAGCACTACCAAGGACTCGTTATTTCATGAATAAGATTCCTTAGGTGCTTAAAATGAAAAACACTCCCCTTCACTGGATCCCCTAAATTTAATTAACATCGCATCTTTTATACGGTGACAAGCACTTCGTGAATTTTGACTACGTCCCTGATGAAAAGTAATTAGCGTAAATTGAAAACTTTTTACTGGTGTAATTAACAAACTACAGCTAACTTTAAGGATTAATCAAACACCAAGCCTAATACTATGGTCAGTTAATTATGTTTGCATACATGCCTCAGTTACAATTTTGCATTGTGGAATGTTCATTATGAAAACCACCAAAATCCTCTCCTCGAAGATGCATGCCGTGGGGACAACACAAGCACAGTACCCGCGGTACTGCTGTTAAGATATTAACATTCAATCATTTGGTAAATGTACAATGAACGCAGTTTCGGTCGTGAATCAATGTAAACAAAAAAGGCCGAGACCGTAAACTTGATCCATCGTTAATGGTCTCGGCCTTTTTTGTTCACATTCAATCGTATAGCTGGAAAGCGAAGAGACGAAAAAGTGTGGGGAGTATTTAATGACTCTCCATTTGAGCACCCATTTGAATGTGATCATTTTCTCCTATTACCTAGGGAATAACTTATTCTGCATCGAAGTCCTCCACCTATTAGCGGGGTTGACATGCTGTTACACAGATAGCATCATATTTATAAGGTGAAGCATATGTCTTCAACTCTGACCGAACTTCATCACTCTCATCTCACTAATGCCAATGTTGCAAAATTACCAACTTAAACTGGATCTCACATGAGTTCTTAACGTTGAAAAAATACCTTATATCGGGCATAGACGGAGTAAACGGCAGAAATGATTATAAATCTTAGACGGTATTAAATGAGGAAGAATATATTCGGAGTATGACTTTGTTCAATTCAAACGGCTAATATAATAGGTGTAATCCTAAGAAGGCTTTGATAGAGCTAATTTCTAAGAGAAGCTCACTATTCACTATTTCATAATATTTTTGCTGAATCCGTCAAAAATCTACCTCGGAGCGGTAGATTAGACTTGGTAGGGTATTATCCTATCCCTAATCAGTTATAAACAAACTGTGGTAGAAATATCTATGAGGGCGATAATTTGACATGAAAAAATAATTTAATAACATCCCCATGAATAAATTTGAAAATCATGTTGCATTTTAAATTAATTGCACTAAGGTTGCAGTACACCCTGTGGTCGATAATTTACTGCCCGGGAGGCAGCATGTATTGAAATTTAGTATCGGTCAAGGGATGATAATTTTGAACTCTCTCAGAGCAGGAAATATTTACCATGGCTCCCATGCATTCCTTTAAATTCAGGGGTCAGGTATCGGTCTCATATAAACAGCATAGCTTTCGCTATCGTAGTATTTATTGATACGACCCTACAATAAGCCCCTCTTCAATTCCGCATGCGTCCTTCCTCCCTTCATTCTGTCCAACATGCCTATGCTATCTCTACCTCTTCTTCGCTTGTCAACATTTTCCCCACTATCAAAGTCGTCTACATTACTAATAAAAAACGCCCAACATCCATCTTTCCTGCCTCTTTTTGGTTTCTCCCAACAATCCCCTCTCCTCCCTCACCATGTCTAACACTTCCTCGTTTGTTTTCTATTCTCCAAAAACCTTCTCCAAACCCACATTTCAAAAACCTCCAATCTATGTTTATCATCCTGCTTTAGTGATAATGTTTCCGCACCGTACAAAACCATGCTCTACATCAAGGTTTCGACAAGCCTTTTGTTAACATCCTTACTTTAATTCCCAGTCATCAGTTCCCTCATTAGTTTGAAAGGTTCTTTCACAAGATTAATTAATTACGTATTAATTGAAAATTGCCTATTCGTGATCGCATCGTCCGTAATGGGTGACACACGTGTACAATGCCATCGTCCAGCTACGTAAATTTTTCCACTAGTTCTGATGCATGGCCGCCCATTTTCTGTTCAACTTTGATTTATTTTCATTAGCGCTCCTTGAGTGTCTCAATGAAATGATGTAATTCGATATGAATCCTACTTATAGCCGAGATTCACCAATAACTGAAAACCCTTGGCTAAGTGGCTGACTAAATTTTTACCATTCGCAAACACAAATGAGTCAATGCCCACCAAATTTCGTTGCCAACTCCAGCCAGTTCCATTATCAGCACTCAAGTTTAAAAGCAGAAGCCAATGCGGGTAACTCTATCTTATTCCGCTGCCTGTTACTGCTAGAAAAACAAAAGAGAAATATCCCCGGCCGGCGCAAGTCCTGCAACATGTTTCAGCCACTCAAGCGTATAACTGTTGGCTCGCCTTTTGACTTGATATAAGGTCCCATTTTCTTTCAATATATTTCCCTGAATCTTGTTTACCCGAAGAGCCACAGATCCAAGAAACATCTATATAATACGTATTCAGTAAGTCGCGGCGGGGATGTGTGGCGGAGGATATCAGAGTACCAGCATTTCATGTATAAATATTCACGTATACGTGGTATGTCCAATAATACGCGAACTGGTGCAATCTGGCGGCCATGACGCGGACTATAGCCCCGCACACTAGCGACGCTAGTTGCCTGAGACCCAATGCCGTCTGTACTTGGCGGATCGTTGAGCTGTGCGTATGGTGCCAGTTATGTTAGTTTCTGTTGTCCTTGGTTTTACTGTTTGTCGAAAATAATCGTCGAAAGACTAACCGAAGGATAGCTGATGAACTGAATTTAGGAAAATCAACAGTGCACACTATTTTAACCGAACATTTGGGTTTCAAAAACATGTGTGCAAAAATCGTGCCCAAGCTACATTGATAATTCGCCAGTTTCTGGCAAAAAATTCAATCATCATCCTTGAACATCCTGCTTATTTACCAGATATCGCCCCCTGCGACTCTTTCCGATTCCCAAAATACAAAAATGTGATGAGGGAACATAATTGGGAAGATATGAACATAACAAAGCAAGAAATGATGATAAAACTAAAAAGCCAAACAGCTGAGGAGCTTATAGGGTGCTTTAAACAGTGGAAAAGAAGATGGAATAAGTGCATATCAACGAATGGAGAGTACATTGAAAGGGGCTAACTCGATTTTGACGATACTTTGCAATGTAAACAAAAAATACCAGGACCGTAAACTTTACGGTCCCGGTATTTTTTGTTTACATTGATTCACGACTGTAGCTACGTTCCCTGTTTATTTAAATTATACTTTGCAGAATAAAGTTTTTAATGGCCTCATTTCGCGTATTTATAGGACAGATCTCGTACATATTTTTATATTTGCACACATACTTGCCTATCTTCATCATGCAATAATGTGTGTGTTCGAGTAAATTTTGCTCTTACAGTAGGAGTGGTTACGTGTGATTTTGTTGTATTCATATATTTGCGAGGGTAGAACGAGTATTTGAATCTGTCAGTGATGGTTTCTATATCCCATAGAAATAAAGAAAGAAAACACGGCAATTCCACATTTACACTTTATTTAGACGACCATGGTTTCACCACTGCGTGGCATCTTCAGGTGTCACCTGAAGATGCCACGCAGTGGTGAAACCATGGTCGTCTAAATAAAGTGTAAATGTGGAATTGCCGTGTTTTCTTTCTTTCTCTCTATACGACGGAGACATTCCACAAAGTAACGGCTAAAACAGTCTCTTCTATATCCCACTTGTATCATCCTGGTGGCTCAATCTGACAGTGCATAAGGGCACAATGTAGAACGAACTCTATGAATATATTTTGCGATTTCAACCTCTTCAAGGAAACGAGAATCAGGTGAGAGACAATGTATCAGTCAGGTCAAGCTAAAATGGGGAAGAAATTTACCTGTTGTTTAATTTTACGAGCTCATTGCTATTATTCAGGATATCAGACACGTTTATTTCCAGTTAGTTTTAAAAGCTAAAGATTATTTTTAATTATAAGTACTTGAAATGACTACCATATCAGCAGGGATATTTCAATACGATATAAGAAACCCATGCCGACTTGTTGATTAAGCACATCAAACATATGATAGTATAAATTAAATACACACATATTTTTCGTGTGTTTCCAAAGTAATTAATTTCAAGTACACATGTATATCATGCTCACATAAAAGGAAGATAACGGCTGGATTTATGAATCGTCTGTAATAAGTCGGCCTTTCGTCATTTCTTTTGTCATCCATTATGTCACGTTCCATATAATTTTTGGTTCTTGTCAATTGAGAAACACTTTAAATTTCCACTCTCATTTGTTGAAATACACTATCGATTTTAAATATTGCACATCATTATTAAAAGAACAATATTAACATTCACCGGCCTCTAACTTATATGTATGCCCCACATATCAATGATATTAATAGTATATTAGTCAAACCTAGGTATATACATCTCACGGGTACATAAGTTAGACGCCACTAAATGTTAAATTTGTACTTTTAATAATGATGTGTAAACATCAAAACCATACAGTATTTCAATGAATAGGCGTGGAAAATTACCAATAATGTTTCAACCAACATGAATAAATTCCACAATGTAACGGCGCCCATAGATGATTTTTGATCTTGATTTTGCCTCTTCATTGACAGACAAACTTTACGTTTCGCAACAGGACGAATCTTATTCAGTGAATCTATTAAAAGAATTAAACTCCTGAGACTAATACTCGATATTTTAAGGATACCTCGTCATGTTCTAGACTACTGATTATAATAACTAACCCATGACTTGGGAGGTTATTATATGCTTGGAATCTGAGACTCAACATTAAACACGATTCAACATCTTTATAGTGAATTCGCGATCGTTTTGCAATCGAGGCAAAACTGTTAGTGCTTTCTCTTGCTGAACCTTGCTATTTTTTTTAGCACGCAGATCTCGTACCATGCGTGAGAAAATATCAGAACATTCAATAGATGCTGAATAATTGAAAAAAACTACAATAACCGTAAACAGTGTACCTTTCAAAACAGAGTACAATTGAAATTAGTTGGCAAAAGCTACGAGTCAAAGGATGAGATAAAAGATAAATAAAAAGGGAATGAAAGGTGAATACGAATACGCGTATTTCGGCCACAAAGTATCCCTCTTCAGCGTACTGAAGGTAAATCGACACGACAACACAAGTTGAAGTGAGCCCTCACTTCGTAACTAATTTCAATTGTACCCTATTTTGAAAGGTAAACTGCTTAAGGCTATTGGAGTTTTTTCAATTATTCAATACTATTAGCCGTAAGAGCTCAATTAATTGATTATTCAATGAATGTGTTGCCTTAAAAATGAGAAAGATAATTGAAATATCACTCCATCCGCAATTGAGGTATCCATGTACGTAATTAGACGGCAGCACAGTATATAGTATAGAGGATGAACGAATCCGTTAGTTATGATCACGCGTTGTAAGATTATATATGTACTTGTCCTGATAACTAAATTTCTGTTCCATTTTCCACTAATTTTGTTGACTACTTTCCTCCAAAGTTTTCGCAATTCGATGCGCAGACGACGAATTTCTCCAAGGATAATCTGAAGGCACCCACTTCCCAGACCTCCATTAGGGAGTTGTTGAGCACTTCCGTATGAGATGAATCTAAGCTTTTTTTCTAGTACCCTGCTCTCCTTTGGGAATAAAAGACGTTTTGAAGGCCTTTCGAGAGAAATAATCCCACTTTGAGAATAGTCACATTCATTCAAGGTAATCTACATTTTAAAGGTTGGTTGTGGACAGACCTCAACGACTATCATCGTCTACGAATCGCAGAAATTACTCGTTAGCCCTACACTATTTCCTTCTTCATTTCTCCATAACTTCTACCTCCCCTCATGCTGCGTAAAAAGCCTATTCTCTTCCTTCCCCCACCTAGTATTTCCAACTTTCTACCCTCTACCACGCCCTCCAACATCCCATTACCTTTCAAAATTTCCTAAATCTACTTTCTCTGCATGTTTCTGATTTCCAACTGCAACTTCCTCTCTTCGTCCACCATATTTTATACTTCATCTTTTGTCTTTCTATATGTTGAACTCATTTAATACTAACATAACACAGAATATTTTCACCGACAATGAAACAACTGAAAAAGATCAGCCAACAGATTCCCTAATGCTCCAGATAACATCATTATGCTTCAATAAATTATCACTAATAAAGCCAGTAACATTAGTTTTCCTACTAGTTTACAGACATCGCAATTACGTGTATTTTTTTAATGTGTCCTTTAAAACATTGGAGGCACAACTCAAGCTAACTAAATGAAACTATTAGTTTACCCTGAGCAAGCAGTCGACATTTACTTATTATGACCTAAATCAGTCAACTTTGAGCAATTTATTGTTTATTTTTGCTGAAGGAACGGATTTAGAATAAACTTGCATCTTAACACTTTGTTAATTTATCTTGCGTAGTAGGTGAATGGAGTGGCATAAGGTACGAATTCTGAAAACGAGTTTTTCTTTTTTATTTGTGAATGATAATGAACTGGTTGAAATATCTTTGGATAGAAAGTTGTTCAAATATTCACCAGACGCAAAATTAATGAGCGTAATTTTTTTAAAAAACTTGAATAAAAATCAAAATATTACCGAAACAGTTAGTTATAATATTATTATAAATTAGTTTATGTTAAAAATCTTGTAGCATACAAGATGTAGAAGAAAATTTCACTTGCAATTTTCCATTTGGTTTTAAAGTTAAGTTTGAAATATCTAATAATTGACCCCGATAAAACATTGAACTTCAGCCTCATTGTCAAGCAAATGATCTTCCAATTATAGTATAAATCCATTCCAAATATACGAGAAATTATTACTCGCATTATATACCCACGTAGACACACTAGTGTCGGTATACACAGACAGACATCAATGGCCATGGTGTATTCAGGGAGAAGGGAACATCAAAATATATATTTCTACTGAAATCGTGAAGTGGATTACGTTACCTCGTATAAGCCATCCAACCCAATTTCTGTCAATAAACACAGTCTACCTATTATAAAAAGCATCCTTGCAGCATTGGAATCATTTCATTCAAAACTTCCATCGTTCCCTCAGAAGCGGGGCTTGTGAACCCACGCATCTGGCTATCGACTGTCCTCTTTTGATATTAAGCTGCTGTTTTGAAGACTCCCAATTTTGACAATTCAATTCTTTCAATTTGTTTGCATACATAGAAGGACTATTCGGTAAAATGATTATTATTATTTGGTGTTGCATAATAACCATGGAGACGAATTGAGGAAAGTTTCAACGGAATGAAGTAAATGAATTTCATTACCTATATATAACGATTGTTGATTACAATATTAAAAAACTACCTTAACCGGTGGACATCCATCAATAATTCATTCATTCAAGGTATTCTATATATTGAAGCTAAGTATAGAACCTATTTTTAATGGGTAGAATGCCTTGAATTGGCTATGGTGACTATTTACTCGTAATTATCAAGAGAACGTCTTCTTGTTTGCCCTACATTACTTCTTTGCCAACGTTATTCCTTTTAAGCCTTCACAATTCACAGCCTTCAAAAAAACTTTCAATGTTTCCTCCATCCACTTTCCCTGCCTTTTTCAGATTCCTAAAGCAACTTCCAATCCTTGACTGTCGTATTTATGACTTAAGCGTTCCTCTTCCTCAATGTCTAGCTTGTCCTACCAGCAGTAATTATGATCATAAAAATGGAAACAGATATGAATGAATAACCTGTTGCATTTCCACTCTAAGATCAGTCTCCTATACCACACGATGGAAATTGATATGATCGAAATACAAATGCTTCATCAGTAACGCTAACAATTGATTTGAGCTGTCAAAACAAAGATCAAACGCTTTGCCGAGCCCTATAGTCTGCAGCCGGCTGAGTGTACGACCTGAGACTACAAGGCCCAGTAATATGAAATAAAACAACTGATGATGGAAATCTCAAAGCTAAGATCTGGACACATTAGAACAGAACATCAACGCTTAAAATGAGACAGCAAGCTTAATAAAATAGAAGATTCACATGCCCTCATAATAAAAAACTATGTATCTACTATGCACAACTATGTGACTACTTTACTCTTTCAGGCTTCACTTCGTGGAATTGTTTGATGTCCATATTAAAGAAGTTTGTAATTTTCCACTGACTTTGTATATTTTTTATCTCTATTTCTATGTGAATGAATATATATATATATATATATATATATATATATATATATATATATATATATATATATATATATATATATAAGCCATAAACACAGTAATCAACCCGAAGGTCGGTTTAGTAGGTGATGGTAGAGCTCACCCATGTACTAAGCCCGACGGCGTGTGAATATTCACACATCAGGGTAGGGGGCCAGTTCCTTTCCCTGTGCCGGTTATGGTTTCCCAGGAAGATCTGGTACCCGAAAAGTCAACTAGCTTGGGTGGAGCTGCAGGTGCCCAGAGTGCCTTGCCCGGGAATCGAATCCGGGACCCACTGGTCAGCTCTACCCCCTGGACTACCGCGACCCACATAATATATATGCATAAAATATTTTTGTGCGCATTTATAACTACATCAAATAATTATTTCCAGTCACCATCCTACTTATGTGCCAGTTTCATAACAAAATACGAAGGTTCGCGTCACACCTAAACGTCCTTGGTCTCCTAGGAGTGGGTACTCTCACACACATTAAGAAACGCAGCAACGACAGCTTTCCTTCTGTGAGCTACCTACCTTCGAATTACGCGCAAAATCTCGAGGTGAAAATAACTTGGTTGCGCACGTGGAGACATTCTTTTTTTTTACTTCCGTGGCGCTTGCGTATGGCAGCAGGGACAAATGAGAGAATTAAAAATATTTTTGCACTTTTGATCAGGTCGATTCCGCCTTCTCCACCTCTCCTGTGTTCGTCCTTTACATGTGTTTCTATCCCTTTTCCTTTCTCTATTTCCATGTGAATGAATATTTGTTCGCTATATAGAGAGTTTTCGCGTTTGAATGAGTATTTGGCCAATGTGACTTGTCCCCTTCTTCTGACTATGCGTGTCGTGAAACGCACTGTTCCTATCCTTTATGACATTGTATGATTGCTTTCCTACTGTCCTTTCCTCTTGCGTGTCATCTATTTTCTCTATTTAGTGGGTGAAACAACTCCCTATCGCCATCTCTTGGCAAAAGAATCGGGGCACTTGGTTGAATAACAACCCCCCCCCCGCGGATTTCAGTGTAAATAATGTTTCCTCGATAGCTCAAGTGGTTAGAGCATCTGCCCGGCAAGTGGAAAGATCCAGCGTTCAAATTCCGGTGAAGGAAATATTTGTCAACTTGTGATCTGCTCGATTCCGCCTTCCCCACATCTTCTGTGTTCGTCTTTTATGTGTGTTCCTATCGCTTTTCCTTAAATATATTTTCATGTGAATGAACATATATATATATATATATATATATATATATATATATATATATATATATATATTCGCACAAGCACACATATTAATACGTTAATCACAACAAATACGGACGAATCTAAATTAATAGCCCTAGAAGGGTATTGCCAATTCAAGTATTCGATTTTATTTGCGTACTCCATTATGAACTGCATTTTTGACAAATATTTTTTGATTCTCTCCGAAATCCATTAAATTTAAATGATTTTAGTTTCATGCTCACACGTTGGCGTATTTCGAGTAATAGATCAGGTGCTGAGAAATAGATATTAAAATATATACACGTATCAGTGAAGAAACATTATTCCCTGCAGGTCATGATTTACATTACATTTTAAATACTCTTCATTCGTGATGACGCTCTGTGAAGCATAAACTCACCAACGGTTGAAAATATAAACAGAAATAATAGTTGTGGAGAGTTCTGGCAAGGTGCAAACTAATAGTAGGCGAGCATCCAAACTAGCGATAGGGTCAACCGTAAGCAATGTCGACACAAATTGTTTTCTCTTCAAGCCCAGGGTGCGTCTTATTTACTACGCCTCTGCGTTACCCAGCCAGAATAATTTCAGCCTACGACCTTTAGGGGAGTACAATCGTAGTTCATTAAAAGTCCATTGAACAACGGAAGTCAATCGAAATAGATTTGCCAACTCATGGAATCTATTTGTAACGTATTGTTAGTAGTCATTGTAAGTACATGTTAATTCAGAGACGGGATATTACGTGCATTTCAAAGGCAATGTATGGTGATGCATTCAAAACTGGGACACAAACCTTTTGAATCCAATTTCCTGGAATAAATGTACATTACTACATGCCAAACAAACCTAAGGCATATCCCGTTCGCAAAATTTGTGGAATATAATGTAATTAAATGGTAATGCATGCTTTTTTTAATTTATGGGGATTTCCATCGACCTCCTTAAAAGCGCCCGGAATTGTGTCATAACGTTTTTTGAGGCAGTTGACTTACTATTCCTCGCACTGTCTCCCTGGAAAATGACCTTTTTATTCCATTGCATATTATGAGTGAAATCTGTTCGCATAGTCATACGTATACATGTGGTAATATTCCAAATGGGACTTCGCACTCACCTTTATGACAGATGCAAAAAACAAACAGTAGATGGAATAGTAATTTTCAAATAAAACTCGGCCAAAAAACTAATATTGCTCAAATTCACGCAAAATGTTTTTGGTGAACTTAAGGACCGTTAATATCAAGATTCACGTGCACTGTGACTTTGGCAAAAATAGAGAAATCTGCCGATATGCTTTTTCCCCTTAAAGTGAATATTTACGTACTCCAAGTGCATGTCAAAAATTACTTCTCCGTTTTAACGCTGAGTTCAATTGAAAGTGAAAATTATTTTAAATGTTTTGGAATAGTTTTCATTTCTCGCTCTGAATGAAAGTTGATGTGAAGTTAAAAAATCGTCTAATACAATGCAGGCTGCTCATTGTGTCATAATGCAGGGCTTGGAAAAAAATCGTTTATCCTCTTCGACACTACGTTCTTGTGCACTAGTTTTCCAGGCTTTGAGACCTCCCACGAATTCAGGAAGATGGGTATAATTGACAGGAGTGGTTGGTTTGCGCATGTGACGTAATCCGTCTGCACATAATTCGGAAGCAAAGGACCGTCAAGGTCACTTTTTACTTTCTATTTTCAATCATATGCTTGCTCAATTCATTAGCACTCATATACATTGATTAGTCATAAGGTAAACAAGCAAGCCTCATATTACCCAGCCTGAGTGATGAGGACGGGGCAGGAAAAATCGTGCATTAAACAATTTCAGTAGCCTATAGCATATAATTTTAATTTCCGTCATTAATTTATTCTTTGCATCTAACTTTGTTTTGAAAGCAAAATAATTTAAAAGGGATCTAAGTGACGGTGTCATTCTTGAGTTTCGACACAAACCAGTGAAGATTGTCGCTCGAGACCTACACACAGATCTGTGAGATGTAACAATCTAATAAACCCATATATAGAAACGTACTGTATATATATATATATATATATATATATATATATATATATATATATATATACATACGCACAAGTATCTCACATATTTATGTTCACATTTGTGCACAAAATTATTAACACTTATATTTAGATTAATGATAGGCAACATCTTGCCACCGTCATTTCTTAAGTAACTTTCAGAAAATGTCATTGACATTGAGTAGTTCATAATGATAATTATATTTTCAACCTTCCCTTTCCCATCGACGAGCTTCCAACACCGCCGAATGAGAAATATGGCGGACTTGCTGACACCACAAACCTCAATTTATTCCTAGCAAGCATACCTACGGGAAGAGGGAACTTATCCTTGATTTAGCACATATTTTTCTTTCGCATCTAATTGGCCACGACACTTGGATCAGCGTGAGACGTCACTTCGACTCTCCTACCCTGCGAGTGTCAAACTATTTCGGACGACCTCAGACAGCGATAAATTATCCATGGTATTCCTCACAGCATTACACCCTAGTCCCAATTGATACCCACGGCATACTGATTTATGCCAGGAGGTACAATATGTCATGCTTTTTTTCAATTCGGCATCCTTTCTCCACGGGAGAAACCACCAAGGGCACTTCCGCAGTCTTAACGCACGGCATTGGGACCTGAAGAAATGAAATTCCCTCCGCTAATGACCAGCCCCTGGTCAGGAAGGCTCCGTAGCACGCTACAAGCGTGATTCATGGGTGATCAAGAGATCATTGACCGGTATCAATCACGATGAGAAGCTTTCAATGGGAAAAAACTCAAAATCAGCGTCACTCGGTAATCGTATCCTTTCCTCTGATGTGATTCGTCAGGACGAGAAGGCAAGGCGAAACGGAAAGCGGACTACAATATCTGCATACTTGTACGTGTACATTTTCCGTACTACGCAAGTACCAAATTTCGACTATACACTTCATGGGAGTAATTGAATACACCGATCTACTTACACAAATGACCGACCGGATATTACGTAACTCTGGCACATGCGTTATAACATTTAAACATCTGCAAATCGGAGATAAGCCATGAATTTTAAATTGACACCAGAGATGAGCCAGTTACAGACGACGGAATTGACCAATTATTTCGAAGATGCTCTCAAATTAGTGGGTAATTAAGTGTTCGTACGATATGATGAAGACACACATGGCCTTGAATTATTGAAGTAAGTGCTAAACTTCTTTTCTGGGAAAAGTACAATTTCTGCAATAAAGCATATAATGAGGAGACAAAAGATAGTAAAAGGACTATAAATAAGTTTTTGGAGAAAAATGATCCATAATTTGTTCCCATGCATCTCCCCAAAGCGATCAATTTTTCATTCCGCATTGGTGGTCACTGTAGGGAGTTTCCACTGTTTAAATATTGGCGATTTAAATAGCATCATTTTTAAAAGAACACTTAAAGAGTGCAGTCAATACCTGCGATAGTGGAGCTTTCGCCTCCTCAACCTCAATGTGCAAGAGTTCGTCAGCGTCACTGTACTTCCTGGCCCCACGCTTTCCAATCTTAACTGTCGCGACAAGATTATTCAAAGAAATTAGCGGATAGAAACGTTATTATTTTGCAAAACCTGGCAAGAACTAGGACGTGAGTATCTAAAGACTGTATGACTCGTAGGTTGCGCGCTGGTAAGTAAATGAAGTGATGGATCATCAATGTCGTTGAAAATGAGAACGGGAGGGAAATGGCGGAGTTGTAGACACGAGGATATTTTCTCTGTTGAGCGTCGAAAGCACCTGGGCGCCATGTTAAAATAGAACAATGGGAGGTGTCGCACTTGTGATTCGTTTTGTTTACCCATTATTAGAAAGTTTCCGCTTGTCGGCAGGGTGAGCGACGGGCCCGAATGTCCGGAAGAGAGAAAGAACCTCGACTCATACTTCTTCCCATCAACGTGAGCACATCGACTAAAGGTCTGAAAGATTTTTCACGGCTCGTGATTTCGCGACCACTTCCGCTGGCACTAAAAGGAGGGCATTGTAAGTGTTTGAATCAGAATGTGTGATAAAAATTCGCGCTTTGGTCTTGGGTAGCACTAATCTTGCTTCTCTCGAAGTAATATGTCGGTCCAGATGACTGGCGAGAATATCTATCGACCATTCTATTGATGACCAAACAATCACTGACAATTTCTGTCACCGCTACCTAGCATAATGAGACCGCTACCTAGCATAGTTCTGAGAGATCTAAACGGAAAAAATCGATATTTTCCGTTTAACTCTCCATTCCCGACCAGACTTTAAAATAAAAATACATTTTACTCAATGAAAACCTGAGTTTTGATATTAAAGTAACAATTCTGTCACATCTCGCACTCCAAATTTCTCAGACCGAGGGCTCTGAAATTTCTTTGTCCAAATTCTCAGAAAGACTCAAAATCATTCTATGATATCTTGATGGATAGTACAAAACTCCCTGGTGCCTACACCTACATCAATAGATATTTACGGAGAATAACCTTATAAATTTGAAATTTAAATGTTTGAAATTGTTACAGCTGATAAAGCATACAGCCTGTATCATTCCAAATTCTGTTTAATCATAATATTTTCTCCTGTCGTTACTTCCTTGAGGAAGGTAGCACACTAGATTGTGTGCCTACGTCCACCAGTATCAATTAGTGGCTCTGTGTGCTCCGTCCACCCAGACTGACTACTCTTTTTGTCCATTCAATATTCAACTTTTCGATGAAACAACTTTAACGGTGTTATTTTATTTTATTGGTCTCCGCACGGCACCAATTTCCAAGTTCGGAAGAGATACTCATGCAATCAGCGGTAAATAACTGACATAGTGAGTCCTATTTTGTTTCACATGAGTCAGCATTCCCTGCACGACGCTTTGAAAACAGAGATATGTCAAGCCAGAACGACTTTTTCGCAGGTTTGTAATTTGTAGCAGATAAACACTTCGATTTCGACACAAAGCATTGAACTCTCGCCCACTAGCTGACTCAGATACTCAAGAATTCAAACGAATTCATGCAGTTGCTTTTACAGCTCATTATTCATCATAGGTCACTTTCAATCCAGTGTCCTGTCCAGTAGATTACAAAGGTATTATGGGTTATGGTTATTTCTGCTTAGCTTTGGGATTAAATCACACGTGAGGATAAGTATAAAGCAACTTAATGTCTTACTCATTATTCCGTCAACGACATTAAAACATTAACTCAACTTGCTCATTATTTCTTATAAAATCACATGCTACACGTGTATACCTTCAATTGTATACCGCACGCATAGTTTATGGATTGGTTTACTTTCTCCAACCCCCAAATTAAAAAATGTCAAAAAAACATAATCAACCCGAGGGTTGGATTCTTGGCTTAGTGGATGAGGACGAGTGAGCTTGCCTCAAAACTTTCGGCGCGTGAAATTCGCACATTCATATCAGAGGAGCTTGTTCCGCTCCATTTGGTGACTAGGGATTCCCAGGAAGGATTCGGTACCCGAAAAAATGTGGTGACGCCCGGACAACCAGAAATACGAGTATCTTGCATCGTCACCCGGATTTGAACAAGAGCCCTGCGATCGGAAACCTACCCATCGGGCTGTGCAGATAGTAAACATCTGAATACATGAAAAATATATGATTTGTCATTTACGTCCACCCTTTCAGTCAAATCCATTCCGTGCGGAATTCGATCCCGTTCCAGAGGCTTAGCATTTCGTGAAAGCATAGAACAAGAGAGAAAAAATTCACTCAGCATTTGAGCGCTCTGCGGGATGGGGCCGTTCTTTTTTTTTGGGGTGCGCATCCCCCGTCAAGCGTTGAGACGTCGCGGTGACAGGACGTGTCCCAGCGGGAAACCCACGACTTCGGGGAAATTCGCGGAACTCACCTTGCACATGTTGTTACAGTTGACGTCCTCTTCTGATGTCAGCCTTTGCGCGACACTAGACAGCACGGGCTCTGTCTCGTGAAGGTCTCCTCCCTTGGAATCCAAGGAACTGGGCGCCTGAAGCCTCATCTCGCGCTCCTGTTGCACTCCCGTTGCGTACTTCTCCACCAACTCCCTTGCTGTCTCCCGCACTCGAATCCTTCGCACTTCCTTCCTCTCCCTTCTTAACTCTACCTGCAGCTCAGAGCAACAAGGGTGGTTCCTAATCATAAGAAAAGAGACAAATAGAGAAATGTCAAAACCAGGAATAGTAGTTTCCAGTCGGGTGCGACGTAATTCATTTAATCATATCAGCTGCCAACCGATTCGTTGGGAACAAGTCGCTACACCCGGACTAAACGGGAGTTAAATTCGATTTTTGACAACTTTGCTCGGCAGTAAATATATCCGTGTCAGAATATATTGTCCGCTCGTGTACAAAAGAGCGCTCTGGCTGAAAGTGATCAGAGCTAATAGCATTCCCCTCTCTCCCTTTCCTGACTTTAAAGTGAGCTCATGGTTTGTTGCCAAATATTCTCGCCATGCGCGAGGGGAATCCAAACAACTAAACAAATTGGTTCTTTGGGGGTGTAAACTGGCTTCACTTACGTTTTTATGTTCCAACCTGAGGTGCACATTAAAATAAGTTAATTTTCTGTAAAAATCACAAAATGAAAATGTAACTTTACTTAAAAAAAACATATCGTTTACTTAAAAATGTGAAAATTTTCGTTGTAAACTATTGGCGAAAATAATTTATCCAGACAATAAATTATACGTATTTCAGTGATAGTAAATGAAACTTGAAATTGGTCGTCAAGTGAGGATGGGCTAGGAATCTTGATTGGGGAAGAAGTTATGCATTTTGAAATTAAACAATGTGAGCGACTTCGACCGATATTTACGAGGTTCGCTCAAATTCTAAGATTTTATCATTCATTTCAGACGAACCACTGACAGATTGAGTCGAAACTTCTGTTTCTTCGCAGTATAATCTCACTTCAGACGTGCACATTTTTCACAGCGTGAAATCCAAATTCGAAATTTCACGGCGTAGGATTCCATGAGCGCCGTGAACGCTTCCGTTGAGGTATTTTTTACCCGTTGGAAAATTTCTGATCAAGAGCTGCCCGAATGGTTCGGCCTTCTTTGAACTGTTGCACCCGCTAACGTACATTTTTCACATCCATAACGGTATCACTGCATATCTCACACTCTATGGACAACGAATCTAGATGGTATTAAACCATGCAAGAGGAGGAAATGGATGATTAAGCACTGTCCTTTCTCACTTAAGGACGCAGTTTTAAGAATTGAAAATGCTTCTTCCTCTAGCGGCAGTCATACAAACCCTGTGCATCTCATGTTACAGCTATTTACCTCTTGTGTTTATCAAGAGTGCTGGCGTATTTGAAGCTCAACTTCATATTTCTATCTACAGCCAGCCCAGAGAAAATATTGAGACACCTTAGAACGTTGAACATACCTCGCAACGTAGTGAAATGAGATATAGCACTTGTCGTGTTTAGTCGAGAGATCGACTTAACAGTTTTCTATAGATTTGAGTTTCTTTTTAAACTTGAGTGCCGTGATATTGAAACGATAGAAGTCACCAACCGCGCAGTTTCTTTTCTACGTAAACAGACAATGGCAACGAGTGTTGATATGTGAAAATCAACATTTTACTAAAAAGTAAAAGGCATTTGCGGTATTTGCTGTGATACCAGCATGAGAAAGTTAAAAAGTCTGCTAAAGGGTGATTTGCGTTAATTTGTTAATGTTTTGCTTACTTTGTGCGGTGGTCGCGGATTGTCTAAGGAAACAATGATCCCTTGAAGCTATCCGTTCGACGAGCCATCTACTTTTTTCTATTTTCTCTGAACTTAAGATATTTCGCTAAACTATGTTTATTCCTTCGTATTAAAATTCATACCATTGCCTTCACAATAATAATAATCTTCCGAGTCTCGAGCGCATTCCACCGCGGAGCATGTCGTTATTGTGTCATGCTTTGCGTCTTGTGCTTTTAGGATTGCAGTAATTCACGAGTCGGGAAATAAATAAAGATAATATATGTAATGGTAGGTCATAATTTGACCTTATAATCTAATCTGACATTCCAAACCTTTAAACTGAATCGTTGGATGTGGACTTTTCTAAAACGTTACACAGGGTGCGACAACATAACTTCCTGTTTTAAAGGGGTTTTGCTTTATACAAAAGGAAGTTATGTTGCCCTACCCTGTACTAGCCTTCATACGATAGATTCCAATGATTTGAAACTTAAAAATATTTACCATTAACATTTGCAGATAATGAAATAATATTAAAAAAAGAGCAGAGATTCACACACTGATAAAAAATAAGAGCCAAATAGTCTTTTTTCTATGCTAGGGCAAGATAGTAAATGACCACGTCTCTACATAAATACTTGTTTTGGAAAGGCACAAAGAGCGTAAAATTGGAACGTTGAAATCCCATTAAGGTCAAATATTTTTCTGCTCCTGATATATAATAAAGGGAAATTAGTTTACATTGTATGGATAAGGAACACACCACTTATAACAAATCCTTCATAACCGTCAGAATTACAAATCATGAAAAACGGTGAAAGACACCATGGAACAAATTATATATATGGACTATGTATGCACGATATATTTGGCTATAATATACTTATACTAATTTACCACTAAAAAGGAAAAAATAATCCCTGAGCACACGAAAGCCGACCATGAATTCTTCCTTTGAATAACATGACGTGTTAAAACATCTCATAAAATCGTGGTCCAAAGTTTCGAAGGAACAACATGTTTCTTCCATTCCATTTGCATGCAATATTAATTCAAATTTTTCTTTCAACCGAGGTTGACGCATTTTAGAGATAAATCAAACGAACAAGAACAATATTTCGCCTATAACTTAGGCCGAGATAATTTCCTGCGTAATAAATACTTTTCGTCTGCTTCGCATGACCTGATATGTCGCAATTACTTCATTGTCAAGACTTACGATTATAGAAGATGTTCTGATCGGCAAAAAAGGATACGTTGTAAATTTTCAGCTTCTAAACAAATATTTCCCTCCGTATTTTTTGCCCACGATACTATAAGCAAACGAACTGAAGGACACAAACTAGCTTATCTCAATATTTTCCCACGATGCACAATGGCGCTGAATTATTGATCGAAGTTGTGACACAAAGGAAACTGTGTGTTTTTATTTTTTTGAGCTTGATCACGCAACTACCATTATAACTTCTGCTTAAGGTACGCTTTGAACTGAGCCTTACGCACATACGAGGAGAGAATCCGCAAGTGATCACATAATTTGAATGGCCGAGCTCATAATCGTTTAAAGACGCGGCTATTAGCCCGATCTGAGTGTCTTCATTCAAGAACTATGCTTTTTTAGTGAGAGAGTAACTGCTCCATATCACTCAGAACAATTAATTCCACATTATCTGACAAAGGTTCCATGTTCTACGAGAGATAATTCAATTAATTATTCATGATAATTACATGCCGACATACGATCGTATAACACAATAGGGTATTGCACCATTTGATGTTTTGAGAATGGAGCCAAGTACCAACTTGGAGTGATTTAAACAAGACAATATTTAAGAGTCAAATGCCAATTCATGTTTCTGAAATATTTATTATTCCCATTTCTCCACGGTTTCGAAACGGTTTATGATTTAAAAACGTAGTCAACCGATATTCCACAATTTTTAAAATCAAATTGAAAATGATAGGATGGTCGTTCGGTTAAAAAGGAATGCTATGTCAATTTAGTGATGCTGTCGTAACATAACAACATTCAAGCATCTAAAACCGATGCTTTCTTTCTTTTGGCCATCCCTTGTGGCGGCGGGGTAACGTCCTCGTCTGCTAATCCAAGGGTCGCGGTTCGATTCCCGCCTGTTTGTATTGTTGTCATGGTTTTTTTGTAATCTTTGTCCGATGTAAAGGCCAAAAAGTGCTGTTTTTGACCAAGAGGAATAAATAAATAAAAATACAATGGTCAAAAACCAGTCAGAAAACAACTCTATGAGTTTATGGTACACTATGTGAAGTTTATGAATAACAGAGTTTAAAAATATGCTGATGTACTTATATACTTACATGATGTATATGCCAGCGCAGAAAGGGCCTTTGAGAATTTTGTAACCTTTAAGCTCATATACGGAATATAGTATGTATACCAGTCATACGCGGTATAGAAAAGTTTAGGTACACATCTACTGAGAGACAAAATGTCCCCATCCGGCATCAGAAGAAGATCTTATTTAGGTGAAGAACTGAGTGACTGTCTTTGGTTTTACTTTTCATGAAGGCACTAAGGCTTCAATAACGCTGGTGATATTTGTACTGCACAAACGTGAACTTTGATTCTAGATAATGACTTACTTTCCTCTAATATTTTCTCGAAGGAAGAAATCCAAACAAGGAATGGAGATTTTCTAGCAGAGGTCCAAAGTCTATTTAATTTCCAGTGAAAATTCATGGAAAAAAATAAAATAAAGGCCAAAATTAGACACTTGGACGAAAAAGAAAAATGAACAAAGGAGTCAAGCGAAGGATTTTAGACTTATAATCTTAGTACGAATTTTAATTCGCGTTCATCTGTGTCCCATCCAGATTAAAACTGAATCAATCAATACACGAGTTCAAATGCAGAAGAAAGGAGAGCCAGCTGTAATAGTAAAGGCTTATCTTTAGTTACATTAACTATGGGTCGTTATCCCTGCTTGGTTACTAATCCGCGTGCCTATCTCGAACGCCAGAGAGGATTTTACGACAGTATTTTAGGACACTATTGATAGACAGAGTAGAAATAGAGAGGGAAACGTTTTTCGCCAGAGGGTTTATGAAAAACGGCGCCCTTGCTCGGAAGAAATAGAAATATATTGAAATATTTGAAGTGTTTCATCGAATTCTGTGTTACCATGACTTTGTATTCTCTCTCGGTGGCATAGGATTTTTTCTAATACTGTTTTAGGCTATAAATTCAGCAAAACAATTCAGCAAAACTGTTTTCCAAAGAACACTTCTCGTGGAGACAACTCGGCGGACGTAAACTCGCCAACCGCGCGAAGCGATACACTTTTGCACGCGCCCCCTTTATACAAGTACGCACTCCAGCCTCTTATCTATTCTCCATTTATCCACAAGGGCCTTATCTAAGCAGGCAACACTACCGATTGTCCTTCGTCACTTGATGGGAAGTTGCGAGGGTCTGGTCTGATAACCAGCGACACAAAGCGAAGAGAGAGAAGCTCTCCTCCATCCCAATATCTCGTCGAGCAAGTCGTTGTGTGATTTTCACTTACGCGAACATCGTTTTGTTATATCATCAACAAATTGCCACTTCCTCCTTACCAGAATACACAACTATTTTATTAATTTTGCGCATTCTTCAAATCGTACACGACAATTATTTATAATGTCGTAAAATTCCCTAATTATCATAGGGAATATGTACCCTCAGAGCCGTTAGGTATTGGAATATGCTTGTTATCATAATTACATAGGCTAGGGTGTATAAAGCTTGCGAATTTTTCACTTCCCCCAAACCCTCATCCAAGACATCTTCCTGCTGAAAGCGCAACTTAGGATGAGAAAGGCACACGAAAATAAGATTTTGAAATGACTTATCGATATTCTGAGTTGTAGAATCTTAGCATCAATCCAGTCGTAGAATGTACTACTCACGCCATAGCACTTGGATACAAAAATATTTTTCTCTTTAATAATTTTTAACCCTTTGAGCAATCCAAAAAACGGTGATTTTGGGATGGTTTCATGTTTTATTCTAGGCGAAACCGATCCATAGCGATTATTGTTATGGAAGCGTTTGGTCGGATATGTCTGAAATACGTTCGTGGCTGCAGGCTTCCGACGACCTCTTTTCAGGACCTTAAGGGACGCGAAGTGTAGTATTTCCGTCAAGAAAATAACGGACCCAACGAAAAGATAATTTAACATTTTCACAAAAAATATTTAAAATTTAAGAAATGGCAATCAAATAATATTTTTAATCAATTAATTTTTGCAATCAAGTATTTCATGTTTAATCAAAACATTTTCCTTAGTTTCGATGGACTAACTTTATAAGTTTACATCATTATTGAAGAACTTTTATACAATACTTATACGAGAGAACAAAAGATGTGGCGCAGGCTTGCCACGGCTGCTATTAACTTTCAAAGAGAGCCACAATGAGTAAGCAGATGAAATCTTTCCGCTTCTTTTGCTCTCTCTGGCTCTTTCCTCCGCCTCATGGCTTTTATGCTTTGGGTGCGTTAAAAGAGGCATTAAATCCGGCGACACGAGAAGAACGATTGAAGCTATTCCCGCTCCGCTGGCGATTCCGAAAAGAAAAAAAAACCACCATTGCCATGAAAGTCAATCCGCGACCGTCAAAGGCACCAGCCTGCCTGCCTGCTCTCACCGCCACGTGCGAAAAAGGTCCCGAGGCGGGGAGGCAGGAATCGAGGCTCCTTCTCCGCGGGTGCGATGACTGCGTAGACGGCAATAAGGTGAGCGAAAGTGCACTCTGCCAAACGGAGGTGCATGAAAATAGAACGAGGGGATTTGGAATGGGGGGCACGGGGGCCGGAGTCAGAGGCGAATACTCATCGGTGAAGCGGGGGTGCCAAGCCGGTGCATTGCGAGCCGTGGACGAGGCCAGGCTCATACTCAGACGGGGATAAAAAAGATAAAGGAATTCATTAACCATTTATCCTATTTAAAGCTGGTTATAAGCACTCAAATGAGAGGGGAATTTAAAACGTTGTCTTTCGTAGAGTTTCGTGGTAGTTATATTGTGAGGAGGTGGCCGACACCTGAACTAATTCGTGCCATTGGGGTCAGGTGGGTGATTTGGTATAGATAGGATTTTCAGGGAATGGAGAGGGGTGGGGAGAAATCCAGAGACGGCATTAGTCTGCTCTCAACAAAACATGCCAAGAAGACAACGTAATGTAACAGACGTTGAAGAAGACAACGTTGAACTTAACAACGTTCAGCAAAGACGCAGTGTTCCACTTAAAGTGCTCTCCACAAGGCATCCAAGTTGGGATCGGGATAATATTATTGATGGCAGTAGACCATTAAAGGTACGTTTTGAATGGACATGCATACTAACCAACATTAAATTTGTAAGTCTCACCCAACAAAAAACGTGAAACTTCGGACTACAATAAACCCTTTCCCAAAATCCACATATTTTATACATACCACCCTTAATTCCACGCGTCATGCCTGTTCTTTTCCTCCCCCGACTCGCTTGCCTATCGTCCTCCTCTCTATGACAGTCTCAAACATTCCATTGCTCAAATCAAACGCCGATTCTCAAGCCCAATTTCCAAAATCCTCTACATCCACTTTGTTTTGCTTCCTTCGGATTCCAGCCAACAAAGCTCTCTCTCCACCTCCACCATGCCTAGCACTTCCTAGTCTGTTTACCTTTCAGTAAAATTTGTATTTTTCACACCAACACTCCGAATTTGGACCCTCGGCATTCGAACTTGAACCCTCGGGGTGGGAATCCAGTACTCTAGTCCCCGCGCACAATTCCATTTTCTCTCGTGGCATGCGTATATGGCGGGGAACTAATACATTTGGTTGTGAAGAGAAATAACACAAAATTATTAGATAACAGTAATTATGCAGATTTCCGCGGCATTCTTCCAACGGCAGTCAATGATTCACTGCGTCTTCCTTTCATTGACCACTGTCCCTCCTCCTCCCTCTCCTCCTCCCACCTCCCACGGAGACGCCTTCAGGTCATTTCGTCCAGATGCCTCCAGGCTGGATGGCGAAAGTCTTGTCCATTGCATTCAATTACGAATGAATTCCGAATGATTTCGTGCAATTGAATCAGCTATTTTTTGTTTATCAGGTACTGTAGCGAAAGATATTAAAGTTAAGTATTGAAATATTTCTGTAATTTTGACATCTTTATCTAGAGATAGTGTATTCCAGATCAATATGGCATTTGGAGTACGAAGATAAACACAACCGGTAAGGGTTGATTTTAATTATGCAAAGAGCTTCTTCTAACGCTAACATAATCTAGCCACAGTCATTGGATACAAAGAGCAAGCAAATATTTTGGTTCGTTGGAAAAAAATAATTCACTCAACTCAAGAGGTAGGAATTTGGGGGAGGTGATTAATGGATGAACTATATGGCATTTGAGTTTTAACGGGGCATAACTTCTTATTCGGAAGAATGAACTGTAGAACTTAACGACCACAATTGTGCGTGGGTTCTATCAAGCTTGGTCTCATTGTGTGAGATATCTCTTAATCCTTCATAAATGATTACATTAATTGATTATGCAGGGTGCCATAAATAGATCAAGCTCTTTCGGGTCATAATCGACTGCACGTGGGAATCTTCACACACTCAACATTTGCAGAAATTACATCGACCGCTTTCCGATTTCACTCAGGGCTTGCATTCAGCAATTTAGTGCGTGAAAACGTGGATGTGGAGGTCACGTTACTGTTTCCCTCCGGATTAATCCTAATTAAACGGCACTTGGGATAACTTTAAGAAATCTCCCCTTTCGGGTAAGAAGGCACTTTGGTGAACCCAGTTTAAATTCTCTGATCGCCTTCTCGTGGTTTCGTCATAGTACTGAGGCTGATGATACTTTCCTTTTGAAACCATGGCCGCTACCTCTTTTTGCCCCTGACTATAAATAGAGGGATTCGATAAACAGAGATGTGGGAAATTTACTCCAGCGCCACACTTCCCGCTTTGCTACTTCGGGACAATGATTTCCATCCAGGAATCCCGTTATTAAAGTCTTTGCCTTCATTTCCGTATGCATTCTACACCGCGAAAGGTTACGTACGTATACGAAGAAGTTAGCGCTCAAAAAAATTATATTATTATAAATATCATCCCCCATTCATCGGTTTGGCACGAAACCTGAAAAAGATACTAATGAGCTTCCGGGTTAGCGTAGCTTCAAGGCCGAAAGCGCTGCCAAATCTCTCTCGGTAAAGCAAGCAAGAAATATCGTCATAAATCTTAGAGCCATGGGAAAGAAATATCAGTGGTGAGTACAGAAGTCGGCAATCTCAGAGATGGTATCATTTATCACGATGCGTCGCGGATAGTTCATTAGTTTCAAATGAATTTCCCGTCTCTTTTTCTTTGTCTCAACAGCATGCCTTTGAGCTAATTTGGTTCCAATATGAGCACGAATGCGACCGTATTTTGGATCAAAACAAGGGATACTAAATGTCCATTCGCAGCTTTAAAAAACTTTCTCCTTCTCGAATTATCCTCTGTCATAATCCAACCCCTAAAATATATTCATAAAATAGGTTCAACAACCGTTTCAATATTATTATATGTTGAATTATAATTCGGATTGTGATCATAATTAAAATTGAGATTTCGGAATATATCTAATTTATGACATATTTGCTAATCTGTAATACATGCGCTTTGTTACGTCGGGCTTTATAATCTCGATTTCTGAAAAAATCCAATTCCGTTATTTTACAATACATGAATGTTTTATTCTAACCTTCTTTAGGTGTAACGATCTGTCAGTCTTCCGCCCTTTAATTGATACCCTAAAACTTAAGTTCAATCAAAGGTCGGGACTTTACGGTACCATTATCATATATTGTTTACATCGGCCAATACGACCACCAAGATTACACTGACGATAAAGGATTTCTACCGTCCGTTGCCTCGCTTCAAATAAATGTGTAGTTTGGGGCGATGTACTACTTGTAGATCGTATTACCGTCAAAGTTATTTTCAAAAGATACATTTCACACTTTGCAGCAATCGAGCAACTAGTAAAAGATTCACAGCGTCGATAATCAATGGAATATTTCACTTTAAAAGAAAATTAAATGAAAATGTTGTGAATTTTCAATTCAGATTGTAATTTATTAACCACGCGTCTCAACGTGCAGAAACACATTATGTATGAATAATATTTTAAAGTAGAAAATTGCTACAACTTTATTAAAGTTATGTCTAAAATTAAAAAAAAGCGTAAAAATTCTACGACAAGCACATGGTTTTGTATTATAAGACGCTGTCTTGTACATTGAAAATTTAATGGCACACGGCTACTTACAGTATAAATATGGGTTTCAGTGAAACAGGACTAAGTCATTTTGTGATGCATCGACTGAAATGTGCAATGCAGTAGATTTGATGATAGGAGTCCATCAGGGAATACGAAACATCATATTTCGATTTTGCGATGCTTGAACGGGCTGTGAAATGATCCACTGGCAACATCAATCCTAGATATTAAATACGACGGCTTTCGACAGTTTTAAGTTCGGCATATTTTCTCTACGTTATATTTACATGGTCAGGCTTGCTTTGGAATTTGCTCAGTGGCTACGACTACGACATGACATAAATAAAAAATGGTAAAATGTGCTCAGGAATCAAATGAAGCATAATAATGAAGTATGTAATGAGAATTATCACGGAACACTTGGTAGCGTGATGCAATTTTCCTATGTAAGCTATGTGTACTTGCGCTCCGCTCCTCCCTCCCATTGACGATTATCTAGGGAGGATAAATTTCTTGGAGACGTTCCAAGCGGCGTGTCCTTGACGAGAGTTGCGGAAGTGGCATGGACGCCACAGACAGAAAGGCCGACTGTGCATTGTGGCAGTCCTCGTCCGTCTTTTACCGAACTCTCAAATTTCATTCCATACGTCTCTTTAAACTTTTAGGAATGTTATAAACAGAGGACAAAAGTGAAAATCAAATACCATCCTTCGATTTTATTTCTACTCAAATAGACGGAATATAGAAAACACAAAAGATAATGACTAAGGATTTATTTACGCTCGCTTTTGCACATAACATACCATTTAGTGCACCTACCTGTATTTTTTCTCTCTTTTACAAATGGGAAAATATAAAACGAGGTTATTAAATACGCATCTGCCTGCATACTCAGAAACTAAATGAGAAAGTAAAAAATACGAAAATACGGAAGAAAAATCAGGTAAGGAGACATTTGTGAGATAGGTACGGAATAAAGCTGGGATCCGGAATTTCAAATGCCAACGCTGTATTCTATATTAAAACTTCACTCAAGCACCACGTTTAATCAAGCTTATTAATAAATACATGAAATTTCAGCGAGACTAAGGACGGAAGATTAAAAAGAAAGGTTAGGAGGATCTTGAAGGAAAAGAGAGAAAATAAGGTAAATCTCGAAGGTAAAGAGAATACGCTCATGGTTATCTCCACGCCATTCAATTGCGTAAGAATCGACCTTACGGATTTATGCCGTCATTATCGTATTGCGAGGCAACCGGTGCTGCTCGTTCATTCTCGCGAGAGCGGTTAGCAAGCCCCGATACCCCGTTTCCAGTCACAGAGAAGTTCTTACGCCGTCAAGATGAGCCAGTTATCCTCGCACGTGTCCCGCGAAGCATTAGTCAAGTCCCTCGAGAGCCTCACCGGCAGAAAAGACGTCCAACTATTGGACTTCCAGGTGCAGAGGGCTTCCAACGCCGTCGAGGGCTTCGCCTCCTTAGTCCTCCGGGTCAAGGTCTCCTATCGCCTGCCCGGGAATGATGACACCAACTCCCACGCCTTTATCGTGAAGAGCCTGCCTCAAACCGAGTTCCAGAAAAATTTCGTGAAGACGACAGAGATCTTCTCCAGGGAGTGGCTCGTCCTCAGCCGAATCGCCCCCATGATGATGAGCATCTCTGCCGGTCGAGTGGAAGTCCCGCTGCCCACCTGCTACCACGGTATCTGTGACAGTGATGACTCCGCCTTCTACATGGACGACTTGGTGGCGCTGGGTTACCGCGCCGTCGATCGGTCTTCCCTCATGGATGGCCTTGATTATGCCCACTGCAGTATCGTGATGAAGCGCCTGGGCTGTCTTCACGCCCTGACCCTGGCGGCTGAAAGGGCACTAGATCCGGGGAGCGGAGGTTGGGGTGGGTTGTTTCCGGAGCTCACCCAGGACAAGGTGTATTACGATCCCGGCCCAGGAGATCCTCCTGCCCCCGCCCAGACCATGATCGCCAGTATGCTTGAGAACTTCAAGGAAATATGCAGCCAGATCGATGGACTACCCAAAATGGCGGTGACTTCGGGAGCGCTGGACAGAGTACTCCAAGGCGTCTATTCAACACTGTGCAGACTGAAGCAAACTCCGCCTGCCGGTCGCCATGTTCTTACTCACGGGGACTGCTGGATGAATAACATGATGTTCCGGTACAAGAAGGGAGATAAGGGAGCGACCGAACCCGCTGACGTGAAATTCTTTGACCTGCAACTGGCCAAGTGCTGCCATCCTTCCACCGACTTGCTGTACTTTATGTACCTAAGCACAAGGAGACCACTCAGGGAGCAACGCCTCAGCACTCTAATCGAAGAGTACTACGGATCTTTCACAGAAAGTCTCAAGACGCTTGAGGGAGGGTCACCGCCTTTCTCTCTGGAAGACTTCAAGGCAGATTTCATGGGGAAGTACAAGCCCTATGGTCTCATCGTTGGCGTCCTTTATTCGCCGTTGCAAATGCTGGGAGATGACTTCCTGCTTCCAAACGCCGAAGATTTGACGAACGAAAAGGTCGAACAGTTCTTCCGAGATGGTGCAACGCAGAAAATCATGAATCGTTTTCAAATTGACAGTATATATAGGTCTTACGTAGTGGAGATCGCGAGTGAATTCTTGGACATGGCGCTCCCAAATGGACTGGAATCAGTGGAATCGTCCCCATTATTAGTTACACCAGTGAACTAAAGTTTATTTCCAAATGTGTTTATTTTAATCCCATTAACATAAGAAAGCACTGTGCCACGAAAGACACGTACATTTTTAGATGATCTTACGCTATCCTGCGACTTGTTTTTTCTTTCGCATTGCTATCAGCTTTTCTAGTCTTTCAATCCTTATCAAGAATTGGGAGTTTATCACTGCTTCAGAACTGGGGTATCAAAGCAGTTTGTATACCAATAATTCTCATTCAAATGTTTCGCTCAAAAGTTCTTTCATATAATGTAATAAATTAATGAACATGATATCACTTGATATCGCAAATTTCAACATCATACAGTTTTGCGTACAAAATTTTATTCCATAATGTATACCCATGATGCTGCACCCAACAATGAGCGGTCGTCCATCGTAATGTTTTCACTCAACCACATTTGGAATCAGCCATTATTTGAAGCATGCCAGGATTAAGAGCTTTGAAATTATTATCTGTCGATTTAAAGGGAATAACTAGGGCAAGTAGCCGATTATATAAGAATAAGAGAGCAATTCCGAATTATAGTGTAGTTCATTCATCGAGCTTCATGTTCAATGTCAAAAGGAAGGTGAATTCTGTAATTGAACGAAAATTAATAAAAATGTCTACATACATTCGGGAAAATGTTGTCTATTTCTTAATTTTTTGCACCACATCCTTAAATAATGATTCGTGCATAGGCTAGACGGTCATACAATGTTCAAAGTAAGCCATTTTGAAATATTTCGCAAAACTAGAGCAAATTCACTCTCAAAAATTACTTTAAAATCTGCCATCCCGCTTATCAACTCTCATTCATCTTTTGGCCTATAACTATGATGACCTATTTATTAATGAAATTGTCCATGAACGGTGGATATTTTCCATATGACAATAGAATATATCATCCAGGGTAAATTTACCAAATTTCTCAATAAAAATATTTCAACAATGGCCATTTCACAATTTTTCTTGCGAATACTAGGATTTTCTGAATATTCCAGTAATTGAACTGAAAGGCTTCAACCTTTCATTTTACCGTTTTTCATCTGAATAAACACGTTAATACTTCAACATCTACTCTAAAAATAAGAACGTTTATGTTTTATGGTGAATTGATCAGATCCAAATAACGAAAGCTAACAATATTTGACAAATAATATTATTGTACATTTAAATCAGTATGCATTCTGCGTTGATAAATACGACACATATTAAGACAAAGCTAACAGTTTCACGCTTAACTATGTGGAACTCCTTCATGATGAGGGTAAAAAGTAAGGAAAACTTTACACTTCCACACACTTTTAATGCAATACGACCATGGTTTCGATGCTGCGTCATCATCAGCATCGAAACCATGGTCGTATTGCATTAAAAGTGGGTGGAAGTGCAAATTTTTCCTTACTTTTTACCCTCACAGATTAAGATGCTTAAAGAAATGTAAGGATTTCATAATTTTTAGCTCGGTATATTACAAATGAGTTTTTAAAATATATTATTCATTCTCCTTCAACAAAACTCATTCATTTAGAGAGTACAGTTGTGCATTTCTTAATGTGTTGTGCACTTCAAATTCTTTTAGGCAGTCTTACGCTGAAGCCAAGCTATGCGTGGGCTTTGGCGAGACAAACAATATACATGTGTAAACAACGCTAAGGTAAGAGACGAAGAAAGTTCGCAAAAATTATTATTGTTCTCAATTATATGTTTGTAAAACAATTATGAAGGAAAATGTTTACTTTTGACGAGTGTTGATCGAAAAGTGGCTCTTCTTATGCCATTAGTAACGGGAGCATGATTACGCCAAAGGACAGAAATAAGAAGAACAGGAGGTGTTTGATTGCTAACAAAGAGCAAAATAGTTGAGTCCACGCCTTTGAGGACGTCGGACTTAGAATAATATTTAATTCATAAATGAGCGATACACAAAAACTCATGGCAGTATCACTTTGCCGCTAAAAATTCGTGTCCCGAAAAATGTGGGAAAATAGTTAGTAATAGTAGTATATTAGGAGAGACGACGCACAGCTAAGATAATTTGCAGCAGTAAGGAAAGGGGTATAATTTGAAAGATTATTAATTTACAGGGAATGGGGGATATACCAGGAAATCGAATATATATATGTATATATATATATATATATATATATATATATATATATATATATATATATATATATATATATATATATATATATATATATATATAAACACACAAACACTAACACAAAAAACACTACACACATAGAAACATAAAAGAAGGACACTTACATTGGATATTTACGTTTCGACGGCACGGCCGTCGTCATCAGAATCAATCTGATGACGACGGCCGTGCCGTCGAAACGTAAATATCCAATGTAAGTGTCCTTCTTTTATGTTTCTATGTGTGTAGTGTTTTTTGTGTTAGTGTTTGTGTGTTTGTGCGTCGCCGGAGAGCGTCTTTTCCAAGTTTATACATATATATATATATATATATATATATATATATATATATATTCATCATCGTCATCATCAGGTGCCTACATATGGTTTATATATGTACACATGTATACATATATACATACACATATATGTGTGTGCGTGTTTGTATGTGCATATATGTACCATAAAAAACCATAAACACAGTAATCAACCCGAAGGTCGGTTTAGTAGGTGATGGTAGAGCTCACCCTTTTACCAAGCCCGACGGCGTGTGAATATTCACACATCAGGGTAGGGGGGCCAGTTCCTTTCCCTGTGCCGGTTATGGTTTCCCAGGAAGATCTGGTACCCGAAAAATCAACTAGCTTGGGTAGAGCTGCAGGTACCCAAAGTGCCTTGTCCGGGAATCGAACCCGGGACCCTCCGGTCAGTAGTCCAACGCGTATGTATGTACATATTTCTGTATGTACTTTCTGTCATTTTCGAAAGCAAGTTCTTCAATCACAGCTGTGTTATCTCTTCCAATTACCCATTACCGTTCAATGACATTCCCGTTTGTATAGATACTTCGTACCAATGCAATCAAAGTTGCATCGATGTAATCATATCCTTTGTTAAACAAAAATGTCCTCGAGGTAGATAAAAAGAGAATAAGTCTTTCTAAAATAATCTATGAATTACATCTAGTCAAGTCTGAAATCAGTTCGTTTCTATGGGTGCATTTCATTCCGACATTTCTCATCACTACGGTCTTCGATTGTGCTTCTCAAGGCTGTCCGGCCCCATATGCAGGCCATAACGTGGAACTGAAATAGCCGAAGCGTCACTTACGTCACAGGCTTTATGTACCAAGATGATAAAGACGATGATAACGGACAGTGTGGTGTGTGTAGGATCTTCTCGTTCTATTTTGATACTCTTCATGTCGGATAGTCACTATAAGTCCTAACGGTGGCACAGGATATCGTTGTGTGGGACATGCAGAGATGTAGGAGTGGAAATGTGAGGAAAAACATATATCGAATTTGAGGAAGTACTTTCAGTTTGAGTTACTTGAGAAGAATAACCTAGCTGAGAAATTAAGGTAGAGGAATCTGTGCCGAAGTTTTGAAAGGTTGATCAACACAGAAAGGATATTATCTCTTCTGTTAGTTGAAGTGAACCATAATCTCATGTTTTAACAGCTACTTTTAGAAGTGTAAGCGATTTGTTTTCTAATAATATTCTCCTCATTACAGTCCTTTAGAAACATTTGGGGAAAGGTTCACTCATCATAAAAATCGATTTAAAACACAGTAATCAACCCGAAGGTCGGTTTAGTAGGTGATGGTAGAGCTCACCCGTGTACCAAGCCCGACGGCGTGTGAATATTCACACATCAGGGTAGGGGGGCCAGTTCCTTTCCCTGCGCCGGTTATGGTTTCCCAGGAAGATCTGGTACCCGAAAAATCAACTAGCTTGGGTGGAGCTGTAGGTGCCCAAAGTGCCTTGCCCGGGAATCGAACCCGGGACCCTCTGTTCAGCAGTCCAACGCTCTACCCGCTAGACCACCGCGACCCGCAAAAATCGATTTATTATAATTTTTTAAAACCTACATACCTACTTCATGTGTTGGGAAATATGTTACAGCCTAATTCCAAATCACAAAAAAAGACTCCAATATAAAATTTTAGATGCCGACAATACTCACATTCTGGTAATTAATCGCTTGGGAATGGTGCGGAGGCTAACGTACAGGCTTCCTACCGCGAAGGTTCAAATCCTGGAGACAACAAATATTTTTCAGTGGTATTCCGATCCCTACTTGAGGTGCTTTGTGGAGAGCACCTTGAGTGAGTACGACGTCCGTCGGATGGGACGTTAAACTCTGGACCCCTTGACAAGAGTAGGCTAATGCCGACGCCGGGTTTCTCCCAGCCCTAATGATGCAAATGACCTTAGTTGTCGGTCACCTCCCCAACAAAACTAAAACTATGAATCGCTTTCTTCGATTTCTTGAATAAGATTGTGTAAAAAAGGTGTACATTAAAAGCTGCTTATAAAGTCAAACAAAAGTTTTAAAGGCATCTAATAAGATAGATTCCTGCAATCTCAATCAGTCCGAGGATTATGAATACCGCCACTAACCCCAGAATGGAGGTCATTAGAATACGTTGATACTGTAGTATAATTTAATCAGAGGCTGATATTGCATTTTAATTATTATTTGCTCTTAAATTGATTTGTCCTAAAAACAGGATAAGCCTATGGTAGAATGGAGGCTTATGAGATATGCGTCCGGAGAAAAATGGGAAATATGAAATGGGCGAAAAAGTGAACAAAAAAAGAAGCTCGTGGTGTGGTAGGGAAGAGAGAAGGTCCTCGGAAGAAATTCAAAGAATGTATAAGATAAGCGGAAGCAGGAGACACTGAGATAAAATGGGATGCTGAAGACGGTAATGGGGAGGAGAATTCTGGGGTAAATCTATTCGGAAGGAGGATAAGAAAAGGCAATTTGTATGGAATTAATTAGGGTAGAAAGTATGCAAAGTTAAATAAGGAGTCATTCTAATTTGTTGCATAGTGTTTAAATATACTATGTGTCGGGAACGCCAGGAATTAAAAATACAGTAGTGTGTATAAAGTAGCGGAAAATAGTGCATATAAGTTGAAAATAATTATGGAAAAACAAAAAGAGTTACAAGATAGTTTGCTGCTGGGTTAATCCATTGATAATGACATGGTCACTCAAAGCATTTTGCAGCGTCATCTCTAATCCGTTCCTTCCCCAACACCTAGAGGAAATGGAAAGCCATCCACACCTTAACAGCATTAACATTTAAGGATTTACGACTAAATGGATTCATTTTTGGGAAAAACGGATGGTAGTATTTTTTCTCTCACGCCTCAATAGAAGGACTTCACATAAAACTGCCGTCAAAATGATGAGTGTTGGTGATACCAACTGCGCTGAAATCGTGGGTTGATAATGAGGGAATGAATTCAGGAACGAAATCACAATCCTGGACCCAACAAATATTTTTCAGTCGTATCCCGATCCCTACTTGAGCTGCTTTGTGGAGAGTACTTTGAGTGAGTACGACGTCCGTCGGATGGGACGTTAAACTGCGGATCCCTTGGCGCCTTACGACAAGAGTAGGCTAATGCTGACGCCGGGTTTCTCTCCACCCTTCCTTTCCCATCCATCCCTAATGGCGCAAATGACCTCAGCTGTCGGTCGCTTACCCAAAAAAAACTATAACTGCGAAATCACAAAGCGTTAAACTTCAAGAGGACCAGTAAAATGTAATCAGGCGGAAATGGACTGTTAGTCTAAGGGGCAAGGCTTTCGCGACCCGGTCGGCCGACCGGTAGTTTCGAAGTATAATGCGCCAAGGACGATAAGAGGAAAAGAGAGAGGTGGAGGTTGCCTGGAGTTGCGCAAGTGCTGATTGCGCATTTTGAACATTCGCCGAGCTTGAACCCGCTTGACCGGAAACCGCGAGGTGGCACAAATAACTCGACTTTGTAAGACAACAATACAAAATCTAGAATTTATGCGTAAGTAGACATAAAAATGTATTGGGAAAACATATTAAGGATTGTGTACTGATTGCCTTGAAGAAAGTGGAAGAGTCATTCTTACGTCAATTCCAACTTAGCAATGTCAAACTGAATGCATGCCATTAAAAAAACTAATATTATTAACATCTCATAAAGTACGTTCGGAAGTAAACACACTCTCTAAGCATTTCCTTGCGAGTTGCTTAAAGACTAGGTGACGTATCAACGACAAAAGTAACATAGAATGGAAACTTCCGCTTCTTTCATGACATGCGTCATCAGGACTAACACGCACGAAACGAAGATCTACTAAGATTGCGGAAAGATATGTACAATTCAGAGTGCGTCACTAAAAACAGAGAGGCTTGCTTATGCATGAACTAGTTATTCGTTTAATCGATAGTTACCGCGAATATCGAGCGCACGTAGCGAATTTTTGTCGCGGAGGGCGTTTAGAGGAAAATATCGTTGCACTCATCCTTCCTCCTCGTACGATTGCTGAAACTTGTGCTTTGAAACGTCCAGCAGAAATAGTGTCTAGGACTTTGAATGCCATAACCATTTGCGTGCCCTAACCATCAAGTCCAATGATGCTCAAGCTCAATTAAAAAAGATTCATGAAATTGAAATTTACGAGTACCCACGGGTAACGGTAATGACCATAATATTCTTGAGATGACAAACTGATTGTGAGCTAAGTCAAGGTCCCTTTCTTTAAGAAGAAAGGAAGAATTTAAAAATTGAAATCGGGGAAATTAATATTCCTTCAGTTGCCTCGAGAATAGCATATGACTACAACCGATCAATAAATATTGTATATATATATATATATATATATATTGTTTAATTTAGCCTGACCCGATCGATTCCCATTTTTTAAGTTAAAACCTTGTTAATAGAGTTAAGATATTCTCTAAAATTAGAAGGAATGTTATTCACTTTAATAAGTAATATTCTATCGTGTCAGTGTAGGTCTTTTTATGTGTCTTGGTACCACATGGTACTGTACATCTAAGCTCTAACTTACATAATACTAAAAGTTCTTTCAACCTCAAATTTCATATTACACAAATGAGTCAATACATTTAGTGAAGCCAATATCTACCGTAAGTAGATTATTAAGTTAAGCGTTATCAGATTACGTAGAAACGGGCACCATTTTCTCTTTTAGCAATTCTTGAACGTAAAGTAATACTAGCGGTATGCCAAAGTCAGTCGACCGAAACCACCAAGTATTGGTAAAAGCTTAGATACATAAAAAGTATGGCGCAGACAGAGCAAGTAAAACCGATGGCTGACCACAGAAATTCTTCGACCGCTAGATATGACTATCTTCCACTGAGAATATTCATGGTGAAATAAATAAAACAGTTTCTGGCGTGACTTGGTGGAAAATCTTCATATTGAAATTGAAAACTAAACAATTTGGCTTTTCCACATAGAAAATTTTTATTCACTGCCTAGGTTTCGTTATGGTATAATATCTTCAGGTAAAAATACAAGTCAAACACAGTATGTAGGTATATAATATCTCTGGGCGGAGGGGAAGAGGAGAAAGGATTGGTTGAGGTAGGAAGAGGGGGCTAAAAGTTTATGGTTGGAGGCGGAGAAGAAGGATTGGTAATATTGATAAATTAGCAGGATGGGAGGAGGTTTTAATACAATGTTGTAAAAGGTTTGCTTGGCGTCGGATTAGTAGGCAGAGTAGTAGGGGAATGGTTATTGTGAACGGGGAGAACGGCACTGGGTAGTTAGTCAGGTGATTAAGTAGCGGGCTGGGAGGGGTTGCTAAATTATTGAAAAGGTTTGATTGGTGCCAGGTTAGTTGACAGAGGGGTGAGGGGAAAAACAATAACGGGGAACGTGAAGGGTAAAGAAAATCGTTGGTCCAGAGACATATATATTTATATACTGTGTTGACTTTTATTTTTACCTGAAGATGTTATACGATAATGAAACCTAAGTAGTAAATAAAAATTTTCTATGCGGAAAAGCCAAGTTGTTTATTTTTCAATTTCAACGTGGTGAAATAGTTTTATCACCATTTGTGTGTCATTGTGAATTAAAAATTGAAGATTTGCGATTCAGGAGTTTCCTAAGTAGGTTTAGTATGAAGTGCAATGGTGAATTGAAGTTCAATGGAGGTAATCACATCATAAAATAATGTTTTTATTCAATATCTTTTTATATGTATTCGATATAAAAGGTGTTACATCTTGACCGAGCCCATTAAACCAATCATAAAAATTTGACAATCAACACCGAATGCATTTAAATCACAGATTCAGGTGTGATGAGGTGGAACTGTTCCATAATAACAGAGACGAAGACTATTACAATTTTTCACTTAATAAAGATTGAGAAGGACTTGAAAATTATGTAGTGCATCGAAACTAGTAGGGAATAAATCTTTATTAAGAGGAAAATTGTAATAGTCTTCCTCTCTGTTATTACTGAACAAATTGTCCACGTAATGCTATGCCTTCATTCGCTAGATGCCCATTAATTCGGTAAATTCTACTACTGGATGATGTTATGCAAATAAATACTATACTGTGCATAACTCCATTACTCAAAGGGATGTGTAGCTGTTTTAATGACACTGGGACGCGATGTTTTAGCGTCGGTCGCTTTAGTTAAGTAAACGGCCGCTGAATGCTTATTGTATTTATTTTTCTTGTTTCTTTTAATCCCGCACTGCGGTGAAACACATATTCCTAGGAATGGACCAAACCAATGTGGTAGTAGTAGTCCTCTTGAGGCTGCGTCTCCTTCTATCGACCAATTTCCAGAAGATTACCCTAATTTTAGTTTCATAGCTCTGACCCAGAAACATAACATTCGTGGCGAGCCGTCCCTAAGAAATTTTACTGCATTAAGGCACCCGGCCAAAGTGTGCACATCACCCTGAAATAATATTATCAATTAATGTTATGAAAAGCATTAGTCTTCCAAGACCTCACTGATGTCGGACTCCCAAAAACTCACTGATGAACGAATGACCCAAGTTTCCGGTTGCATGTTGATGTAAACGCCTCTGTTGCGTGGGATAATTTTTCCCCTCACGAGTAGTAATTGCACCGTCTAGTTATGTCCAACAGATTGCAGTAATTAAGATTACATCTACGCAGGATGCGGCGGCTCTCAGAAAAGGAAAAGCATGGCTTGGTTCCAGGGAAATGAGGAAGCTCTCTCTGTGGCTCGTGCCTGAGGTCTTGTTCCCCAGCGCGTCAAGGGCTGACGCAGTGCACTCAGATATCAAATAAGATCTGCCATTTCAAACAAAACAAGGCTTCGGGTTTCAATATCCGAGGATTCAAAAACGTAAACACGAAAGCTGATTTTATACTTTAACTTGAATTATTACTCTAATTGTTCTTGAAAATCGCCATTACGAAAATTTAATTCACGTCAAATCTTTTACGTTTCCATCTAAAAGAGCTGTCACTAGATTCTTATTTGTTTCCATATAAGAGAGCACTTGCACTTTTTGCACTGCTCAGAATATTGGTTTGAAAACGGTGCGTTATGACTAATGGAGCTGCAGAGTAACACCAGGGAGGGTTTCAATGAATTAAGAAAGAGAATTGAAAATAAATAAACCACATATTACTCAATTGATGGTATTTGTTAAGCTCAAATGACTGGAAAGCCATAATGTAGTAAGAATTATCAAGAGCTCTACGGCCTCTAGGTTAAATTATAAGGGGGGAAAACTCCACTGGCCGTTTTTTACGGCCAGTGGAGTTTTCGTCAATCGTCAAATTTCAATTCCCACCATCTCTTTCCTGATCGAATGATGACGCGGATGAGTATTTTCGATAATAAGTTCAGTGTCTTTATTTATATATCCATCATTTACCTTTCATTAAATTTCTTATCAAAAATCTATATTTTTAGTGAAAGTCTAATTAAACAGTTCTCCATTACCAGCAGTTAGCTAATTACTCTCCCTAAAATTACTTCGAGACAGCGAATGAACATTTTCCAAGGCAGAGCGAAGCGTCAAAATTGTTTGGGAGACTGTTCTAAGGTTAGTGTAGACATGTCCAATCTTTGCCTTGATTCTGTCTCCGACTGTTATTGAATCGGGTTTCCAAATGTTCAACAAGAAATTATATAATTGCAACTATTTTAATATTATATGAAACATTCTTAATTTTATGCATGACGGTAATAAGCTCCATCTGTAGCTATGAATGCAAAAGAATGGCTTAATATAAAACGTCAAATATTACTCAGAACTGAGTATCTTCTGTGTTTTATGTAATCCACTCCAATATTTTCAAGGAAATGTCATTATCATAAAATATAATTAAAGTTACGGTCTGGATTGTTTCTAATAATCATGATATATCTACTTCGTTACGTTAAAACTTCCTCTTTATTGCCCTCTACCTTGGGAAAAATCAAACGCATGCACGTAATAGTGGAATTCGAAGAGTTACTTTTGCTGGCTGAAGGTGAGCATAGGCTGGATGGGGTGCTAGTTAGCTATCAGGGCTAGATGCATCATGAGATAGCTTGAGAAGAACAGCAATGGACAGAGGAGGAAAAATCGATTCCAGAATTAGGACTCGACAGGAATCAACGTAAATGGCTATCCGACAAAAGTTTAACCCTAGCAACTGATGATAATTTTAAAAATTTCCATATTTTTTTTAAAGACAAATTTAGTTTTATCGATTCAAACCAAACCAGACGGATAATATATGTGTTTATGTTCTAATCTAGGATGTATTTACGACGACATACGTATTATTTCGGGATAAGAGGCCTATGGGAAATTATTCTGTCTTCGAAGATTGATGCAAGTCAATACGCTAAATTATTACCGTGCACTCCTTTGTATGTAATGAGTACAGGGTGTGAAAGGTGAAATTGGTACGCAGGATCGTTATGCAGGCGATAAGAGGTAAGTTACACAATTGAAGAGTGAAGCAGACGCCGTCGGGTAGAGTATATGCAAGATTAAATATGCGTACGTCCACTGAAGTAGCGGTAAAGTTAGCAAAACATGCATTAACGTTGAGGCTATGATTCAGTAACAAAAGCTCATGGTTCTTGAAAATGAGAGGGACATCATATGTGTACGCGAATGCCTTTTCCAATACATGGTCGTTCAGGAGTATGCAATTTCCTAAGGTTGAAAACTGTTTCTCCCAAGATAAACTCTGCAGCCACACTTGATGAACTTATCAAAGGGAATTGTACAAAGAGTAGTTTTGGCATAATATAATAATCATTTACCATTATAAATAGTCCACCGTGTTACCGGACATAGTAAGAAGCTTTTTCCTAGCACTGTCGAACACTCCCGTAAACTATAAAAACTCTTTCCCTAACAGTATTCCCTTGTTAAATTCCTAATTTCCGACATGTACATCATACTGTTCGGTATGCTTATACTTATTATTCCTCCTTCTTCCCCGCTCATTCAACACCTCTCTTCTCCCCACCCTCCCAATCACTTCATTCAACATTACATTTTTCTTCGACCCAGCCCCTCCAACTTCCCGCCAACTCGTACCGTATCCATCACTCCGTTTGCCTTCCTTTCCATCAAACTTATTCATTTTATCGCCCTCCGTAACTAATCTCCCAAGCCTCCAACCTGTACTCATTCTGTTTCCTCGAAGACAACATTTCTCAAAGATACTACCCCATATTAGTCTTCAAAAATGTTTTCTTGGTCTCTATTGAAGTGTTACGGTTGCTTTATTCTTCTTTTTTTGCAAATAAATATTATTCTCAATAGCGAATCCTTCTATTACTGTCATTTTTGTGAGGTAACATAAAAAGATTTAATGTGTGGCTGTATTCACGTGTTCAACGTTCAATCACTTCGTGCGTCCCGCTTTTGATATCCAGATGTGACCAAACCGAAGACCTTAAAATATACGTGTATTTATCGTTTAAACTCCGGCATTATATGGAGCGTTCGACATCAACTGTCATCATGAGACCATAAGAGATTTTAAGTTACCGATTCCGTTCAAAAACCGCATTTCCATTGCTAAAACGGAAAATTAGAGTAAAAAGAACTGCTTGTTTCAATGCTGAGGAGCGGAAAAAACCTATCGTGGCATAAGTGAAAGTATAGTCAGTTTTTTTGTGAATAGCTTTTAAGATAAATGTTTCCAGTTTGATTGATAGACCAGCGGGTGGTAAATCACTCCTATTTTAGGTAAATACCAAGAATATATTTAACAAAGAGACGATTTAGTAAGAGATTTTCTAGGTTAAAAAGATGCAATTTCAAATAATTGAAATGCGTACAAAAAAATAAGAACAAAGAAATAATTAATATTTGCAATTCTTACACAAAGAGTGAGAAAGAGAATTAACAGGTATTTAATTACAACGATAAACATCTCACAGAAAGAAAAATATTAATTTTATCAAGAAAAGGCTCAGATAACTTAAATGAAATGCAGCTTCAGAATTTAAATATTAGCCCTTGAAAGTCACGCCCATGAAATGGTTAGTCATTCCCTCGGAGAGGACGAATGAGGTCGTGCTTAGAATCGTGAATCCAATTCGTGCAAGTGCCTGTGTGAGTGCACTGCAAAGTTCACACAATGCTGGAGTCGGACCTTTCATCGAAAAAGAAGAAGTTATTTACTTCGCGCCCTTAATGGGGTCTTGCGAACTCCGAGCTCTCTCGGGCGAACGCGTGTCATCAGGTTCGCGTATCTTTCGAGAGGTGGCGACACGTTTTACAGTGACTCGCGCAGAAAGGAACCAGCCCGCCCGCGATCCCTCGGCGGCCGTGGCGGGAAGAGTGCCTCCGATCGACGCTCCTTGCATCTGCTCTGTCATTGCGTTCCGCCGAGGTCAACCGTGCAAAAGATGATGATGGGAGTTTACGGAAATGCGGCGCCCGTCTCTTTCGTACCAATCTCAAGATCCCATTCCCCAGCTCCGATGCTTAAGGTCAATGGCCTTTCCAGGAGGAAATCACGAATGAAAGTAGAGCTAACGTATGAGTTTAAAAAAATGATCATCACACCTCAAGAGATTTAATATTGGTAATTCTTTATTTGGCTGAATAACAAATAATGTATGCACAAATAATGGGCTTTCGAACGAGACAAAAAGCAACAGAAAAACAACAGGAAATCGTTTCCTTTGCCGAGGTTACGGAGGAAATAACATAACCTCGGCAAGTAACCTCGTAACCCCTCTAACGGGGAGATTGTTTTGCGTTATTTCTTTCTGGGAAAGAATGGACGAATAATGATTGCAGCACCCTGGATATCGAATGGAATTTTTAACTGCATACTAATATCTATTGCATACCTTTCCTCCACTGTCTCCATTACCTCTACCACCCACATAATGTATTATAATTTTGACATTCCATTACAGGGCTACGAATGAACATTACATGAGAAAATGAAGTATTAGACCTGTCGATAATTTCAGGGAAAATCTAATGTGTCATAACTTCTATATTTCGCTCATAAACTATGTAATTATATGTGTACTGTCCTGTATGATGGCTACTTTAAAGTCCTGTTATTATATCGTAGGTTTTTTTATATCATTATAGGACTTCCACTTGATCTCTTTTAGGATTAGTAAAGTACTTACTTACTTTCACTTATTTACTTACGCCATCTTCATTTCCTATTTTGTTGACATTCCAGTTTTAGCTTTTGAAGACTTAAGTCGTTTGGACAGCTAACTCAAGATTCGAATTGCTGTATTTATTTTCTGCACAAATGTTTTTCATGAAAGAAATATTATCAAATTTCGTACCATCTAACCTAATAAAAAAGGCAATTACCTCGAAAGCTTCCTCAAGATGGAAAGAGAAGTAAATGACCTCAACCTCGAAGCTCATCAGGGTGCAAGTAGCATTTCGACGGGCCTTACCATTTAGTCACGCCGCGTTCCTCACGATAAGATGCTCTTGGATTCTCACTGATTGAGTTCATCTCAATTTCCTAAACATCTCTTCCCTTCCTAATCCTTTCGCTGGTCACCATCCCTTCACCTATGCATTCCCACCCCTATTATGCACCGCCCCCCTACCTACAACCACCCTGCGATTGCACTCCCACGCGATCTCCAGTCGATATGTCGAATTATATCACTGCCGTGAAATGAGAGCTGAGCCGTCAGTCGGAGGCCGGAATCATTGACCACGAAGTTATTGCAAAATCATGAAGGTACTTTTCCGCTCTCTTGATAAGTATAAAGCACTGTGAGCTCTCGAGAATGGACCAAGCTTTGAATGTTCAAATGATGTCAAACCCGTTAGAATTCATGCATTAACGACATTCACGTTATTTGAATCCGACATTAGATACTGCGGATTACCAACATTCAATAAAGTTTGCATTAATAGTGTATTCAAAATGGATAACCGGTAGGTATTTTTTTAATAATTAACAACTTCAAAATGCAAAGGAAAAAACTTGGTCACAATGCTTGAAACGCCTGACCTGACTTTAACCAGCCATCTTGTGACAACAAGTTCTCAAGTCCCTCAGAAGTGTTTACGCTGCGAGAGTTCGTGAAATAAAGTTAGCCAAAACAGTTAGCCAGTTAAGTTCAAAATTTCACTTTGGGCACATATTATGACGAAATTTCATTCCTACTAGCTTAAGTAAAGGATGGAGCTTCCCATACTGCATGACGTGATTGATTCCCAAATGCAAGAAATAGTGATCACTATAATACAATTTATATAGGAGTAACATCAGCTTATAATATATTTACAGATATAATTATTTTAACATATATAATGTTACAGCTTATATTTACAGATTAAATTACTGTGGCATTTAACAGAGAGAAGGGTTATCGTGAATCTCGGAAGAGTTGTCTTCTCACTCATGTAACAAAATGTAATCATTCAATGGCCTTCTTCAGAATGGAGGAAGAGAATGAACGCATAATAGCATTAGCAATATCTATCAGAGTTTGGTTTCCGGTGAGACGAACGGCTAAATAAAAGAAAGAACATCCTTCACAGAGTAAGAAGAGTTCCAAAAGCTGGTAAATAATTTAACCATGAATTTAAGTCTTCTCTAATGCGTTTTCTGTAATGAAATTTATTCCAGCGAATGTTCACTAAAACCACATAAGCAGGATCTTTCAGAAAAATGTTTGGTGCACAGATTGGTATTATCTTTCCTGCGCAATTTATGGGCATTTAACTCTGGCAAATGGATAACGTTGAGAAATGTTTATCTTAAGCGTGTTAATTTAAGACTGAAACGATAAACGCTTCAAAAATAAAACTCACTCTTATACAGAAAACATAATAACTATGGCATATGACCAGCAAGTAAATTAAATTCAATAGGGTAAAACAGTTATTTTTCCCGAGACATTTTAGGCAATATTTCGGAGAAATTCCAACAAGACAATGCGATGAATGTGTTTATTTGTTTTTTTTTAATATATGAGCGGCGGGCTAGTGAACTAGTATCATTCCCGTCCAATACCATTCATATATATTGGTCAAATTTACAAAAAATTAAAATTGAGGTTTGCAGCAGCACTTTCATACAAGCAAATATTATGTCAGGTTAACATTCTCTTCATTTCAAACGTTCTTTTTGCAGTCGATCTCAACGCCTGATTTAATACAATCAAATTTCGTGAAAGTCCATTAAAGGAAACGGAATAAATAGCAAATTTTCTCTAATCGATCGCTCACCAGAATTGGAGTTTTGTCACAGAAAATGTTGGAGGTTACCCCAGTTTTCCTTAGTTGGCCAATGGTGGCCGTAAAATGGCAGGAAAGTTGTCTCGTTTAAGTTACCACCTAAGTTTTTTTTGTTTTACCCAGGCTTTGCTGAACAACTCTGGGTAAATGACAGCAAAAGTTTTGAATTGTCGCTATGGCTCCATTCCATGGCTTTAGAAAACTAAGAGGAGAGTGTACCAACAAAAAAGTAAAGAATATATATTAAATGAGTTTATGCATACATATACATACACATTCAATGTTATATTGAAGTCGAAGGAGTCAGGAAAACGTGGATGTAGCATATATTGAATTGGATAGCGATATCGAAGACTGCAACACGGCAAGAATATTTTGTATATGGAGAGAAACGAGAGACCGTGTTTTGGGCGGGAGCGAAGATTAAAACGAGATGAAAAAAGAAATAAAATAGGGTCAGAGGGCACTCAAGTTGTCCATAATAGGTCAAAAATTCCACAACCATTCTTAATTCAATTTCAGAATCTGTTTAAAATATATTCATAATCGGGAAACTATCAATTATAATATTACGACTAATAACGCACCAGTAAAACAAAAAATAATTAATCATAACTACAAAAATGAGGAGAAAACTGATGGTGCGATTACTGCGTTCTTATTTTCCTCGTTATTTCAGCCAGCTGCTTTTAAAATCGACTTTATCTCGAGCTTATCTCCTATTACTAAGTTTTTAGTTACCAATGTGGGTACAGCCTTATATTTGCCGAAGTAGGCCTTTTCATGTGCGGAAAAACAGGATTGTTATTCTATAATGATTTTATCAGTCAACCAGCGACATCACCTTTTTGTTCGCCCGTGAGAGTTACAATCACAACAGAACTACCAGTGGCAACTCATCCTTAACGTGGGGCTTGTTGCTTCACTTTTAGGAGAGTAAGTTCATTTACTCAGTATGATGACAGCATTCCGGCGATCATGACTCTGACGCAAGTTTAAAGCAGCAACTGCGACTTCAAACAAATTCCTTTTTTCGTTGTACGTACACACATTTTAGTCATTTTCCAGTCATGCTTAAAAGCTCACTCAAGCAAATTAAAAAATCACTTCAAGCATTCAAGCTTAAGAGATATTCTTCACTTTTTATTTTTCCAATTGTGTAAAACTATTCCTAATTCCATCTTCATCAATTTTATTTTACTTCTCCCAATACCATTCACTTAGCGATTGAACTATTTTCATTGGTGTTAAGGGAGAAACTTTTAATCAGTTTAAAAAAATGAATGTTTCAGTGCTCTAATGGCTAAATAACAAACCTTAAATGACTGAAGAAACAAACCTTAAAAGATGACTGAAAATTTTCCAAGTAAAGCGATAATGGGACCCACCTGTTTTTATGCAATGCCTTAAATAAGAATCCTCATCATGCTTTGAAGAAACTTCTCAAATTCACACGCTAATTCTACTCGAAAGCATAGTGCTAATAAAATATGCAAACTACTACCCAATAAGACGTTTCCCTAGCACGATAATTAGAGGGAATTAATATATATAAGCCTTTCCAGCAGCCTTCTTTTTTCCTTTTAAAATATGTAAATATCCATTCTCCTTCCATTAGAAAAACACAAACACCGAAATAGTTTTTTTTTCGACTTGGAACCGGTTTGACTATCAAATGGAAAACAGCAGAGACCATCCACAGTTCATATTACTCGTTCCCCTCGATCCTCCCTCCAGACGAATCATTAAAGATAAGGTATTTTGGAGGTCAAGGTCGGCGGCAGGATAGAGGAAGACGGTTGGGACGGAGACTTCAACGCCTGAGAGCAGCTACATTGAGAAAAATCACTTCCATTTTAACACTCAGCGGTAGGAACGTTGGTAGTAGTTGGTATTTTTCAATAGAAAGGCTATCTATCGAGCGACTAATTTCTTTCGTGAAAGGGTTTAGCATAACAAAGATAATTTTTGATTAGAGAAATAAAATTATGGAACTCATTAAAAATACATAATGGAATACATAGTTTGAAAAATACTTCAAAATTTATTTGTTAAAAATATCGAAGGTGGAAAAAAATAAATTATATGTTGGATAAATTTATAAAATAAAGATTGGTAATTTAGACCGTTTAAATTGAGTCTATTCGTATCAAATTTGGTATTTCTTCTGTTTTTTATCATTGTATTGCAATTTGAAGGTCGTGGTAGTCAGTGTAGCGCCGTCATAGCTTTCAGCAATTGACCCCTGGATCCGGGGCTCACATCTAGGTGACTCTGGGTATCCTCTGCTACACACGCTAAGAACGCTCAGATAAATTCAAATTTTGGAGACCAAAGAATGCGTGGTGGCAATGGGAAAGGAAATGGTCGTCCTATGCTGATGAGCGAATTTCAAACGTCTTAACTCGAGGTCAGATCTGCCATCACCTATCTAACCAACCGTGGAGTTGATTTTTCCAGTAAATGTAATTTGTTTTACTATATTTTTATTATTATAACCTTGAAGCTTGAGTTCCACCTGGAACTCATCAATTATTACAATGGCATTTGATTAATCACCTCTTTCTTCGGTGATTGGTCAACTATTCTCAGAAGAAGGCAGCCAAAACTTTAAATAAGTAAGATTATCAATTCCTTATTTTATATTATGTTCATTCGTCTACAGAAATGTTATTAACATTTTCATAAGAATTGCACGTTTTGTAATCACTCAATTCACGTTGTACATTTAACAAAAACGAGGAACGAACACACATTTAACAAAGAAGATGATAAAACGAGTCAATTTTTGCATAGTAATGTCACGTTTTTGATAATTAAACCTCTACACCAAAACACCTTTCACTACGCATTAAAACTGAACGCACTTCCCAACAAAAACGTTTATAGTACGGGACGGCGTTTCCTAAGATACCTGACAGGTTTCAAACCTTTCACTTAGAAGACTCAACATTTCGGATTCCAAGCAGATATGATTTACACTACTATATCCTCGCTTTAACCGTGTATTCAGGCGTTAAAATGTTGTTCCTATGGTTGTGAAGACCATCATATAGCGAGCCGTAATTGAAATTCTCTTATCTTTCTCCTTGAAGTTAAACAATATGCAATTGAACGAGTTTATTCTTTAGTCAATAAAGTAGTAGAATATACGTTCTCTAAATTAAAGGAACATCATAGTGGAATAGACATAATAAAGGTAAATTAATTCAACCTAACAAAAATGAAGTTTCTTTACGATGCAATTACTCAAATTACTATTTCAAAAATGTTCATGCATTCGATGAAAACCAGTCCTCTAAATAGAAAATGGATATTTCCCATCCAATAACAACATGGTAAACTTGGCATGGGCAGAAATTCCCATATTAATTCAAAGATATGAGGTTTGAGGCATTCCTATTCCTCATATTTCTAAACAAACGTATGTAATGCACAAATAAAAGAAATCAGAAAATTTAATTCCCTCATTTTCTCTCTCATAAAATGAATTGACCGATGGAACCCCTGGTGCGAAAGATAATGAAGTTAGAAGCCAGGCACGTAGAATGAGACAATTTGCATTGTCACCAGTATGGTGGTTGACCATTCCTATTTGGTTTGATATATATTCTGATCCAATATCAATAAAGTCATATCAGAGTGATGCAGGGATTCTAGCATCCGGAAATGCATAAGAAATTGACTGTGCGAAGAAGTTGTTCAACAACACTTGGATTTAATCTTCATTAACATCCTGGGTCCAATTCCTCAGTCTGGTTTCGAATCTTGGGTTTAAGCAAAATATCCATGCTAAAAGATTTTTTATATTTCTACAGAGTTTTATTTTACGGGGTTGGTGGACTTGCGGCATCATCAGATACAAATTTTCTTAACAAACAGTGCAAAAATATATACGCTCAGGACAGAGTGGGACTGGGGAGGGGTGGAAGAGCCTGAGAGGGTTGGTGGCGATCAGGTGCTTTGAAGGGCTGATTTTTCCATTTCCAGGCTAGTTTCTCGGAAAGGAGGGGGAGGGGCGGGAATAATTGCTCGTTACAAATAGTCGGGTTGAGGCTTGCCAAGTGCCTTTTTATCTCCATTTACTCGAGAGCGTCCATTTTTAACCCTTTAGAGAGTATATGTAATATTTCTGGGAAAAAATCACTGCTGTGGTCGAATTCTAGCAGGTGCTTGGCAAAGAGGGTGTTGGTATCCTTATTTTTGTGACACCTCAGGTGTTTCTTGGCTCGTCACTTGACATTTCTCCCTGACTGACCGACAAAAAAAGTGTCGTAATTATCGCATTTCAGTTTATAAATACCTGATTTAAGAAGGCCATACTGCGTGTCTTTACCATTGACTAGAAGTTAGGATAAGGTTAGAGGTGGGTGAAAGACTGCTTTGGGTGAGATAGTTGGCAGTTGGAAATCCTATATGATATCCTACATGAGATGACATCTCCCAGAAGTGGGGTCGAGCACCCCCTAAAATCTTTAGATACTACGGACTGCGCGGAGGAAATACTATTTTTCACCATTGATTTTTGTTTTTTTCCGAAGCAATTAATCGACTAGCTTAGGGTTGTACCCATCGTTTGTAGCTATATTGGTGATTGTCCTGAGTTCGATGTTGAAGCTTTTGGGGGAATGGGGGATGTGTAGGAGGCGGTGGATCATCGAGTGGAGAGCCGCATGCTTGTGAGAAAAATGGTTGGTGGAATCATTAGGAAAAACCTTGGCGAGGATCCCCACGAAATTTTAAATGAAAGTTTGAGGAGAGAGAGAGAGCGAATAAAATATTACGACGAAATTCTTTCAAAAGCGGCCCACGTAGGAAGAGAGAGTGAAATGAAAAAATGTAGTTTTATCACATCCTCTAACTTCCTCATTGGACTCGTTTTCACTCACGAGCTACAAAAATAGCAAACTGGAGGATCGAATTTCCTCCGTCTGTTTTCCTTCTCCTCCCACATAGTAAAGAAAAGCCCATTTAAATTGAATTGACGGCGGTTCGAGAGGGAGGGACAAGGGTCGAAGAGAGCGAAATACAGAAGGCTAAGAGAGGTTTGATGGAATTAAGGATGTTACTCTTACCGAGATAACCTCTCCTTGCCCACTCCTCCACCAGACAATGACCAATCCCGGACCGATCGACTTCCTTTCAAGAGGGACGACCGGAAGGGACCAATCTCCGTTCGTGCCGGAGATCATGAGGACGCGGCGAACCAATCAAACGGCGTTCCTCGTTCCGTTCCCTCCGCGCCACGATCTCGCGTCCTCACACTTTCCAACGCGCGGCTCGTTCTGCAGAAGGTTGAGGAGATTGAACGAAGAAAGGGAATGGGAGACGGAAACGAGGACAAACCACCGTCGGATCATCCGATTTTCCCAAGGAGATGGACCGTGAAGACGACCAATAGGAACAATGAAAAGGTTCTGGACACATGAGGAATACACACGCAAAGCTCTTGGTTGGTTTGAAATAGAACCAGCTGGAAAAATGATTTTATGATAAAATTATGCCCCAGAATAAAATATGAAGTTGTATCAATCGTTCTTGAAGATCTTTTCCAGGCATTTTACAACTATGAGATTCGTAAATAACAAACAATTTGACGTCAGTCGTCATGCAAATAAACTTATCAAAGTGTTAAACTGTTGATAAGTTTCTGTCAGAGTAATGTCTGTATATTTAGAGTACTAGTACATTGTTTCCAAAGACTTAGAATGCCAACAAAATACTTAAGGCAGTATGTTCACAATTCCTTGTAAAGAATTACTCAAAAGAGAACGATTTGTTCATCGCCCGGACCTAACGATTGGAATTTTACTGCAACATTTCCTTCTAAGGCAAGCGCCTCGCTTGGAAGGCGGTGGAGTAGTAACCTCTTAAGGACACACTTCAGTGCGGTTGTACAAGCTCGCCTTAATAATTTACTGCGATCGTTCAAATACAAGGAGAGCTTAAGCCTAGGACTGAAAAGTGAATGCTTCAATACATGGAGGTCAAATTTTATGGAACCCGGATTTCATCAGCCGAGTTATTGCGAGATTTTGATAATATCCTCTGCGCCAGTTTAATTTTCTGGCTCAGTTAACCTTTATTGTGGCTTCTTTTTGCTCAAGATAAATTCATTTCCTCCTTAAATTTTCTAATAACACTGTAACTTAAATGTTTTTCTTCCAAATGATAATCTTCATAAAATGACAGGAAATCAACACAATCTAGGCGAACCTAGTTTAAACTGGGTAGATTTTACGTACCTTTCCAATGGGACATAAACTGTCGAAAGTCCTTTTTACAATAAGGAACCTCCTTAACTTTTGTTACGATTAAAATTTAAAAAAATTGAATTTAAAAGATGTACTTATCATCTGGGTAAATACATTGTTTATTTGACAATCTCAGATAGCCTACGACTTAACAATTGCAGTAAATATTGGTTTTTTGACGCAAAACACATCCAGCGCTCTAATCCACTTCGATCTCATGTTCTAGTAAATTTTTTTTTAAATGAATGGTACGTTTTGAGATTGAAATTTCTTCATTGATCACTAATTGGAGCGCATATAGTCGATTTATATTTCAAGTTAAATTGATATGCTGAGGTTTAATTAAGGATCAGGCATTTACATAATCTGTTATACATATTATTTTTCTCATGACAAAGTCAAGGTGATGGTCCATCAAAATTTGGGTTGTAGTGAAAATATATAATTTTGAAAAGCTGTCGAAAGCTACAGGCCACACAGTTGTACTAGTTTTACGAGTAGCTACAGGCCACTAGTAAAAAATCAGGAGACCTCTTTTCACTTTTGTTAGTATTTTTACTGAGGTACGTAAATTGATCTAAATGTCTAATATCAGCATTTCAAGAGGAAAGTGAACACTTAAACTTGTGAAAAACCTCATTTCTTTTCTGTGCATAACATATGTAATTTCCCGCATTTCAGATGAAAGGTGCAATAACGCCGATATATTCATGGCTTGTGATTTTTAATTGGGGTTTATTCAACTATTCCGTTTAAACTGATGGTGAATGTATTGATCTTTGCCGTTCAACTGTACCTAATTGTTAGTTACTCCCCACGTTCTGTAAACTTCGTTGCCGTTAAAATCTACAATAAACTAAGTCATACTCCATTAATTGGCGTGGAGAAGAAAATAAAATGGATAGAAAGAAAAAACAAACTATGAAGTTTTACTAGTGGTAAGAGGGGAAAAAAGACGACCGTTGGGGGAAATTTGAAGAAGACAGTAGAAGTGGATCCAGTAGATACTAAGAGGCGGTGGGATGCTGTAAACTGTGATAGAAGGTAAAGGAAGGTAGACAACGCAAAAGAATAGGCATTTTGGATTAAATTAAAGGAGATAGAAAGCACACAGAATTAAATAATGAGTTATTATAATATGTATGTATAATGGAGCAGGGGGTTTCAGGAAATTTCGTGCCATGCTAGCTCATGGCTTGAGGAATACAACAGTGGGCAGAGTAAAAATCCATCGAAAACCTACCCTAGCCCGGTAGACTACTAATATTGACACCAATTTAAAATATTTGTACCTCAAACATTAACACTTTAAGAGCAGCCATGCTGCAATCAAACCCACGAGCAAACCCGTTTCTCAAAGCTGCAAGTCAATATAGAATTTCTAGGCGTTTACTCACATAGAGTCTTCTACTTAAATCTGACATAGTACTCATCACACCAGCATTTCATGTCATTTAGAAGTTTCAATATTAAAGTTATAATTTATTTCATAGAGCTCCTTAATTTAAATGCAGACACGATGAACGGAAACCTGTCCTTTGTGTGGAATACATCACTTTAACCTAATCCATCTTTAATCAAAATAGTGTTTTTCACATTCTTCGCATCATATTTCGTTGAAACTATCAATTTCAAGACAATTTTAAAGAAACTGAAGTGATACAATTTTTCAAATCACTCGGAGGGAGATTCAATATTAAATTCCTCATAATCATCACGGGAAAATTCAAGACGAAAAATCTTGATTCCAGGAGTATTTTCAGGGATATCCTAAGAGTCCACCTTGACCCCGATCGTGGTCCTTATTTCCAACTGAAGAATTATAGGCAGTTAAAAACCTTTTTTGCCTTGTCTAAGTGGCTTGATAAAGTGGGAACATTGAGCCGTAATACAGTTTCTTCTATCACATTACGCTCCACATAGACTTTCCCGGGATGATGATTACTACAATGCAACTTCCTACTGACCCCTTCTCCTACCATTGTCATAGTACAACTAGGTAACCGTTATAGCCGTTAGCAATCGGCTTTCTATTTTGTCCTAGGTAATGAGGGAATTGTGCCTCAAGAAGATCTCTGGGTTAGTTTGATATATTGCACAAACCGTTGGAGCGTGCACCGGCACTATAGTGATCCAGAAAGAATTTTATAACGCATGGCATACAAGTGCTATTTTATTCGATATCATGCAAATAAAAGCGATTAAAACAGCATCCCAGATAACGATGTTTGTTTCAATTATTTTGGACTGATCACGAATATTTAATAAATGGAGTGGCGCTTTCACTTTCCACAACCAACCTCGGATTCCCTATAAGAAGGTTCATTCTACGTAATTGCAATCGGCTTCGTAAAATATGTGATCCTGGGAGCAAATACTTAATTCAATCATCCGGGCGGTATGTTCAAATTAACAATGAATTTCATCATTGTAAAGTATCTCTGAAGTTTTGTTATATTTTTTCTTCACAGATGGCAGTTATTAAGTAGTGTGTCTCTTATATCAAGTGAACATTCGTGAAACTGTCCCTGTTATCATGGATGGGCTGATCTGATCAAGATAGACAATCCCAAGTGATTGATTAGAATTATCAATCAATACATCTCATCAGGAAGCGTAATCAGCCGATACCAGGTCCTAAAAGGTATTCAAGATGTTATTAGTTAGAGCACATAAGAGTCGCATAAATTATTCCCGCGGCCTTTGACGAATTTACTTATAAAATGTAACCCCAAAGGAAGCTGGTTAATGAACAGGAAATTATCTACATGCACTCGTGAACGTTTCCTGCCTACGCGGCTTCAGGGAAGGTCATGATAACGAACAGCTTTTCAATAGGTCAGCTTATTCTATCCTTTTGCCTTGGAATATATAGCACGTGCATTGCTCATAACCGCATCAAAACGGATAGCAATGGCTACCCTGTTTATGACAACACGTCTTACTAGAAGAAGGTCGACCCCTCTCATTTTGATCTAATTACGTCTGCTTTTAAATATCAATTATAGCTTTGCACCTGCATGCATATACGCACCTGGTTGTCATTGAGATGGACGAAAAGATTTCTTCTTTGATTTTAACGACTGAATTACGTGTCACAATTAATAAAGCTACCATTCTTATTCCAGTTATTAAATTCATAGCACCTGCATTTCGGACTCTGCAACTTCTTTGTTTTAACTTTTATATATTTTTGTCGAACCGATTTTCAAGCTCTTTGTTCACATCTACATTGCGTGGTATAAAACTTGTGAACACTCAAATATTATTACCGTGGATAAAAAAGGAAAATCTCAATTATTATCATTTATTCCACATAACAACTGAGCCTTGATATTTTATAACGATTTCCTAAATGAAAAATGGAACGATGTAGCGTGAGCGTTCATAGAGATTGAATAAGGTCAATTAAGGTGGGAAAGGGTGATGAGCTTTCTTGAAAAACCTTATAAAATCAGCAATTTCCTTTTCGTACCAGTATTTAGTTTGGTACATGTTAGGCCCCTTAGGCCTTATCTTTAGGCCCTCTTTGAGGTCGTGAGAGACCAGGGTCACTTTCAAAAGGGACCTGTCTCCACATTCACGTGACAAGCATACCTGTATACGGTAATATACGTGTATAATGGCATAAGGAGAGGGTACAGAGAGTGTTTCGCGTCATGTTGACACTAAAGGAATGACTTCTTACCGACCGTGGACGCGGTTTTATCCCAGATACAGCAACATTGTTACGTCCCATTTAACTAATGTGTGTATTATGTATGTATTATGAATCCCCGTAGTAAGATTTTCATGTACTCGTTTACTAGTTTTTATAAAGCTGTAAATTTTACATAAACTGTATTTGACAACCCATTGAATAGTGTATAGCTTTTGTTTCAGCTTAAAATGGCTCAGCGAATCAGAAATTGCACCGTCATCGGTGAAATTCTGCTTATGGAAAGGGAATAGTATGAGGACGACACTGGATACAAGTACGTAGACTAGTCTTAACGCAAGCGCCCACGTTTGTAGGGGTGCTGATTCACTCACTGACTTTGAGAGGGTTCACCACAAAGCATAAAATTCAATGCACGACGATGCTCCCGGGACGGAATTGAGAACTTTTAGCGGTACGAGGCTAACAACCTCGACAAACATTTCAAAATTAGCCGACTCATTTTCCTGTCCACGCTTAAGAAGTTCACTCATTCCACTGAAATATGCATAATACTAACGTTACCGAAATCACATGATGCACACAAATGTTTTTTTTTAACACTGATAACTTTTTCTTGAATTAACAAGCAGGGTATGTTTCGACATTCACTCCCACATTTGCTCCATGCAAGAAAGTAATCAAAAGAGCGAGGGACTGAAAGGTCACCTTTCTCCAAGCCCAACGATAGAATAATGGTTTGATAGGTGAGCATCGGATCACTTCACGTTTGGTGTTCGGGATGTTGTGTCTGCGAAAGGGACCCGGAGGAAAGAAGTCCTCGGAGTGAGACGTTGAGTGAATACAAAGAGGAGTAGAAGACAGACCGGAACAGCTCTAAAAGTCTGAGGAAAATTGGAGATCACCCAAAATTGATACAAAGCCTTCTGGAATGAAAATATATCAAATACGCGCACCACTACATGTGTGGGCAGTTATCATTAACGCCCTATTATATTACTATTCTTAACATTAGTGGTGGGAGCCATTACAATACTTCAATCTTTGGTATCGCTGCGTGTTTAGACCCAATTTGCTACTAACAACTATTCTTATCCTTTGGACATCCAGAAATGTATATGTATTCTCACCTTAACAGGCCTTGGTAAAACCACACACTGCCCAAGAAAGAGAAAAGGAGAAAGTATTTGGATTGCTAGGAATAATCTACGGGATAATTGATCCTGGAATTCATAGTTCGTAGTATTGGCTCACTACATGCTCATCGTGGACCTAGATGTAGATATACGAGCGTACTTCACCTCAGCTACTATAGTCATTACCGTTCCAACAGCCATAATTTTTGTTGCTAGCTAGCCACTCTACGCGGTACGCTCGGTGGGGGGGTGTTGAACGTCAGAACCCCTCACCACCAAGCCTGCGCAGTGTGAACACTTTGCAAAATAGTCATGTCAGGAAAAAATTGTTGCCGATACTTTTTACACAAACGTTGAACGCGTACTTTACAGTACAAACAAACTCGAACATGACTGAAAAATATGATTATTTAATCTTACTCTTAGGTCGCCTCTGAATAATTTCCCAATATTTTATGATAATGCCGAAGTCAACTGTTTTTCAATAGCACTTAAACATCATTGCCGCTAAAAAATCGTGAGAGAAGATGTCACGTCATCAAGTCCCATTTCTGATTTTAAAATCTGTGTTATAAAGTTTGGATTTAAATCCTACTCTTCACTTATCGACCACTGAACGTTCATTTGAGAGGTTGGGGTAGATGTAACGTTGTACCTAGGCCTACGGCTCGGGAAATTCGCCCAATCGGGGAATGAAAGAGTTATTTGTTTCACCTATACCACTTGCAATGTCCCAGGAAGTTCTGGTTTCTGGAAAATGATATAGCTTGAATGGAGTTGGATGCCATACCTGAAAATTAAACCTGGATCCTCCGTTCAGTGGTCGAATGCTCGACACACTGGGCTACCAGCACCTCCTAATTCATTTAAATAATTATTAACCCCAAAATCCACCACTCAAAATTTCATGAGTCAATATAAAAAAGCAATACGCATTGTTGACTGAGAAAAAATGGATAATAATGAGACATTTTAGAAGATCGAAGAATCTTAAATCGTAGGCGGAATTCTTTCAATGATTCCTTTCCGATTTACCGTTCGCCGACAGACGAGTGTGGTTTCAAGAACAGGTGAGTATTTCCTACATATTATGAATTGTGTGCGTGTACAGAGATTACCATAACGTGGAGAACTGCTTGCATAATTCGCTACATTATGATAATTACAGGCACTGACCCTCGATCAGTCTCCGAATGGATTAATTCCTCCCCGACAGGCGCGAGGTTGCCCGAGCCTTCCTGAGATACGAGTGGGGTGCATCGCGAGTTTTCCCTTCTCGACGACAATATGGAACATGAGACTATTGAAATACGCTTACCTCTTATCAACGGGTGTGTTCCGGACACCGGAAACTTGTTGGAAAAACTAATGCGGCACATTAATAACCCTAAGGCAATGGATTCTACGACGACCAGTTTGACTATCAACTCCAACGTTGCTGCTAAATTCTCTCCTATCGCTCATCAATAAGCTTGCTACAATCCGGAATTGTAAACCTGAAAAAAGAAAGCTTCTTCGAATACGAATTAAAGTAAATAAATGAAAGTAAAAACAGAACTGGAAAATAGTTCACCGAAGTTTCCCTGCGGAACGAGAGGAAAACTCTATATTTTGAAAGTAGTGATCGAACATATTTCGATAACATTACTCGTAAACAAATAAATGAACCCAAAACTAAAAACATTTAATGAAATATGTGAATTGCATATCTCACACAGGAAATGAAACAAAAGAAGTTGAAAAAAATAAATAAGCTCGAGTAAGAGAAAAAAAGTTAAATCCTGGACTGATTTAGTTTCCACTTGGGCGGTTCCTCCACGATGGAAGAAGTGAGAATATAGTAGTTCACGTTCGCATTGACAGACCTAGATTCCCGACAAAGATATTACGCTCTGCATAGCGGAGGTTACACGCTACCCGCGACGCACAACCACCTCGCTTTTTCAAACCCCTTATCACGCATGCATAGACTAAAGTTGAAAAAATAATAATCCTCATTTGGTAAACAATTATTTCCTTCGACAACAGGAGGGGGAAAACATTTGCCGCAAATTGGTAAGTTTTGGCTCGCCCCTTTAACTCTTACGAACTTTCTAAAGCTATATGAACAGGGATACAATTTGTGCCTCTACTCTACCGACTTTTTCAGACGCTGATACTTCTTGACACTTTGCACATTACCCAAAGACACTGTCTCCCCCTAACGGTTCCCTTTTATTCATGAGTCAACCCATCAATTGTCAAATCTGAACTGGTTGAAGCTAAAACCTCGACAAACATTTAAAACTCAACCGACTCATACGTCTTTCCACGATTAAGAAGTTCAATTTTTCAATCAAGTCTACTCTACTCCTCCGTTCTCCCTTATCCATTGCTAGTTTCAGGTAACTTTTCCACCTCATACTTCTTTTATTTGCTTCATGCCACCCTTCTTTTCCTCGTGGGACTTTTCATTCCATTTTCCCTCCTACTATGTCCAAACAGACAAGCATGTATGAAACTGCGCTAATACAATAGAGACGAAAGAAGCAAATAAGTCTAAGGGATTATGAGAAAAGTTAGTTGGATAGGGGAAGTTTCCTACCATTATCTAATAATAGACATTTCCAACCAGAAACAATATTTAAAGAGAACACTAATAACGAAAAAATATATATTCAAATGATTTGTGACACAAGTTGGTTATTTGTAATATTTGAACTCAACTGTCATGTGAAAATAGGCATAAAAAAGAAATGTTCATAAAGTTTGGATATAATCTCTTTTTATTTACCAGTGATCATACTTCGTATACAGTTTATTCTTAGCCCACGTAACTTTTCAGTTGGTGAAAAAAAATTGGACGGCTACTTATGGGAATGAGTTCACATTGGAATATTGTCACATCGGGCAGCAGTTGAGCCATTTCACATTGCTTGCAACTTGCAGACTAACGCAAGCAATTCTTTCGCATACCTTCCAAGCGTAGGTTTCGTTGCTTGGCATGCCTATCATTAATATATATATATATATATATATATATATATATATATATATATATATATATATATATAAAATCCCGGATAAGGAAATATTTTTACTTTCGTGATCTGCTCAAAAACCGCCTTCCCCACATGTCCTGTGTTCGCCTTTTATGTGTTTTCCTATCCCCTTTCCTTATACCTATTTCTGTTTGAATGAATATTTGTGCGCAGTATGGCGGGATTTTCAAGTTTGAATATATATATATATATATATATATATATATATATCATTCGTACAGCCAACAAACTTCATTACCTCTACTCCTTCTTTCATTCCTACTTCATTCCCTACCATTCATTTCCCTTGCTTCTGTTGGCATTTCCTTGCCGCGTGAGTTACTCAGAAAAAATTGGCGATAACCGGCAACTTTCCCTTAATCACCTTATAAAAAATATAGGAATTTTTAAATGAAATTTTTTCTGGATGCAAAACAATGAGCCGAGAAAAGTGCAAAATATAAATCTGCAAATCTTTAACAAAATTTCAAAAACGTCAGCTCGAGAGCGATAGTGTGATTTTTTTTAATCCAATAATTTTCTTCTGTCCCACCAGTCGATTGCATTACACATCTCTCAGCCCTTTTCCCAAATGCCGTAAGCACCTATAATGCTTTAACGTGCTCGTTATATTTTATACAGCGTCTTCAAATCATGAGAATCAAATGATTAACTTTCACATCAGCAACACAACAGCCATGCCCATCATCTTTCGAAGCTTGCGAATTTCCGTAAACGTGACAGAACATGAAACAAGTGCGAACAGCATAAATTTGCACTATTAAACGTCAGTCTCGAGAGAAAATGCTGAAAGCCATTTCGAGAAGAGGGCTAAGCCCTCGGGTACTTGGAATTTTGACGGCTGAGTTGACGTTCGCAGTTAACTTCAGTCAATTTTCCATGTCGATACATTACAGTCATTAACACCAAAGATTTCCCTCTTCTAATTACTCCTTTGCTCTCGGTCCATGATTAAGTAGAATTCGTGAGAGTTAAAATTTGTGTTCCGGTACCAAAATTGCGAACTCTCCGTTATTTAGAATCGGCACATTTATGACGCGAGCGCGATAATTAAAAATTTGGCATTAAAAATGGTCGTTAATAGACCAATTTGGGACGTATTAGTGTAGTTGTTGATGAAATCAGCACTACTTATGAAAGAGCTAGGAATGAAATGGGCACGTTACAATTTTTACTATTTTTCGACAAAATTTGCTTGAGCGCGCCCATCCGATTAACGCAAAATTCAATTTTATATGATACAGTATTCTACACGTTGTCCTTAATTTGTAGCATTATAGAGTAGATTAAGCTGATGGGTGAGGGGAGTGAACTCCCCCTCATCCCTCGAAGAAAGTAAGGGAAGAAATTTTACATAAAATTAATAGGGAATTTTTTTTATTTCCCAAGAAAATATTAGTAGATGGACGAAATAATGCATTATTAACTACTGGTGCTATCTTAATAATTCATTCTTTTCCCCTCGATTGCCGGCATGATTCTGGTTTTTGTACTTCCTAGTAATTGATTAAGGATAGTTAATCAGAAAAATCAACCAAAAGTATTTCGCTAATATCTTCATTGACCACATATATCAGGTGTTACGCCGTAGGATCACACCCCGACCTCAAAAAAATCCTCCGCCTCTGGGATTAAGAAGGTGTCGAATTAGAATTAAGAAGGAGCAAATGAATTTAATGCAAATCACGGCACGATGAATGATCCTCCTCTGGACTATCGGCGTGGATTTAAAGAGAGCTAAAAGTCAGGCGCGAGTAGTGAAAAACTCACAGCTTGTAAATTAATGGGCAGGGGGGTAATAAAGAAAGTGTGAGGTGGTCGATTCAACCATTAGGAGTGAGCCGAGGTCGGGAATGGCCAGGGGGGAGAGTCGAAATTCCAACACAAGTTTTCAAAAGAAATGAAAAGTTGACCTAACTTTAAAGAAAGTAAGTCAACCCACCAACTTGAGCGCCCTGAATTTAATATAACCTGGATCCTGGTGCATTTACATCGGTATATTTCTCGAACGTAACTCTCGGGTTCGAAATTACATAGATTTCTGTTTAAAATGTTTTCAATTCCATATTTCCTTTATAGACGCCTCAAGGTGTGAGTTATCCTAGGCCTAAACCGTGAGAATCCATTCTAATGGGACTCACAAAAATTCTATGAACTCTAGCATTCTGAAGATGAAATGAATTCGTTGAAACTAGTTTCGCTATACTGAGGCATCATCAGGTTGATATGACTACAGGTAATTACGCCACTTACTGCATGATGCTAATGTTTTGCGAAAACTAACTGCAATAAATTAATTTTATTTTCGGAATACTCAAGCCCATTTTTTTTCAAAGATTCGGTAATTCAATATTACGCATGAAGTGAATTTTGAGTAAAATTTATTAGTGACTATGTCGAACATTTGGATTCATCCTTTACGAAATCACCACGATGAGTAAATGACAATGTCGGTGCCCAAGCTTTTCCAATGAACAAAACACTCCAAAATCGTTGTGCCACTTAAAAGAGTACCCCCTCCAATTCACCCCATGATCAAACAACTCTCTTGAATTTACCAACCCTAGATTTAGATCTCTAATCGTTATAATCCTTCGTCAATCCTTTTTGAAGAGGTTCGTATCACTTAGTGGTCCTGAATTCATCTACAAGGTATGCGACGTACTACAAACTGATGAAACAAGTGATATTTCCCAATTCGAACAGATGCAAAGATGACTTCCGACCAAATTTTAAGCCCACAGCAAATGCTAACCCTCAGTGAGGGAATCATCGCACCCCAACGAGGCCTTAAACCAGCCCTTCCTCCAGAATAAAGGGTGACAAGCGGGGACACGGTTGGGAAAAATTATGGGCTTGGCTGATTAGCTTGCCTTCTTACGCGACAGAACCAGCGGCATGCTGATAAAAAATTGACAAACATTTTTTTAGCCTTGAAAACAATGGCCCGTAAAACATAGGAGTTGTATCAACTCTCGGCGCTATGACGGGAAGGATCAATGTCAAGGATATATTTTGCATTATGAAAATAACTCTCTCAACATTTTTACGGCGCAAATAATTTGGCAGCATTTCTTCAAGCGTGACTTTTTGGAACCTTGGAGTAAGCATATTCATCTTCTTTCCACTTTCACCTCTTAAATGAGTGATTCCAATGGAAAAAGTAGGCAATACGGCCTGTTACTGCTACTTGATACCTGTACTTGATCGTAATATACTTGAATTTACCGCCACATGCTCAAGTGCGGACTGGAACAAAAAAAAACGTTCTTTTCGGTTTGAAAGCGTTCCACTGAGACTAAATTCCTGACATTCTAGAAATACTGCAATGTCGTAAACCAAAACAAATAACCTGATTGTAATTCCAATGAGACGATTTTCCGACTGTGCTTTCGACTTGAATTGTGAACTAACACATACCGTGTACCGAAAAAAATTAAATGCTTCTAAAAAAATGAATTAGCATACTTTCAAGGTTCCGCCTCTCCTCTTGTCGAGTGATGAAAGCAGTTTTCACTCCCCGAAGTGTAGGCGTAATGAGGGAGATTGTTTTCCCAACCCGTTCCCATTTGATCGCGTCAAAATAAATACAGAATACTAGAATTAGTTACGGATGAACACGCGCCTTAAATCGTCATCAAAGAGAAGGTGGCGCGTTCTCGTAATTGTCCTTGACGGAATGAAGGAGCCACCTGCATTTCTGGATTTTCGTTGATTCGCCTTCAGACGACTACTTTTATTATTGTTTTTTGACTACTCTGGGATAGGCAACCGTCCCCGATTGCCCTTCAAATTCTCTCCCTCCAAGGCTTCCCCGCACCGCCGCAGCGTCAACGAGAGAGCGCTCCCCCGAAGCGCAAAATTTTCTGCGGTGACCTCATTTAGCAGTAGAGTGAAACTTCGAAAAATACTTCACTATCCGCCCCCAATCGAAATTTAAAGAAAATGGAACGAGGCGAGGGGGTAAAAAAAATGAGCGCGAACACTCCGCAACACACTGGGGTTTTCGAATATTTCGGGGCGCATGAGGTCGACGGAACGTAACTTCTGACTTCCGCGACGATTCCGCCGGAAATTCGCCGCGCGCTGTACTAGTTTTTCCCCAACTTTTCAAATTCACACCACAATGCTTTGAACAAAATGATTTTTGCACCATGTTCAGGAAAATCCTTCATGCCATAAGATGACAAATAAATTCAACAAGATAGTTGTACGCATTCTATCAAGAAAAATAAAAGTCTAAAATGCTTTGTTAAATAAAAAAAGCGCTGACGAAGAAATAAGTTTTTCCGGAAAATTATTATACTCTCAATCGATTTCTGCATAATTTAACATTGGCATATTAACGTGATCGTACCGAATCACATCAACAAAAAACTCATTTTTTGTTTCCTGCTAGCACTTTGCACAAAAATGGTGGGTGCATCCAAAAACTCATTGTTTCCAAATTTCCATGCAACACATGTTGGATGCAGTAGGTATCTAATTTATATGTGTGTGTATTTTATATATATGCATAAATATGTATTAAATGTATATTTATGTATGTGTATATATGTACATAATATATTATACTCGTATATACATATATAAAACCAAAAACACAGTAAAATGGGTGAACTCTACCGACACCTACCAAACCGATCTTCGGTTTGATTACTGTGTTTATGGTTTTTTATATGTTCACCCTGTACTAAGACCAACGGCGTGTGAAATTCACACATCAGGGTAGCGGGGGGGGGGGCAGTGAAAAGTCACGTTAACGGCTGCGAAGGAGGAGACAGCGAGAGGAAAACATACCAGTATCCCCTGATACGGCATCTCACACCTTTTCTTTTCCTATATTCAAGTCAAAAAAAGAGATGAGATCTCTCGAGAAAAATATTCCGAGGGGTTAAGCTCACCATCCAATCAGATCTTTGAGTGCCAACTACCCGAAAGAGTAGCCACGGTTTGTTTTACAATTTAGTAATGGAGAATGGAATATCAGGTTAACTGGGGTCTACGGAAAATTGAAAAACCTGAAAAAGGTAAGGTCAATAATGAGCGTAGATATTTTGGGCATTAATGAGATGTAGTTACCAAAGAATCTCCAAGGTAAAATCAACAACAAATCTCTCGGACGTCGTAATGATACAAGTGTGCATGACCTCGATAGGTAATGATGATGAGAAAATGAAGGAGGATAATTATCGTAGCGATTGGATACCCAGTTAATGCAACACGTCCTGCAACTGATTGCAGAAAATAGAAAAAAGTACAAGAAATAAAGAAAGAATTTGTCCGTCTAATCGACGAAACATTTCATTAGCATCATGGCGATGAGAGACCAAGAAGGACTGTGCATTAGGGCCAAATAAGTGTAATATCACATGAGGAAAATTGAACCAATGGAAAAAATATGGATTTTTTTATGAATTGGTTTTCAGAAGAACGTGATAATGCTATTGGTCAAAAATAAGAGAGCTGACGAATGTAAACTTTTTTATACACAATTGAAAACGTCAATGAAAGATGCAAAAACAAAGAAATACAAACACAACGGTGACTAGGAGCAGATGAAAGAGTCGAATGGAGAACTGTATCAAATCGAAATTACGATTGACAACTCTTAGTCATGATAAAAAAACTTCATGGAGAAACAAAGTATTATAAATATATATTTTTTTAGATAACTGATCGAAAACTTAATGAGTTTAAATGAATTGATGTGACATGTCCCCACTGTTAGGTGCTGCTACTGGATAGCATACACCTGGTGCCCAAACGCATCACTGTCTTTTGTTAGCTATGAAAAATGAAATGCAACATTACACTTTCAACTCCCCTGAAATGAGAAAGATGCGTGATACTTTCCTCGAGGGCAGTAAACCAATACAGGGATGCTAAATATTGACCCTTTCCACCCGCAGAAAATGACAAGAGAAAGGTCACACGTTCACGCATGCCATCGAACTGGAATAATCTTACGTTAGTACCAAGCATAATACAATAACGAAGCAGTATGCGTAGAGAAAACATTTTAATATTTTCAATGTTAAACATCTATTCACAGGGTAATTAGACAAGTCCGACTACACCTGAAGGTGATAATATTTTATTTCACTTTCAGGGAAAATCTGGTCGACCTTCATCTGAATGGCGCGAGCCGATAACCTAAGCATAATATTTAAATTAAGGGCAACCTTGTGGTGATAGGAAGCACCTAGAAGAAATTGGCTGAGGATCAATGTCGTAGTTTAAATTAATCGGAAGTTCCGAGGAAGCCGCCGCAAGGTTCGCATGCAAGGTAAAAATCCACATTTTAGAAAAACTGCAGGAGGAATTGCATCTAATTCTGAAGGCTTTGAGAAAGATTATTTCTCAGGGTTCAATGTTAAACGAATCGACTTTCCTACTGATTATAGTCCCGCAATTATTTACTTAAACCACGTTTTTTCTCTTATAATTCTCTTTTAAGCCAAGGGGTAGATCTGTGGAACAATCTAAAATGGTGTTTTAACTGAAACGCAAAAGTGTGCACTGCATCAATTACGAAAATATCGTGTAGAATTAAATGATGTTCAAATAATTATCAAACTATAACTGACCATATTACGGGTGTGAGCATACCATAATTAAAACAAGTATTTGAAATTTCCCACAATAAATACCATTTATTAGTCACATCTGTTGTTTTGTATCACCATCGTACCTTCTGAGTCATTTAATAATCACTATGTGAATAAGGTCTTAACCCTAGAGCGGCAATGCTATTTTTTTCATCCCATTCTTGCAACGCGGGGTGAAAATTTTCAAAAATTCGTATCCCACACCCATTATGACTATGAGAGTCCTATGGGAGCTCATTTTTTCGTTTTTTTAATGTAGAATCACGTGACACATTGATTGACGTGAATTATGGCAAGGGTCCAGAGTCGCAAACGTAAGCCGTTTTCGTTTGACACGAGATTTCAAACCGCTCTGGGGTGTTTTTACGCCCCCGTTACCGTTCTAGGGTTAAATCCATGCTTGTCTCTGTTTTGGAGCTTGAAACTGAAGCTTTTTTAGTGAAAAAATCGAGAAGTATCATAATTTTAAAATATCGCAATAATTTCCACCGACAATTTTTATCATCGAATTTTGAACAAATTCAAAACTTGGTTCTCTGAACTGTCAACCTTTCACCTCTGATCTCTTCTCAAAAAGTAAGTATTTACGCATATCCTTAACTTTAAATGTGCAATTATGAAGGTCATCACGCAGGAGGGTCGAACAACGCCTGAACTCCGTCACGTGTATCAATCACACGATCATAGCCCCAGTGCCCATTTGCTGCAGTGAACTTCCAGTTACAGAAAAAGCGTCGCGGTCCACCACAACATTCTCCACGAAAAGTAACGGCAACACATTTTTTTGTCTGCTGCTAGCAATTTACACCAAAAAGTTCTGGTGAGTGCATCTAAAAATTCATTGCTTCCAAATTTCCATGCCATACATCCAAATGGATAATTAACTGAAAGCCTTTACCCCCTACTTTGAGGTACGAATTCGTTGCTTGTTTGCTGCCTGCTGTTTTGTGATTTCCGTTTCATTATCATGAATACGACCACCGATATACTCAAGGAAACCTACCCACGTCTCGGGCTCGTGACCGTCGTAATCTCTCCATACGGGGGCTGTACATATTTTCACCGGCGCCCGACAAAGCGCTGTACGAATGTTTTCCACGCAGCCAATAAGGAATTGAACCATTCCCAGTAGCGAATTAAAATGGGTCCGATCGGCTGAAATGCCGTAGAATAAAGGGGCAGAGGATCATAAGCTGGAGTGTTTAATTTGTACAATGGATAAGATCATGGTAATTAGGTAGGCCTGTAGGAAAGTTGGACACGGTTTAACCGTGGCGTTTGTCGGACAGGTCACCCGAGACAGAGCCAGTAATGCTCGGGCCATTGATGTGGTAAGCCACAAGCCACTGTTCCGCGAGTCGGATCGAATGCCACAGAAACTATTGTTCAAACCGTACAGAATGTAGATAGGCAACCTTCATGTAACGCCCAAGTTGTAAGAACTTATAAAAGAATGATTTTATTAGAGGCATCAAATGAAAATACAAGTACAAAGTTGATTCTGGAAGAATTAACGATGAAATATTTCCAATTATTTCGCAGAAATGGAAAATAAATTTTCTTTGCGACGACTACAATAGAAAATAGTACAGGTGTAGAGTGATATTTCCGTAGTTTCACAAAATAATTACACACTGCCACTGATCCCATTTTATGTACCTGATGATTGCATGGAGATGAACTCAAAACCATCCTGGGAGAGAGGCTCTTACTAACTTTCAGACGAGAGTCTGAAAGCATCTGCCGTTGTGGAAGCTTCCTTTCACCACCTGTCCATCCTTCCTTTGGGGCTTTTGGTAAACGAGAGATCGAATTCCGCCTCGAGGAAATGTACAACGGTAAATTTTTTTCATTGAATTCGAATCATTTTATGCTGTAGAGAGCTTTCAAATATACGTCCGTTCCATCAAAAAGTAAATTGAAAGCATTACTATATCTCTCAAGTCATGCAGGAGGAGAGCGGAGGGATGATTGCCATTCTGTGCTATCCGCATTGTTAATAGCTTTGCGTAAAATATTCGCACGTCGCACTTTGAGCGAAACTCAAAGCGCGATACTCCCCGTATCACTGCTGTTCCCTCGCGCACCCTATCGGTAAAAGTAAAAAAAGACCCGAGAAAAATTTTAATGACAATTTTTTTTTTAAGTCCGCCGACTCGGGGAACTTCTTGTAGCACTCTGATGTTTTTGGCATGAAATCGTGAATTATTATTCTACCGTCCGCATTTAATACCTTTACATGGATGATATAAGATTATGTTAAAATTCATTGCCTTAACAGATAAATTATCAATTTCTTATAATACGTGACCACGTCCCAGAATGAAAGTTCATCAACCTATACCTGTTTAGACCTGTTTTTGATCATGAATTCTATCCTCGATTTTTCGGAGGCAATTAGTCCCACTCCAGGAACACTTACTAGATTATTGAACTCCGAGGACCGAAATTTACAGTGGTTGCTTAATACGGTTTTTTTAACACTGTTAACCTCTGTTCCTTATACATTGAATTAATACCTTGTTCGAGAACTAAATGGACCCGTGGGACGCAACATAGACGTGAGACTGAAACAAAGGGATACAGCCGTCTCCGTACTCTGGAGCACCGAAATGTCCACGCGCCCAAATTATGCGTGGCGCCGCAGGTTCTCAGACACCACAGGGAACCAAAGGGAAGCAATTGAGCTTTGAAAAGCAACTAACCGCAAACGTAACGATTGGTGCACATTCACGCAATCCACACTACAGCGCTACAACAGTCAAGCATGTAATTTTATCTGATAGGTTTGCTTACGACAATAAGATGCCCGTACAATTTTTAAAACATGCAGTGTCATTCCGCAATTAACGGTCATTTCCAGCCTTCACGAAGACTGACTCAATTAAATGGAATTTATGATGCAGGCAAAAAGAGGAGACCCTCATCGTATAAAAATTGCAAACAATACCCCATTCGTGCAAATAAGATAAAAATAGGAATTTCCGTCAACCATTCGCGTGATCAGGATAATTTGCCTGCAGGTGGTTTTAAATCCCTGGAACTAAATAATCCTATGGCTTATCAACCATGAGATAGATGATTTGTAAGCGGGAATCCCAAAAACATAAACCTGCGACTATAGCCAAGAGGAAAATTCCTCAAGGATTTTCACTTCATACGAGACATTTAAGTTCTCTCTCTCTCTCGTCGGCGTGCAGAAGCATTCCCATTCTTCCATCGAAACCTCACGAATGGCGAAAGTGTTGACTGTAATAAGACGGAGAAAAGGCATGATTGAGAACGCCTTTCATTCTTCTCACTTCGGGCCTGGGGCGATTTTTTTCACTCTATCCGAAGCCGCATGAGAATTTCGCCCGTTCCGGCTCCTGCAAGACGAAACGCGTGGTCCCGTTCTGTGGGACGTCGAGTGGAGAGAAACTGGCGGGACTTAAAGATGCCTGGAAATGATTTTTGAGTGTTTCGAACGTTGAACTTCCTGGGGGAGTTGGCGTTATAGACTGGCCTTGATACAAAGTTAGATGGTTTGAATTAACTATGCAAAATACCCATATAAAATATGTCCCATTATAGAAATAACTATTGCGGGTTGCCAATAAAACCATCAAACGTATTCTCTAGTCATCTCCTCTCCACCGATTTGGAATGTGAACTGTTATTCGAAGATGTTGCTTAAAAAATGCATATTTTATCTTTTAATATTGACGATGGGAATAATCGTTGAACGATCACATCAAAAGAGTATTTCAAAAATTAGCTACGCTTCTAGGTTAGAAACATCAAAGCCACCCAATATTTTTTCTAGAGAGTCGGAATACAGTTGTTTAAGTAGTAGGCGTCAACCCACTCCGTTAGCAGTGGGTAAAAGGGCTGTGAGAATTTTGGTGTTGATGCAATAAGAATTTATTTTAAGTAAAACCCCTTATTGATCTATGTGAAAGGCAAATAGATATGCCAGCAAGAGAGGGGAACAATAATATCGAAATGTAACAGCATTTTTCCCCAAATTACGATACTTTTTCAAACTATAACGAACGTACTTGACTTGGGTATCACCTGCACTCCCCAACCTCAATACAAAGGCCTTTGCCTTAAAATACGCATGGTTACTACCACTTAGATATCAAGAAGTGACAGCTTCTTAAATCGCTCTTACTCAAGATTCGATATATGAATTTTCGCCCCTCAACTATTTTTCGCCCGTCTTTTTAAGAAAAACTTTGGGCTCCTCGTAAATAAACAGTTAAAGGATGCTATCGTATGTGCAGATGGCGTTAATATCGAATATTTTCAAACTATAAATGAAGACACATATATTGAAGACACTGAAAACGAGAAGGGCCAAACTGAAGAAAAGAACGTGAAAATGAAATCCTTATGTCTAGGCATTAGAGCATTTTATGACCTGGAGAGTGTCGCCACCAATGTAAGTTCAAAAAATTTAATATTTACACTGCCTTTCGCACTACTAATTTAAAATATGCTTGATGGTAAAGTTGAAGACATGTTTTTATAATATGCGACCCTTATTTCTGGATTAAATGAATGAAAGTCTATGGTGTAGGTACCCCGTTATCATACATTTTAACCTTTCACTGAAGTATTAGAATCAGCTATCACAGGGTTGTAGATGAGTTTGAAAAACTAACAGCAGAGTCTTCCGAAAAGAAAAATTAGGATTGAGTTTTGACGCCGAAGACAAAAAATGTATCATGTTAACACGACCTGCTTACTTTCTCCTTTTGTTGAATGGGTAAAAAACGAAAACACATGAAACTAGGGCGGTGAAACAAAAACCCAGGGAGTGTAGAAGTTCTTTGGACTCCCTGTACAAGCAGTTTCCATGTTTCCACTGATTGTTGAAATAACAACTTTTTCCTAAGTGTTGGATAGGGGAATTGCATGAAATTGCGCCGAAGACAGAGAACTACGCCGCTAATTATCAGCCGGTTTTTTTATAGTACAGGGCCGTCTAGGCATATTATTTCTCTCATGACAGCAATAAAAGAATGAACTAGGTAGCTGTGGGAAACACTAGTTTTTATCGATAAATACACTCACCGTTATTAGACGACTCTAATGTACCATATCGTTTGGGACGTACAAATCATAATGGCTAGAATAGACAGGTTGAGTCGTTAAACGTTAATCATTTCGATGATTCTGAAAACTCTGTTCTCTACAGATATGGATTAATTTTGTTTCACGAAGTGAAATTAGGTTTTGACAGAGAGGGGAGATTTCCTGTCGGTTACAAACTTTCAAAAGTGAACTAGAATCGAAAAATTTCAGGCTGTTTTGAGAAGGGTCTGCGGAGGGATATTGGTGGTAACCGTAGAGTAGTCAACTAACAAAACCAACGGCATGCAACATTTATCACGGAATAACACTCAGAAAACTTGCGACTGTAGTTACTCAAAAAAATCCGGTTTAGATAGGGACAACCTTATTCGAAAATTTCAAAGACAAGCCTAACAACCCGTTTGAGTTCTTCTTAACAAAAACGCAAACCGGAGGAGAACCAGAATGAATTACCAAATGGACAGCAAAATGTGGAGGAAGTATCAAGTAGCACGGGAATAAAAATTACACTCTGTACACATAATTAAGGCCCCGAAACGTCTAGGCCCTTCTAACGAAGTAAATATTGGCACAAGGCTATATTATGGAAATCAACAGTTATTCTAGTCTTTTTGACAACATGGATAGATTCTCATTCCCGATTGGGGCTACGAAGGCAAAAGTGTTGTATCGCAACAAGTTTTCTACGATAGTGTACAAGACATTCGTCATGGGAGAGCGATAATATAATGATGTGATGGGAGACGGAGGAACATCTTCTACCGCCTGCGAAAGGTTCACTTTGTCCGCAAGACTCGAGAGTAGGAATCTCCTGCGGCGGCCCAAATTAACTTTTGAAAGTGCCCCACTCGAAAGAGTTAAGGGCGACGCAGGTATCAGAGGAGCGCGCACACATCCGTGTGCCTCCGTCGGCGTGGGCAATCGCGCCATTCACTCACTCACCTCCCAAAATCTCCGAACTCTTACTCCGGGCGGAAGGGGCGCGGGGGGGCGCACCGGCGGGATTGCAAGAGATCTTCGGCGGAAGAATTCGCGGGACTCTTCGTCGTCGGACGGAGTGGGGAGCAGATCACCCAAACTCTCCCGACGGCAACAGGCACGAGTCAGAGACAAGCCGAGACTGACTGGACGAGCGCCGCTGGCTCGCGAAGAGGGCTCGGGAGCTGCTATGCTCCCCCACCCCACCCCTCCGCCCCTCTTCGGCTTTCGGCTTGGACGAGGACGCTGGAGAGGGGAGGGAGGAATGGGGGCGGGGAACCTCCGGGGTTCCCCCTCTGCCCCAAGGAGCTCCGCGTTAACCCCCCCGTGGCGACGGTGCCTTCGAGATGGAGGACCGCGCCACCCCACTCTCTCTCTCCCTGACCGACCGGAAGAAGCCCTAGCCGTCCGAGGCGCTTCCGGGCATCGGTGGACGATATGCGGAGGGAGAATCATCGGATGAAAGTCGCTCTGAGCACGGCCGCCCGCCTGCGAGGAAATCGAGAAGCGAGTGCAAGGCTAGTGCAATCGCAAGGGCAAGAAGAAACGGTAAGGTCGCGCAAGAAATCGTTCGTTCGATCGAAGGAAAACCGCAAGTTACTAGATTCGATTATTTGCATCTCATTATTGGTGCGCGGTAGCGTCTCGATGTCTCAGAGCGTCTCGACGATTTGGAATATTTGAATACCGGAAAGAGCTTGCAGATATGTCCCCAGCAAGTTTTCTGCTGACTATATGTTAGTGCTTATGGCTGAGCATAACCTACAAAGTAGATTTATCAGAGTGATTAAAGGCAAAGTGGGTTAATAACCCACTTTTCCAGTAAATTTCTTTCAATTTTTTTACTTGAACTGGCAGCGTCTATTAAATGCCAGTTTTGCCTTCAGTAATGCAGTCATGGACAATTAAGGAATTTAACTCAGAGGTCATGTGCAAGGGTGCATTTTAATTATTTTTCCTTGATGCTGTTGTTTCTTGTGGCACATTCACTCCTGAGAAACCAAAGAGGCATTGCTTGTGATCAGGTTTCCATTAGGCTGGGCCATCCGAGTTTACATAGCATCAGCACGTGGATCCTTTGGCTTGGCATGAAGGTATATTAACCACCAGATTCACTGATTAGCAAATCGACTCTCATAATTTTATTCTGATTTAAAATATTTGTTAACACACTTCGTGAAACTTAATAATAACTCTAAGGCATTTTAATCCACTTCACCCCAGGCTAAATATTTTTAATTTGTTTGGACTCTAATTATTTGCAAACCTCTAGAGGGCTTGTGAAATTTTAGAAAATTTTTCAGTAACTGATTCTTATCAGTTTAAATATTAGCAACTCTTAAATATTCTCTTCAAAACGCTGTACTTTCACCAATGTTGTAAGACTGTTTAAATTACAGTAACTCTTATATAGTATGGACAATGGTGGTTAAATAGTATGTTTTGTTATGACAAAGTTCATCTTTTATGCACTATGGAATGTGAAAAATATTATAATTTATTATAGCATTGATGGAATCATCAAAATGTACCTTCTGAAGTTAATAACATGCTAACGTCGGGCACAAAAAACAAATGAAGTTTCCGCTGTTTAGGCCTCATTCACAAAATACTGCTAGTGTATCGGTTCCTCATTAAATTGGATTGTCATAATACAAGATCGCGTGCAGCCTCGAGGAGCTAAATTCGCAAATCGTTGTTATGATAAGCTAATTAGCGTATCAAAATTATTAGAGCATCTAGGTTGAGAATCACTCACGGAGGGAAGGTTAAATTTCAGATTTATTGATTTTTTAAATTTTATTTACATAGTACCCTGCAATCCATCGCTAGAGTGTGTGGCAGGGTGATTACACACCATACTATTTTGACCCAAAGTACTTCTCCCTCCTAGCGCGGTTGGATAACGTAATTCTGATTCCTTCTCGTTCGTGGGAAAAATTACATCTTGAATCTATCTGTTCTACACTTAATTTCTCTAATTTTACTGCAATGATCTCTTCTACCGTAGTGCGATGGGGCTATAATGAATTTTCAACACCATCGATAAAGAGACTTCCAAAACCAAATTTATGCAAACATTTCAATCTGTAATTTAGCCTTCGCTCCGTGAGTGATTCTCAACCTAGATCCTCTAACAATGTTTATACGCTAACCAGTTTGTCATAACAACGTTTTACAAATCTAGCTCTTCAAAAAATCCAAAAAAATAAATAAAATTCTCCAAATCGGCAAATATTCCAACTTCACGAGGATCACATATACTAGCAGCATAGAGAAATATAGATGTTACCGTTAAACCCTTCAATACATACCGTATTTCCTGGTCCATTAGACGCACTGTGATGTTTCAGGTCAGAATTTTCGAAAAATACTTGGGTCAAACATTAAAGGATCAAAGTATAATAATATTAACATTTTATACGATGAAAATGGAATTTTTATATTAAACAATTAGCTACTGTATCAACATTCATTCGCAATATCGCAGAATCTCAGCAGTTCCTCTCTGTTGTTAAAACATAAACGTAGTTATTTTCATTGGAGTTGTCACTTTCCTCATGCGCAATCACTACCATTAAGCATATTGCTAATTCCACATTTTTTTAAAAGACATTATGATAGTCTCAATTCAAGGTACGCCAATATCCTCTCTTTAGATACCATGAGGTTATTCTAATTTGAACTTTTTATCCAGCAATTAGTTTCCTTGAATAAAAGCACACATATACGTAAAATAGAAAGGAACGTATTATACATTGAATGGCATTCATACTACTAAAGTTGAGTGTCTATTGATTCCGAGGTTATCGCGGGAGGTAAAATGAATTGGCACAGGGGCGACATCCCCGTTAGCCCAATGAGTATACGTTTCGCAGCAGCACCACATATGAGACGAAGCATTGCGGACATCTAAGATTTAGTTGAGAATTATTGTAGAAAGTAGTCATGGAAATATTAAAACTCTATTGATAACTACTGACTCAAAAATCTTATTAGCAAAAATTGTATAAATCCGACCATTTTCTTTGCCTAGTGCGGGAAAAAATACTCAGTAGTAAGTATTTTTCTTCATTAATCAGCTAGTGCCTACTAGGACGAAGTTAAACTAGCATACCATCAGTCCACGAGACGCAGGGTGATGTTGTAGCACTATTGGAGTAAAAAAGAGGCATTTTGTGGGCCAAGAAACGCGGAAATTACAAACAAATTATGTTCTGATTTTTTTACAAAGTGCCTAGCAAGCCACCACTAGGGAATGCTGCAGTGGGTGATTACACACCAGACTTCTTTTGACCTAAAATACTTTTCCCTACTCGTGGATAACGGACGTTATTCTAATCCCTTATCGTTCGTGGGAAAAATGACACAAAAAATATGTTCTATACTTAATATCTCTCATTTCATTTACATGATATCTCCTACCATAGTACTATATGGATAACAAAAATTTTCAGCAACATTAGTAAAGGCACATCCTTACAATTTATGATAATGAGATATGAGATTTAATATACATTTTAACCTTTGCTCCGTGAGTGATTCCCGGCCTGGTTTATTTATTTAACGGGAATAACCCTTTTACACAAAGAAAGGTAAAAAATTGTTCCACAATTATAAAAAGACATTAACAAATGGGTTCAAACTACATTAAGAGACATACTCGTTATTGGGAATTAAAATATAATTTAAAATTAAAGAAGAATTTTGATTTGCAATATATGAAAGATATTTTCAGATGGCATACAGGTACAGAAAAATACCCAGTTAGGTTAACTAATTCAGACAAAATATCAATATTAAATAATATTCAAATAAAAAATGGAAACAAAATATTAGAAATATAGTATTTGTTACAAGCTAGGCACAAAATGATAAATGTTAGGAGTAGTTATTAACTAGACCTTGTGGCATCGATTAAGAAAATTTTCCCAATGGGAATTAGGGACAAATTATTGACAAGTACAGATATCAGCATAGCAATAATTAGCATTCTAATATTCTTCAGATATTTTTCATAATATTGATTTTAGGGATCCTGGTGAGATAGAAAGTAGGTCAATATAATCACAACTGTTGGCATCTCTCATAATCTGGCTCATAGGCAAGTGGTAAGTCTAGTTTTGTGCATGGTATCTAATTTCAAAGTGTGCTTCATACCTTGTGTTATGTGAAGATACTCGGAAAGATATTGCCAGTAAAGAGTTTAAAGGAATCAATCTTGCCATGCAGCAATTTATAAATAAAAATTATGTTATTAATTTTTCTATGTTTATGCAAGGATGGGAGATTTAGTAGAAATAACATTTCAGGATAGCTATAAAGATCTTTGTGAAGATTGAATTTGAATACAATTTGGTGCACAGATTTTCTCTGAACAAATTGGATTGTATGAATATGGAGTTTGTAGTAAGGTGACCAAACAGTAGAGCAGTATTCACAGTGATCTAACTAAAGAGATGAAGAGAATATGGCTCTATATGTTTAAAGTTTTTACAGTATCGGAAAATAAATCCAAGTGATTTGTATGCTTTAGATTGAACATAGTTATAATGTTGATTGAATTCCTCCAACAATACGTTCTTCTAATAATTTTGACATACTACTCAAGGTTGTCATAAAAGTGTTTTACAAATATGGCTCCTCCACACTGCACGCAGTCTAAGGCGGCAATCAATCCAACTTCATGAGGATTCCATATACTAGCAGCATATTCTAAATTGAGGCAAATGAGCAAAATTTAACATTTCTCTGTAACCAATAAAAGGGAACTAGATGGCATAAAAACATTTTTTACATTAAAAAATAAGTCAATAGTTAGCCATATCATATTTCATATCATAAAAGTTTCAAATTCCCTAGTTTTGTTGAGGATACTTCTACAGTTTACCTGGATGATATTTAAGCCCTTACCTTTAATTTTACCATCTGCACCATATACACCTTTGGGTCTGCTTGTAGAGCCATTGGGCAACGCTCCGTTGCTACACACCCCATCGTTCATCGCCATTTCCCGTCTTCCTGCTCATGTAGTACCCTCCGCTCTCTGCTTCAATTCTTCCTCTGGCAACTCTTTTTTGAACTGTCTCCCGTAGAATGAGGCTGTCGCACAATAAGCAATTTTGCACCTGTGGTGGTTGTTGATTTCCACTTCTAAACCACCTTGGTTGACTTCTATAAGTTTCCCTGCTTCCTGTAGGTGTTTATTGAATTACTTAGTAGTTTTCCGTGCTTATGAGAACCCCTTCTGTTAAGATGAGCACCATCAATCCCTAGATCACCATTGTTAATCCAACAGTGTATCAACAAAGAATAAACCTAGTATTTGACACACCCAGTCTATTCCCTCGTTAATATAGTTGATTCTGCAACCCTTAACATCTTTTCTTCTTATGATTCCATTGATCACTATGTTTGCCTTCTTAAATTTTTTCTTTACTGCCATAACCAAATCCCAAACCAATCCAACTATATGGTCACCTGTTTTGGCCCCTCGGACATTATTGTACCAACTTGTAGGATCACCACTCCCTCTTCCCTCTCACCCTTCTTCTCCTCAATTTTGTATTGCAGTTGCTCCGTTCTTATACCTGGGAAGCAATTTACTGTCGCTTCACCTTCCTCGCAAACTTCTCCATTGAATCTTAAGATAGAATCCCTCATGATCCTTATCTTTGTTTTATTCTGCTTTAGTTCACACATTCATAGGTAACAAAGTTTTTAGGTATTTGGATTGACTCTAATCTTTCATGGGAGGAACATATTAATAATTCATCTCAAAAACTGGCACAAATCTGTTATGCATTCCCTGAACTCAAGGAAATCATTTGCATTCAGGCATTGAGAACTATATATTTTGGCTATGTGCAGTCACTTCTCCATTATGGTATTCCCTTTTGGGGCTCCTCTATCTTCCTTCCAAAATTATTTAAAATGCAAAAAAAGATTATTCGCATAATAACTAATTCTAATAATAGAGCTCCCAGTAAAGCTATTTTTGAAAAACTAGAAATCTTACCTCTTCCTTGTCTATACATTCTTGAAACAGTGTCTCTTATTAACAAAAATCAAGACATGTTTATTAAAAACTGTGACCTTCATAGTCATAATACGAGCGGCCAAAATGCATTCCATGGAAGTCAGCACAGAGAAAATAAAACGATTAAAGGGATAGATCATCAGGGAATACTTATGTACAATAAATTGCCTGCTTATATTAAAAATATCAAAAGTTCCTTTAAATTCAAGTGTGCCGTGAAAAAACTACTTTCATGTAAATTATTTTATAGTGTAGATGATTTTCTAATACATACCATTTCAAATGCATAACTGAAATGTGTTAATTCCAAAAAATTGTAAATTGTATGTATTTGTACTTTGCATATTGTTTCGATTTTGCATAATGTTTTTTTTACTGAAATGAAGTGTAAAACATGTTTTGACAAAGCCATGCATAATTCTATGCTTATGGTGAATGAATAAATTACAATTACAATTCCTTGTGGATATGGTGGACCTTGCTTAACTGAGTTTCCTTCACTTGTGCTTCCTCCTCCACACAAATCTGCACTGCAGCATTTTTCTGGTAATCTCATTTCTGTGCATCTTTTCCTTCTCCTGTCTCTAGCAGAGTCAAAATTTTCACGTTTGTTATCCAGTTGACATTTTAACCTATTGTTTTAACCCTTTAGGGTTGCTATTAATTCCTTAGCCGTTTGCAATTCACACCTTGGCTATTCTATTGTAAAGTCTTTCTTGGCTAGTTCGTTTGAAACTCTTTTCACATTTTTTGCACTTCCGCTCTTCTTGAATACACTCTTTCATGGTCTTCTTACTGCACTTGAAATGAAACCAACATCCAAAATCCGTGAATTGGGCACCGTTTTTTAAATTCCTTATACAGACTTTGCTCTTAATCACCACTTTACTCTTTGGAATGACCTCCCTAGCATTTTGACCACAAACTTTCACTTCCTCGGAGCGATGAGAAAACACATCCACTCTTGGTGGCAAGTGATTGATGATACACCCAGAAGCAAAAAGGATGCCAGAGTTGAAACCTTTTAAGAATCAGTTTACTTGGTTGTTTGGTTGGCATGCCATGGGTTTTAAGCAAGCCTTCTTTTATTTATCATTCAAAAAATCTTGTGCATTTTAGCCAATTCCATTTATCACCACTCAACCATAAAGCTTAAATGACTTGACAACTAGTTTATAACGTACTTCTTCCCTCCCCAGCCTAGGTAGTCTTTTCAAGATTTTAATGGTTATGAATGATACCCCTCAACTGGACAACCTTCATGATTCTCAAGTAGTTTTCATTCCAACAAACACAATCACTCTCATTCAACACATGGATCGGGGTGCTTTTCGAGCATTCAAGACTTACTACATTACTTGTACAAAGACATGCACACATCATCAAAGTGATAGAATCTGATTCTGATAGATCTTTGCAAAATTTTTTTAAGTAGGGCAACATTCTTCCTCGCAACAAGAATATTTCTACCTCATAGAACTGTGTAACAAAGTATCGTCCATTATGAATTTGGAAAATGTATCTCAAATGTAAATATTAAAATAGGCGGGGAAAAAATAGAGCAGGTAGAGCAGTTAACATATCTCGGAAGTGTTTTGGGCCAATACGGTCAAGGTGGTAGGGACGTAAGGAGAAGAATTGCACTAGGCAAGGAGGCTTTCTCAAGGAGGAGGGAGTTGATGACGGGGACGTTGAGTAGGGATGTTAAGACAAGACTCGTAAAAACTCTGATATGGAGCGTAGCTATGTACGGCGCGGAAACGTGGCCACTGAAGCAGGAGGATGGACGTAGATTGGAGGCTTTTGAAATGTGGGTGTGGAGAGAATGGAGAAGGTGAAATGGACCGAAAGGAAGACAAATGAGGAAGTACTGGAGATGGTGGGTGAGGAGAGGGGTTTGTTGAGAGAAATCCTATGGAGGCAGGAAAAATGGATGAAAGGCATATTGAGCAGTAGTGGAATGTTGAAGAGGGTAATAGAGGGGAGAATGTTGGGCAAGCGAGGTAAGGGCAGGAACAGGATAGGGATGTTGGATGGGATGAAGGGAGGAAAGAAGTACACCGAGATGAAGAGGGACCTGATATAGATTAGTTTGCTAGGTGGGGAGTCACAAAATGTTTATTTGATAGTTGTGTCCATCCAAAAACCTACCTTAAACGGTAGATTACCTAATTACTATCTCAAATGTTGGGCAAGCAACACATTTGAAGGATATAAAAAAAGGAGAGCCGCAACCGCAAGTTATTACGGATGATATAGTTAAATTTGCAAAAAAATCTCAAATAGAAGATGCAAGACATTGTGAGACAATAGAACATTCAAAAGAAGAATAAATTGAATTGAAAGGACAGTGTGTAGAACAAAAAATGGTAAGCGATGAATAGGAGAGAGAAGAGGAGAATAGAAATTCACTGCAAAGGGTTCATTGCATTTTTATTCCCAACTGAATAAAGCTGCTCTCGCAAGTTCCAAAGAGTAGGCCCTGGTGTCAAACAATTTACACAGGCTGACTGCATCATTCCAGATACTTTGTTCTTACCGTGAGATATGTGAAGAGTAAAAGAACCTAACTGCCCAAACAAACCTTAATATTTGTCTCATCAAGGAAACCTCTCCAATCATAATCAAAGAACATGCTCTTAATAATCCACGACCAAGCATACGCAAAGAATAAAGCTTGACATTTTAAGTTTTAAGGACCTTCCAGAATCCACCTTCCAGGGAGCCTTCAAGGTGTGGAAAAGTGACTGGCAAAAGGGTGTTGACACTCAAGCAATGTACTTTGAAGAATTTAGAGGCATTGTAGCAATATATGAATTAAATCTTATTTTCTGAAATTCTTCCCGATACGTTCTATAGAAACCTTGTATATTGCTTTAAAGAATTTGATCTGTAAGCTAACAACACATCATTCTGCAGAGACTGCAGTTTTTGTAAAAAAAAACATTCTGTCACCAGTAAATACTACTACTATGATTACATGACCCTTGAATGAGAGAATGTCCCTCTATATGGTCAAAACCTTAACCGTTCTATAAGAGTTCCTCATCATTCTGCTTTCAAAGCTCACAGTAAACTTCAAAAATCAATTATTTCCCCCACTACTTTTAAAAGGAGAGGGTGTAAACTGTTACAAAGGAAGTTGTATTACAGTGTGCATAAGTTCTTTTGTGACAAACTCAAAATGCAAATCGTCAGCTATCAGTATCTGTAATATTATTTGTTATTTCATAGTATCTGTGTTCATTTTCTGATTTACTTAGTATCGATGAAAATAGTTCAATACTAACAAGTTCTATACCTTTTGACCATTTTGAACAATAATTCATTTTCAATATCATCATAAAATTAGCAATCAGTACTCAAAAACTGTAAACAATAAAATGTCATGGTACTTTTCTTTTAATTTAAAAAAATTTATATCAATCAGGTACAATAAATATCTATTGTATAGAGCACAAACTTTGTGCGTGTATAGTACATAAGTTAAGCAAGATCCATTGCAAATCGCAAAATACCACAAAATAAGAAAACATTCTTCTTAAAAAACTATAATGGCACAATAAATACTGGGTTACTACCCAAAACTTCTTCTTACAGTGAAATATCACATTACTCGGTGAATTATTATTGCCGCATACCGGCAGACAGTTATCATGCAACATTAATATGGATACACTTCAAAATCAGAAATATCATCTAATGAAAGCTTAGCTTCTTAACCATAATATCCTGAAAAAATTACATATTAATCACTGTACAGAAAGAAGTTTTTCACAGCCATAATTTTTCCATGAATTCAGCAAAAGTAACAAATTTCTGAAATCACAGGAATACTACTGATACCCAACAGCATTCTGTCTATACATGTACTCATTTATTTCTTATTACACATCTGCAGCCTCTGAGACTCAACATTTCTCACCTTCTGAGCCTCATGTATTGTTCAATTTCTTCCTCTTCCTCCTGTTTGATTGCTTAAAAGCTATTCCATCCCAATTTTTCACTTCAGAATTCACCCATTCCTCATTATTTTCCTCTTTGACCCAAACCTTGTACTTGAGGCGATTCTTATTCGGGAGCCAACACTTACCACTTTCTACTTTACTCCCTGCCTTCTTCTCTTCTCCAATTGACTCAAAATAGTCCTCATTCTCACCTTCATTCCCTCCAGCTGAGATTTCATTTGCATCAAGTGACTTTGAGCTTTCAAAGTACACACCTTTCTTGTTCTGATTCCCCATTGGAGTTTTCCACGAGCGATACTTAACCTTGAAGAATTTTTGATTTGATGGCCGTAATATTAACCCCCGGATTGCATTTTTCACTTCGTCTGAAGGTTCACGCATGGGCCGCCAAACATCAAGGGCACGAACAATGTGATACATATGATACTTTGAGAGGCGAATCAGTGCCACAACCAGGGCTTCCTTAATGCTGGGATCATCTGTAACCCAAAGAATGGAAATAAACCACTTGGTGCATATGACAGATGCATTAAATAGTCCAATTCCTTTATTTAAGTATATACTCCAGCAGGTCATTGAAACTAGAAGGCCACAACTTAATAGACTTAATTGAAGATCTTACTCTTATTTACTGTGGCTAACTGAAGAAGGAATATCATATTCTGTATTACTTGAGTATTGATGACGACCATGATCACCATTAGACATCAACTTGAAATTGACTTGACTTCCCACACTCTAACTATAACCAAATATTCACAATTTCAAATAAAAAATGAAATATTAAACTTAAGCAACACTTTACCATGTCAAAGTACAGTCAAAGAAGAAACTGAACTCACCACAGGGCTCCTTAATCAGGGTTCGAGATAGAGTCTCAATTATATTTTTGACAGGTCCACTGGTCTCAATAGGACACGAACGAGATGTAAGACCTAGAATAAAACCAAAAAAGTATGGGTAACCACCACATAACTATGAAGATATAGGCTTAACAACTTTGAAAGTTGATGTTGATAGCAACATTGTAAACCCATTAAATAACATTATAAATGATAATATGTGAGATACTGACTACATAGATCTTAGTTCTGCAAAATAATTGATTGTTTCAGCGTTATTCAACAAAGTAAAATGATAACTAGATACATGGAAGAGAGAGACAGTGGAAACTTGCTTAATGAGCACTTCGCACAGCAAATAATTTTCATAATGAGTGATGAGGAGAAGGGAATTCCCAGATTCATTGCATGCCTGCTACTGTAGTTTGTCTCTAGTACTCGTTCTGCTGGTATCTTTGCACTGCTAGTGATCACACAGTTTCCAAACTTGTGTTCAAATATAATATAAGAGATTTTTTGTGCATAATTTTGAAATTGACCCTGAAGAAAAATTTACCAGAAGAAAGCCATAAGAGAATAACAATTCAAAAAAGTAGAAATAAAAAGTTAAACAACTGAAAATCATGAACAAGGTGTGAGCGTGACTGATCTGGTGTGCACATCAATATCAATCAACGTCAATGGTTCACCTTTTCTTCAAGAAAACTAACAAGACTAATGAGATAGATGTTTCAAATAGAGTGACAGAAGTATCTACGCAATGGTTACATATTCTCAACAATGTTGAAAGGTGCTTTTCATATGCATAAATGAAAATCAATTGCAATGCGACACCATTTACAAGAATATAATTTTTGAGATGGGAAAAGTGATTTTTGCCAACCTTGTATGTAAGATGCCAGGATCATAAATGGACGAACAAGTATTTAAGGGGAGCCACGCGTGGTTTGAGAAATTAGTGAGAAGAACCATCATCTATGGCATTATGAGGCATGGTGAGCAGCAAGCTACGAGTCAAAGGCAGCTGAGAACTTCATCAGTGACTTCAAAAAGCTTGTAGACTCTGAGGGTTACCTGCCACAACATGTTTGTAATTGTGACAAGACGGTTCTCTTCGGGAAGAAGATGCCAAAGCAAACCTATATTTGTGCACATAACAGTAGAGAATACATTGCCGGACCACAAGGCAATGAAAGTCTGACTCACGCTGCTATTTTACACAAATGCGAGCAGCGATTTGAAAATCAAACCCCTGCTTATTTACTATTCAGAAACTCAACGAACCTTCTAGAAGTGTTAAGTCCAAAACAGCAGGCTAAACGAGATGTGGGGGTCATGGAAAACTTTTGCATCACACCATGTGCACAAGGCATCGCCCTAATAAGGCAGTGGTGACGCACACCATAAAATTATTTAACGATCACACTTGAGTCACATTTTTACCAAATTCTGAAGCATCAGCAAAAACAAATGTATTTTGACAGCTCTCTAGTAAAAAGGAATTAGGTACACATCATAAATAATTAACAATTTATTTTGATTCTTTTTTGCTTTTATAAATCGAGTTTGCATTCCTGGTTGAGAAAAGGTGAATGTGATCCACAATCCTAAACAATGTATACATAATTTTCTTTGGATAAACCTTGAATATAATTTTTTTTCGGCATGGAAAACATTAATGTATTTCATATCAATTTATATTCAAAAAGTTGTTTCACTAAACGAGTACTTCACTTTACGAGAAAGATTGTGGAATGGATTACACTCATATTATGAGATTCCACCATAATTGCAACCCACTCTCATAGCACTATGATTAACATAATGAAATCATATAGTTTTGTCTTGGGTTACATCACTGTCAACTTCAATGATGGAAAGATCTAACTGATTGCTGGAAGTATCTCAAGTCAAGCAGCTTTTGCAAATGAGCTGACTTGTTCGAGTCACTCAAACCAGCAATCAATACACATTTATTAAATGAGGAATTACTACACATGCCTACTTTTTAGGGACAAGTCCTAGTGCTAAATAATATGAAAAAATGGATTTGTTGTTGGATAAATACCACTTCAATAGAGAATAAACTTTTAAATGAAAATTAATTAATAGATTTTCAGTTCTATACAGTCTACATCTACTATCAGCCCAATTTCATAATAATACAATGTATTTATTTGTCCAGCAGACACAGTGTAGTATTAGTTCAGTTGATGCAATTTTCTAGTTATTATTATTAGGTAATCTACCGGTTAAGGTAGGTTTTTGGATGGACACAACTATTGAACAAACATTTTGCAACTCCAAGCAACACCCAATCTAACAACCTAATTTATATCAGGTCCCTCTTCATCTCTGTGTACTTCTTTCCTCCCTTCATCCCGTCCAGCATCCCTATCCTGTTCCTGCTTTTTCCTCGCTTGCCCAACATTCTCCCCTCTATTACCTTCTTCAACATTCCACTACCGCTCAATACACATTTCATCCATTTTTCCTGCCTCCATAGGATTTCCCTCAATAAACCCCTCTCCTCACCCACCATCTCCAGTGCTTCCTCATTTGTTTTCCTTTCGGTCCATTTCACCTTCTCCATTATTCTCCACACCCACATTTCAAAAGCCTCCAATCTATGTCTATCCTCCTGCTTCAGCGACCATGTTTCTGGGCCGTACATAGCTATGCTCCATATCAGAGTTTTTACGAGTCTTGTCTTAACCTCCCTACTCAAAGTCCCCATCATCAACTCCCTCCTCCTTGAGAAAGCCTCCTTGCCTAGCGCAATTCTTCTCCTTACGTCCCTACTACTTTGACCGTATTGGTCCAAAACACTTCCGAGATATGTAAATTGTTCTACCTGCTCTATTTTTCCCCTCCTATTTTAATGTTTAGCTTAGCCTTCTTCTTCCTGGAAAATTGCAAAACCTTTGTTTTATTAATATTGATTCTCATCCCATATCTATCCGACTGGACGTCCAATTCACTCAGCAATGCTTGCAACCCCTTGGCTGACTGAGCAACTAATGCTTGGTCATCAGCAAACCTCACCGATTTTACGAATTCCCCTCCGACTTTCATTCCCACCTCCAATTCCTCCCATGCCTCTTTAATCATTTCCTCCACATATATGTTGAACAGCACCGGTGACAATGGGCAACCCTGCCTTACACCTCTTCCTAACACTGCCCATCTGGACTCTCCGTTCCCCAGTCGCACCTGAGCAGTCTGAGACATGTACAGGTTGCGGATCAGTCACCTGTCCCTCCAATCCATTCCTATTTTCTGCAATACGCGCATTAATTTTTCCCAATTTACTCTATCAAACGATTTTTCAAAATCAACAGAACAGGCAAATATGTCCTGATTGTATGCTATATTCCTCTCCAATAGTGATCTCATTACCGCAATGGCATCACGTGTACCTCTTCCTTTCCTAAACCCAAACTGATCATCCCCTAAGTAATCATTTGCCTTACTATCTATCCTTTTGTTCATGATCCTGAGAATAACTTTAGCTGTGTGGGATATCAAACTTATTGTTCTGTATTCCTCACATGATGTAGCCTTTACCTTTTTTAGAATAGGAACTATTCTATTTCATCGTCGAGTATGCCGGGACCTAAGCTATTTTCTTCTCCGTCATGTTCCTTTTCTATGTCTAACCTTGTCGGCCTAAGTTCTCCACCATACAGTGTTTCTATATATTCCTTCCATCTCTCTTGGATTTTTCCTGGTTCAACTATTATCTTACCCCACTTATCTTTAACTGTTAACACAGATCTTGTCTTCTTACTTCCCGATAATAACCTTGCTGTATAGCGCACCAATTTCACCCTTCCTCTGTAAACTTTCCATATCCTCGCATTGCGGTTTCCACCATTCTTCTTTTGCTTTATTTGTGGCCCTTCTCAATTTATTGTTTAACTCTTTGTACTTCATTTTGCCTGATTCTAATTTTCTAGTATTCATCTTAATTGGAAACCTAAAAATAAGCATGATTCATCAAGAAGAAGAGATGCTTAGCCATACCGACAAGAGTTGCTGTAAACTGAGGTATCTGTAAAGCTAGGTCATCAAGTTAAAGGAGTAAATAGTCATACTGAGTATCCAGTGACTGTCCAAGTTGCCATAGTTAATTCACCTCTGCATCCTTCTTTGTCTAATTTTCCTCTCCCAAAATAATGTTCAAATGCTCAGAACCCATAAAATCTCTTCAGGTGTTGAATTTGCACCAATTGTTCCAACCCCATGTACTCATACAGTACATAGTACGGAGTATGTGTCGGTTTTATGATATTATGTTTTGCACTGAATGGTTGAGGCCTTAACTTTGTAGAAATCCATGTTTAACTTAAGAAATTAATATTATCTTTGCTTTCTACAGAAATTATTTCTGAAATTATTTCAGAAATTATTTCTGTAGAAAGCAAAGATAATATATTATGTTTATTACTGAATTATATTTTAGTTAATATTTAAGATGAAGGATAACAAATTCTTCAAAACATGCTGGAGCACGTTAGGTTTAATCAGGGGAATAATTTTAATGAATGAAATAATAAATTCGTTTCAAGTATGTGTGTGCATGCATAATATTTTCCTTTACCAATATGCAATTTTCTTAGCACGGCCAACGAATCAGCACAGGCGAAATAGGAAAAAAAAGGAAATAGGTAGTTATTTTAAAATAACCAACTACTCTTCACAGAATTGACTATCAAGTCGACCTTGAACATTAAAAATTTAAAACTTAAGTTAACATCCATATACTATTTCACATATGTAAAAATTCATGAAATACCATGCTAAGGTTTCAGATATTCTTCCAACAAAGTTAGCTCTATCAAAACAAATCCTTCTACAAAGTCCACCAAAATTAAAACTCATGATGTCAGTGTACCAAACTTAATTGCTAAACTTTAATTTATAATTCTAATTAGAATTTCCTCATTGTACACTTTCCCAATATTTAAGCTTTTCTATAGCTCCTTAAAAAATAATGTAAAAGAGGGACTTCCTTGTACATGAGTTTAATCTGAATTGGTATGATTTATGCCATATGTATTTTAATGCAATATCATTTTATTTAAGTGAACATTATAAGAAATTAATTTCACAGTGAGCCCGAAAACAACTGGCATATTTTCAAGATTTTGAAACTCTTATATTTTTGTGAGAAACACTTTTTCACAAAAAAGTAGCAAACATTTCAGAGACAATTACGAGGTGAAATGACCAATGTCGCATGTGCCTGTCTGCCAATTTTTCATTCACCCATCCAAATCATAGATGCTCTTGACCGAATTCAACAAGCAAAACTATCAAATCTCTGACCAAATTTTGTTGCCCAGAGAGTACTGAAATGATGTTGACCATAGCATACGCAGAATCAACTTGTGATGGAAATATCCTCATATTAAATAACAACATTCCAGATAACTTCCACATATCTGAGAGCATTTATAAATCCCACGTGATTCTATGTTTTCATGGAACTTAACATCTAACAAATGGTTTCCCAAAATAAAAACATTTGCAGAGGCAATGATACAATCAAATTCATTCGAGTATATTACCAATGAGATTAACAGCCGTCACAGCTGAAGACGTAGAAGGTATATCTTGCTTCCAGTTTTCCATAATAGACACCAGACGGCCACAGAGAAGATTCTTATGGGTCCATTCCCAGCCCTGCCTCTTGGCCATTAGCACAGCTGCTGGCTCTAGGCCTTGTAAATTTCCACCATCTGTCAATAATAATAACCGGTTATTGCCCACTGACCATACATATCATATAAGTGTAGGAGTCATTAAATACAAAGAAAAGTAAAAAATACAGGTACATTTTGACACTATGAATATGATTAAAAAAGAACACATGTTCAAGTGTATAATAAATACACAAAGCATTATAACTGATTGTCATTTAAAAATCCATACAATGAATAATAGCATTTTATGATGAGTTTCCTGAGTTTCAATTGGAAATTGCATAATGTATCACTCATTTTCAATGAGTTCAGTAATTTATTATAAACTCTTTAAGCAAAAAGCCAATTGCCATTGGGCTTTTGAATGAAATTGCTGATTCATGGTAACTTGTATGGATTCTGTGATGATATCTAGTTGAATATGAGGGAATATCACTATTTGCATGAAAGAGATGGATGTTAATTTTTATGAAGACAGTCATGGCAAATATATACATAGATGGAATGGTAAGAATATTTAACATTTTGAAAGGACCTACATGGTAGGCTACAAGCAGCACCAAGTACACATATAATAATTTTTTTGGAATTAAGAAAACTTTGTGCAACACGCACACACATGACCCCCAGAACAATGCTCCAAAGAAAAAATTGGAATAATACGAGGGTAATCCTAGAAGTACCCGACCCAACAAAGAAAACACAAACATTTTGGAGAAAAATGCATTTAATTTTCAAAATAATCTCCTTTCAGCTCTATACACTTTTCTCAGCGATGTTCATTAAGTTCAATATCCTTTTTATAATAAAAACCGTCTTGTTCCTCAAAATAGCCATTAACTGCTGACATCACTTCTTCACGGCTGGAAAATCTTTGATCACCCAGCCATTTTTTCAAGCTTGCTAACAGTAATAATCTGAGGGGGCTAACTCTGGCGAATAGGGTGCATGAGGAAGCAAATCAAACTTCAATTCATGAATTTTGGCCATTGTAACAATGGATTTGTGAGCTGGTGCATTGTCTTGATGAAACAACACTTTCTTCTTAGCCAAATGCTTTTGCTTGATTTCTTCAGTCAAACATTGCAATAAGTTTGCATGATGCTTACTTGCCATTGATAGTTTTTCCTTCTTCAAGATGGTCAATGAAAATTATCCCAAGCACATCCCAAAAAACCGACGCCATGACCTTTCCTGTAGATGAAATGGTCTTTGCTTTCTTTGGAGCTGGTTCTCCCTTTTGAATATATCGTTTCAATTGTTCTTTGGTCTCGGGTGTGATGTAATGGACCTATGTTTCATCCATGGTTATGTTACGGCGCCAAAATTCTGCTTCGTTGCTTTGAAACTTTGCTAAACACTCAATTAAAACATCATGACACTGATTTTGCTCAAGTGTGAGCAAACATGGCACTCATCTTGCACACAGCTCTCGCATGTCCAAATTTTCAGTTAATATGCGATGTACCACAATTTTTTAAATGCCTACTATGTATGCTAGCTCACGCACTTTCAGTTGACGATCATCCAGTATCACTTTGTGGATTTTCTTCACCATTTCTGGAGTCATCACCTCATTTGGTCAACCAATGCGATGCTCATCTTGACAGAGCTCATATGGCCTCGTTTAAACTCTGCTACCCAATATTTTACTGTGGTAAACGAAGGAGCAGACTCACCCAGAATAGAAGTCAGTTCGGCTTTTATATTGCTTGGACTGAGGCCTTTCCAATAAAAGTATTGTATCACATAACGATGACCAATTTTCTCCATTTTCACAAATTTACTGAAAACGTTCAATATTGATGGCTGCCAAACAAATACTAAACAACATAACGTATTCAAACTTGAAACATATGCTTTATAGATGGCATACTTCTTAATACCATGATATTTTTCAATTAACTCGCAAACCTCCATCTCTAGGTCAGGCCGGGTAGTTCTGGGACCACCCTCTCAGAAGAGTTTCAATACCTCTTAGAGACACTGTGTTATGCAGGAACTGAATAGTGTACATCACATAGTGCAGTTTAGAACACAGATTATTAACATGAATATTTCATCCTTCAGTTTGCTGAACGGGTAGACCTAAGAACTTAATGTTGGATGCATAAATAATTCTTTCATTGTTAATATGCAAATTAATAACCTCCTGCATTATTGCCTAATTAAACGGAAGGACCTGCGTCTTTTTGCAATTTAAGTCTGTTGTCACAACACCAGTTTCAGAAAGTAAGACTTTGTGTGTTTTATCCAGAAGCCTTTTGACTACTTTTGTCAGAAACTATAAAGTTTGAATCATCAGCAAATATTATGGAATTAATACTTTGATTATTTTCATTTATTAATGGTAGATCATTAAAAGAATAACAAAAATAAGAAATCTCCCAATATTGAGCCTTGCGGAACTCCCTTGTTAATAGGATAGGAATCTGGCATATATTATACAGATTAAGATGTTATTTGTACTCTTTGTGATCTTTCAAATAAATAAAGAGTTTAGTCTATACCTCTGACACCTACTCCATCAGCCTTGCTCAAAAGGAGGGTCAATTAAAACAACAAAATTTACCAACAACAAATTGTAAGCTAATGCAATCAACATTCAGATGTGAAAAAAATAAAGTTTTAGTTCATCTGAATAAAAAAATTACAAGAAGGTTGCAGCAATTAAGACTAAAATCCCATACATACATTCCAAAGGCAATTCAATCAAGGTCATCCCAGGCAGAGATGCCTTTCTAAGATTTAAATTCTTTGGTTCGACAGATAATACATATAACTGAGCTCAAGCACCAGGCATCTTAAGTTACTAATGCAACATATCAAAAATGATAGGGTGACTATTGTATTTTATAGTGCTATTCTATATGATTTAGGGTATAAGGGATTTAATTTGGGTATGACATGTTTAAGATCCAAATGAAAAAATACTATCGCTGGTCATGGAAAAAACAGCTAACAGTGTCAAGGAAAACAGCCCCTATCAAATTCTTCACCTATATTTAAGAACTGTAGAAGGCTTCCAAGTTAACCTTCAGGTTTATTACTCTTCTAGAAAAACTGAGGTTTGATAGTATATAATTATACCATCATCTGAAATAGTTTGTCTTAAAATTAATTATTTCACCCAATGCCAATTCTTTTAAAAAATTACATTCTAAAATCACTTTCCATGTTCAGTGGGTATGAATGGGTGGGGAATGAGTGGGTATCATATTCAGTGAATGGTTGGCTGTCCTTTTAAGCTAACCACAGCAACTCTGAATTAGCAGTGACATTATTCCTCACTCACAATCTGAGAACTAAACAAACATCAACCAAATGAAAGGTTCACATCAATATATGTATAACTCACACGCTCTTGCGGCAGCTTGCGGGGTATTATGTACATGTAGATGTATAACTCATAACACAAGAAGTATTTTATAATGCAAGGAAAAATTTTTGTAATTACATACCTGACAAGTTTAGCATTAGTTTATCCAAAAACTGATCAAAGGTTATCTTGTTGAATTCAGCTTTGTATATATTACAGACTATCCTTTTTAAGGCTGAAATGTTCTTCTGTACCACTGAGTTTTTACTAGCAGCAACATGAGAAATGGCCATGAAGACACTGGACTCAATGTAACTTGGTACTGAAAAGAAGTAAAAATTTACGTCAGGTGAAGAGATTACGTACATGAAATCACATACTATATTTTTATTGACTTAAATGAATAGTCACAGACAGTAACCCAAGCTCAAAAGGTAACTTTCACCAATGAAAAGTAGATATGTACTTTACTAAGCTTAGGGTGTTTTATCAATTCTCAGGAATTTTCCAATGGGATGGAGTTCATCCACCAATCATTAACAAGAAATTCACAAGTAGTCATGGAGAACAACACCAGGCTTGTCATTAGGATGAGAATAAATGATATTTACATTTATATTTGTTAATTTGACCTTCATGACTCTTTTCATATATTTCTCAAATGGACTTCAAAATACTTGTGGGTGCACTATAATCAAGACTGCACTTCACACAGGTATGGCCTAATTCAGTATGTAATCATAACAGACAATGAGGAAAACAAGGCAAAACATAAAATACGGAAATAGTGACCAAAATGAATTTAATATTAACTTCTCAACTGGAAAGCCTGGTTAAACTGGAGTATTAAAACACAAAATCTAATGAAGTCATTACAAGGGAGAAAAAATACTCTTCAGACATCACCTCGACTTGAATCTTGCACTGGTAAAACTTCATGCCACATGCAGATCACCACAGTAATCAGCTCCACTGCTTTGCTCGCTATGGAAAATAATGCATCGAAACAGAAACAGCGAGCTCGCATAATGTCATTTTTAGCCATGCAAATTACTGTGTACATCCTTGCCAGTGTCTTCACCACTTCCACCTGGAATAAAAAATGAAATAAGTATTCAGTTTAGGACATTTTCCATCATGTTATTTGTAGTCAATATGTGCCACCATACCCAAAGGATTTGGAGGTACTTTAGTCCTTTAAGATGAGCCTGTTATTTAATCAACAATCCATGATATGTTGAATTTATTTTTGGGTTTTACCCTGTACAATTACTCATATTTTTATTTTGAGATATATGCTGACTTTGTAATACCAACTCTATGATGTATGGAAAGAATATGAGCAGACAATGTTGTGTGTTCCATACTTGTCTTATAGGAATCAATAAACATTATTTTAATTATTTTAATCTGACTGGGACTCTCAGTTATGACAAGTATATAACAATGATTAAGAATATTTTCATTGATTATCAATGGTTTACCGTTTTAGAAAATGCATACGGTGGTATGGTCAGTGTATTCATCTTTTGCGAGAATGTCCACATTTTATTTGTACCATCATCTAAGAAGGGCTAGAGTCTTATTAATAGGGATACTGGAGAATGCATGTTTTGAGTTCAAAGAGGATATGATTTCTGTATCTTAAAATATTTGGTTAATGAACCATTGATTTACGGTCCATTGATGGTCATTGAGAATGCCACCAATTATTCTTAGAGTAAAACACAAAGATTGATAATAAAAGGAAACTTACATCAGGGCAACGTCCAAGTCTAAATAGAATGTATGACATTCCATCAAGCATTACTTCAGAGAGGTCACTAAACCTTGGGCAACGATTTTCAAGAGCTAAAACCAAGGAGAGGACACGCATCTGCAAACGAGTCATGCGTGGAGCACCAGGTATTGCTGCCGGCTGGACATCATCCTCATCTTCCTTTGACAGCATTTGTACCAAATACCTAAATACAATGGAGATACAACGTAGGATATTATGCAGATATATTACCATTACAAGAAATCTACCAGTCACGGGTAGGATTGTGAAATACCCATGAAAACTACCACACATTTAGGAATTAAACACTACTAACATTTCTCAAGCTCCACCTTAAACAACACACTCAATACACTAGAAGCTTGTATTTAAGTAAACTAATTTTCCACTGAATAAACCTACCTTCCTCTCCATCATCCAAGCTGCCTTATATTTTCCTCCCTCCAACCATTTTCCTTTCTAGAGTGGAAAGCTAAATTAATCATTGAAATACAATGGTAATTTGAAAGTTTCCGGCCTAATAAACAAACGAGACATTTTTCCTCCAATTTTATTTTTAAATGTAGTCTCCTTTTAACTCGATACATTTTTTCCCAAGACGCTCCCACTTTTTTTACCCTTGCAAATAGAAGTTAATGCCTTTTTCTCATTTACACATACGATCAAAACTTTGTTTGATGAAAATCTCGGTCCTCCAAGCGAAACGTTAAGGTTATGAAACAGGAAAAAGTCATTGGGGCCAGATATGATAAGGCGAGTGATCAACTAATGCGAAGGGCAGATCGTGACATTTAGCAGCTGCTGAAGTGTGAGCAGATGCATTGTTCTGATGGAAATTCACTTTCTTCTTCTTCAAATGTGGTAATTCTTTGCAATTTATGACTTCAGCATTGTTTACCCATCTTTCTCTGGGAAATAAGGCATTTACATATGCAAAAAGCTACTCATTCAATGAAAATCTCTCTCCTCCAAGCAAAATTTTAAGGTTATGAACCAGCATATGGAATACAGGTGTGGAAGAGAATAGAGAAAGTGGATGAAAAAAAACAAATGAAGTACATGGTAGGAGAAGGGATGTTGTTGGAAGAAACTTAAAGGAGGCAGGCAAAATGGATAAATGATCATCTTCCCTCAAAGAAATATTGAGAGATAATGGCATGTTGAAGGATGAATTATTACTATTATTTTATCACCTGTACACTTTGCAGTCCACTGTTTTGACTTTTCTCTACTCCAACAGGGCCTTTAAAATGTTCATTCTAATGCATTTTCGTTCCTATGAGAGCAAACACGGCACCCAATGCACAGATAGCTTATGTATTTTCAAGTCTTTCGTAAAAACAAGAAAATGCTTTCAAAATGGCCCATAGCCTCTAACCTCTTTAGACCCTTTAACCTCAATTAGAAGGTTGTTCAATACCATGAAGTGAACTTTGATGGTGTGGAGAAGGGTGGAAAGGTGAAGTGGGCAAGAAGGAAAACAAATAAGGCACTGCTAGGCATAGTGGTGGAGAGGGGACATTTGATGGAAATCCATAGGAGGTCAGAGAAGTGGCCGCAGAGCATTTTGATAGGCAATAGGGTTTATAATCTGTGATAGATGAGAGAACAATAGACAGGTGAAGTAGATCAGGTGAAAAGGATAGTTATGTTGGACAGAATGAAGGGAGGTAGAATGTATGAAGAATTGAAGAAAAATTTATTGTAATATGAGGTGTTAGGGTGTGTCAAAGCAAAGTTTGAAAAAGCTAAGAAAAGTATCGATAATTAGTCTGTGTTTATCCAAAACCTACCTTAAACAGTAGAATACAAAAAAATAATAATACCGTCTTCAACATCCCCTTACCGCCTTATTTTTCTATAATATGAGGAAAGTCCCTCCCATGGACTACAACCTTGTCGTGGTGGAAGAGCTTGTGTGTTCCGATGACCCCTAGAACTGTGCTGGTGGGAGTAAATATAATTGCTCCTGGTAGGGTCATCCATGACAGATAGGTCGAAGGTTAGGAGCCAGACGAAAGGTAGTCCACGCAGCATCTGTTCCTCAGTGAGGCGGCTGCAAAGGCATCTGACCCCGGTGGGGCGGCCATTAAGTGATGGTGTCACGTTAAAAACACTATTGAGGAAGGCAACGGGAAACCACCTCAATTATCATTCCCAAGAAAATAATGATGGACACAAAACAGAAATTGAGTCCTGGCAACTGCGGGACTCGGCCCAAGGGGCCGTGTGTCGTGCCCGGCAGCGGGGGAGGCAAGGCTTCCGCGGTCGTCATCCCACGAAACCCTTGCAGGGAAGAAATAACAGCAGCAGGACAGAAGACGCAGAAGAAGACGAAAGTAGTTAGAATAGGAACATGGAACGTCAGGACAATGTTGAGGATTGAGCGGTAGTGGAATGTTGAAGAGGGTAATAGAGGGGAGAATGTTGGGCAAGCGAGGTAAGGGCAGGAACAGGATAGGGATGTTGGACGGGATGAAGGGAGGAAAGAAGTACACAGAGATGAAGAGGGACCTGATATAGATTAGTTTGCTAGGTGGGGAGTCACAAAATGTTTATTTGATAGTTGTGTCCATCCAAAAACCTACCTTAAACAGTAGATTACCTAATAATAATGAGGAAAGTGATTATTTATCCTTTTTTCTTGCCTCCTTTGAATTTCAACCAACAACCTCTCTTCCTCTACCATGCATGCACTTCGTTTTTCTTTCCATCTAATTTCTCATTTTCTCTATTTTCTTTTGTAACCACATTCCCTTTCTATCCCCTTTATTTTACCCTCTTTCCGAAATAACAACACATTAGATGCCATATATAATGCATCACTATTCACAGTAATGTTTTCTTTAATTGTTACTTAAGGTCTCGTTATCAACACCTTCACCTATCTGAATGTTTATTTACCTAATCCTTCTCTTACCAATTTCCAACCAAAATACATATTTCCTTAATAAGTGAGTGAAAGACCAACTCTGATTTATGCCCTCTTACTTTGAGATCTGACAAAGTTTACATTTCTTACAAATCTTACTCCCTTTAGTTTCTCATTACTGATTTTCATGCAATGCTTGCCACAATAATTCCACAGTGCACTCTGCAATTATTGCAATCCCAAAGGCTGATGGCCTAAATAAAGCATGATGATTCACATATCTGACTAAATCAGCTCTCCACCAATTTTCATTCCTACTCTCATCATTTCCAGGTATCTCATCAAATTTTGCCAACTGTACTCTTTTAAAGATCACATTTAAAGTAAAAACTTCACAGGGCCTGGCTCCATTAAAAACCTGGTCTGATCGAGTAGATTATTGGTAATGATAAATGTAACTGTAGCCAAAGAGCTTAGAAATATTTAAAGAAAGTAAACTGCAATTACTAAGAGGTATCAATTCAACAAGTACATGAAAACAATCTTTAAAATTAAATGCAAAACACCATTACCTAAAAAGGAAGGTAATGTATTTACAAATAAAAGCTTTTCCCTAAAGTTTCAGCAATGTATGATTACATATTAATTATTATGAAGAACAAAATTCATTCTCACTTACTTGGCAACATTTTTCGACTTAAAGCCATTGCTGTCATCAGAAATGACAGCTATGATACTATTCAAAATACTATTTCCAAAGTACTTTTCATTCAACCTGCCCAATTGAGCTTTCAAAATCTTCCTCAGATTCACAGACAACCGACTTGGTACTGAAAAGAGTTAAAAATTCATTAATTTTCCACAAATCACACTAAATTAAAGGATGGATACACATGAACAAAATGATTTCAACCAGGCACCAAGCATCAATAAGACAAAAATTTTACCCCAGAGTATAAGCTAGAGTCTACGACACAACTTTCATTTTTCTGTGATGCCCCTGAGACAATATTGCACATTTCCTTGTTGAAAATATCAATTCTGAAGGAGTTAAATACAAAAAACAACATTCAGAGTTCAATTAAATTTTAAGTTCACTATAATAAAATGCCACTTGTCCCATAATTCATGTGAATAAACTTCCCACAAATGCAACTCCATAAAACTAAGTACCAGAATCATTGCTCAAACTTAATGGTTTCAAAATTCACTACAAAAGAGGTCTCAAATGTATTATTCACACAATACTATGTCAGTCAATAAGTGACATGGTTATACATGGGAGCGTACGTGACCATAACACCATCTGAAGTCAAAGCCATGAATATTTAAACAATGCAAAAGTGGTCAAATCAAAACATCTAAAATATGGCATGACAGCTATTGAAAATAGGGCAAGCAGCTGTGGTATGTAACAAATGAAGTTGAATAAAAGTAGGTCCTCAGTGAAGTTATTTCATGAGACAACTAGCTGTGGCCATCATTCCAACAAATTAACATTCGGATAACTTATATTCTTATTTTTCAAGTTTTAAATATTTAATTATCAAGCACTTTTAGGCATGTGTCATTAAGTTTCGTTCACACATTTATACTTGGGGTTTCAATTACATTAATAATAATTTATTTCATATGTTTCAACTGTGACATTGGAGTTAGGGGTCTCCTCTCAATCAGACAACAACTTGGAAATCATCTATTCTAAAGATTTCAGCTAGTCCCAATTTTAAGTAGACACACACTATATATCCACTTGAGTTTAGACAGATCATTATTGACACACCTGAGTTGTAGTTGAAGAAAACTACCCAAAATTGAAATTACCAGAAGACCATTATATATCTTATGCAATGAGCATTTCAATGTGAAAGCAAATGTGGAAGCTGAAGGGGTGAACATTTTTCCTGATTCAATTGACAGGTTTGTATACATCTTGCATTTTTAATGAAATTTATAAGTGTCTACATAACTTTGAATTTCCAATTTTCCTAGGACACCCTATTCAAGCACTTTTGAAAAACAACCTGATTAGAGAGAATAACATTTTCAAAATTGAAATAAAATATCAGATTAGAAAATATCAATAGAAAAAATACATATGCCAGAGTAAATAAAATTATATTAACTGATTTCAAGAGTTTAGACTAAAGAAAGACTACATACGAGGTCGGTAAATTAAGGAATGGGACTGGCGATGTAGCAGAGGTCGGTAAATTAAGGAATGGGACTGGCGATGTAGCATTTGATCTGGCAAAACTGGAGGCGCTAGGCCTGGAGCTTGGGTTTGAACTTGCTCAAGTCATTTGGCTGTCTGTAGTGATTTTTCTTGTGAAAGTTTTTTCTATTGTGTTCTAAAAATGAGCGACATCAATCTCGTGCAACAGTGTGCTATCAGGTTTTTTTGCTCCAGACTTGGACACGGTGCAACAGGAACTCTTGCTAAACTTCAGCAGGTCTACGGAGATGGAGTTTTGTCAAGAGCTCAAGTTTTCTGGAGGTTTAAGGCATTTTCAGAAGGAAGAGAGTCAGTTGAAGATGAACCATGAAGTGGAAGGCCTTCATCTTCAAGAACCGATGAAAATGTTGACAGAATCTGGGATCTTGTGCGTTCAGATCGTCGGTTGACAGTAAGAAGAATTGAATTTGAGTCACACCACCGCTCATCAGATTTTGACCAATGAATTGGAGATGAGAAAAATCTGCAAAAAAATGGTTCCAAAAAATCTTTTCCAAGATCAAAAGGACCAATAGTTTTTAGCCAGACATTCCTGTGGCTCCTCAGCCTCCTTATTCGCCTGACTTGAGTCTGCGACTTTTTTCTATTCCCGAAGTTGAAAAATCACCTCAAGGGAACTCATTTTGGGGCAGTCGAAAACATTTTAACAGCTGTAACCGACCAGCCGGAGGCTAATCCAATATCGAGTTCCAGCACTGCTATGAGGAGTGGAAGAACTGTCTCCAGCATTGTGTGGCTTCAGAAGGAAGTTATTTTGAGGGTGACAATATAAAATTGTAATTCTATTTTAATGAAAAAGTTTTTTTTAAATCAGTGTCATTACTTAATTTACAGACCTCATACATTTTCACTTTTTCCAATCAAAACATATTTACCATTTTTACTCTTCTCCTTTTCTCCATTTTCCAGTTGAACCTGTTTCAGCATTTTATTGAAATAGTCTTTATTTTTTCTCCAATCATTGGTAATACCTTCCAATACTGATATTAGTGTTGATGGTGAAACCTTTCCAGAATCCGGTGGATGACTCTGACTTTGTTTATTGACGGCATCTGTTTGCGATGGAAAAGCCAAACCAAAGTCATTAACATTTGCCTCATATCCCACTCTGGAGAAGGCCTCAGACCCGATCCAAGGACCAAGTCCTTGTGATAATGAAGCATTCTCTTTGGGAAATTGTTTAGAATATTTACTTTTCCTACCTTTGTCACCCTGGTGATCAACCCCCTCCATGGAAGCCTCTACTTTATTCACATCTACAACATCCATTGATTCTTCCATGGTGACATCCAGTGATGTGCTAATGTCTTTGGTAATGGGCAATTCATTAATTTCATGTGGGTTCTCGGCAGTAATTTCCTTCCTTAAATCTCGCTTAATACTAGGCTCTTGAGCTGTATCAAAGTCAATAGATTTAATATCTTCTTCACTCGAGGAATCAGGAAAAATTATCAAAGAATCCACCAGGACATCATCTGATAGAGGAGACAGAGGTGGAGCTTCCATTTCCTCCAAGAGATTCTCCTGGACTACCCCAACTGATAAACTGTCATTCATCTTATCCTTCTGGGAAGTATTTTCCAATAGTGTCTCCATGGGTTTTTTCAGAAAGTCTGGTTTATCTCCTGCAATTAAAGAAGACCACTTAGTGCTATCCCTACTTTGTTCAGCATAATTTGCAAATTAAGAGGAATGTAACTAAGGAATGGCATGAATTGACCAAGGAAGGGATCTCTTCCTCAGTAAATTCATAGGTGGTTGCAAGGTATAATCAAATAAGATTAACATACCCATGTGTACAAATTACATTGCACTGATGTCAAGCATCTTCTTTTCAAGAGCAATAGAGAAAGCATGCCTTAGCTACACCTTTGCAATGAAATAGTATCTCTAACATTAGGTTACATACCATTTGGAGCTTCCTTTTCAGGTGATTTTGATCTATCCACTCCCACATCAATTGCAGTCACTGAATCCAAAGCATCTCCCTTGTGCAGGTCTCCCTCTTCAAATGTGTTGGGTTGAAATGACTCACTAAAACTGTCAGTGGGCAAGTACCTTTTTTTCGGGAATGGCATAAACTCTTGTGTCTTTTTTCTTGGACTCCTACGGATCTTCCCTATACCACTACCACAAATTTTCCGCTGGTCACTCTCACCTCCATGAAGAAGTTTTTTTTGGCTACAGCTACCACCTCTAGGTTTGGTGAAGCTAGATTTAAAATGTTCAGCATTTGTAGATGTAGAGAGGGATTTTGGTGGGTGACCAACGCGTTTCTTCGTTGATTGGTTACAATGCTGCTCTGTAATGGGAAGAGTTCCTTTTATATCCCTCATTCCACTACTATTTCCATTTAAGACACTTTCAGTTTGAGGAAAACTATTGTCAATTTTAGTCAACCCCTTGGGGATATGAGCAGTACGCTTTTTTGTAGGTGGCACATACTCCTGATCATAGCTTAAAATTGTATTATTTTCATTTTTCACCAAACTCATATTTGATGACGAGCTATTTACCGGAGCCTGAGTCTTCAATACCCTCAATGGTGCTACCAGTTTGGGAGCTGTAGCAATACGCTTCTTAAAAGGGGGTTTGTATCCACCCTCTTCATGAAGAATTTCTTCCTTCTTATCCTTTGCAGTGGCAACCGTCCCTTCAGGAGATAAGTAATCTTTCAATATTGTGCGAGTTATGCTGTTCAAACATTCAGTTGCTTGAGGAAGATTAGCAATTCTTTTCTTCAAAGGTAAGCTGATTAATGGCTCAGTTGAGAGATTGGTGGATTCTTCTTCACTATTTTTGTTGACAGGTTTACCACTATTCATTGTGGTATCATTGAGGTCCACAATCATTTCAGTAGCTTCAGGATTGGCCATTTCCTTCTTCCCCTCTCCTTTGCTGGATTTAACTTTGTCTTCACTCACTTCTCCAATTACCAAGGAAGATCTGTCCTTTGTCAACTTTGGTGATGCTTTTGATGCATGAGAAACATGCACCACTTTCGTGTTGCACCTGCCCCCTTCCAAGCTTGTTTCTCCCTCACCATCACTCTCAGACGAATGTACAATTTTCGAACTGGATTTAGCTTTCGATTTGGTTTTGCTTGCCTTAGGAGACAATTTGGACACGGATACAACACCTTCGCTCACAGATCTGAGATGATCTTTTTCTTTAGAGGGTTTGCTTTCAACTTTATTACACCTCCAGTTGGAACGCGATTTTAAAGAGCTTTTCTTGGCAGAGGAAGAACCAATGTCACCCTCTTCAATGAAAATTGCATCATCACATCTTATTGAACCAATGAACGACTGCTTCCTATTCTTCCTTTGCCCAGAAGGAGATGCGGCAGAAGAAATTTGAGATGTGCTCTCAGTTTCTTTGGTTGCATTTTCAATAGATACTCTCTCTTCTTTCTTGGTTGACAGAGAAAATGTTTTGTCTACTTCAGGAAATGATGTGACAGAATTGGTACCCAATCCATTGTCAATTTGAATGAGCCTTATATCACAAAATTTATCGGCGACATTTATGTCTTTTACCTCTATATTTTTTGGTATTAGCTTTACAATTGGTGACTGACTCTTCAAGGCTTTAGACTTCTTAGATGCATAAGTTTTGAGTGAGAACTTACCAATTCTTGACAATCCCTTACATAGAGATGGAGCAGCTGCTATAGGTACATGGCTATTTTTATTATGCCCACCCTTGAGAGATGGCATGGGCGCATCTACATTGGATTTTGAATCATTATCTATTACAACATCTTCTGCCACTGTTGTATTTAGCTTACAGTTTGTACTTGAAGGACCAGCACTAGACTCATCCATTGAACTTTGTAGTCCATCATCAGGTTCACCTTCCTCATCAGTGTTCTCTGCAACATCTCTACCACAAGATGGGCTTGGTGGAAGGTCAGCCTTCCTCCTGGGTGACTGGCTAATACCACCATCGGGACTTCTCACAGAATCAACTGAACCATTTGGTGAAAGTGATCCAAAGATGGCATCGCACTTAGACGCAAATGATTTCCTTTTTTTCCTGCCAAGTTTCAGTCTCTTGCCAGGTGGTGGCTGCTCCTCATTTTCTTTTCTCCTTTCTCCACACTCATCCTCAGATTCCGATGAGGAAGCAATCTTTGTCCTTCTTTTCTTTCGCCGCCTCGAAACTGGAACTGGATCTACCACCGGCTCAGAAGGAAGCGAGGAGTCACTTAAATCAGTCCCAAACAAAGATTTTTCGGATGCTTCCTTTGCAATGGCCCTCTTGGTGATTGAAACTGAGCCACTGGAGGAGACACACTCCTCCGTATTGTTGTCCAAGCATTCATCAGATACTTTGTGCACACTCTGTTCCTCTGTAAACTCTACAGAGCTCTGTATGTTGGAATTTCTAGGTGAGCAAGAGCTATCCCCAACCCTCTTTTCACTAGAGAAATCTTTTGTTGATTCACCCTTTGATCCTACTGAAAAGGATTTCATCCCATTCCTCTCTTCTTCCATGGAAAGTGAAGTACTGCCTTGCATTGATTCAGAACTGGAGGTACACTCTATAGTGTTGTTATGAGTTGACACATCCGTCACATTTACATCGACTGTTTTGCAATTAGTTTTAGTTTTAATGGGCAAATTATTTAAACTCTTTTCCTCGGACATGGATTCTGCTGCTTCTATGGCTTCAGTACCTAGGAATGCCTGGAGTCCACCAGCCAGTTCAATCAGAGCATCAAGATTCTCAGCCATTAGACATTTATCTATATGAATGGCCTCGGAAGCTCTCTCATTTAATGCAGACTCTGGAAACTCATTTGTATCCACCTCAGTAGAAACAACTAAGGAAGAACTACAATTACCTGGCCTGGTAACAGAAGCTGATTCATTTGAAAATAAAGTTTGGAAAACATTTGCACCAATTTTCAAATCAACCAAACTATTTGCCTTCAAATCTTCCTGTGTCTTGTCTTCACTTATCTGCCCAACTTTATTTACTCTTTCAGAGGCAAAAAGATCCATTAAACTTTTTTCTTCTGCTTTTTTGAATGGGTGAGTGGATAAGTCAGATGATAAATCAATCTGCAATAAATTGCTGTCGTCAGAATCTAACATTATACTCTCACTGGAGCCATCAGGTTTTAAACCCATGTCAGCTATTGAATCTCCAGGATTAATGGTCATGATTACGTTGTCAATTTCTTCATCACCTGCCATGTCACCATCACTGATTTGCTCCATGTTCTTTGCTTCGACTAACTTTCCCCCACTGCCTTCATTCCTGGAAATTGGTTCAATGATTTCCAAATCATCAGCCAATGAACCCTCATCCTTGTTCCCAGTCACTACTTCAACATGGGGTTTTTCGGAACAAGGACTCATTAGAGAGTTTTTCCAAGTACCACTCTCTGCTTTATCCTTCACCTTCAACCTGAATTCATCAGAATCTCTTTCATCTTGATTAGCTGACTGAACAATGCTCCTGCAATTTTCACCTTTGTTCCCCAACCCCTTGGGCCTGATTTCTTGACTTGTCAAATTACATAGGGTGCTGTTTTCAAGTTCTTTAGTATCTTCCTGAGTGAAAATATTAGAACTTAAAGTAACACTTGCTCCGACTTGTTTCACGTCCCCACTGGACTTATCAATGCTACTCAAACCCTGGTCTCTTACATATTTTTCACCCAAATCTCTTGGTTTAATTTCTTCTGAGATATTCACACCATCACCTAGGGCACTGCTGCAGGATCTACTTAGATGTGCCCCCTTAAAATTAAAAGAAGGCACAGTGGTGAAGCAAACTTGTTTCAATGCATCTTGTTCAATAAAACTGTTTAATTTCTTAATATTTCCAACAAACTCATTACCTATTGGAACCAGTTTAGGAGTAAAGATATTATGTTTCTTAAAAGAGTATGTGGTTCCATTTTCTTCATGAAGAATTTCCTCCTTATTATACTCTGGGACAACCTTCTCATCAGATGAGTAATCTTTCAGTATTGTGTGAGTTATGCTGTTCGAACATTCAGTTGCCTGAGAAATATTGCCAGTCCTTTCCTTCAAAGGTAAGCTGATTAATGGCTCAGTTGAGAGATTGGTGGATTCTTCTTCACTATTTTTGTTGATAGGTTTACCACTATTCATTGTGGTATCATTGAGGTCCACAATCATTTCAGTAGCTTCAGGATTGGCCATTTCCTTCTTCCCCTCTCCTTTGCTGGATTTAACTTCGTCTTCACTCACTTCTCCAATTACCAAGGAAGATCTGTCCTTTGTCAACTTTGGTGATGCTTTTGATGCATGAGCAACATGCACCACTTGTTTGTTGCACCTGCCCCCTTCTACGCTCATTGTTTCTCCCTCACCATCACTCTCAGACGAATGAACAATTTTTGAAATGGATTCAGCTTTCGATTTGGTTTTGCTTGCATTAGGAGACAATTTGGACACGGATACAGCACCTTCGCTCACAGATCTAAGATGATCTTTTTCTTCAGAGGGTTTGCTTTCAACTTTATTACACCTCCAGTTGGAACGCGATTTTAAAGAGATTTTCTTGGCAGAGGAACTACCACGTTTAGCAACAGTGGTTGAAACTTTAGGTAAGTTGGCAACACATTCATCTGAAGATCCATTCTGTTCTATTCCTTCACAAACAATATCCTCTTTTCCACCATACTTCTTGTTTAATCTAGCAGTTGATGGACGAGCCCTTTGACTTTTAGTTAGAGGTTCACCTTCCTCATCAGTGTTCTCTGCAACATCTCTACTATAAAATGGGCTTGGTGGAAGGTCAGCCTTCCTCCTGGGTGACTGGCTAATACCACCATCGGGACTTCTCACAGAATCAACTGAACCGTTTGGTGAAAGAGATCCAAAGATGGCATCGCACTTAGATGCAAATGATTTCCTTTGCTTCCTGCCATGTTTCAGTCTCTTGCCAGGTGGTGGCTGCTCCTCATTTCCTTTTCTCCTTTCTCCACACTCATTCTCAGATCCTGATGAGGAAGCAATCTTTGTCCTTCTTTTCTTTTGCTGCCTCGAAACTGGAACTGGATCTACCACCGGCTCAGAAGGAAGCGAGGAGTCACTTAAATCAGTCCCAAACAAAGATTTTTCGGATGCTTCCTTTGCAATGGCCCTCTTGGTGATTGAAACTGAGCCACTGGAGGAGACACACTCCTCCGTATTGTTGTCCAAGCATTCATCAGATACTTTGTGCACACTCTGTTCCTCTGTAAACTCTACAGTGCTCTGTATGTTGGAATTTCTAGGTGAGCAAGAGCTATCCCCAACCCTCTTTTCACTAGAGAAATCTTTTGTTGATTCACCCTGTGATCCTACTGAAAAGGATTTCATCTCATTCCTTTCTTCTTCCATGGAAAGTGAAGTACTGCCTTGCATTGATTCAGAACTGGAAGTAGATTCTATAGTGTTGTTATGAGTTGACACATCCGTCACATTTACATCGACTGTTTTGCAAATAGTTTTAGTTTTCATGGGCAAATTATTTACACTCTTTTCCTCGGACATGGATTCTGCTGCTTCTATGGCTTCAGCACCTGAGAATGCCTGGAGTCCACCAGCTTTTTCAATCAAAGAACCCAAATTCTCAACCTGAAGGCATTTATCTATTGGCAGGACATTAGAAGCTCTCATAATTGATGCAGCCTCTAGAATCTCATTTGCAGCCACTGCAGTCACACCAAGTGACGCAGGTTTAGAATTAGCTGGCCTGGGCATGGTAACATAAGTTGATTCATTTGAAAATAAAGTTTGGAAAACATTTGCACCAATTTTCAAATCAACCAAACTATTTGCCTTCAATTCTTCCCGTGTCTTTTCTTTACTTATCTGCCCAATTTTATTTACACTTTCAGATACAAAAACATCCATTAAAGCTTCTTTTTCTTCTCCTTCCTTGGCAGGTAAAGCAGGTAAGTCTAATGGTATTCTAGTCTGCAATAAATTGCTGTCGTCAGAATCCAACATTATACTCTCACTGGAGCCATCAGGTTTTAAACCCATGTCAGCCATTGAATCTCCTGGATTACTGGTCATAATTATGTCATCAATTCCTTCATCACCTGCCATGTCACCATCACTGATTTGCTTCATGTTCTTTCCTTCGACTAACTTTCCCCCATTGCCTTCATTCCTGGAAATTGGTTCAACGATTTCCAAATCATGAGTCAATGAACTCTCATCCTTGCCCCTAGTCACTACTTCAACATGAGGTTTTTCGGAACAAGGATTCATTAGAGAGTTTTTCCAAGTACCACTCTCTGCCTTATCTTTAACCTTCAACCTGGATTCATCAGAATCTCTTTTATCTTGATTAGCTGACTGAACAATGCTCCTGTAGTTTTCCTCCATGTACCCCAACCCTCTTGGCCTGATTCCTACTGGTTGACTTGTCAAATTAGACAGGTTGCTATTTTTCTGCCTTTTAGAATCCTCCTGCATTAAAATTTTAGTAGATAACTCTCCTGAGTTATTCAGACTATCACCTAGACCTACTGAAGAATCTGCCCTACCTAGTTTGAGAGCACTAAATTGTTTTTCATGACAAATTTGATCATTTTGTTCAGTTGTTTTAGTTTCATGACTTGGAGCATTTTCAGGGCCATGAACTTTTGCCATAAAAACATTTGAAATAACATCTGAACTTACAGCTACATTTACTTGGTCATATACAGAAATCATAGACTCACAGCTACTTTCTTGGTCATCACCTAATGTGCTGCAGCTATCTTTGCTTGAAATTTCAGAATTTTCCTTATAACAGAGACCTGGAGCAGAGATGCAGGAATTATCTTTGAAAGCATCCTCTTCCAAATGCCCACACACAGGAACACAATCAGATAGGCTTGGGGAATTATTGCCACCTTTATGAATGAAATTTACTTTTCCTCTTCGGTGACCCATGTTGATCGACAACCTTTTAGGATTTAAATACAAATCAGTGAAATTGGGAGGAGCAAAAGTCCCCCTTTTGTAGAATTTAACCTCCAATGGCACTAATGCCTTGGGTTGTTTAGCAGCATTCTTTTCTTTGAGGAGCTGATACAACTCATGGAAGTCACCATGGCCAAAGCTCATCAAAGGAAATTTAGGAACCAAGTAGGGCTCTGGATAGAATTCTGATGCAAAGCATCCACTAATTCTAAACTTCACACCAGGAAATCGAAATAGATTCAGTTTTCCAAAGAGTAATGGAACTGTTTGCCTATATTTTACTTCTTTACTTGGAGCATTTCTACCAATAACAGAAATGTCCTTTCCAGGTTGTGTCAGCCCCACGAAATTCCTACTTTTCTCCGGTACAGAGGTAAGTAACTTAGCAGAAAAGGAGCCACCAAGTGAATGTTTTGCAGGGGGATCTTTAAATGGTGGTTGAGAGTTCTTGACATAGGAATCATCCATGCTAACCGTCCTTTCTGAAAATATCTCCAAATCTTTTAAATGTTTTTTCTCAACACTTTTCTTACCACTATTTTCAGCTTGAATAACTTGACTTTTGCAACTACTTTGACATAGTACAGGACTTTCCACTCTCTTCTCTTTTTCCACTTGAATCAATTGTATGCCATCAGCCCCAGGAAGAGCATGGTGATCCTCTGAGAGACAGATATCGGAACTGAGTTTTTGAGAAGGCTCTGCAGACAGTTTCACTATAGGTTGCTGAATTTTTGGCGGGTCAACCCCTTTACTGGAGACCAGTTTGGTAAGTTCTTCAACTACAGGGTAGCTAACATTTGTGGCCGGCACATGAACATGTTGATCCTCGAGGAATAGCTCCTTATCATAAATTTCATAACTAGTGCACTTCTTTGGATACTCAGTTCCAGTCAATTTATTCAAATCATGAGATTTTTGCATGGACTTATATCCCATTTGGCTCTTGGCAGAAGGACTGGAGTAATTATTGCCCAACTCTGTAGACTCTGTACTTTTTGAAACACCCATAGAGGGAATACAATCCTTTAACATCGGTGCTCCACTTACATTTTTTTTAGCATCTCTCCTGAATTCACCAACCTCTTTCTTGTCGGCATCATTCTGCTCCAACATATTCGGAAACTCTACCATATTACCTTCAGACTTATCAAGAACAGAAAGTGCATCAGAATATTCACCACTACTCCCATCACTGGACAATGAGAAAGAAGAATTAGATGGACTCGGTGTGTCTCCACTATATGGTAACCCTTCACTGCAATCAATACTATTAACTGGTGTGAAATCACTTTCAATTTCTGATTCTTCACTCCCTTGATCTTCCTGAGAATGACATGAATTCACATCCACCTCCTCAGGACTTGCCACTGAACCGGAATCATCATTAGTGCTTGAGCTGGAAAGTGATTCTGGAATCGAAAGTTCACAGTCTTCAGCACTAGTACATTCTAATGAATCCATGGAAGAGGTGCAATTTTCAATACTTGGCAAACTACCCACATCTTCTACACCAGTGGTGGAGTCATTGGTCACAATCTGTCCAGATTTCTTGTCAATGGCACTCCTCAATACCTGACAACTTTGACTTCTTAGGTCATTGTATACCTGGATTGGGTTTAATTTTTCATTAGAATTTGCTGAGCAAACACTTTTTTCCATGATACATGGAATGTCACCCTTTGGTTCATACTTGTTGGGAATATTTATTTGCTGATTATCATTATCAGGCTTTGTTATGACACCACTGCCAGCTTCATTTGATTCTCGCATTTGACTCCTTTGAGAATATTCTTGACTGCCAACAGCAACCTCCCTAGTATTTTTGTCTGCAATTTTCAATTGCTCAGATCTTACAGTTCGTTCCAGAGCCAGATTCACATGCACCATTGAATCACAGGAGTCTGAGTTATCAGAGTAGTCGACTATCTTTCTGGTACTCCTAAGATCCCTTATTCCTTTTTTTGCTTCAGAGATTGTTGTGTCTTTTCCAGAGTGGCTATCAATAGGACATTCACCATCCACTTCTCTAGGAACTTGAACGCTATTATTTACAACAGAATGACCAGTAGATTCTACTCCAGGTGTTTTTTTCCTTGGCCTTAGACTAAAGCGCCTTTGGCATTCCTCATTAAGAGGCGTCAGAATTGTATGAGGAGATGCTTTACTTGTGACCATGTTTTCCTGTCCCTCTTTTACAGAAGATTCTTTTTCCGTAGCCTCTCCTTCTTTTTGCCTTTTATTTCCATGCCTTCCTCTCCCTTTTCTTGCATCCTTCTTTCCATTTGAGTTTTCTTCCAAACTTATCTCCAGAGACTTTCCCCCTTGGCATTCCACAGATTTCTCACCAAGAATGCTGCTGCTTCCTCCTTCCACTATTGCAGAAGAAGATTTTAATGAACTTGACCCCTTCTCAAGGCCTGCATTAGACCCAGTTGAAATTTCTGGTGATAAATCACCAAGCACTTCACTTGACTTCCTTATATTCTCTTTTTGAGAAATCTTAAGATCACTACAGGTTTCATGATTACTTGCACTGACATCATTGAGGTCACCTGCTGCTATTTTTTTGGTGGCTCCATCGTCATCTCTTATTTCACATTCACCATGGTGCTTAGTAAGTGACACGCCACTGGAACTTTTGTTATCTGTGTGATCAGCTGCAACATTTACACCTGCTTGACCACCTTCGGCTGATGTGTCTTTAATGCTCTTTGTTCCCTTCTTAAATCTATCACACAACAGGATATTTGAGGGAGCTTGAGATGATGAATTACCCCCAGTACAAGAAGGTGCTGGAACTGCACTCACCCTTTTGTCTGCAGTATGACTAACTGACTTTATTGATATTGCCACACCTTCCACCAACTTTTCTGATGATTCCTTACCAACTTGATCATCTGAAAAGAATGTAGATCACATATGAATCAATTAAAACAAACAAAATGTGATGACATTATACAACAGCTATACTGAAGGAATTTCAACATTTTAGTGCCCTCACTGATATTGCTTGAGAATGAGGGAATTTTGGAAATCCAATAAGAGTTTGTTTTGCTAATGATTAATATCCCATGAAAATAATCAATTCTCTTCACAATTAAGGAGGAAAGTAGAAATGAAGGATTATGAGCATACAATAGCTTAAACCTCTGCATACTGGAATAGCATTAGCTGGATCTATATACAACAATAAAACAAAATTTTTATGACCAAGACTAATAAAATAAACCAACTTAATAATGGCAATATTTGATAGGCCATTTTTGCATCAGAAATAATTTTACTCAATTATTCAAAAGTTTAACTTAGTTGCAAAATTCCATTACAGATAAGTAGAATTTGCAATCGATTTACTTAAAGACCAGAATTTTACTGTAATTTTATTAACAAAGAGAACTTTAACTAAAAAAATATGGCTGAAATAAATATGGAGGCACAAAACCACCTACATGAAGTTAATGATTGTCATCACATCACTAACTGTATATCAACAACAAAAATTATAATGAATCATTTATCCTTGAATTAGCGACTGTACAGTAATAACTAATTATTGGTTACCTAATTTGCTTAATCAAAAAACCAAATTATATAATATAATATGCAGTTTCAGGCATGCCTTTATGGAATCAATTCATTATAAATAATTGAAACAGTAACTTTGTAATTTCACAGATTTATTAACATTACTGCAACTAACTCCAGGGCACCTGATGACACTTCATGCTAAAACCCTGATTGTATTTTTAAGAAGTGTTCATAAAAGTGCACTATTAGAAAGTTACTATTTCAATTCTTTATACAATAAAACAGCAAAAATGTTTCAAAATACAAGTAATATCAATACCACATACTATATTTTGTAGATATGTTCATATCAAATTAGGCAAGAACTGACAACAATTTCTGATTTTATTTATATTTTCTGCACACTCAACAATATCAATTTTGTTGAGAATCAATTTTTTTGCAATGGTATAGAATGGCTCACAGTCTAATTTGAAAGTTTCAAATATGTTACACCTACCAAAGTGAACATAAGAATAACTTAAGGCTAAAACAAGAGGACATATTTTAAGGAAAATATGTTGTAAAATGTCACTGGTCCATGAACACAAAAACACAATGAAAAATAGCAAATATCATAGAATGGGATACATATGGCAATAAGCGCAACTTTAGAGATTCATATGAGTTTATCAAAGTTACATGAATCTCTTGAGTTACTCTTCATATGAAGCTAAAATGTGCTATAACCAAGTAACCTATTTTTTGCTTACATAATGTTGAGTGGAGTGAATGATATCCTAGCAATTCTCTCAGACATTGGAGTCAGTTTAGATGTGCTTACCTTTGAGTCACAGATGCAGAATTCTGATTATGTTAATAAAAAAATCCTTTCAGAAAATGTTAGGTATTCAATTGGATGATGTTATTTTGTACACAACCCCATTTCTAAATAGAATGCCACAGGGAGTTTAATTAAAATTGACAATTTTCCACAAAATAATATCACGCCTGAAACATCTCTTTTCATTTAGCCACAGGGAGTCTTATTCCTTGCTTGTTATGATAAAAATTTAGTGGTTTAGATAGTATTTCTGTATAAATGAGGTAACTTAATACATGGAGAGGAAATAAGTGAAAGGCTTGTTAGAATATCCACTCACACTCATTTATTCTCTAATTAAAAGATGAAGCTTAAGGAGACTATTAGGAGTATGATGTATGAAAAAAGCTATGGCATACAAAAAACATGATGTGGTATAAAAATATCAGGTCCCAAAAAAGTCAAGACCAAAATTACTTAGGCAACTCTAACAATAAAGTTTTTACAGATGTAAGGATGGATGTATGTTGGGTGTGTAACATGCTCAAGTATGGCAACTTCATAGACACATAAATGGTGCGAAAATTATTACTCAAAGTTTTTCAAATACAAATGTACTGAATTCTGGGTAATAAAGAGGACTGGCTGTGAGCATTACTGAGTAAAGAACACTAAGCATGACTACAATTTGTCCATTTACCCACAATTGTGACATAATATATTTTTAATTTTTCACAGCGATATCTTCTGTACATGTTTCAATGCTTATGCATCATCATCAGGCCCCACAGTACAAGTTTGAAAATCCTGTATAGTACTGGAAGACAACATGTACAGACTGAAACACATTGCACACAAGAAATCACTGTGGAAAATCATAATTTATAATTCAACTTGGTCAATTTCCACAAATTAAAGCCTGCCACTCCTACTAGTGCTTCACCCACAACTTGATCCACCTGGACGGAAATATTAAACATGTCAAAGTAGACAGAGATAAAGGAATCATTATAGTGCATTTTAACAGCTTTGAAAAAACTACGAATAGAAGTATTTAGGTAATTTTGATGAAACCAACTCCTATGACACTGTGGGAAAAACTTACTTTTTGCAAAACATGTATGTATATTTTTAACTTGTAAAATTGCACTTATTTGAAAAAAGTACTAAAAAATAAATTAACTTCTAAGATCACTGAAAACCATGGATGATGAACCAAAAATTTTAAGAAGGCATGAGTGAAATTCTTTTGGTAAGCTTTCACACTTCACTTTCAGTCTTGCGTGTCAAAGTGCACATGACTGTGAAAAAGTATCCACCTCAGCGTTTTCCCTCAAAATGAGATAGGTCATGGCCCTGATGTTTCTAACAAAACATTCACTCACGGAGCCAATCAGTTCCACTCCTCCTAGATCCAACGAGCCTTCCCGAGATTATGAAAATGGCACTAGTAGTAAGAACATTTTCCATTCGGTGGGTTTGCTCTAGTTCTTTGTAAGAGGAGACTTCATTCTAGTTTCATTTAATAAAATATAAGCATCTCTTTTGTGAAGAAAAACATACAGACTTTTGCGTAAGACTAAGGGAAGAAGAAATAATAGTATTCAGCAGCTGGTCAATTTCATGAGACAAACATATTACATTAACCCCCTTGTAACTGTGCAGGGTAGCTGAGCCACCCCATATTAAAATTTTTGCTTACGTAACCTATATAGCATTTTCATGTTCCATGTACTTGAATAAAATTCTTCTGGCTTTATTATAGGAAATATTTAACCAGTTCAATCAAGAACTTTATTTCAAAATATTATTCAGCCTGTTGGGAGGCCATACCCTCCAGAGGCACTCATATTTAACCTGTAGTGGTTAGACATGCTATTGATCAAAGAGGTAATATTTTTTCAGCAAGGAATTCAATCTGTATTACCATTATGGAAAACCTTTGCAGCATATTCATATAATGCAATCAGTTTTTCCTTATCGGATGAGCAAAGGACAGGAGAATAAATAAGCTGAAATTGGAATTGAGAACTGATGATTATGGGCCAATGGTTATGACTCATATTGAACTGTGTTCCATGTTTATTGCTCCATCTATGCATATACAAATTCGTCTTTCAGTAAAACTCATACACACACCACGGATTTTGAAAGAAAGCGATGAAGTGTTTGAAGATTATTGAGACTGAAGATTTTGATGAATTATAAGGCTTTATGGATGAACTTCACTGTGACATACATATTTGATGGCAATTCCTCTGGCACCCCGACCAATATCCTCATGTATGTATACATGTCTACATTAAGGATTTATAGGAAAACAAAGCTTTCAATATCCAGAAGATGCATGATACTAAGCATAATCATATCTGCGAGTGGTCTTTGCAGTTTTCCGGCTACATTTGCATATAAAATTTCTAATTTTAATGCCAATGATTTCTTCAATGGTCTTGGTAATAATACCCTCTGTTGCATTTCAAATCTCACCCATACTTTTTCAGCATCTACTGCGTGGATTTTGGTGCACATTCACACATATTTAATACCAAAATAAATGATTGTAACATGAAGAAGGCTTTCCCTACTGCAACAAATACATTATTTTAGAGCTAAATTATTTCTGTAGGAAGTACCTGTTGACAAAGGTTACCACAGTAGTTTCCTGGAGACAAAAGCTAAGGATATTGGTTTTCACTTCAAATTACTAACAACACTATGAAAAAATTAAGAAAATTAAGTATTTCAATGTATATAAGTGATATTTCAGATACTTATGATAAGTAATATTAAAGATGTTAAAAATCTGAGACAAAAGAAGGACCTTAGTATTTGCAACTAAGTGAAAAATTGAGGTGGGAAACTAAGAGGACTAAATGAATCATGGTTGAAGATATAGTGAGAGGGTACGGAAAGTCTACAAAGAAAGGTGAGATTGGTGCATTACACAGGAACATGAGTGGGTCGCAGTGGTCCATGAATAGAGCATTGGACTAAGAACCAGAGGGCATGGGTTCGATTCCCGGGCAATCCTCTCTGGGCACCCTCAGCTCCACCCAAGCTGTGTGATTTTTTGGTTTCCAAATCTTTCTGGGAAACTATAAACCACACAGGGAGAGGCACTGGCCCCCCTTACCCTGATGAGTAAATTCCACACACCACTGGGCTTACTACTGGGTGAACTAAACTTCATCTACCAAAACAGCCTTAGGGTTGATTACTGTGTTTATGGTATTTTACAGGAACATGAAACCACTATTGGGAAGTAAGAAGGGAAAAACACTTACAAATCAGATCACAATCAAAGACAAGCCAGAAAAATTATTAATTGAACCTGGAGAGATTCAAGAGAAATGGAAGGAATATACAGAGAAATTCTATGGCAAATACATTAGGCCAGAAAGCTTACACATAGAGAATATATTGTAGATGAGAAAACTTAGGTCCAGTCATACTTGCTTGAGAGATAGAAAAAGTATCAAGGGAATTAAAATCAAATAAAGCCGTAGGGGTGGCCAAATTTCCATGGAACTACTTAAGAGTTTAGAAAAATGTGTAGGGAAATGTTTTCATGGATTAATTTATAGCATTTATGAGGGAGGAATTCGGCCAAAAGATTTTGTCATATCAGTTCTGCTTCCCATTCCAAAAAAGGGAAAGGCAGTTAGCTATGTGTGAGAACAATAATTTTTATTTGAATGGGGATAGCTTAGGATTAGGCATACTTGATGGAAAAATAGAAAAGGTATTAGGCATTAAGGGAATTAAAATTAAATAAGACCAAGGGGTAGAAAAATGTCCTGTGTAACTATTTAAGAGTTTAGGAAAGCGGTGAAGGAAGAGTTTTTATGGACTAATTCATAGCATTCATGACCAAGGAAGTTGACAGGAAAATTTTGTCAAATCAATGTTATTCTCCATCCCAAAAAAAGTAAAAGTATCCATATGAGAGGACTATAGAACAATAAATTGGATTTTGTATGCAGTTTATTGGTACCCAGGATAATCAATTATAGAATGGAGAGCAGGGCAAATAATTACTTAGAGAGTGATCTGTCTGGGTTCAGGACAGGGAAAGGCATTCAAGATGACACCAGTGATGACGTCTCTCATAGAGGAGAACATAGAATACAATCAGGATGTATTTGCTTATTTTGCATATTTCAAGAATACATTTGTGATTTGAGTAATTTAGGTAGAATTAATGAATTAAACACAGAAAATTGGAGTAGATTGGAGGGATAGGAGACTTAAGTGTAACCTATACCTGTCTCAGACTTCAGGAATGAATGGAGGATGGATGGATGATGAATCAGGATGGGAAGAGCTAGAAATAGGGGTCAGATAGGGGTGTGCATTATCACTTGAGCTTTTCAAAGTATGAGTGGAGCAAATGATTAATGGGGCATTGGAAGAAATGTCATATGAGACTGAAAGTTGGTTGAGAATTCATAAAATCAAATAGGCTTGCAAATGATCAAGCTTTATGATGCCAGTCAGCCAAGGGATTGTAAGCATTGCTGAATGTATTGGAAAGTCAGTGAGAAAATATTATGCAGTTTTTGAGAAAGAGAAAATCTAAGTTACATATAAAAAAGGAGCTATGTAAGATTTTTTGCTTTCCCAGTGCATGACTCAAGTGAAGTCTTAATGGGTTATCCACCAAGTCATATGGTCAGGGATCCAGCTGCCCCAGAGACAGGTGGCTGAATCCATGGCCCCGTGGAGAACCCACGAAGACTTCACTAGAAAAGGAGCTGATTAACTTGAGCTGGTGGAAGTTTACATACCTCAAAAGTAGACAACGAATTACCTCAAAAGAATTTTGGATCAAAATGGTCAAAGTACTAATAACATAAGAAGAATTGGGGTAGACAAAAAAGCTTCCAAAGGAAGGTTTTGATGGCAGGGACGTTGAGTAAGAATGTAATTAGTAGGCTTTTTAAAACTTTCATATGGAATCTAGTTTTTTAAGGGTGGAAATATGGTCATTGAAACGATACATGTAGATTGGTGAATTTTAGAATGTGGATAAGGATGAAAAAGGCAAAATGGAGAGAAAAGGAAAACAAAGGAGGAAGCACTAGGTATAGTGGGATACAAGAAGGGATTAAATTCTAAAAGGGCATAAATTCTATGGATTCGGGAAAGATGGATGCAGAACATTTTGATTAGTGATGGGATATCAAAGACTGTGATAGAGGGGAGAATATTCGGTAAGTATGAGTGAGTTAGGAAAAGGATAAGAAAGTCAGGATGATAGGTATTGGATTGAGAACAAATTTTAAAAAAAACAAAGGTTATAAAGTTTTTGAGAAATAGGAAGGCAAAGTTAAATTTTAAAAGTGAAAACTTTGATATGGAGTGAGGCATTGGACTGGGTGGAAACATGATCTTTGAAGCAAGACAATAGGCATTTATCAGAAGCTTTTGAAATGTGGGTGTAGAGAAAGATGGTTAAGGTAAAATGGACAGAGGAAAATAAATTTAGTGGTGCTAGGCATGGTGGGTAAGGAGAGGGGATTGATGGGAGAAATCCAAAGGACATAGGAAATATAGATGCACAGTATTTTGTTGGCCATGGTACTTTGAATGGGATTATTGTAGAGTCCAATGTCTTGTTGTATTTTGTACGAAGAGGCAAGGTGTGTCATTGTATAGACTCTGTCCACCCCAAACATAACTTAATCCGTGGAATACCAATTATATTAGTAATATAATGTCCCCTAAAATTCCAACTTTTCTGGCAATTATTCCATGATTTAAGTAGTGCTACTGTAATTCATAACTTATAAAGGGTGCAGCAACATAACTTCCTTTTTTCAAACGCGAAACACTTTCAACATAATTTCCTTTTTTGAAAGTGTTTCGCGTTTGAAAAAAGGAAGTTATGTTGCCGAACCCTGTATATCTATAACAATAACAATCTAAGGAAAATATGTAAAAAGATCTTAAATAAGCTGGACCAATGCAACAATTTCAGAGCGTAAAAATCATTCGCCTTGATTTTTATGCTCTGAAATTGTGGCATTGAAATGTGTGTTAGCGGATGACCCCGTTAAAAGTTACTGCCGTGGCATCTCCTGCAATTTCTTGAAATAAGCTAGACCACCTACTAGCAGATTAACCACAGTAACATCATCAACTGAATACAGGAAATGTTTGTCCTAAAATGTTTAATCAAGGTAACAACAGCACCTTGAAGTTTGTTTCCAAACAAACAACATTAACATTGGTTATTAATATAATCAATTATAATTAATATAAAAATTACTTACTAGGGCACAGATCCTTGTGTGAATGAGGCACCAAGTCCATTCCTGGAAGTGGCTGCAACAGCAGTGGAGGTTTGTAACACATTTCCTTAAAAATGGCACATAATTCCACATATTTGCCTAAACCATGATATTTTTCTGTCGGATGTAGACTTTCCTCTCTCTGTTCTTGTTTTCCACTGTCAGTATTAGACCTCACACGTTCAATTGTCCTATTCACCTCTAACTCCACATCACTGACTGAACCACCATTAGACTCATCATCATTCAAATGCCAGTTCTCCTCTTCTAATAACAAGTCTCCAACTTTGTCAGTCTCGTTGACCTCATTAGATGGAAAACTACTTTCGTTGGACAAAAGGGGTGAAATAATCCTGCTTACTGAAGATTTCTTGCTGCCAACAGAGCTGCTTCCTGCCCCAAGTTGGTTTCCATTACTCAAGGTAGAGTATGAGCTAGTGGCTGTGCTTCCTAAATCCCTCCCAGCCCTGAGCATTTCATCTGTGGAGTTCACAAGGCATTTGGATGAAGCTCTTACATTATCAACAATAGGAACAGTGTGAGGTGGATTCTTGGAGGGAGGTGAACTGGTTTTGTACCCTTCTTCACCTGAGAATTCAGATTCACTGTCACTCATCATATCCACAGGAGCTTTTCCTCTGGGGTCACTGGAGACAGATTTTGAAAACTGCATTTGAGGACGATTGGCTTTGACCACCTGAGCAGCTGAAGATGATTCTGCATGTTCTGCAAGGGAAAAGAAATGGCAAAAAAAACTTCAAAATCAAAACTGAATTTCCCCAAATAATATGTAACTAAAAGAAAAATGCATCTGCAAATTATTTTGACTATAACATCAAGCATAAAAGCAATAATTGCCAAACATTATTTTCCAATATAGTGTAAGATATGATTGCAAAATGTATGGGCTAATTCATAGTCTTCAGAGAATGTAAAGATATTCCAATTAATTCTTAACAAAATGATTTCCAGAAAAATCACCACTGAGGCTCAGGAGATTTGGGCTAGACATGTAGTACCACATGAACTTGAGTTCTCAGCCATTTTCTCCATTGATGCTTTAGTGGAAAAAAGAATATCTTTTATCCTTGATCCTCGTGTCTTTTTTCTAAGATGATGCAAAGGTTGCTTTTTACTTTATTTATTTTCTTTGTGGACCCATTTTAATTAATTCTTTTTATCCATGTTTTTATCATGGACTTCAAAAATATCACATAATTAATCCAACTGTCTTGTCATGATGAAAAGATAACAGCCAATTGAAAAATATCACTTTTCTTTACATTTATCAAATACAAAAGTAATAGGTGGGGGAGGGGAGAAGATTGTTGCGAGAAATTCAAATGAGGCAGGAAATACGGATGCAGAGTATTTTGAGTGGAATGTTGAAGAGTGTGGTAGAGGGAAGAAAATTCAGAAAAGGATAGGAGTTGCGTAAATTCTTCTTGGGACCTCCACCGGGTTATATTGTCCATCTTGGCCAACGTTTCGAAAGACGATGACCGAGTCGGACATCGAAATGTCGGCTGAGATGGACGATATAACACAGTGGAGGACCAGAGAAGAATTTATGCAGCTGATATGCTGGGAAAACACCAAATCTTTTTACCAAGGATAGGAGTTTTGGATAGAATGCAGGGAGGAAGGAAGCATTGGGAAATGAAGAACAGTTCAATGAGGTGTGGATGTCAGGGTGTGTGACATTAGGCAAGGCTGAGAAATGTAGGGGTATTAAAGTCTGTGTCTATCCAAAACCTAACTTAGGACTGCAGCCTAACAAATAATAATAATAATGGATCATCCAATTGATGGGCCAAGAAACCTTGCTTTCATTTACAATATCACATGACATATGAATACATCTTCAGTATCAGATAGTAATCATAATGTGGCAATAAAACCAACTCAGATTATTGAATGGATTCATTTCTTATCAGTGCATGCTTGTGTTTGTTTCTGGCTGCTGACGTCAGGTCAGTGTCACTGGCACTGGCTAGGACAATAACAGAAAAGTTTTCTTGGATAAGAACTTTGAACCTCCCCATGGCAAATCTCTTTGCTGGTAAGATACTGTCATGAAATGATAATAAAGTTCTATTCTTATGACAGGGGCGCCATCCACTGTAATGGCAGCAAAAGCCAGGGCCATCTAATGATAGTATTGTTTTGATAACACTTTTATATTACCTTATATTCACACACCTCATTTGAATGTTATTCAACAAGTTTGGACAGAAATAACAAACTAGTCTGTGACATGAAAACATCACAAAATTAAAATTGCTTGCAAAGAGAATTTGTATTTTCCCACCAAAAAAACTGAAGAACTAACAAGCTGCACATTCATGAAAATAAATTCAGAAAGTTAAAGAATATGAATGGCACAAAATGGAAATTCTATTCCCATAATCCACTCAGCTCTCAGGCCATTTCCTGAATTACCAGATCACCGGGCATCCTGATATAAGAAGACAGTCTAAGAGATCCCCCTCTAACATAAGTATCAAGGAAATGCAAAACACATTATTAAAATCCTACCACCTTGGCTAAATCAGAGAGGATACTGCCAACTGAAACAGATCAGCTTACCAATCACTGATACCTGATTGGTATTAACCATGAATTGTGACAATTTTATATGAATTTTGCTTCATTTCTCTGGCCAGCAGATTTTCAGCAAGCATTAAAAAACAGTTGACATGAAGCCATTCATGATCAGTCATAAGAAGATAGGAACCCATGAGCAAATAATCATAATTTAAAACCAAGCCAAATTACCTGGATTATTTATGGTCTGCTCAGAAAAGTACTTTGGATGGGGAAATAATATACCCACTGAAAACTCATGCAGCAAAATGTACAAACTTTTAATTTATAAGCCAAAATTAGTCACTTGTCCAAGGGTGGAGCAATGAGCTGGGACATGCGATTTAAGCATTAAATTGGCATACCTTCTTCTTTTTCAGCCGCTTCTTCCACATTATTATCACCTTCCTCGTCGTCCTCTTCATTCTGACTAACTTCAAATTTCCAGCCATCAAGCACACGCTTGTATTTGACAGGCAATAAACCTTTATAAAAAAAATGATTCAACTTGTTAATGGTTTGGCGGCATGGACTACATAACAAGGGTTGAATTAAAATCCAAAGTGTATGTGTGTAAAAAAAAGAACTACAATAACTAAGCATTCAATATGCATTTAGAAAAACGCATATCATCCACAGAAGTAATAAAACCACTATAGAATGAAGTTATCTCATTGTGTAGGTGTGTATGCCAGTCATAGAAAATGGAGGTACCAACGCACAAAATTCATTAGCTCTATCATATTTGCTCTCCTTAACTTACATAACAGAATGCACATTTTAATTTTTTTTCACTCTGGTGAGTAAAAACAGTAATGTTTGCCAACCCCTATGCCTTAAGCCATAACACAATGTTGCACCAAAATTCATTGCTGATGCATTCACCTGCATTAAATGCATTATTTGTCAAAATGTAACAAAAAATTCTTCATTTCAAATTAGGCATACCACCAGTATTCAAAAAGGCTCTTGAAAATTTACTCAACTTTGAACTGAAAATGGAATTGTAATTGATGGACATGCTCATTTTTTCAGCAATTCAGAAATCTGATGTTCTATACTAAGACATGGATAATTAAAGAAAATATTTTAAATAGATGTAAAAATAACAAAACACTTCATGTATAAGCATTCAAATGGACAAAAACTACATATCACAAAACTGAATGCCATTATATCTATCAATGGAAATATCGAAGCTATATTTCTACCAATTCATTTCTACAAAGAATGTGTAACTAGGTTAACATATGCTAATTCGTAACTGATTTTTATGAGTTTTTCAAAAGAAGATACACAACAACTTCAAAAACTTGAAACCTACCAACAGCGAGTAAGATCTCAGCCAGTTCGACGAGTATTCTCAATTGCTTGAGTTTTCTTTTCTTTTCTTGAATATCTCGTTGATGTGCCCCATTTATTTCCTTTTTTAGCTTCCTCACTTTCCCTGAAACATAGTAATATAATTTTTAATGAAATGGGAAGACGTACAGATGATTAGTTGGCTCTAATTAAATAGGGGAACACAAGAATGAATAAAAAAATAATAGAATAAAATAAGGATATTTATTTGAACCATTTAGTCATCAAAAAGGCAACACATGAAATGAAATAACATGCTTCTGGAGTGTTTATCCGCGGAAAAAACTATCATTATGCGTTTTACTGACAGCATAGTTGGGATGGCACAATAGTAGTCAGCTAAACATACTAAACCAAGTTGATTATGTGAAATAATTAGTCAATTTTCAGCCGAATGAATAGAAGTAGACGCACGAAGGAAAGAATTAGGCAAAAAACACAGAAAAGAAGGCATACCACCAAGGATGGATCCTGAGATTCCTCCTATAAGTATTTAATTCTGGGGAAGTGTATTACACCCGACTCATTGCATTGTGACTCAAAATGAAAATAAAAAATTGAGACAACTACACATTGACAAATATCAAAAGAAAATTTGAATATATTCAGAACTAAGCAAACACCAATCTTCATTAATAACAGCAGTAAATCATCAATTGTAGAAAAAATTCGACTGCCCCTTAAAACATAAATACTTACCATTGCCAGGACAGACGCCAATTACCGGTTAGTATACAAACATTTTGATAACTCTTAACTAAAAATTCAAAGTCAGTTTAAGGGAAAATTGCATCCGGTTTACATTGAGGGAACTCATAATAACTTTCCATACTTACTCTGAAGCGTTACGATTTTTTTATTCAATTCTTGTTTTTCATTTGCGTATGTTTTGGCCAACTCGTGTAGCTGTTTATTGAGCTGATCTGTTGCTTGTATATACAGATTGGCTTCCTCTAATTTTTTCTTACAATCTTGAATTTTTTCCTGTTCCTGTAAGAAGAAACTGGTTATTAAAGGGGAGTTTAATGAATAATATGAGAAAGATATCGTTATTACAAAATTCGAAATTACCTCTCTCATCGACAGTTTTTCTGTCAGTAGCTGTGTCAGGCGTGTTCCCTGCTCATTGAGAGATTTTGAGTATGCCCTAAGACGACTACGTAACTTTGCATTATCCTTCCTCAACGTCTCTTCCAACCTTGAAGTTGAAGCAAAACAAAATGTAGTTAAAAGCTCAAATATATGGAAAGTTCACCATCAAGACCAATACTTACTCGGATTTTATACTTGATTTTTTCGTAGACTCTACATATTTCTTAGACTCACACGCAGAGAATTGCGTTTCCTAGAAGAAAACAACTTAGTAGGCATTCAAACTACGCAAAAACTCTAAGTTAGTTTAAGGATTCCAGAAACAAATATTACTCACAGCTGGTTTTCCGGATATTTCATAAATAAAGTCATCCAAAAAGTCAAATTCTCCAGACATGCTGACTCAACAACACTCCAACTCAAATAATTTAATCCAGCACATGCCGGCCTCGCCATTTACATGGATCGAGCATGGAGCATTATTCTTCGATGGATCGAGCACCAACGAGAAACCACAAATGTTGCCTAACATCGCAAAAATAAGGGGCACACACATTCAAGAACTATTTCAATCGTCCGTAGCTTTTAAACTAACAAAAGCTTTAACACATAATTGCAGCTGTACAGACTAAAAACGTAGTTTAATAACGCAAGAACCAAACTATTAAAAAATATAGATTATTAAGAGATACGAATGAAAACAAAATTTCGATATAACAAAATTCGTGAAAGATTTAAAATAAATGGAAATAATCAACTCTTTATCAAAAAGCTATAATTAGCCATAGTTTGTACCTACACTACACGGCGGACATTAACTGATATTCATTTTACAGTTAAATATTCATTTAACAGTTACAGTATTAGACAATAAAATGCGTCAGAAACATTTTTAAAACGTAACAGTAGGGTTAAAATACTAAAAAAAGTAAGGTAATCAAAATAGTAAAGCCAATAAATGATAAAATTTTGTCAAGCAGTATCTCGTAAACGAGAGGTATAATTCTTCTTCGACAAATAGAAAAAAGCAAAAACAATAATGACAATGTCTAATCGTGGATTTTGACTTCTTCTAATAGGGCTATGTGATTCCAAATACGCGAACATTTACAGCTGGCATGATATCAGTAAGCCTTTTAGTACGAAATGGTTTATAAAATATTCACTCTAAAACTTATCCGAAAAGTCACTTAAGCTACAGAATTACGTTAAATATACACCTTTTTTACATGCAGCCAATAGTTTTTGGCTCTCTCGGCAATTGAGCCACGTGACCCTAAATTTTAGCAACATGTGTAGCGTATGCGACTTCGGCGGCGAATGTTTTCACAACCCTGTCAGACCATGGACTAATTTTTAAATTTTAATGGGAAATTATTTCTAGGTTAATGCTCAAGATCAGGTGTAGGTTTACGCCTTATTTCCTATTTTTTGCCGATGACAATGAACTTTAGGCTCCTTGGAAGGTTTTGTGAGGAGGAGGACACCAATTTGAAAAATATTCGCACAACAAAGATCGATTCTTTATATTGGAGGAGACAATTATACTCTACTGTGTACATTGTCCTTGAATTAGCGGTCTGTGAAAGACAATTTAGGAGTGAGATCCAGCTGAGTACCGCATTGGTTACATTCTCTATACCAGCCTCTTTCGAGGTTAAATTAGAAACTGGAGCCTTTCTGATGATAAAGTAAGTAAATACAATGTAGCATAAAGGTCTACAAATTCAGCCGATAAAAATAGGTTCGATAAAACCTCATATTATGAGCATGACAGCACTACAATATGGTACGTTCTAGTCAACAGGAATTCAGGGTGTGAAATGAAACTATAATTTTGTGTTTACACAATTATGCTTCATTCTTCTCGATTTAGATACTTATTGGTCTCATACTACGGCAAATCTACTTACTTACAAACTTCATGGTTGTAGTAATTATTAGTGGAAGCGCCAACCGCCAGGTTCATTTGTGGATAGATGGGTACGCGAATATATTATATTCATAGGCATTTAGCAGTTCATATTTTATATTCAAAGGTGGGTGATTTGGTTGGGTTAAAATGTTCACAGAAAGAGAAAAGGGGGGAGAGACACCCGACGCGCAGGTTTTCTCGGCGGCTGATATCTGTAAATAAATTCAAATATTTTTGGTTCTCATGATTTAATGAAAAATATTCAAACATTGGAAAATTATATGTATTCTTAATTTCTATAGAAAATGGTTTCAGATTATTAAATTGTTAAATGTGCAAAGTCTGAGTTTATTATAAGTTTAAATATGAGATTTCTATTTACGTATAGGTCTGAAGGAAGATATAAGTAGCTCTTAAATTAATATTAATATGTTTTTGCTACCTATACTGCTATTCAAACGGCCTCCATTGTGGTACAGTTCTATCATCTCTCGCATAATAGCGCTGGTGCTGTGATGGCATGTTTTGGCGGGTATAGTAACAGCTTCTGGGAGGGGGGAGCTGACAATCTATTGCCCCAAGAAAAATGTCTCAGTGCTATAATTACATGAAATTAAATTTTTACCGTTAATACCAGGGTATACGGGCATGAGAACATAATTTTTTAATAATATGTAATTTATAAATAGTATATTTCGGCATGTTGATAATACGACAGAGTGCGCCACTGAGTTACCATGTTTGACGCGCGAGTATGAAACCACTTGTTTCCTTGGAATATACAGTCATCCCAGAATTTAAACTTTGGCTTCACGCAATGCTTGTATGCTGTGTGCGTGACATCCTTCGTAATTATAAAAAATATACCAGTTAAGATTTTAGCAAATTATCAAGCATATTAAAGCAATGGAAATTTATCAACATATTTCTTTTATTTTTTAAATTGAGCACAAATTCTAGGATCGGTGAATATTGCTCAAAAAATGTCTTGGTAGGAGGATATATTTATACACACACACGAAGATATGGAAAGTTTGCAGAGGAAGGGTGAAATAGGTGCTCTATACAGCAAGGTTAAATCATTATTGGGAAGTATAAAGGGAAGATCTGTGCTATTAGTTAAAGATAAGTGGGGTAAGATAATAGTTGACAAAGAAAATATCCAAAAGAGATGGAAGGAATATATAGAAACACTGTATGGTAGAGAACTTAGACCAACAAGGTTAGAAATAGAAAAGGAACATGACGTAGAAGAAGATAGCTCAGGTCCAGGCATACTCGATGATGAAATAGAATGGGCATTAAGGGGGATGAAACCAAATAAGGCCGTGGGGGTAGACAACATTCCTGTGAAACTATTGAAATGTTTAGGAAAATTGGGAAGAAGACTCTGTATGGACTGATTCATAGTATCTATGAGGAAGAAATCTAGCCGGAAGACTTGGTGAGATCAGTGTTAGTTCCTATTCTGAAAAAGGTAAAGACTTCATGATGTGAGGACTACAGAACAATATCCCACACAGCTAAAGTTGTTCTCAAGATCATCAACAAAAGAATAGAGAGTAGGGCAAATGATTACTTAGGGGATAATCAGTTTGGGTTTATGAAGGGGAGAGGTACGCACAATGCCATTGCAGTAATGAGATCACTAATTGAGAGGAATATAGAATACAATCAGGACATATTACCTGTTTTGTAATTTTTTAAAAAGCATTTGATAGAGTGAATTGGGAAAAACTAATGAGTATGTTGCAGAAAATAGGAATAGGTTGGAGGGACAGGAGGCTAATCTGCAACCTGTACATGTCTCAGACTGGACCAGGGATCATAAAAACTCTTGTACTGGAGATTTAATATATTTACTTCCATGTCACTCTAACAATATGTTTTTCTTCACTTGAGAGGGGAACCCTAGATTTTCACAGGATCTTGACCAGGGTATTAAGTAGTGAAGTACATATCTCTTTTCACCATCTTGTGGAAACATGCTGGCAATCCACTGAAATATGCCACTATTGTGTTACTGTCCTAGGATTGGAAAAATGGAAGTTAACTCTAAATTTTTCACAAAAATATACTTTTGACTTTTTCCAAATGTTGACTTTGAGAATAAGTAATGTATTGTGCACGGTGTACAGGGCATCAACACAAATTGACCACAACCATATTGACTTTTAATTCATTATTGTAATCCTTGCTTAATTTCATGTATTTTTATGGCAAATCCTAGCACATACCCAACTTTGAAGAAATTGAAGGATGGTGCATGATAGGAATGCACTGTGTGATTTAGATTCTTCCAGAGGAAAAATGGAGTATCAAATGATTTGATATTTCATTTTGTTCTTGCTTCAAAATAAGAATGCACCTGAAAAATAAATAGTTATTTAATTTTGGCAAAGGAAAAATTTCTTCATATGATCACTCATTTGAACAATTAGAATCACAAAATGAACTTTGATTTTTTTAATAAGATTGATGTACACCCATGTTTTCATCATCTTCATTCCCTTCTCTCACTAGATGGTCATTTATTGATCTGCATATTACATTTATAGGCAAAGATAGTGCTCCTCTCATTAAAAGTATAGTTCATATCATCCCATTCATGCAGCCCCTGCAGCAGTCTGCTCTTTTTCTTCTTGCCGAATTATTTATTTGTTATGCATACATTGCATAAGACTATTGTTAGTATATTTTTTAATATTTGAGAAGTAAATAAGCAATCTCAATTGGATGAGGAAAGATGCTGGAGGATCTGAACTGATAATGTACTCTGTGGTTATTAAATACATCAGAAGCTGGCAGAAGATTAAATACCAGCGTCATAAAATGGGTGCACAATTCGAGTTTATTCAAAGCACATACCTTAACATTATCCTCCCTTACTCAAGGGAGGGAATGATGTACACAATTAACAAAATGGGGTGGAATAGAAAACCAAAGGTATTTATCTAACCAAAGGAGTGCCAAAGGGGTCAATTTTTTGGGATCACAGTTAGTCTTGACTAATATCAATGACCTGCTTTCAGCACTATCTGAAATAAAAGGAATTGGGCCAATTCTATGTGCCGATGATGAATGCTAAAGGTCAAATTAATTCTAATTCTATTCGTGAGCAGACAAAGATCAGTACTTCATCACCTCTTGGTGTACAGAAAAGAGTCTGAACCTAAATAATGATAAATCCCAGACCATCCATTTCTTTCCAAATCTATCAAAAATTAGTCTCAAATATATGAATAGATATCCAAGATGTGCTGAATTGTAGACACAACATTCTTTGACATACCTTAAGACTTGTATTTAATGTGAAAGGCATTCATTAATGCCATATCAGGAAAATTTGTACCAATGCGTAAAATGTACCTAAATCCATATATCAATCCTTGGACAAAAATAAATATAATATTATTTGTTAAGGTATTTTTTTCTAATCTCCCTCTCCAATTACCTTTGCTTGGTCTTCATGCACCATGATCAAAGAGGAAACTTAAGAGTTCTCAAGAAAGTACAGAGATGGTCAATCCTACTATGTAGTAAGTGTGTAAAATCATCACAGGTCTTGAAAGCGTTCTTGGTGTCCCTCAGTATTTTTGATCTTTTATTAGTTTTGGTTTTACCCATTTCATGAAAATACTCGAGGTTAAAAGCCTCACGTTTCATTCTCAAAAGCAACTTCAACTTGTCAGCAAGAAAAGGGCACGTGAGGATTGCCAGAAACCATTCACGTACAGCCATGACATACAATGGCATACCAATGAGAAAACTTCTACTCTTACAAAAGAGCTGGCTCCTTTTCCATTGGATCCTTTATTGTTTTTCATTGTGATCAGGTACCAGGAAATCACCCAGTGTGATGTTTTTCAGTGTGCCCAGATGCATTCTTACTAAGATTTTAACTTTGAACCCTTGATCAGCAACTTACTTTCAGCTAGCATACTAGTTATCCACTATTTGTAACAAAATGCTGTGTTCACAAAGCATTTTGGATTATGCTTATTAGGGTATGTTTATCATACAATAAATAAATACCTCATCTATGATAGAGCAAGAGGCTGCTTATATCTTTCTAGTTCACTTTGGAATTGGTTCAATCAACTATACCATGATGAATAAATGTGAATTTCCACTTAGAGATGATTATTTTTTTTAATTTTTGTACATAACCGATGGTAGAGAAAGAAACTTAAATGGAGACTTTCCCAAGCATATTTAAAACAGAGTCTGTCTGGTCTTTGATCATAATTGTTTACGGATAATTAATATTATTTTACTTAATAGCAAATGCTTTAACCTTTCTTTTAAACCAAAATGCTGATCACAGGGTAATTGCTATTACAGCTTACCTTTCAACTCTAAAAGACTAATAAGCAAGCCTTTTGGAGACCAATTTTTGCATAGCCAACCACAGTTATCTTCCTGAAGATCGGTTTGGTAGGTGAGCTTACCTAGTGTAATGGCATGTGAAATTCACACATCAGAGCAAGGGCACACCTTTGCTGCCTTTGGTTTCAGGTAGATCTGGTACCCGAAAAATCACAGGTGACACTGGGGGTGCCCAGGAATGGAACCCAGGCCCATCGATCAGTAGTCCAACACTCTTTGGAATACCAAACCCATCTCTTTCATTGGTAGGTTCCTTATTTTAAACATCAGTATTTTCAAGCTTATTTTTGTAAAAGTCTTAAGATAGGGAATATTTATTAAGGAATCAAAATAAAATGAAACCATTTACTTATTATAAACAAAATGTTTATTATCTGCTGACAACTCATTATTAAAATAATGAAAGAGGATAACAAATGAGCCATTTTCTAATTGAATTTATAAATTGTGTATCCCAATTATCATAAAATTTACAATATCATGAGCTAGCAGCACAAGTTTCCAAGTGAGAGAACATGAGGGACTCAGGTGCACGGCATTTCACTTTATCTTACATATTCCACAACGCTTCACACTTTTGATGGTATCTTGCAATGAAATCACTCCTTTCAAATTACTCCATGGAAAGGAAACAAAGTAAACATCCTCAAAGACCAGGTTATACAATCAAAAATATACCAAGAATATGGGGTGACCTAAGTCCCGTTTCCAACTCCTTAAGATGTGTTAGCTTACAAGTAGGATCAGAGCACAGATTAATGCACTTAAAAAGAACTGTTGGTGTGAAGAAAGAGCCATAATATTTTCCAGATTTCTCCTCAGCCATAATCAAACAGTCTCTTTCCATTCTATATCAAGCAATGGAAATGTGTCATGTAAACTTGTACTCTACTCCATTTTTTTCAATGTATACACAAGGTGAAAAGACATTGTTTAACTATGGCACCAACTGGCCCCCAATGGAAGTTAAGACAACACTATGGCTGAAGGAATATCAAATTTTAATGTAATGGGAAGATTAATAGAGAGGTGGGATAAAGAGCCATGACTTGAGATGATTCATTTGTGCTATCTCAAAATTAATTTTTTTTCTTCGAGAACAGTAACAAATCAAGAAATGGTACACAAATATGTGCTGGGAACTCATTAGAACACATCAATAGAACTACATTGGCTGACACAGTCATATGCAGCCTTCAAACACAAATGTTCATACACTTACAACTACACATCATTGGAAAACAGTAAAAAATGAAAAGGTTCTGTACAGTATGGGACAGATGATTCATTTCCACTGCATGAAGTATCATGATGAAGCACTTAAATTATTGGGCATAAATAAATGGAGGGTGCAAAGATATACAATAATGTTACTTAACACGATTTCGATCCCGTTGTGACATTGCCGCCATGCTTGTGGTATTCTCTTTGGAACAAGGAAAAGGGGCGCATGCACCAATGAAAAGACTCATACATTCACAATTAAACAAAAACACACAGCAATCAAATCTCCCCACAAAATATTGAGGCATTCTCACGTGCATATATACAGACATTCACATTCAACCATTCCATCTGTTTTGACTAGTTTAACATTACATATGTCATGGTTGACGACATCTGCCATGGTTGTACCATATGATTGCTGAATAAATATATCAGTATTATTCGGGGAAATCAATTGAAGTCAACCAAAAGGATGTGTCCACCGAAGGAGGAGGCATGCATAAATATGCACAATCGACCATCTCACTCTCACAACCACATGACTCACAAGTGGAGCTTAATTCCAAATTCAAACAAACGTTTTACCACATGAAACAATAAAAAAATACAAATCAACAAATTAATAAGATTCAAAATTTTCAAAGAACATTGCGCTTTTTTTGAAAGTTACAAAAATGAGTCACAATAAATACGAGGAAAATTGGGAAAATGAATCCACATTTCATACGATTTGTGTGAAGAGAAAAAAATACACCAAATCATGAAAAAAAAGGCTTCATTGAACTTTGTAACACCGCTTAAAATTGAACAAAATACATACAGTAATCAATTCAGTTACTGGTGAAACAACTGTTAGAACAGCTATATTATCATATTATAAAGATTCTAACAACATGAATTTTTTAAATAAATACAGGACACAAACAAATGGTTTGACCAAACAAAGCCCTGCCAATAAAGTACAATAAATTTTTACCATATTGTTTCAATTACAAGAATTTCAATGACACAATAAAATCCACAAGTTGAGAGACATTATTGGCAGCTACAATGGTAAACTAAGAAATTCACCAGATATGACACCAAGTAATTAATATTTTTGAAATTACATAATTGAAGCTCCATTTGACAAGTAATTAGATTTTGTGAGACAGTGCATAAATTTAACGCCAATTTAATTCTAAAAAAAAACAAAGTTGCAGAATGCAGCCTCTTTTAAAATGGGGAGTTATTTTTAAGGATAAACTTTAAAACCTATTCAAAATCAATTACATGAATTTCCAATTTTGAGTGGTTGACTGATGATGACTAATAAAGTGGGGATCCACTGGACTCGTGGCAATTTTCTTCTTTTGATACACTCAAAACTCATTCATTCCACTACATTTTTCTTGTATAAAACAGACACACACAGTCTCCCAAAATTAGTGAATAGAAATATGAGTAGTGTTTAAGACTGATGCTTTGGTAATTTGTTAAAATTTGGTGACAATCATTTTCCCTATCTTTGGTATTACAGAACATAACATTCAAAAAGTTGCTTATGCCAAAAATAAAGAGAATGCACTATGGTAACTAACCACTTCCCAACACTCGAGCTCCAGTGGCTCCATCCACATTCTTTTTACTTTTTTACCAACTGAAATTCACTAAAGAGCATTCGAGTTTGATTAAGATGTGGTGCATCGTAGCACACTGTACGAGCACACACCTAACTGATTGGGAAACAGAAATATTTGGAGACCCGACGCCACCACTTGTGTTATCACTCTTATTGCCATTGGATTAAGCTAATCATTAGGTTTACTTTAAAATAAATAAGGAACCAAGATGAATGGTGATGGGAGATATAAGCAGGCTTTCGTACAGGCAGACAATTTCCTATCTACAAATTTACAGGTTTGGTGCTCATTTAATTTCCACTTTTTTTTATTTCCCCCGCTAGGATACTTCACTCTGGGGTGTAATGATTCTTTTAGTCTAAATGATCATCGATGAAATACACTTCAAGCTAACAAAACACTTACTTTCATGTACAGAGCCAAATAAGAACATGAAACAAATTCTCTTTAAATCTTACTTTTTAAGACTGTGGGTCATTGATTAATTCCTAGTATTTGGCAGTAATTTCTCAAAGAGAGCTACTAAAAAAAAGAAGCCAACCTGTATGATATAATAGTCAACTCCCAAAATAAACTTACAATTCCTGGCCACTTTATCTCATGTTAATCAGATATAGTAACACACAGACAGTTATATTGTGCTTTGAGCCAATAACTTCCTCTGCACTGTTAAAATTCCATAAGTACAATGCTTACGTACAACTAATTAAGTTGTCTTCCATTATTGGCTAGGTTGACACAACCTAACATTTGGCTGAATACTGTACTAATTCCTTCAAAATGTAGGGATAAATAATTTTAACCAAAGAAATTATTGCAAGCAGCTAAGATAATCAAAACCTGAGTTGAATTAATTGGAACTGAAGCCACTGTAGTAAAACTTAGCAAATATAAAATAAGGAAAAGTTGTTCAATCACAGGAATGTAGTCATCTTCTAAGGAATATAGAGGAAAAAATATGAGGTATGATCGACCCAAGTGAGGGAATTTGGAGAAACAGAGGCCAATGGAAACTGTTGATAATTACACTGAAAAAGAAACTGAAGATTCTTCCAGTCTGTCTCGTCCTGCATCTATCACCATTTACTCCCCACCACGCATCCACACCATCAATGATGCACAAATCCAGTCAGTCAAACAATCTATTCAAAAGCACACACACTCGTTCACATTAAAGACGCAGCACCAAATGCAGCCATTTCTCCATTAGGGACTCAAAGGAAGGATCTGACTGTGCCTTAATTGTCCTCTGGCACCTCTCGATCAGTTTTACAGCATGCCTGAGTCATCGGACATCCGAAGTCACATTACGCATTTTTAGCAGTCTTTTGTGTTTTGTCCTTTGCAATATTTTTTTCCCTTTCAAAAAAATTCCTTTCTGCAGTAAAGAAGAATAAAAAAAATATATTTCCAACCTTTCGGAGACACTTTTTTTTTATTTCATTGCAATGATCATATTTATTTACTATTGCCATTGTTCATTCAGCCACAGTTTAGTCTGCACGTTTTCCCCCAATTCCCCTCCCCTCCCACATGGGGAACACTCGACCAAGAAGCCCCAGTCGGTGAAGTCTTTCTTGTTTTAATCGGTGTCTCTCAAGAGGGCGTGCACAGTCTTTCTCACTCCTTCCTCTTCTCAAGCAAAAATGGACGTCACCTGCTGAGCCACCACTAATTCATTAATGACATAATTTATTTACATAAGAATAAATACACACCCCACACTCTTATGCGGCTCATTGGTAAGCAATTGCGGGTGGCTTATCACTTAGAAAATTTTTTGGAAAGCTACATTACAATTATATGACACCTTGACTTCGCATCCCTTGACACTCCCTGTCAGAGGCACACTTCTTGGGTTCACTGGTTCCTAGGGGGGAAGTCTGTGGGACCATGCGGCAGGGGTGGGGGGCGATCAGAGCGATCTGGTGGGCGGTCTCGGTGTCCATGCCTTGGGTCCGAGCCCCGGTATGGCCGAGAGTAATGGGGGACAGAGAGAGGACTACTTGAAGGTGGAGAGTCCCACCTGTGGCCCCAGTGTGGCCCCATGGATGAAGGAAAAGGTAAGTGTGCCCCAGGGTAAGGTGGCTGGCGAGGGTCTCCTATCTCGGAAACGTACACCCCAGGGCCCTGGTCTACTGGGTATGCCCGCAGAGGATGGGGCGGGATACTGCTGTGTGTGGGTGCTGGATAGCAGTCCTGAAATGAGAAGAGGAAAACAATTGTTTTAATGGGAAGAAATCTTTAAAAAAGCAGGGCCGATTTTTTTACTAGGCCTAGAGTTAATGCAAATAGCATGATTAAGAGTGATAAAACTGAGAATTGGTGAGTGTTAACCTCTTTAAATTGTGATGCATCACTATATTTGAAATTATAAGAAATATCAGAATCCAATTATTTTTCATTTCCATTTCCAAAACTGTATGAAGATAATGCTTTGAAAATATGAAAGGTGGCTCAAAGTACTTGTACACCAGAAATTTTACTGGAATATTATGATCATTTGTTCATCCTTAAAGAGTACTTGATTTGCCAATTTTATCAGCCAAAGACATGCATTACATGTCTATAGACAAAATCAGCACATTTAACTAATTAACCAGCTCAGATTAAACACTGCATTTTAAGGAAACCATTTGGAATTATTACTTTTAAATCAGTTATTTCCAGCACATCTTGGGGGAATAAATGTTATTTATGCAAATGACCCCGTCTTCAAATGGTCACCTTCAAGTAATATGTACCGAAAAATCCCTCCATAAATAATTAAGCGAATTAGATATGTGTAGAATAGATGGGTAGAGAGAGGTTACCATTTAGTTCTGAAGTATACCATAGGGTATATAGTATACCAATATGGTATATTTCTTGATCATAAGGTTTTTCAGATTCCTATAACCTGAGGTGCACATTGAAACTAGGGTTGTTTAAATAATTATCTAATTGATGAATAACCAAAAATATTTATTATCACCGGGTGCACTTTAAATAGGAGGAAATGAATACTTACTGGGCCGTGGGGATTGTGTGAACTATGTGGGATTGGGACCAATGAAATGGAATGCGGCGGCCTGGTGCTGAAGGGTCGTCGCCTCTCTACCCCATCCACCTGGCTGTAAAATAAAATCAAACATTAGATTATCTCCGGCAACCAAAGATACAATACCATCTAAAGATGGGGATCTTTTTTGACATGAAACCCTATTCAGTCGAGTATAATTATTTAATCAGCAGATTTATCCGCAAAATTTCACATAGTGAGATACTCCAACTGCACAGAAGTCACATGAAGAATTAGCTGTAACAACTGTATCATGCATATAAACACTTGATAATCCATGTTTTTACTGCATTACCCATGAAAGGATATTAAAGTTTTCTATCAATAATATTAGGTATGTACTTCAATTTAAGCTTCTACTTTTCTTGTGCATTGATATTAAGGAGTGAAGGTCAACAAAATCCAACTTACCAGGCCCCTGGTTCACAGGACATATTCGTCTCACTGTGAGGTTTATGCTTTCTCTTGAAGTGTATGTAAAACGCAAAACAGACGATGACGACAAGAAGTACAGCTATGGTAGCTCCACTGGCTATACTCGCTGTCTCAAGCATCACACGCCGCCTCGAGGCTAAAGGAGGAAATGAGAAATGAAAATCATTAGAAAAAGAGAAAAACCAATGATTCAGAATTAAGATTTTGTATTTTCCAAGGTGGATAAAATCTCAAGAGTGGTCACTACTTCAATTTTAATTCTAGTATGGCACATAAACGAAAACTAATTTAAAAAATTAGTCTTAGCATGTTTATCGTATCTGATGTAAGCTAAAGGGATACAACAGCAGTTGCCACATTCCAGTTCATATTAATCTCGCCAAAGAACCGCCACAAGAGTTACAGTATTGAAAGATGAACTAGTTTCTTCATGTTAAAATTCAGCACATTTGTTTCTTATGCCATCAATTAAAACTGAAAAATCACAATAAAATCTGGTAGATTGTCAGTAACAGAGAATTAATTATAAGGCAAACTTACGCAAATATGAATTTTCCAGGTCTTTGAATTCGCACCTCTGGCCCATGTAACCGTCTGCGCACCTGAGGAGAGAAAATAATTTTGATTAGGCGAATGATCAATAAATTACTTATGCTAACCCGACTTATAAACACATTAATTTATTCCATGTTCAAAGTTTAAATGGCCAACAAAATAGTGTAGCAACATACATAAACTAAGCAAAACTGCACCAAACGAAAATAAATGGATCATGCATCTACAGTAGCACCCGGCTTTGCCGAACTTCTTTTGTTCACAAAAAGACTCAATGACCTTAAGTAAGTTATAATTTTCTTTGGGACAGGAGTCAACGATCTCAAATTTTACTCTTAACTTGAGTTTAAGGAACCCGCATATCTCCCCCACTCAGGTTCGGCCTCACAAATCTCATTTTGGAGATTTCTCCCATGGACTGTCGCCTGATCTTAATTCCACCTTCAATTTTGAACGCTGACTTCATCGTCTTAGGGCAATAGCTTTCTCAACACCTTAAGGTCAAGGGCGGATTAAGGAACTCCCGCAGCAGCGAGGGTTTCCCCCCATAAGCTCTCCTTTCCTTTGAGGTTCACTCCTGGGCGAAATTCGCCCGGATTTAGCTAAGCAACACCCACGCTGAAGGGACAGGAAGCCAATCGCCAAGTAAACCCCACCCAGTTTCGCAAATAAGGTTCCACGATGCTCAATTCTGAGCAACGAAAAAATGTGCCCATAGACATATCGATATTTCGATGTCAATGGAAGAAATTTTATACCCCCAACGTCTTCCCTCAATTAAACTTAAATTTACAACACTAGAGACATGACGGCGAGTCGATACGCCTCTCCACTACTCGGCTCCACATGGCCGTCTTAACATGCGTCACTGACTTGGAAGATCTCTCTATACCCGCTCTACATTATCATACCTTTGATATTCTTACGTGGAGTATTTTTACTGGAAAAAGAACACCGCATTGGTATTTAATTTGAAGCATCAAATTTACCTCTTACTTTCAACTCGATCGATTAAATTGCTTGGTGAAGCGACATCACAATGCGACGATAGCAAACGAGCATCGTGATATCTCACAGCGATTTGCGAATGGATCGGAGAATTAGGCAATAATGGCCTATCTCTGCCACCCATTCCTGCACTGCACCCAAGATTGGGCGTCTCGAAGCCTCGGCCACCGCGGCACACATCAAGCCGCGAACGTGAGAGAGAGAGAGAGCGGGAGGGAGGTGAAGGGAATAGAGGGAAGGAAGGAAAGAGATCGTGTGTACATATACACAACACCCACGCGAAGGCGTCGACGATAACCATTCCGGGCGCCCACCATAATATCCCGAAGCCGCCGCCGCGACGGTGCGTTCGGTTCATTGCCTCCCCAGCTGGCTCCCCACACTCTGGGGGGGGGGGGGACGATGGATAGAAAAACATCGATACGAATAGGCATGATGTTTCGACTAGACACCTCATCCACAGGGCACGGGTGAGCGTCGGGGTTTCCATAACCACGCCAGAACATGCGGGATCAACTTTGACAATTCACAGTTGGGATCGAGCCAATTGAAGCGTCTGAAAACATCGAATTTCGGAAAATTCTCCTCAAACTACTCACCTGCGGAGCTTAAATTAGGGTGCGCAAAAATAGTGATTTTTGACAGAGAAGATTGCGAACGATGAACAGAAGGGCACGTGCTTTCTTTTCAAATTTGTTTCGGCGGCAATGCAATTTATGCAAGCTCAAGTCTTGTGATGAGGGTTAAATTCAATCGCACCGTGTCTTCCAATTTTTTATAGTAAAACAGTAGAAAATATTTAAATATTTTAAAAGACTAGATTAAAAAAATAATTACTCATACTTGAACTTGAAATCGTATCGGGTTCATCAAATTGTTTTGCGGGCAAAGTCTAACAAAAGTCGGGGGACCGGATAAACTGACGAAAAACAGAAATGGAACAAAAATATACGACGATGCAGGAAAACTGAGGAATTCTGGCAAAACCACAAAAAGACTGTTAAACTTTTTTTTCTGGTCACAACGATAGCAATTTTAAACAAATATCCCCAACGGGTGAGTCCGCTGTACAGCTTTCCTGATATTGAATACAAATATCGCGAGTTCGGAATCCACTTCGGACAGGGGAGTCGTTTACTGACGAGAAGACTTTCGTGGAACTATTTCGACGACGAGGAATGAACTAAACCGTCTGGTCACCAAAGGAAAAGCAACCACTAACTACGATAAACACATATATTGCTCGTGCCTCAATCCATCCCACGCCCCTGACGCACAAAAATGTGCTTATTTCTCTTTTCATCTGCGAGTTCTCGGGCGGCGGTCGCCACAAGACCATTCCCGACAGTTCCTTCCCCTCCTCGAGAATTCCTCCTGTGGGAGAGGCCGCCGCCGTGAGGGGACTCAATCGAAGGGGATTATGGCGTGAGGTAGGGGGGTTGAAATGGGAACGAGGGGTCCGCGCGACCCCCTTGTCCCCTCTCACTCCTGCCGCCGCCACCTTACTTTCCATTCCTTTTTCCCACCCTGTGTCAGAAGCGAAATAACCCGCCCCCGACATCACCCCCCCCCCTCCGCCGCCTCCCCCGTTTGGGCGGCCACTAATCCCGGAGGCAGTTGGCCGGTCAGGAGTCCCAAGGGCGACGGAAAGACAAATCCTCCCACGCAACCGGCGACTGTTCCTCCCGAAAGGGGAGAGGAAGAGAAGGCAAATGGGTGGAAGGAGACGACGGTGGAAGAAGAATCTGCCTCCATTGGGAGTGGTTGGTGTGTGGAACACGCTCCGACACCCCCTTCCAACCCTCTCACGTCCTCTCTACCCCCTCCTGTCCCGCATTCTTGGGACTCTACCCGCTCTCCCTCCTTCCTTAATCCGGTGGAGAGGGCGAAGATGATGTCTTCAATGTTTATTGAAGGCCCTTTCCTCATCCTGAGTTTCATTATTACTTCCTCAGATTACGCGTTTCGGATGTGAGCCATGGCATTAGAGATCGGAGGAACCCTTAAATGATCACAGGCTCGAGTTCTTCGTCACCCTGCGGACGATTTTATTTCTCAATTCCTAATTCAAGCATTCGTAAAATTTATGTGAATCATTCAACACGGTCTTCAATGCAAACACACTTTTAGAATAAGTGAAGGCGTAGGATGCCAATGAGGACGTAAGCCCGAGACCCCTCGGATCCGTATTCAAAAGGACTACCACGTCGCGTCATTATACCAGCAACGTACCGAAAAATACGTTTCTTCGGCTACAACCTGACTTGGTGATTTACTCATTGCTAATGCAAACAAGTCGACCCACGAACGCTTGAAGTTTGATTTTAGGCGGAAAAAACGGGACAAATTAATTTTTTAAAAAATCTAATTTGTTTGAAAAAGACAAATTCATGCGCCCAAATTTGCAAAATCTAGAAAAAAACTCTGTCGGTGAAGAAGAGCGGTGTTCAGGAAACGTTTTGAAAATGCGCACGCCCCAAGTTTTTGGGAAATTATTAGGTAAACTCCTGTACATGCATGTACGTACGTGGCAGACATTTAAAGTGCACGAAATGCAAAAAAAAATAATTCACGAAGCATGTCAAAGTGTGGAACTAGAAGGTAAAAGTAAGAGCCTGGTGGGGAATTTGACAAAAACAGAGAAACAGGAACTCGTCCAGTCGAGGGTCTGATAAACTTTGAAGAAAGCTGGATTTTCAGCAGCTGAACAACCAAGAAAGAGATGCGTACCGTGCGGACATGTGGTTCCCGAGCAATTTGTAATCGATCGACAAGCCCGCTTACCGAAAAGTAAACTAAGGCACGCGCCAGTATGCAACCGGAGTACACATGTACATGTTAGGGGCAAGGGAATTCGAGGGTGGGCGTGAGAGAGCAGGTGGAGTCGCGGGGAGAGGGAGGGTGGTAAGCGGAGGCATTCCTCCGGTGCCCCCCGAAGGGCGAGGGCCGCGGGGGCCAAGGTGACAGAGAGCAGCGAGAAGGGAACTTGGAGTGGAGTGGTGGGAGTGCAGAGGCGTAACTAGGACCAGTCGGGCCCCCACGCACCGGCTCTCCTCACAAAATCCACACAATGGATTTTTTTTCGGGCAAAAAGGAACGCAAATATTTGCGGATTTGTTTGAAAAGTTGGTCGAAGGTGGAGGATAGGAATACTTGCACTAGAAAAAAACCATTCTTTCGAATCGAAAAATAATAGTTTTATGAAACTTTAAACTAGTGAGGAACGGACATCCAGGAAAATCACCGTGGCCAATTGGATAGAAGAACAAGATACTGCGCTTGATTCTCGGAACCATTTCATGTGTTATAACAAACTCCAACTGATTACACAGAAATGCTTGAATACTACACTTGTAAAAATGTAGATTCTCGCCAGATTACGCCAAACTATGCCAAGCAGCAGATGTGCATGGGAAACCTCCGTCGGAAAATTCCTAAATGAAACATTACGCCTTTTAAGTCGTCCAACGCTTGGACAAAAAACATTCCGAAATACATAGCTTTGTTTCAAGCCTTTTTCGGCTCATTCGACTTCGAAGAGAGCGTCGCCTAATGCCGTCCCGGGCCAATTGAAAGCTGACGCCAACCCTTTGGTCGAGGTCGCAAGGCAGGCGAAGGATCCGCGAGGCCCACACGCTGCCTACGTACAACTTTGGCAGTTGCGCAACTGCGCGACGAGGCGACGTACTTGCAATCCATCACGGCTTGCTACCCACCGAGCGGTGAATTCGACTCCACGGGCAATTAGCCCGGTTCCTTCTACTCGTTAGTGTCACTTATAAGAGCGTCCTTTTGCACGACTAGCCGGCAATCGAAACGGTTGGCCGGAGTGTGGAAGCCGAACATGACGAGCTGAGCGAGAGCTTCAATTTATCAGCATTTTCAACCATTCAAAGCTTTGAGTGAAGATCGGCTGTCGAATTTGAAATCATCTAAGCGTAAACCCATTGTCAATAAGAATGTGGGTACGGTAGGCGTTAGGCAACAACCGTGTTTTACTCGGAGCGTGCCGTTATAAACTGCACAAGTGAGGCAGAATATCGATTGCAGAAATTGCATTTTCAAATACATATTTCAAATACATTTTCAATCCTATTGGCAATATGGTCTAACGGACGTAGTAGTCTTCTTCAGAAGAGAGCAAAAGTGATATAATGACTATCAAAACTAAATAATGACTATCGAAAATTAAAAATTGAATGATTCTACTGGACTCTTAAGTACCTCTATTTTATTCACGCAAGGTATTCAATAAAAATAAATAAGGTAATCTCTCTTTTTCTGCTCATTGGTCTTTACAATAAATCAGGCATGCTTTCAGAACGTGACATACCTACTAAGCAGGTGTGAAATTGACTAACACAACGATTCATACACGTAATGGATTATTAATTACTTCAATACAAAGATACAATCGTCTCTCAATCGATTAAAACGATGAAATAATGACTTACGTTTGACAGAGAAAAGGACATTACTGATATAGCTCGAAGCTCTGCCAAATCGTTCCAAACCTTTTGGATTTTGTTTTCATCAAAGCTTCAATTTCATAAATGAAATAAAACCGAGCAATCGAAAAGATAATGAAAGAAAAGTTCTAACGATAGAATCATAAACAAATCCAATAAGTCGAATGGCACAAAAAACCAATGCATAAAATATTCTTCCGACAGAAAATTTGAACGGCAAACCAATCTTTTCTGCTCGAAACATCCAACTGATTATATATATATATATATATATATATATATATATATATATATATATATCTAAATCCAACTTCATTCACCTAACCACTCCTCACTGTTCATTAATTTTCAAGAAACTACTTGTCAGGGAAATGGATTTTGGTTGTTCCAAGCCATGTCTTGATAACCACGAATTTTATGGGGCAAGTTCCCTCAAGCATGCTTTGAGGAGGAGAGAGGTGTGGGGTGCTGGATGGGAGCGCAAAAACGACGAGGAAAAGCGACTACACGCTCCGCTGGCGAGGGCATGCTCTCAAGAGCAAAGGTCAACACCTCCCTACCGGCAACCTCAATCCTGTCACTGGCAATCAATTTATCAAACACTGCGGTCCCGCAGGAGCTGCACTTGACCTGGATTTTGAGCTTGGCGACCAGCATTCCGCGGAAAAAATACTGATATATGTGGTGGGGAAGAATTACCGCAGGAGCCACTGAATAAATAAAAACGGAACACCTTTAAGAACCTTATAATAGACACCAGAGAAAGCCCTGACACAGCGGGAAAGCTTCGACGGACTAGTGCTACAATTGGGACAAAATAAAAGTAGTGTCAGAAGAAGATTATTTGGTACTAATAAACATTCTCTAAAAACGCCAAGTTCATGTCCGATACCTTCTATAATATTTTTATGACAGCGAAACATATTAGGGGTTATCAACTCGTGATGAAATATTGGACAGGAACGCCTATTTTTTTACGCACACTATGAAGTGTTAGCTCGAAAAAAAATCCGACACCTGAACACTTTGCGGTGTCCAAGGATTCGATTTAAAAGTTGAAAATGCCCGTACATCAATGCATGAATAATAAGCATATTACATTTAATGAGGGTCACTTCAACGAGCCGGTGCAGAATCGAATTTTACCAAACCTTTGGTTGAAGATCGCCGGACTGCGTGTTACTCGGACCATGACTTCACCCGAAATGATTATTCCGAAGTGTCCGTTATTTTCGAAGGGTTAATGCGCCACAATTTACGAGAAGACACGGATGCGAGGAAAAAACTGTGCGTTTAACACTTTCGGAAGAGTATCCCGACCAATCCGATCACTCGAAATGGCTTAAAGAGGAAGCTGAGGAAGGAGGAGCAACTGCATGAAACCAAAGGTCCCTTTCCTTTTTTTTAGTACAGTATATTCTACTGCTAATTACTCACTTTTACGGCGCCATTTGCGAATATGTCGGATATGCGCTCTATTGAGCGTAAGGGGGAGAGGGGGGCGAACATCAGATTACGTGAATAATGCAAGGTGAAGGGCAAACATCCCAGTGAACACGAAGCGAGTCGGCATCCTGTTAACGGCAATACATCGCTGGACGTTAGCGAGTAAATCGCGCGTCAAAATGATCCTGGAGGACTTTAAGCAAACTATTCCGTGACGTCGCGGTGCAAATAGGAATTCCATCGACGGGATGAGTCCTACGTAAGGAGCATTCGATGTTTAAGTTAAAGTGGCAAAGAAAATTTTTGCTAACCAGTTAAAAGATTTTACCAGGAAGCACACGTTTCAGCTTCCTCTACAATCGTTTTCCGGAATCGGCCATTTTACCACCCCCATTTACCGGTTGAAACGCCAGTAAGAACCATATTCAACATTATCCTCGAAAAAGAACATAATATTATTCATAATCGTGCTCCTTTTCATTATTGTGGCGCATGTCTTCACTGAAGGTGAATATTGAAGTCACGTGAGGACCAACGCTGAGCTATAAAAAAACGTTATTTAATGAGAATTACGATTTCATGCCAACCATTAGACCAAGATTTTACTAGACCGGAGATTGTGCTCGGCCAGCCAATCGATTCGGAATCCGTCCTCATCGATTATTTATCGCAAGCGGCCAGAGTTAGGAGAGTGGTGCAGACGATTTAGGGCGATACGAAGGGGTTTCGAAACCTAGACAGATATACAGGGTCCCTTTTGATCCCACATAAACAACTGTCTGGAGACAAGCGTCTTGGAAAACAACCACGGAGACATCTAACCAGTTCCCACAGCGCTCGACTTAAAACTGGGCTAGTGCAGCAGTAGAAAGAGGTGTGCCCCGTCTTGGGAGGAAAAGAGAGAGAGACGAGAAGGGTGTACTAAAGGCGAGAGAGACCCTTATGGGCGATAAAAGTTTTCTCAAAGGACCCCTTCTCCTCTGCAGGGTGGCATAACCAAGACTCTGGTCTGGTGATTGGTGCGCGACGAATTGATGAGCCAGGAGAAGTCAGACGAGATGGCACTTGGGAGTTGAATGGGCGGCACACGTGAAATAAATGCACCCCAAATAAATATCATCTATACACACCCAACTCGTTCAATTGCGGATAAAACAGAAACTACACCCCCGTCCGTGGAGCGTGGGCCACAGATATGCTCATTTCAATTTCATTTTAGTGGAGGGCGTAGTGGAAACGGCTGATGCCAAGCGCAATTAAAACGTAAAATGTCGTAGCAAATGGTCTAAAAAGAACTCGAGGAAAGCGACAGGCGGTCACTACCAATTCCATTTGAAGAGTCTGAAGAGTTCCGGTCTAATCTTGATGTCGTTATCACAAATTGTACAAGAATAAAAAAACAAGTCTTTAATTATATTAATCCGCCTTCCCCCAGTGTTTACGCAGAGATAACAAATAAATTCCTCGACTCAAAAATCGACTTTAAATGTCATTCAACTCTTTGAATCTTTCAGAATGGATTTTAATATTCAGTTTTGAGAAGAGCCGTAACTGATTTTTTCCATTATGCCTTAATTTCATAGACGCCCTTAGTTTAATTTTAACAAACAGTTCTCCGGAAGACAATTTCTTATACCTTTGATAGAGACTGCCTGTCTTTTTACTGTTCGAAGAATTCTATGAACATCTATTTGATGGTATATTTTCACGCAGGACAAATTTATTATATAATTAATTATTCTTATTATATAAATTAGCATCCTCGAGAGCAAGCGTTACAGTAAAACCGTCTCTCCATTGCTCACGAGCAGAGTTTGATTCGGTTTGATCGTGCTCGTTTTGTAAAAGTTTCGTGGCGATTCTAAGACACACAATAAAGATTTCGTTTATGAAATACGTGTATTCTCTGCCTTTTTTTACGGTCTCCAGTTCGTTCACACCCACGTTCACTCTCCCCTCAGCATTGGCGGCCCGGATAGAGCCCCGCAACCGATGCCCAGCCCCTTTAATAAGTAACCTAGAGAACACAATAGCATCGCGCGCGCTTCCGCGATGCCATCCATACGATCGGGCCAGAGGTACGATGCTCGGCGCTTCCACGGAAACTTCCCAAGACCTAAACTACGATACTTAGTACGCCACGTGGGACGTGAGTGAGATAGGAACACCCAGAGCGCTCTATCCCCATCACTGCTTTCAGTTTCGTCAGCTCTTTTATGAATCATTTGTTACTTCGTAAATAAAAGAAAACAGCCAGCACTCAGCCACCAGACAATCTCCCAAGCAGAATGGGAAGGGGACTGGGGGTGGGGTGAGAGGGAGGAGATTAGTAGGACAAACAAAATACCGGCATAATCACACAGAAAAACGTAACTTTAAACCGGACACAAACACACACATACACGTACACGAACTCACGCACGCACGCGCACACACGCACGAGCGGATGAAATTCAAGAAATAGAGATGACGCGAGACTTGGTGAGAGAAAGTGCCGAAGGTGGGAATCTGAGGTTGGGCGTGGGAGAGAGAAGAGAAAGAGAGAGAGAGAGAAGGGGAAGAGATAAAGGGTTTATTTTATTTTTTTTTAAAGGGACGGGGAGGTGGAAGGAAAGGCAAGGCGCCTGGGGATGGGGGAGCGGAGGAAGAAGGAGAGGGAGGGAGAGAGAGAGCGCCAGCGAGAGCTCACACAGGGCGGGGCGCCCTACACGTCCGACGAGATAAAGCGGCGAGTCCGAGGGCCTTTTCCCACGGCCAGTAGGGAGGTCCACCCCGATACACCGCCCGTCGCCTATCGGACTGGAGGCGCCCGTCGATAAACAAACTCGCTTGTTCCCCCTCTCCTTCCCTCCCTCGCCGACCCCTTCCCACCTCCCTACATCAAAGACAATTATCTCCTTCCGTCTGTACCATTCCATCGCGGGAGGCCTCCCCCCCTCCTCCCCTCTCGCATAGGAGTAAAAGGCGAGGTGGGGGGTTGAGGGGGAGACGAGGACGGGGGAGGGAAATGAGTAAGCGGCCAAGTCTGCTCTCTCGCTGGCTTATATAGTCTTTGAGAAGGGTAGGGGAGAGGGGGGCGGGGAAGCGGGCCGAGGAGAATGGAATGCCACCCGATGGATGAACGGCCCGCAATTGGTTTAAATTTTCTCCTCCGACGCGCTAATACTGCACAGTGCCGAGGCCCGCGGGGATTCGCGCCCCGGAAACGTGGGAAACTTCCCACTTCCCGGCGGGGGACCCGAATTGTTTTAACAATGAGTCCCGCTTGAAAAATTTCCGCGTCGCTATAGTTCTATCGATACCCAACGCCCGACGTCGAAACAACGGGCAGATTCTGTCTCGGTATAGAACGGCAAACGCCAGCTTTCGGTTAAACTGTTGAACTTTCTTTCGTCGACAGGACGGGAGGCGTGCCGCGGTGGTACTGAATACGTGGGGCCCACGGGTCGGGATTCCAGCTGTCAGGAGGTCACGGCGTCGTTTATGGTACACAACTGTAATGCTGATATGAAAGCTGATTCATATCTTAAGGCTCCGTTTCGCTGAAGGCAAGATCATCATCTACCGTTCAAATTAAGACAAGAAAACGGACGTTGTGCATTAAGAATGGAGACGTACATGAATTAGCACTGCTCAAATAAGCCCTAACAGGACTGCGTAGAATGTCTGGTCCCGTCAAGGTAAAAGCGTTTCATTTAAATCACACCGTCTCCGTACGTAACATCCAAATACAAAACTCCAATTTAAAAATTTCGTGGGACTGTTACTCCGGGATCCATTAACTTATCCAACATCAGTTGTTTCAACCAAACGCTAAACCATATCAGGTTCGCATTTTACAAACCCCAGAAAAAATGTCTGCGTCTCGCTTTTTCTTTTTGTGTGAGCGTGGCTCTGGTGCTGAGCGTGATTGCTAGCTCAGCACATGTCCACCGCGGGGCATTACCGGAAGAGGGAAGCTATTAAGCGATGGCGAGATTTTGTAAATCCGATGTATCTGATAGAAAGCCGCGTCTAGAGCCACGTTTTGGAAACAATGGTAGCAGAGATAGGACCTAAATCTCACAGTATATCACAAGACTTAAGACGTGTAACCGTAAAGGATACGGAGGTAACACAGTGGGAAAACGCGAACTTTTGAGATATCAAAGATATAGAGATACACGCAGCGATAAAGGAGAAAGACGTTCCCATTCCAAGGGATCAAAGTCGCCAGTTACATCACGACCCATTTATTATGCAATGAAACACTTCCACATTACATCGACGAGCGATAGGGGCGGGCTCCACGCTTTCTTATTGTGAGCTAATCTACCGCGGAAGATAATCACAAAGCCGTCGAGCACTCCTAAGATACGAAGTCCTTAACCCGGGATGGGATTACCTGACCCGTCGGGAAACGAAACTATCCGGGGTCGGATTATGACTTTCATTTAACTTGATGGCGGAGCACTAACTGCGGACGGAGGTAGCACCGTTATGGACTGAAGCCTCCACAGCACTCCCCCTTCTAGCACGCATGCGGGAGAAGAGGGAGGAAAACCCAGACGTTGATTTCGCCCCATTACGCAACAATTACAACGCCCGCAACCTGTCAACAAACGAGTAAACCGCACATTCGTAGGCAGTGGCACGGCGAATCAATAAATAATACGCGAGCCTTGTGCCACGGAAATATTTCTGTCAGCTCATTTCACTCGCTTACTTTAGATTTTCCTTTTTAAAGATTCAATGTTTTCAGACCAATTATTACAAAGAGCACACAGGTTATCCGTTGTTCATTCACTTTTAACTATTGAAATCTTTTTCATTTTCTCAAATTAAGAACTTACATTTTAAAATTTTTACCACATGGAATTGAAATAAATCCTGAAAAGTGCGTTTCGAATTCATCTGTTTTCCTTCCGCTCCTGAGACGCCATTAACAGGAGCAGCGGCAAGTTCACATCTTGGAGAGGGTGAATGACCAAAAGCTTCATCATGACCCTCTGTGAGAGCATTTTCCAAGTTCTCTATTTTATTCTGTGCCTTCTCTTGGTCACCTAACTCCTACAGGTCTTCCGACACTCAAAGCACTCAATACGGTAAGAACAATCGACACTCGATGCGCACCGAGCGACAATGGACACCGGTCCCCATGAGGCATGAACCCGACCCACCCCCTCCAAGCTACCAAACGAAGGGGGAGAAGGGATAGGATACGTAACTAGAGGGAGGAAGAGGTTGGAAGGGGGTGTTCGGAGGGGAAGCAGAAGGGTCCTCCCCCTCCGCAGACCACTGAAATTCATTCCTCCCCCTCCGCCGTGAACTTCGTCACACCGAAGACAACCTTAACAGCCGCGCCTCACGACCGAGTGCGGGCGTACGTGTGCACAAATGCGCGTGTTCGCGCACATCGCCCTCCGCTGCCCTCTGTGGCACCCGCGGCCATGGGCGGCGGGTTCACGGGGAGAGGGTTAACAGGGGGGTAATTATCTCCCTCCCATTTCATTTCTGAACGCTATAAACATTATCCTTCATATCTCCCTCAAGTTTGCGGGACGCTCTTGAATTTACCATTTAAAATATATTTAACGAGTTCTACATTACATTGAACTCAGTCAATCACATTGAAACATGAATGAAATTAGCAAAACATTCTACGATGGAACATTGCATTACGACCAGATTTCAATACCACTTGCTAGACTACCATAATTCCCGAGTCTGGTAAGTCATAGTTCTTTTTCCGCTAATCAGACACAATCAATACTAATTGCACCCCTAGGAAGTTTACCATTGGTAAGTATATGAATGAATTGTTTCACTTTCTCATTGCGATACGAAATATACCATAAAGGTCAAATTTTTTTTCCATTCACATGTTACCCTATCCTCCTTTAGATGTAGCATAGTTCCCTCCAATGCCCAGGGTCATCTTTACATATTTTTCAAATACTTACTCGCAATTGTATAGGAGAGACTCCCCGATCTTGACGGTGAAGCAGGTGGCTCCGTTGAGGCAGTACCAGGCGGCGTAGGCGGGAGGGCAGGCGTACGTGTGGAATGTGATGTTGGGGCGGGCTGTGGGACTGGGCGCCCGTGGTTTGGGTGTCGAACGGCTCGAACACGCCTCTGAAATCAAACGAGAAAGAGACGAAGGCAATGAGAAGACTGTTCCCAGGAGATAGAAGTCAATACAAAAGACACGTACAGTATAACACTCTATCAAACAAATGAGAGAGCAAAACCATCTATGTTTATTTGCAAAAAAGTTTCTGGAGTGGAAAAACGTACTTTTAAAATTTAAATTTTAAAAAAGTTGTACAGGATGGGATAAAACTGTTTTTGAAAAAAATATAACGTATTAAAACTTTAATTGGAAGTTATTTCTATCATATTAAATCAGGAAAACAACCCTCATCAACTTACCTACTGTTAAAAACGAGACATTTTTACACAATGTGACTTTTTACAAGGATTAAACATCATCAGTGTTGACAATGAGGACCGGCAGCATTGCGATCATAACTCCATAACGTAACACATTATTCAACACGATCCGTTTGAGTTACGCATTTTAAAACTGCCGCATATCTGACACGAAACAAGACTGATTTGTATGCAATTAGAATTAGTCGGTCGTAAAAAATAATTAATTTCTGTACTTTCTCGTGTTGCCAGACGATGTTAACGTCAATTTTTCCTCTCCACAATATTACAGAGTAGGAATTAAACCCCTCGCTCTCTTTGCGGTTGAGATGGTAATCTCAGGTTGCAATTATAATCGTGTGTCGTTGACTTATCTGATTTTTTTTTACATTTCAACTCTGGAAACTTACAGACGTCATCTTTTTTAGCTTCGATCTTTTAAATGAGCGGAAACAAATGATACATGATTGATAATTCATAGGAGAAAGGTATTATATTTTAAATATTAACTGTAATCATGTCAGTTTGGTTTAATTCAATCAGCTCTATATTTGAATTAATAATAAATATTAGTTTCAAAAAACTTTCAACTAGCATTAAACTTGTATAGGTAATTCAGTACAACACACGACCTTGAAAAAAATACGATCATTATGAAGAATCTCAGATCACCTTTAAGGAAAAATCGAGAAGCAAAACCTTTAATACAAAGAGTATGCATGGCGCCATAAAGCTACACGATTTATTCTTTAAAATATCCATAAAAATTAAAGAAAAGCTATCCTTGATATGGGAACAATATTCTTCCCTCGTGCTTGCACCACAAAAAACGCTATCCTTAACAGCATGAAAAAAATGCCAGAGGGTACTACAGCAGATATGAAGAATGATGCACTATAATAATGGGCATGACTTCTTACGTTAAACAGTGCTGATTTCCGATGAAGACTAGGAATTGTGCAGCAGTCGTCATATCTGAACGGTATACTAGTTTTGATGATAAATTTCAAAGGGTTTTAGGAATACATCTTTCAGGTTTATTCGCAATCGATACGCGTACGAAATTCGACCCACTACTCAAGGGTAATTGATAAAACCCGAAAGTGAGAGGAGACCGCCCGTCTCCCGACCGACGGATTCTGTGAGAGCTCGCACGCATGCGGTTTCGGGGCACGCGAAGAGCGTCGAGATTCCTCCCACCGTAGGAAAGAAAGAGAGAAACTTCACATCCGTCGCGTGAAGGGGCTCCTCGCTCGCACACGGCCCCGACACGGGGGTGCAAAGCGGGAAGACGCGGGGGGGAAGAGGGGGGTGGCTCGGCGCGTGCTTCCATTCACAGAGAGAGGGAGGGCGCGCTCGCGCGGAGCTCGCAGGCGCGACTCGTGTGTGTATGAACGAATGAATGTGCCCAAGACAGCATGTGCGTGTGTGTGCTGCGTGGATTGGAAAAAGGGACAAGGGGACGATGGAAGAAGACGACATCGACGAGAGGTGGCGATGATCCACCCACATAACGGACTCAAAACGTGCCTTCCCCTCCCGACCCCCCTCCCCCGAACGGGCCGCCCTCCCCCGCCCGCCCGCTTGCCGGCAGACTCCACACACCACCGCGCTCCTCTCCGCGCACCGAGGGAAGAGAGCTTCCGGTGAAGATGGTAAAAGGAATGGTCGAGCCTCCTCCACTCCGGAAATGGTGAGGGTGGGCGAGGGAGGGGGAACGAAATAGGATGCGGGGATAGTGGGGGGAGATAAAGGGAAAGGGAGAGGGAAGGGCTCGGGGTGGAGGGATACTTGAGCTCAAAGGAGGACGAAGTACTGTGAGTGGTAGCATACCAGGTAAGCATATACGCACAAAACCTACCCTTACTGTGTTAAGGTAGGTTTTGGCCCCACAGCACACCTTCGTGAAGTCCTTTATCACTTCCAAACCGCCTGAACACATTTTTATCGACAAAAAATTTCACCACATTACTTCAATCTACAGTTACTCATAGCATCCTCTCCCCTCCGCCTAAATGCAGTCCAAAACGTCTTTCCTCTTACTCCGATTACTTAATTTCTCCCTTCTAACACGACACCCCGCCACCATACTATCTCCTATATTAACTTTTCCGTCTACTTTCAAACTCTTCCACCAACTTTCTACAAATTCATGTCAAAGTTTTTATTTTGCCCTCTTCTTCCCTATACCACGTGCGGGGGATGTGTCATAGAAAGGGAAAAGAGATTCGGGCGGAAAAGTCTCCGGCATGCACTGTTTAAGGTCCACCACGGTCATTGTTTAGATTCCTATAACTACTGAGCAGAGAGTGCCCTAGGACGCCAGATTTCAATCGGGTAAAGGTCGGAATGGAGGGATGATGAGGGGAGGTGGAAAGGAGAGGAATCCGACGTCGATGTTGACCTTCGACAGTAACAGAGGTTCCCAATCGATGTACCGCGAGGAATTCCGTGACGTGCCGCGAATTCGATAATTCCTTACACGACACATGCACTGCGGTCAAATCAAGCGGCTTGAGGCTTAGTAGGCAGTGAATCTGATTTGCCGAAGGACTGCCCATAAACTACGGTGAAATTATACTCTATTGAGGGAACTTCTATCAAGATGGATGATCAGCTGCAATTCGGGCTATCCTTGTACGCCAAAAGCATGCACCCCGTTGCATATTATACCGTTTAAAGTCAGGTATCCATTCGGATTCAATGAGACCTACGATAGGATCGCCAGATAAAAAATGCGCGATAGCCAAGTTTTCGACAAGCTAACCATATATTAATCTAGCTATTTTTCCGTTCTTTTGGGAGAAATGAGAACTATCATGCAACAATAGCAAGTAATAGTTTACTTTCTGGGCACCCCCGATAACTCTTTTGCCATGACTTTCTCACATCGGTGATAATTAAATGTACACACTTTTGAGTAGAATAGAATGGAAATGTACGTTTCAGTGGAATGGAATATTACAAAATAAATAGATCCCATCATTTAATGTAGACTGAGTCGCTTCTAGAACCCATAACATTCTAGTCACGTTCAGTGATCTAAGGCTCCTGCAACAATATCTTCCATAATTTTAGGGCAGGAAAACATTCAAAGGGCTGACTGGGTTAGCAAAGGAAACCAAAGTTAACGACTGGAGCGACCGAAACATACAAAATAGCAGAGGAGGCGATTATTATTGACGATGACATTAGGACGAGATAAAATACGCCAAGGATAGCTGACTAACTGCTTAAGGCATCGCTGCGGAGATACAAGACCCTATGAGGTCCACGTCATTAAACCAACTGTACGCTTGGCTTTGTTGCGTGGAAGGCAAACTTTGATCGAGATGTTCGTGTTCGGGCACATGACCGGAGGAAAGCAATTTGGAAATAATATATCACTACGGGTGGGTGAGCGCAGGAACGCTCGTGACCAGACACGCGGGCTTACGTATGAGAGCAACGAAGTAAAAAATACTACTCATTAAAAAATACAGAAATCAGCCCGAAGGTTGGTTTGAAAGGTGAGGGTAGGGATCAGGTTGTACTAAGCCCAACGACGTGTGAAATTCACACATCGGGGTAAGAAACGGGGAGGGGCCAGCACCGTTCCATTACCGCCTGTGGTTGTCTCCCACAAAGATCTCGTACCCGAGAAATAACTTGGCTTAGGCAAAGCTGAGGATGTTCACATTCACCGAAAACGAAATCAGGCCCTCCGGCCAATAGCTTGACGCTTTATCCACTGAACTACTATCCCCTGGTCATTCATTCCGTGAAAGTACATGTTCATTAAGGTTTATCGAAGGTCGAACATAAAACAGTCTGCGGACAGTACTGACGAACTTGCGAGTTAAAAGGGTGCACAGATCGGAAACGCGAATATTTTGGGAAATGCATGCGAGCGCAGAAACGAGAATAACTCGGAAATTCGTTCCCCTCATTAATTCACCAATACCCGCAATGATATGAGCACTAGAGCTAAAATACTTAACGAAAATACACTCCAGTGAATAGAGAGAGGACTTAATTTTTAATTAAATTTAAAAAAAATACTGTGACGTATACAGTATGACCTTATGAATGATGATAGAAATTGATGACTTCGCAATTAGTCTTCATGAGCAGTTCCCAACAAATAAAATACGTTAAATATAATTGTTTTGTCATGAATATAATACGAACTTTTATTTTGATGATGAATAATTACTGGTAGACCATCGGGTCACTCATTCCTTGCAAGCCGATAGGATACGAGTGCCACAGACTAGAGATACCAAACGCAAGAATTCCACAACCGAAATAGAATGACTGATAGAAAATTCTCCGGTGCAAAGTAATGAGATTGATGGAGCAATTTATGTGCTTCGGATGGCCGACGCCATTTCGCATCACTTCCAAAATTCGATGAAATCTAAAAGAGTACATTAAGTTAAAGTTAAACGAAACCAAACATTTATCGCTGGAGCGCTCAATTCATTTGGTATCTTCCTTACCATGAGCATGCATTGCATACCCTTGTTAACGTTAACGTAAGATACATTTTTTTTGCTTATTCGTTTTTAAGCACCAACTACGACAAATTACACGAAAGAAAACAAATGAAAGCCTAAGTACGCCGTGCGTTCCGCCAGTTAAGCTTGAAGAGTTGCAATACTTGTCTCAGCCAAGTGAAGCCCGCATGAAGTTGCGAAATCCAAAAAATTCAAAAGGTTCCAACCAGACTGACCACGGCCGTAAACGAAAAATAATGGGTTCATCAGCACAGATGAGTGATTCGATTAAGATTTTCTGCCTTTACGACACTCATGGTTGCCTTGAAGACACTTACCGGCCCGGAAGTCGGAGCGCTTGACCTCTCCTTTTCCCCACTTCGTCATGCCAGTGCACAGACCGTAAATGATGGCGTATGAATTCTTTGGATTGCATAAGAAGTGCTTTAAGGGCGAAAGAATTCAGTCTCTTTCCAGGAGTCGGTTACACGAATAATCACTTACAGTCTAATAGAATCAGAATTTACTTAAGTTTCTTGATCAAAGGTTGCCATAATCGTTAAATAACGAAAGCTGAAATGTAGTTCATGAACCTAACGCTAAAGCTAACACAGATGACTCAGTTAACGGTAAACTCGGTTGATAGAAATCAAGGTCAGAGTAGTAATGCAATGTCACAATAAAATGCACCTGAATAAGGAAAGCACACATGTGAATATCGTATAACATTATAGCACTCAACTAAGGCCATCCAAATGAACTACCCTGGAACCATAAACGAAAAAAAATGCCACTCTTACTAAGCAGAAATACTTCAAACAGCAAAGAAACCCCTTCCATGTTTTTGGGAGAAATAAATTCCAGCTTTATAAAACTTCAATTAAAACTTTATCAAGCAGATGACAGACCGATTTTCGATACGTGAGCCGCGAAGGATTATAATGAAAATTACCGAATATTCACATCTGTGATTTCTTCTTAAACCAAAAAATAATTCATGGATATTCCAGCCGGAAAAGACGCGGAATTCGCATGCCCCCCTCCTTGAGCCTTAAACATTCCGCGGCTTAAAATGAAGCGAAGGGGCATCGTCGTAAAGCTTAAGTTAACCCGAAAGAATCCAGAAGAAAACGAAGAGGGGGGGAAAAGGAGAGGGGAGGGCTGGGAAGGTCAGGGGAAGGGTTGGAGAGGGAGAAAGAGAGATGGGGAGCGAAGGGAAGGAGCTCAAAAACCGACAACGGGCTCGGAGAGAGTGCGGAGAGAGGAGAGGAGAAAGAGAGAAGTAGAGAGAAAAAGAGATTTCAACGACTGAAAAGTGAAAAAGCATAACGAGCACCGGACCGCAGCTCCGCGCCACCAGAGAGCGCAAATCCGAACAGAGAGAAAATCAACAAAGGCGTCCGGATGGAGAGTGGGAGGGAGCCGAGCGGTGGGGATGAGAGGTAAAGGTGAAGGGGGGGAGGAAGGGGTTGGAGGTAGGAAGAGGGGAAGGGGGGGCGAAGAAGAAAGAGGTAAATGCGGAGGTGGGGGAGAGCGGGGCAGGGAAAGGAATGAGGATTTCGGAGGAGTCAACTATTTGGGTGGCCTCCTGCCCAACAGCGTCCATCGTGCTCTGACTTAATGAAGCGATGGAGGAGGGGAGAGGTGTGCGGGGGGGCAGAAGGGGGGCGGAGACGGCCGGAGAGAGGGCAGAGGAAGCAGGGAGGAGAGAGAGAGAGAGACGGAGAAGTACGGTGGCGATGCTAAATTATACCGGCGGGAGAGAGGATATCCGAACGTGTTCCCGAGGGGTCGACGGGAAGAAATGTCAATGGTCAATCGAAGCGGCGTGTATCGAAGGGAGGGCCGAAGGGTAGAAGGGGGCGGGGGCGAGGGCAATCTACGGACCCTGGGGGACGAACAAGGCCCGGGTAGGCGTCCAGACCGGTCTGCTGGGCCTTTATTAAGGAAGCTATCTAAGGAATCTTCCAGTTAATAACTTACACATCAACGTAAAGAAGCTTGAACGGGCTCTTAGAGCCGAATTCCATCCGTGAGAGAGAGGGGTTTATAGAGCAAAACGGTGATGTCTATGGATGCGGAAGGAGAGACGTTTCTCGAAGAGTTAAGAGCATTATCTTAATGAATAATATGTGTTCAACATAGATGAAAACAACGCAATGAATTCATTAAGTCAATACATACGATTAAGAATAATACAGATGACTTGAGCTGAGTAAGACCCATACAAATAAAGTATTTTAGGTCATGTCCTGTAACGGAGAGGTACATAAGGTAAGGTCCAAATGGAAAGGACATTTATGCCTACACATTTTACCCTGATAAAAAATCGTAAGGGCGCATCATTTAAACATTACCTTCACAGCGATGGGGTGTATATAGAGCGAATATTGCAATTAAAATCTCCTGACTCTATTCCCGAGAAGAGTAAATAAGATAATTCTCAACTACTCCCCTTCATTTTTCCTTGGCTCTCCTTCCATCCTGATAGAAGCGGAGTTAGTTTTGCCTATGGATGAGAAAGTCGACTTTTCATCGGGAATACAACAAAAAAATTTCTTTCCGTTCCGTCGGCGGTTCACCAAAATCAAACCTCGTTAAAAATTATGCGGCCCTGAGA